>QXEO01000087.1:951169-2151169 GCA_007115705.1 Dactylis glomerata
AAATATGGGGTCGTTTGAACAAACTATGATGTGATTGTAGCCAAAACTATCTCATTTGGCTTGAAAGCCATATAACTTCGTACGAGATAGCTATTTTTTGTGAATACTTTTTCACAATAGTTGCAATATTCTAAGTTTATTATTTTTCCTATAAACTATGTCACATAATATGACACAAAGCGAAGGATTTGAATTATTTTGATTATTTTTGAATTTCTTATGCCGATTTCAAAATGCGGCCAAAACGGTGGGCGTGACCGCTCCTAGGTCGGGATCGAATCCTGCCAAAATCTTTATGAATCGCTGATGAAATAGATAGTTGTGTACCTAAAAATGATTTTTTGAAAAAAACATGAGCAAACTATGAAGCACCTGTAGTTCAAATTTGACCCGCTTCCAGCTGAATCGACAGATATTTGTCTTTTTTTGAGGGGTGACTAGAAAACTTTTTACATGCAAACAACTGGTGAATTGTGGATCAAATATGATATAATATCATTTAAAATTTTATTTTTCTATTTTTGCAACATATGTTTGGTAGACGCTTCACAAAAAAACCCATTTTTTGCACTAAGAAAATGAAAGATGGATTATTTGTGCAACAAAAATTAAAACTTCCTAAATCAACATTGTTTGTCATCCCAAGATACACATATGTGCACAATATGGGGTCGTTTGAACAAACTATGCTATGGTTGTGGCCATACCTATCTCATTTGGCTTGAAAGCCATTGAACTTCGTACGAGATAGCTCTTTTTGTGAACACTTTTTCACAATAGTTGCAATATTCTAAGTTTATTATTTTTCCTAGAAACTAGGTCACATAATATGACACAACGCAAAGGATTTGAAGTGTTTTGATTATTTTTGAATTTCTTATGCCGATTTCAAAATGCGGCCAAACAGTGGGCGTGACCGCTCCTAGGTCGGGATCGAATCCTGCCAAACTCTTTATGGATCCCTGATGAAATAGATAGTTGTGTACCTAAAAATGATTTTTTGAAAAAAATATGAGCAAACTATGAAGCACCTGTAGTTCAAATTTGACCCGCTTCCAACTGAATCGACATATATTTGTCTTTTTTTTAGGGGTGACTAGAAAACTTTTTACATGCAAATAACTGGTGAATTGTGGATCAAATATGATATAATATCATTTAAAATTTTATTTTTCTATTTTTGCAACATATGTTTGGTAGACGCTTCACAAAAAAACCCATTTTTTGCACTAAGAAAATGAAAGATGGATTATTTGTGCAACGAAAATTAAAACTTCATCAATCAACATTGTTTATCATCCCAAGATGCACACATGTGCACAATATGGGGTCGTTTGAACAAACTATGCTGTGGTTGTAGCCATACCTATCTTATTTGGCTTGAAAGCCATGGAACTTCGTACGAGATAGCTCTTTTTGTGAACACTTTTTCACAATAGTTGCAATATTCTAAGTTTATTATTTTTCCTAGAAACTAGGTCACATAATATGAAACAACGCAAAGGATTTGAATTGTTTTGATTAATTTTGAATTTCTTATGCCGATTTCAAAATGCGGCCAAAACGGTGGGCGTGACCGCTCCTAGGTCGGGATCGAATCCTGCCAAACTCTTTATGGATCTCTGATGAAATAGATAGTTGTGTACCTAAAAATGATTTTTTTGAAAAAAACATGAGCAAACTATGAAGCACATGTAGTTCAAATTTGACCCGCTTCCAGCTGAATCGGCAGATATTTTGTCAATTTCTTGTGGGATGACTATAAAACTTTTTTCATGCAAAGAACTAGTGAATTGTGCATAAAATATGATATAATATTTTCTAAAATTGTGGTGTTCCATTTTTTAAACATATTTTTGGTAGATGTTTCACAAAAAACCCATTTTTTGCACTAAGAAAATGAAAAATGAACTTTTTATGCCAAGAAAAGAAAATTAAAACTCTCAAATGAACTTTATTTGTGATACTAAGATGCACACATGTCCGTAATATGGGGTCATCTTAGGAAATTATACCATTTTTGCAGCATATTTTTGATTGATGAATTAAAAAAGCCATTTTTGATGCTACCCTCTCTCCAGCCAATCAAATAACCAGGATCCACCTCCCACGGATCCACCTATCAAACAATCTAAACCGTTAAACTACATCATCTGACGGCCCTCGTTTGTCAGAGAAAACACAAAGCAGACTAGACCGCGCGCGCCTCCCTGGATCCAAACCCTAGCCATTCGAACCATCTGAACCGTCGAACCAAACCATCTGACGCCCCTCGTTTCTCAGAGAAAACACAAAACTGAGCCAGCCTATCAAACCCTAGCGCCTCCAAACCCTAGCGCCATTCCCCTCCCCTCGCCTCTCCTCTCCGTCGTGCCGCCCGAACCTCTGGTGCGGCGGCCAGAGATCCCGAGATCCCGAGATCCATACGCTGTTCTAGGTGGAGTACGCCATGGAGACCTTCGCTCCATGCCGTCCTCGGCGCCGCAAGCAAGTCCAACAACGAGCTCTCCTCCCACCAGCGCCAGGTCTCCCGCATCGCCGACCACGCCGGGGTCGCCCTCGCGGGCCTCACCGCCGACGGCCGCGTCTTCTCGCGGGCCTCACTGCCGACGGCCGCGTCTTCTCGCGGGCCTCACCGCCGACGGCCGCGTACTCTCGCGGTTCCTCCGCAACGAGTGGGTCAACCACTGCTTCGTCTACGAGACGCCCCTCCCGTCTCCAGGCTCACGCTCCGCCTGGCCGACAAGGCGCAGGTTCGTCCCCTCCGCCCGATCCCCTTCTGCTACTTTTTCTGCTGGCTTTGCCCGAGACCTCTTGAACCAATTTATAGATCTCATTTTGTTCTGGATTTCCATGGATTCTTTGCGTCCAATTGGATGCTTCTGTTCATTTATTTTTCTGCTCGACCGCGGGGAGGGAATGAAAGTGTGAGAGGTCTTTTGCCGTTGCTGATGTGGTATTTTGAATCTGAACCATGCGCAGGCCTGTCGCTGAGAGCAAGTGCAAGAAGAAGGCCCCGAGGAAGATCCACAAGGTTGAGCGGGAGAAGCATACGCGCGATCTGCTCAATGATCTCTTCGGCGAGCTGGGCGACATGCTAGGTGAGTTGTTGAATATATGTACACTATAAACGCTGTAGGATAGAACTCAGCATTAACTTATTATTGCTTCAGTGTCCCTGTTTCTGAAAATTAATTTATGGTTAGCTCCCATCAGCAACTGGTAGAGTGTGTACACATTTTGTTATGACTGAAATCGTCTATGTAGATCTCACCGTTCTAATAGGAAAACTTCTTGTTGTTTGTATCGTGTTCTGTTTTGTTGGTTGACTATGCGTCTGGGAAATCTGATGTCATGATTTGTTTCAGTAAATCTTAACGTGGTAGAATTTGGCAAAGTGCTGTGAAGGGCTGATGTCTGTTTTACAACGAATTTGTCAGTTTTACAACGAATTTAACTCGCTTGTTTAATCTTTACTCATCCTGAAATGAGCATGTTATATCTTTGTGTTCGCAGAAAAGTATCATAGTAGTATAGGTTGTTTCTCATTATTACACAATTATCAACAGAACTTAATCAATAAACTCTATTAAGTTCTTGCCCCTAAAATCTAATGACACAATTTTAGTAAGTTTATAATATAGCACAAGTTCAATTTGAAACTCTGAATAGCCCGATTCTGCTCTACTAACCTAATGACTCTAGGCAGGACTTTCATATGAGGTTAGATCTTGTAGATTGTGTAGCTGTATATACTAATATATAAGTTCAGTTTTGCTAGTATTATATAATGCTTGAACTATTTTGTCCACCTCCGCTGGTTCCTGTACTACTACTTGTTTATGTATAGCCTGTAGGTATACCACTGTATGATGATTTTCGTTTCTATGATCAGTCTGGTAGCCCAGGTCTTTTAGTACTTCAAACTCTCCATTAACTCTGTATCATGTGTTCCCAAATTGTGATTTCTGCTTCGCACAATTTAAGGCTACCGGCTATTACTAGACCATGTATATGCATGCTTTACTTTTCAGATTGGGTGAACTGTTCAGATTTCTAAGAACAAGTTTTCTGCTTTACTTTGTTTCTGCAAGGAGGAGCTCCTTGAATCTTTGCTTCGCAGTCGGTGTCGTCTTCAGTTCTCCACGACCTCAAACCCTGCTGCTCCTCCATTCCTCATGTCATTATAGAGAGAATGCAGTTAAGCTTAAAATTTACAATACACTCCACTGCAAATGGAAAATAATGTTCAGATGAAAATGCAAACTGTTCTGAATAGGTGCTCCAAAAAGGGTCCATTTGGGTTAATGATTTTGCTCTTGCTATGTAAATCATTTTCTCTCTTGATAAACTGAATGATGGATACCTATTTTGGCTCTGCCATGCAGAGCTCAAGTCAAAGGAGTATGTGTAGACCTTGTGGCAGTACTACTATTGGTACCTTACCAGTTTCTGTTAATTTTGAGCTTCTCGTTGTGGAGCGAATGGTGCTTGACTGTTAGAACCTCTGTCAAATTTTCTATTGATGCTGGTCCATCACTTAGTCTGTTGCACGTTTGATGCAGGCTTCTGCTAGCTGCTGATATGTAATTATGTATGTTATACTGAGTTGACTTTAGTTTGTAGCCATCTTATTGCTACCATATACACTTGGTCATCTTACAAGTAAATTATTCTTATCATATTGTTAGCGTACCAGAGTAGAACAGTACATTGGACACCTTATTCAGGGACGCATGACTGCATCCTTTATAGCCAAATATATCAAGTGAGCACTGCTTCTGCTATACATGATTTTTCTGGTTGATTAGAGTATCAATAATTTATACTGGACACCTTAGTCGGTAAAAGCATCTCACGCTTATGTCCCAGATTTATGGCCACACAGTTCTAATTGAAATCTGAATGCAACACATGTCTGTAAATTAATTTATGTAAATTTGTTACTGTTTGAACTATGTTAAATATATGCCTACTGTTTGAACTGTTGAAAATTACTAAAAACTGGGACACAAGTGTGGGATTGATTTTAATTATCTGTCTAAAGTAAAAGCATGTGTGTGTCCATATTTTTTTTTGAACACTGTGTGTCCATATGATTCATGGTTTAATTATGTCCTGGTAATGTTTAATTGGTCCTTTTTTACTTGGTTTGACCCGCACCTGTAGCATTCTTGATGATCGCTGATCCTTACCTTGCTTGTTTATTCTCGCAGACCTGATGGAGCCATGATGCTTGCCTGTGTGCTGGAGCGCATCAGTTCTGGCCATGCCGCCGCATTCTCAATGTCGAGCTCACAGCGCTGCAACCGCATCAATAGTGTCTTCTCTGGTTTAGATAAGTCATTGGTCTATCCCGTTCTCCTCCTCTGTTACTTGGCTGATTGGCCTTGATGCCATGACATGTTATTTTTTTGAGTCCCAATGTGATATTGAAGCTTGATAGATTTTCTGTATGGTAGAGCTGGATATCCCTTGCCACGTAATTTTTTACTAGAAGAATTGCAATTATTTGAAACTTGCTTCTGTTACATGATCCTTTGTTTTGCTGCACACAAACCTGACTTGACTGATAGAATGATATTACAGTACAACTGCAGCTTACAAAATATTTCTTGAATGTATTTAGATAACTTGTACGTATTCGCCCATAGTGTACTATAAAATAATTTGAACTCATGTGTCTAAATTGAGATATTGCTGTTAGGGTATTAATTAACTAGTGTGACTCTCTTGGTCATCTTATTGTATCTAATTCTGCATCTGTTACTTTGATGCTTAAATGTGTAGCTGGCAGCTGGGATGCGATGGTGGAGGGAACGGTGCACACTGTGAGAAGTCGGTAGGTTGCGGGTTTGAAGGCAGAGATCCCTGTCATGGACCTGGAGATTGGGAGCCAAGTGTGGTCTCGTAGTAGAAGCACATGCTTTGGGTTCTGTGATATATTGTATATATTGTATACGGTCATGCGGTGGATTTACATAGTTGCATAGAATCAGTTCCATCCTTGTATATATTGTATATATGTGCATGTGGAAATTTTGTTATGCTTGTGAAAAGAATTTTATCTATTCATTGTTTCTTATCTGGTATTTAATTGTTGTCAAATTGTGGGAAAATAAGACCTGAATAATACGAACTGACAAGTGGGACCAGTGTGAGAAATGACAGGTGGGACCAGCCTAGTAAAAAATTAATTGTAGAAAATAGAAAAATGATGTAAAAAAGCTATATGGCCCAATAGAGATATTGACCAAAACAAGGTCAAGGCCCAGGGAAAAAAGGCTAGACTTATTGGGCTTGGCCCATATAGATAACTGAAATGGATTGGGCTGATTTCAATTTACATGTCTGCCACGTGTATGCCACCTGTATTCCACGTTGGATTGCTGATGTGGCCTCCTGCCACGCGTATGCCACGTCGGATTGCTGATGTGGTCTCCTCAAATTGCTCATGACGATACTGAATCGTCATAAGCGTTATGACGGTCCAATATCGTCATAGACGGTTATGACAATCTCAGTGAATTCGTCATGTTCGATCATCAACGACGCCCCGTTTTTAACGATGATTTTTTCGTCATAAAATCGTCACAAATCAACCATTATGACAATTTTATGACGAATTTTGAGCGTCAGTAGTCAACACATTTCTTGTAGTATCTTGCATCGACAATGACGACAGCTTGCAGTATGTTTTCTGGAAAAGAGTTTGGGCCTTTAGGGTTTTCCCATTAAGGGGATTAAATATGCGGAAGAGCGATGTGAGGAGGTGGACCAGGCGGTCACACCCCCTGGTGGCGCGGCCTAGGGATGGCCTGCGCCACCACCAGGTGTGGCTGCCCCTTGGTCCGCTTTCGGCTCTCCTTTGGACGCCATCTTTGTGTCAGGTAATTAGGAACTTCAGCTTTTGTTTCGTCCAATTCCGAGAATATTTCCTGTGTAACTTTTCTGAAACACAAAAACAGCAGAAAACAGGGAACTGGCACTGTGGCATCTCGTTAATAGGTTAGTTCCAGAAAATGCATAAAAACGCCATGATGTGTAAACAAAACACAAATCAAATGGTGTATAAACATGCATGGAGCATCAAAAATTATAGATACGTTTGAGACGTATCAATGCGCTCGCCGACGTCGGCGCACCGGTCGCAGACGACGCCCTCGTCTGGAACACCATCAAGGGCCTCGATGCGAAGTATCGCAGCGTTGCCTCCCTCGCGCCTCTCCTCACGTCATTCCCCCCTTCATGAACTTCCACAATATGTTACTCCAGCAGGAGATGCAGCCCTCTAACGACCACACCCCTGCACCCGCTGCCTTCTACTCCGCCCCACCTCTAGGCGGTCCTCAGCGCGGTGCCCTGCCGCCTCCCGTGCCGCACTCCAACGCCAACACTACTATGGGTCCGGCTCTAGCTCTAGTAACTACAAGGGGAAGAAGAGGAAGACCGGAGGCGGTGTCGCGCCTCCTGCCGCGCTTGCCTTCCCCAGCCCGTAGAACCCGTGAACGGGTGCCATACACATGTACCCGATGACGGGTGCTCGCCCGGCTGCGCCCTTCTACCACAACCCGGCCGGTGTGCTTGGTCCTCGACCTGTGCCGCCCCGTCCCGCGCCCCAGGGCTACGTGGCGCTACCCACGCCATCGGCCCTTGCGACGTACACCTACCCCAGCTACCCCACCTACGGCTTGTCTTCGACACCAACCTGGGACCCGTCCGCCCTTGCCAACTAATTCAACAACATGACTCTGTAGGCTCCCTCCGACTACTACATGGACACTGGAGCGTCCGCTCACATGTCCTTGGACGCTAGTAACCTCTCCCCTCTCTCTCCTCCTCGTAATACTCATGTTACGGTCAGTGACGGTTCTTCTATCCCCGTTACTCACTCTGGACATGCTTCCCTTTCTACTCCAAATTCTTCTCGCTCTCTCACTCTCCGTGATGTCCTCATTACTTCCCATATTGTCAAGAATCTCATTTTTGTATGTCAATTTACCACTGACAATTTTTGCTCGGTTGAATTTGACCCGTGGGATTTTTCTGTGAAGGATCTCAGGATAGGGGCCATGATTCTCAGGTACAGTAGCACAGGTGATCTCTATCCACTCACCTCCCCGCCGCGTGCTCTCACGATCTCTGCCTCGGACTCCACCTTGTGGCATCGACGTCTTGGTCACCCCGGTCATGGAGCACTTCAACGCCTCGTGTCGTCTACTTTTCTTCCATTCAATAAAGTTCCCACAAACTCTAGTATTTGCCATGCTTGTCAATTAGGACGTCATGTACGCTTGTCTTTTTTGCATTCTACAATAAATACTCATCGTGCCTTTGAATTAATTCATTGTGATCTTTGGTCATCACCTGTGGAGAGTGTTTCTGGCTACAAATATTTTCTTGTTATTCTTGATGATTTTACCCATTATTTGTGGACGTTTCCCTACGGCAAAAATCTGAAGTTTTTTCCTTGTTGTCTAACTTTCGCAACCACGTTGCTACCCAATTCTCCCTCTCATTACAATCTATTCAGATGTACAATGGACATGAATTTGACAACCGCTCTCTTCATGATTTCTCCGCCGTGCACAGGATTCTACTCCAATTTTCGTGTCCCTACACGTCTCCACAAAATGGTAAAGCCGAACGTATTATTCGCATCGTCAATGATATTGTTCGTACACTGCTCTTTCAAGCTAGCATGCCACCAAAATTTTGGGTAGAGTCTCTTCACACCGCCACACACCTCCTTAATCGCTTACCCACTAAAGCCATTTCCACCCCCTGTCCGTTCTTCGCCCTTTTTTCCACTCCTCCTACTTACTCTGATTTACACACCTTCGGTTGCTTATGTTATCCTAATAATGCTGCCACTATGCCTCACAAGATGTCGCATCGCTCGGTTGCATGTGTATTTCTCGGGTATGCCTCCAACCATCATGGATATCGCTGCATGGATATCGAGTCTCGCCGCATCATCATCTCATGACATGTGATTTTTTATGGAACTCGCTTTCCATTTGCACTATACTTTTATCTGTCTACATTGCAGCAGCCCGACGCCACGTCTTCTTCGGATGTCAACCTGATCGATGTGGTCGCCCTGGTCCCCGTTGAAAGGACACAGATGTCGCCTAGAGGGGGGGGTGAATAGGCGATATCAAATTTTATGAATGGCTTGAACAAAAGCGGAATTAAACTAGCGTTTATTTTGTCAAGCACATAAAACCTAAATAAACTAGGCTCACCTATGTGCACCAACAACTTATGCTAAGCAATACAAGTAACAAGGTGATAGCAAGATATATGACTTCAAGCACGAAGGCTATCACAATGTAAAGTGCATAAGTAAAGAGCTCGGGTATAGAAATAACCGAGGCACGCGGAGACGATGATGTATTCCCGAGTTCCTCCCTTGAAAGGGAGTACGTCTCGTTGGAGGGGTGTGGTATCGCCACAAAGGCCTCACCCTATTCTCCGGTGTGAGCTTGCGCTACAAAGGCCTAGCTCACTCTTCCACTAAGGGGTTCCTCAAGGCGGAACCGGGCCTTTACACAAAGCTTGGGGCACGCATCCACAACTTAATTGGAGGCTCCCAAGAATAGCCACAAAGGCACCACAAAGACACAAAGCCGTCTAGGGTTCCAAGAACCCAAGAGTAATAAGCTCACAAACTTTCACTTACTCGAATCTCTGGGGAGAACTCAAACCGATGCAACTTATGCAATGGCAAGAGCACACAAGGTGCTCAAATCCTTCTCACTCAAATCCTACCAAAGCAACTAATGCTATGGAGAGATATGAGAGGAAGAACAAAGGAAATCCACAAAGAACTCCAAGATCTAAATCCACAAGAGGTTCCCCTCACTAAGAGAAGATTTTGATTGGTGGAAAGATAGATCTAGATCTCCTCTCTCTTTTCCCTCAAATAGATGCAAGAAATATGGGAGGAATGGAGAGGGAGAGCAAGCTACTCAAGGTCAACAATGGAGGAGAGAGAGAGGGAGTAGCTAACAGCCCAAGGAAGAAGAAGGGGGGCCTTTTATAGCCCCCCCCCCCCCCCCACGAAATATGGCCGTTGCAGGATTTTAGGGGCGGATTATCCGGCCAAAATATGGCCGGAATATCCGTCTGGCCGGATTATCCGCCCCCCAGGCCGGATTATCCGCCCCCTATACTGGGTGACGCCGACTCTGGTCCTTAGCAGAAATTCCGAAACGAAATTTTCGCCCCCAGGCCGGATAATCCGCCCCCCCTGGCCGGAATATCCGCCCCCCTTACTGGGTGACGCCAAGCAGAAATTGCAATACGAAAACGGTGATAACTTTTTCATCCGGACTCCGTTTTCGATGATCTTGGGCTCGTTGGAATCACCACAACGAGCTCTACAACTTCATCCATAGAAACATCATAGTCCAACAAGGGAGTATAAAACCAAATGATGAAAGGTTTGACCTCTCTTTGAAGGCAAACCGGTAAAACCTCCAAACATCAAAAACGCAATAAGAGCTTCATGCGAAATCCGTTTTTGATGAGCTAGAGCTTGTCATGGAAATAACCACAAGATCTAGAACCTCACATGGATAAAACTCAAATAAGAACCAAGAAAGAAGATGCCAAGTATGCAAAGGTTTGAGCTCTCTCCGAACGATACAATTAAGTTACTCACTCGAGAGCCCCTCTTGATAGTACGGCTACCGATCCTATAACCCGGTCTCACAAATAACACCATGAGACCGGTAAGAAAGAAACCCTAACACTATCATACCTTTGCCTTGAGCATTCCACTTGAGGTGGATAAAGACGATCTTGATCTTCTCAAGTTGGACCACCTTTCTTGATTGAGCTTGCTTGGTGAAGTCTTGCGGATTGCTCCCCCATACTCTACTATGGAAGAGACTCTCTTTAAGCATATCTTCACATATCCATGATCACAATATAGATGGCAAGCTTCAAGCATATGTTCTCTTCTAGTTGCTCATCTTGAACTTGCGCTTTGACTTGATCAATCCTCGAATCAAATCTTCTTTCTCCATAATGATGGTGTCTTGAGGATACACATGAGAGCTCACTCAATCTTATTCTTCAAGACACACTTAACATAAGCTCAACTCCCTTAAGACCAATCTTTGGATCACTCCTTGAATAACACCTTGGTCAACACATAATCTTCTTCTTACAACCTTGACTCCAACAAATGGTTCAAGCATTGTCTATGGACAAGTCCTACACATATAACTCAATGCAACCATTAGTCCATAGGGATTGTCATTAATTACCAAAACCACACATGGGGCTCGATATGATCTTTCAATCTCCCCCATTTTGGTAATTGATGACAATCTCTTTGAGAGGGTTTATATAATGAATTCAAAGAACCAAAATGGTTGTACTAACATCAAATACTACAAAAGTATGTGATGTTAGTAAAACCACCATATATAGAGCAAACTCCCCCACAATCTATGCACGTGTGAATGATCTTGATTTCATTGCATATATTGCCAACCATGCAAAGCATGCAAGGCAAATGCTTAAGAACAAACCAAAGCAGAAAAGCCAATTCCCGTTAAACCCTCGAAACTTCTCCCCCATTGGCATCCATTGCCAAAATGGGCGAAAAAATTAGAAGGCCAATATAGTGTGAGTTCCTCCAAAACGGTGTGCATATCCAAAAGAAATAAGTGAAGACACATGCACATATACAAAGACAAATATATGAAGGAAACCAAACTATATTGAGGATCAAAGATTGCAAAAAAAAATAAGATAACACGATGGATAAACTTCAACAAATGAAGAGAGCAATCAAACAATCCAAAGAACAAACTGAATAAAGATTTTATGATAAGATCGAAAAGGTGCTCTAAATAATATGAGGAAGCTCCCCAAGGTGTGTGCACAAAATATTCTATTGAGTTGAAGATAAGGTGCACACACATGGAATCATCACTCCCTCAATATTATTCAACACAAAATGATACCAAGTGAAATTAAATACTATGCTAACCGCAAAATGGTGCTTTAAATGAAATGAGGAAGCTCCCCAAGGTACGTGCAAAAATTGGAATGTTTGTATTTGAATACAATTTGCACAACATGGAATCCTCACTCCCTCAATAACATTTAAAACGCAACCATTTGCAAGAGATCATAGAGAAGAAATTAAGCTTAACACTTGCATCAAAGAAATGGTTGAGCAAAAAGTAAGGGATAACATATAAAAGGCTCAACCAAGGAATGTGTGAGAGAAATTACACAACATATTATAAGACTAATACAAGGATTAGCATAGAGCATCCACATAGTCTTCAATGAATGATGTTGCTTAGCATTCCATCCCAACACATAAGGTTCAAATAAGATATCAGATAATGAGATATCATCTCTCATGTGTATAAGATTCTAAGTAGACAATATCACAAATATAATTATCACAAAGAACCATGTACACACAAAATAGATACTAAGAATAGAACATGATATCCAAAATGAAGGCATGCAATATACCAATGAGATTTTTGCTTTTAAAGCATGGCCAAAGGCTCAATTTATCTTATTGTATATTGACAAACTTCAACCACCAACATGTCAAAGACATCACAAATATCAACAAGGGAAAGAAGATAGTTGGGATGCTTTGATAAAAACAACAAGTATCAAAACGAAGGATACCAAACGGAACAAATAAATTTGCAATTTCATCAATATTGCACATGTGAGCTTATTGAGGAATTGATATGCAAAAAGATTGCTAAGTTGACATATATGGGATAAGAGAATCATGAGCATGATTTTTATATGTTCCCAATAATATGTCCTCGTCTCAACTTGCTCACATTTGCAATAAAGAGGTTTCATTAGAATCCTTGCAAAAAGCACAACATTTGCAAATAAATATTTTCAATGCCATAAAACAACCTACACAAGGTTGGATACTAGAGAAGTATGCATGAAGAAGATACTTGTTACCGAGATATAATGGTAGGATGTAGTAGATAGGAGTTCTTCAATAATCCTAGCTTGCCTCAAATTATCATTTAGTCACCACTTCATCCTTATTATTGAGACAAGCACCAATATATCTCCATGTACCTAAAACAAAGTTCAAGTACAAGATGGTCCCCAAACTCATTGGGTCCAAAGTAGTTAGAAACTACAACATATAGGACAAACTCCACATAAATATGTGCATATATATATGAAATTGAATTTCATGCACATCTTAGCCGATTTAGGATTTGATGGAGCTTCTCCTATATATTTGATCAAATAAAGCAAAAGCATGCCATACAATATACATTTAGTAAATATGCATGCACAAGACTTTCAAGAGCCAAAGGGGATACAATTTGGACAAAACACCAAGAAGGACAAGCGAGCACACAAAATTGTGAAGCTACAAAAGGTTGTCCAAATTATATCAAAGAATCAAATCAACACAAGATTGACTCCAAAGTTCAACTAGTGAACCAAGCAAAAGCCAATGAGCATAAAGCATAACTAAAACACACATGCTCAAAGACATATCTCATTTTAAGAGTAAGAAATAAATAATAAGGAATGAGATCACCAACTCCCAAAGAGAGCAAGGTTCAAACAAACAAACAAACCAAACTCTCCACACTTTTTATGATGGCACACTAAGTACCAAAAAGAAAAGATTTGTCTTCCAACAAAAACCAATACCAAATGAAATAAGCACAAAGAGTGTGTTATAACAAATATAGGAGAGCTCCCCCAAGATTAGTGCATTATTTATGATTTTGCATTTGAATACAAAATGCACACAAGTGGGATCATCACATCTACCTACATATAAATAACACAAAACAAGTTCAACGAAATCAAATGGAATAACAAAAGTCATGGAAGACAATGGGAGCTAAAACAAATACATTTTTGGCTAGAGATAAGGCAATTAAAAGCAATAGCCAATGTAAAGATGATCAATATACATGTGCCACATGATATAGTACCAATTGTCCAAGAACAAGAGGTATTTGGATTTATTTCCCGGTGGTAGTTTACATATAAATCCAAGATCATTTTCACAACAAAGAAGCATACAGAGAAGGATAAGAATTAATCACCATGCTAAAGAAGATATTCTTGATAGACTCAAATAGTTAAACAATCATGCAAAGCAATGATTAAGATAACTTGAAGCAAATGGTTTTCCAACTTTGATGTAGCATTCCACATTTTAAGAAACCCTATCAAGAAAGTATCTCACAAACAAGATCCAAAACAAGAGCAATAAAACAATTTGGCAAATTGGAATTTGTTTGAGAAAACATGCCACATAGAAGCAAGATAATTTACAATATCAACACTATGTGACACAACCTCAAATATACACATTATATTGGTTTGTAGTATGCACAAAGCATATTACTCCCCCATAATGTGATAAAACATTTATTTTTCACAAGAGGCAAATAAAACCCAACAAGATGATTAATGGACATTATAGAATTTGAATTTCTCATGAGAATGACATACCACATAGAAACTAGATAATCTTCAAATATCAACACTAAGTGGTATTCCTCATGTACACACATTTTTAGGATTGTGAAGTGCAAAGCATATCACTCCCCCAAAATGGGATGGTCCAATAATCTCTCACAAGAGCCAAGTAAGATAAAACGAGATGCAAAAGGCTCAAACACAAACACACATACATGGTGTGCAAACCCACAAGTACATACTTGATTAATCAAAATAAAACAAGTAGGTAGCACAACATATACCAACACATGTAATGGAACACAACCAACACATGCAAAAGGGGCGAGTAACTTTCAATGTAGATAAGTTGAGTACATGTTACCGCAAAGAGGAACATTGGATATATAATATAAACAAGATAATCAATTGACTTGACTTGAGACAATATATTGATGAAGATCCCTTAATTCTTCATGATATAGCCAAGTCTCCAATGCCCTCCAACAAACACCTATTGATCAAGTTTTGGTGTGATGGTCCCCAACCAAGTTGGGTCCTAAGAGGTTAGTCACAATAGGCTTGGCAACCCAAATGGTTCTTTTCTTGACACCACTTTGAGCACCAACAAATTTGGCAAACACATTGCCAACCTTATCCTTGCAAAGTGAATAAGCATCTTCAATTATGATAGGGTTGGATGAGTTACCACTAGTGCATGAAGAAGATAGGTGACCCTTCTCATGGCATATGTAGCAAGTTCTTTTCTTCACCTTCTTCTCACTTGATTTCTCCACAAGGGGAGCATTAGCTTGATTTTTCTTGGGAAGTGACCTTTCTTCAACTTGAGGTTGAGCAAGGGCTTGAACTTGAGGCCGCTTCCCTTGTTGCTTCTCACTAAGTGCCTTTTTCTTCAAAGGGCAAGATCTAACATGGTGCCCTTCAATTTTGCACTTGAAGCAAACAATCTTGGCCAAATTCTTGACTTGTTCTTGGCCCTTCTTCTTATATATTTTGGACTTATTCTTGTTGTTAGAGATAAATCCAAGTCCACTCTTGTCATTGGGGGATTGTTGCACACTCAAGATCTTGTTGAGTGTGGACTTCCCTTCATGACGTTTTTCCAAGTCTTTCTTCAATGAAGTAACTTGGGCCTTGAGCTCTTTGATTTCCTCTACATGGTTAGTGACAACACAAGTACTAGTGGAAGTAGAGGCTACATTGTTAGAGCAACAAGGCAAGGAGGGTAATTCATCACTAGATGTATAAATACTATGAGTGGATGAATTACTAGTACTAGCACATGGCAATATTGCATTTTGGGAAATAGTGCTAGTGCCCACATGAGGCTCACAAGATGTTACCTTTATAGATATAGCCTCATGAGCTAACTTTAGGCGAGCATGGGACACTAGAAGATCCTCATTAGAGCTAGATAGCTTTTCATGAATTTCTTCCAATTTCCCATACTTGCTAGTTAGCAATTTAAGTTGAGCCCTTAGCTCAACATTCTCCTTCAAAATAGATGCTTCACAAGAAGTAGAGTTAGTAGCACATGCATCATTATCATTATGAATAGGAGAAGACAACTTGGCAAGAGCGAGGTCACGTTCTTTAGTGAGTTTAGAAATAATTTCATTACATGACTCCTCAATGGATTCAAGCTTCTCCTCAAGAGAAACCCGAAGCTCTTGCTCTTCCTCTAGAGCATATTTTAAATCATGGATATCATTGGCATACTCACGCTCAAGAGAAAACATTTTATCAATTTGTTCTTCCTTCATCTCAATGAGTTTCGTGCTCTCAATAGCACAACTCATGATTTCAAAGAAGTTGGGCAAAACATTTTTATGGTTATGCAAAGCATCAAAGACCACCTTACCCTTCTTGTTTAAATACTCAATATAGTCTTCTTCATTTTCCTCATCCTCACTATTGTCCTCAACATCATTATGATTTGAAGACCTAGCCATAAGGCATATGTGGGAACCGTGAGAAGAAAAAGATGAAGAAATACTTGAAGCTCCATTCAAGACCTTGTCTTGGCCCAAAGACTCTTTGGTTTCCTCTATATGGTTAGCACCACAAATACTAGAGGAAATAGAAGCATTTGTATCATGGCAACAAGACAAAGCAAGCATATCATCATGATATTTATTCAAGAAATTTACACATGATATGCAAGGACTATCAACACAAGCATGTAAAACATTTATGGGGCTACAAGTGTTTAAGTCCAAAGATGAAGCATTGCAATGAGATAGAGATGAAGAATCATCAAAAGTAAGCATACTATCACCATTGCAAGTTTTATCACCACTCACCATATCATTACCTTGTGTCTTGCCACACTTTGGTGAAGTGGATGAAAGTTCATTGCGGCCGGAAGTGGAAGGAATACAATCATCCTCAATAATCTTGGACACACCATATTTTTCTTGAAGCTTTGTCCATATCTCATGAGCGCTCCGAAAAGTTGTGATGGAGAAGGTAACTACATCGCTCAAAGCATTAACAATCACATGAGTAGCTTGAGCATTGAGATACAAGTTTTTCTCATCCTCTAAAGATAGATTTTGAGTATTCTTTGGAGGAGAAAAACCCGCATCTACAA
Source organism: Dactylis glomerata (assembly GCA_007115705.1). Classification (NCBI taxonomy): domain Eukaryota; kingdom Viridiplantae; phylum Streptophyta; class Magnoliopsida; order Poales; family Poaceae; genus Dactylis; species Dactylis glomerata. The sequence goes on from QXEO01000087.1 coordinate 968,235, forward strand.
TTCGCTCCATAGATGGGTCCATGACCCGAAAATAATTAAGCATGTGAATTTTCCAAGTATCATAATTTGTGCCATCAAATATAGAAGTGTTATTGTGCACTAATCCCCTAGCCGACATCTTTGCTCTCAAGGCGGTGAAGCCTAAAATGAGAGACCGGGCTCTGATACCAATTGAAAGGACACAGATGTCGCCTAGAGGGGGGGGTGAATAGGCGATATCAAATTTTACGAATGGCTTGAACAAAAGCAGAATTAAACTAGCGTTTATTTTGTCAAGCACATAAAACCTAAATAAACTAGGCTCACCTATGTGCACCAACAACTTATGCTAAGCAATACAAGTAACAAGGTGATAGCAAGATATATGACTTCAAGCACGAAGGCTATCACAATGTAAAGTGCATAAGTAAAGAGCTCGGGTATAGAAATAACCGAGGCACGCGGAGACGATGATGTATTCCCGAGTTCCTCCCTTGAAAGGGAGTACGTCTCGTTGGAGGGGTGTGGTATCGCCACAAAGGCCTCACCCTATTCTCCGGTGTGAGCTTGCGCCACAAAGGCCTAGCTCACTCTTCCACTAAGGGGTTCCTCAAGGCGGAACCGGGCCTTTACACAAAGCTTGGAGCACGCATCCACAACTTAATTGGAGGCTCCCAAGAATAGCCACAAAGGCACCACAAAGACACAAAGCCGTCTAGGGTTCCAAGAACCCAAGAGTAATAAGCTCACAAACTTTCACTTACTCGAATCTCCGGGGAGAACTCAAACCGATGCAACTTATGCAATGGCAAGAGCACACAAGGTGCTCAAATCCTTCTCACTCAAATCCTACCAAAGAAACTAATGCTATGGAGAGATATGAGAGGAAGAACAAAGGAAATCCACAAAGAACTCCAAGATCTAAATCCACAAGAGGTTCCCCTCACTAAGAGAAGATTTTGATTGGTGGAAAGATAGATCTAGATCTCCTCTCTCTTTTCCCTCAAAAAGATGCAAGAAATATGGGAGGAATGGAGAGGGAGAGCAAGCTACTCAAGGTCAACAATGGAGGAGAGAGAGAGGGAGTAGCTAACAGCCCAAGGAAGAAGAAGGGGGGCCTTTTATAGCCCCCCCACGAAATATGGCCGTTGCAGGATTTTAGGGGCGGATTATCCGGCCAAAATATGGCCGGAATATCCGTCTGGCCGGATTATCCGCCCCCCAGGCCGGATTATCCGCCCCCTATACTGGGTGACGCCGACTCTGGTCCTTAGCAGAAATTCCGAAATGAAATTTTCGCCCCCAGGCCGGATAATCCGCCCCCCTGGCCGGAATATCCACCCCCCTTACTGGGTGACGCCGAGCAGAAATTGCAATACGAAAACGGTGATAACTTTTTCATCCGGACTCCGTTTTCGATGATCTTGGGCTCGTTGGAATCACCACAACGAGCTCTACAACTTCATCCATAGAAACATCATAGTCCAACAAGGGAGTATAAAACCAAATGATGAAAGGTTTGACCTCTCTTTGAAGGCAAACCGGTAAAACCTCCAAACATCAAAAATGCAATAAGAGCTTCATGCGAAATCCGTTTTTGATGAGCTAGAGCTTGTCATGGAAATAACCACAAGCTCTAGAACCTCACATGGATAAAACTCAAATAAGAACCAAGAAAGAAGATGCCAAGTATGCAAAGGTTTGAGCTCTCTCCGAACGATATAATTAAGTTACTCACTCGAGAGCCCCTCTTGATAGTACGGCTACCGATCCTATAACCCGGTCTCACAAATAACACCATGAGACCGGTAAGAAAGAAACCCTAACACTATCATACCTTTGCCTTGAGCATTCCACTTGAGGTGGATAAAGACGATCTTGATCTTCTCAAGTTGGACCACCTTTCTTGATTGAGCTTGCTTGGTGAAGTCTTGCGGATTGCTCCCCCATACTCTACTATGGAAGAGACTCTCTTTAAGCATATCTTCACATATCCATGATCACAATATAGATGGCAAGCTTCAAGCATATGTTCTCTTCTAGTTGCTCATCTTGAACTTGCGCTTTGACTTGATCAATCCTCGAATCAAATCTTCTTTCTCCATAATGATGGTGTCTTGAGGATACACATGAGAGCTCACTCAATCTTATTCTTCAAGACACACTTAACATAAGCTCAACTCCCTTAAGACCAATCTTTGGATCACTCCTTGAATAACACCTTGGTCAACACATAATCTTCTTCTTACAACCTTGACTCCAACAAATGGTTCAAGCATTGTCTATGGACAAGTCCTACACATATAACTCAATGCAACCATTAGTCCATAGGGATTGTCATTAATTACCAAAACCACACATGGGGCTCGATATGATCTTTCACCCGTGCCCATGCACACTGGACCGTGCATCCCTGAGACACACCGGCCCACTAGGGCACCCCCTGCGCCAACACCGGCTTCCCCGGCCTTGCCTGTGTCGGACCGCTCTACATGGTTTGCTCTCGCCTCCCCCAGGCCGGTCCACTCGGCTTCTTCGATGCCGGCCCCCTCACCCGCCGCTGCGTCTTCTCCAGTGGTGTCTTCACCGAGCAGCGGCCCATCTCTAGCCGCGTTAGATGATCATATCGTCGGCTCCTCCACGCCCTCACCCTCGCCTGCTCCTGTCGCTCTAGCTCGACAAATGGTGACTCGACGACAAGCCGGCAAGATCATCGGCCCACGCAAGCATCTCAACGTCCATGTCGCCCCCGCCGCTACTCCCTCGCCTATCCTGAAGTCCGTTCGAGGTGCTCTCAAAGACCCAAACTAGCTCGCGGCCATGACTGATGAGTACGGTGCTCTCCTCATCAATGACACGTGGACTCTTGTGCTCCTGCCCTCCAATGCCAACATCGTCACTGGCAAATGGGTTTTTCGGCACAAGTTCAAGACGGATGGTTCTCTTGACCGCTATAAAGCTCGTTGGGTCTTGCGTGGTTTCTCTCAAGAACACGACATCGACTTTGACAAGACCTTCAGCCCAGTTGTTAAACCCGCCACCATCCGGATCATCCTCTCCTGCAACTGGAAGATACGGCAACTCGACATCAAGAATGCATTCCTTCATGGAAAGCTCTCCGAGGTGGTGTTTTGTCAACAACCCACCGGGTTCGTTGATTCTACACATCCTGATCACGTGTGCCGCCTCAACCGTGCTCTCTATGGTTTGAAGCAAGCCCCACGTGCTTGGTACCACCGCTTCGCGACTTTCGCCATTGCCTTTGGCTTCACCTGTTCGAAGTCTGACACTTTGCTGTTCATCCTCCATGGCACCTTCGGCACGGCCTACCTCCTCATCTACGTCGACGACATCATCCTTACGGCTTCGTCGTCGACCTTGCTTGAGCATATCATCACCGCCCTGAGCATCGAGTTTGCTATGACAGACTTGGGCAAGCTTCATCACTTCCTCGGCCTCGCAGTTCGACGTGATTCTGGGGGGATGTTTCTCTCCTAGACTCAGTACGCTCTCGAGATTCTCGAGCGTGCTGGCATGAGCTACTGCCACCCCACCACCACCACAGTGGACACCGCGCCCAAGCTCGCCGCTGAAGTTGGATCTCCTGTTGCTGATCCTTCGCAATACCACAGTCTTGCTAGCGCACTTCAGTACCTAACATTCACTCATCCTGATATTGCCTACGTCGTGCAGCAGATTTGCCTCCACATGCACGACCCTCGTGATCAGCATCTCACCTTGGTCAAATGAGTTCTTTGGTACCTCAAGGGCACACTTCACCATGGCCTATAGCTTGCTCCTTCCTCTATGGACTGGCTCGTTGCCTACACCAATGTGGATTGGGTTGGTTGCCCTGACACTCATCGCTCTACATCCGGCTACTGCGTGTTCCTTGGCGACAACTTGACTCTTGGTCCTCCAAGCGGCAGCACACCGTTTCTTGCTCCAGTTCTGAAGCCGAGTATCGAGGCATCGCTAATGCCGTTGTTGAAGCCAGTTGGCTACGACAACTCCTCTAGGAGCTCCATCGCCCCCTTATGAGTGCCATTGTTGTCTTCTGCGACAACATGAGTGTTGTCTACATGTCCACGAATCCAGTTCAGCATCAACGCATGAAACACATCGAGATCTATCTTCATTTTGTTCGAGATCGTGTTGCGCTGGGGCACATTCGAGTTCTTCATGTGCCTTCGTCTCGACAATTCACGGACATCTTCACCAAAGGCCTACCATCACCTCTGTTCTTGGACTTCCAATCCAGTCTTAGCGTCCGAGAATCTCCCATTGTGACTACGGGGGGTGTTAGGCACACCGAATCAATAGCTTTCATTAGCATTTATTTGGTTATATCCCGCCATTTTAGTGCTTGAGATTTGTATATAATCAGACCATTATGGTTAGGATTAGCATTGGTTGTTTTCCTTGTTTGTCTTGTAATTCACATATATATATGAGCTAACAGGGAAGCCACAATGTGTGGTTGATCAAACCTATTCTATCATTCTAGTTGTATATATCGAAAAATAGCATACCATGGGTGGAAGCAACTAATCTTCTGAAGATGCAATCAGGAAATAGCTAGAATACATAATTTTTCATCATTTTGACCTATTTTAGTACCCAAATTCTTGCCATCGCACACGCGATAAAACCATGTCCTCGTCGCACGCGCTACGCGACAAGAACGAACAGCGGAGAGTCCCCCTGCATCCTTCCTGGCTGTCGGCACCGCCTGCTCTACCCGCCCCCATCCCGCACGGACAACACTGCCCTCCCTACCCGGCCTTCGACTGCATGTGTCTCCCCCAGTCCGCGGATTTTCAGAGATCGCTCAGCTCCCGCTGCGCATATCGTAGCTCACCGGCTCCGACAGCTTCCTAAGGCGTCGCTCATCCGTGCGCCCCACTGGCCATTGTCGAGGCTCTTCTTGCCCTTGTCGTCGTGATCCTGGGAGCCGGCGTCATCTCGGTTGGCCGTCCTCCACAAGGGAATCCCATCCTGGCTGGTCGCAGGAATGCCCGCCGCCTTTTGTGGCCAAATTCGAACCCACGCCGCCGCCGTTCACGATTAGTATCTCCCGTCATGCTGGGAGTCGCCGCACGCTTGCACTTCAACTCTACTAAGCAAGCCGCTGCGCCCTCTCTCCCTCAGGTGACCCACGTCTTGGCCGCGACCAAGCCTGACCTGGTCCGAGCTCCTGTCCCGAGCGCCAGCAGATGGCTACCAAAATCGCCTTCCAGGGCTCTTCAGGTGTACGTGTGTCAGTGTGTGGCGACTGGTTCTGGTGCTCGCGGCACACCCGCCCGCCCTAACTTTGATCCTCCCATCGGCACCAAAGCTGCTTCCTTCCGCATAAAAGTTGCATCATGGGGCACCAAAGTTGTTCCGTCGTGCACCAAAGTTGCCTCGTCGGCACCAAAGAAGCTTCTCTATGCACCAAAGTTGCATTATCGGGCATGAAAGTTACCTCCTTGCAAACCAAATTCTTCTTTGTGCACGAAAGTTGCCTCATCGCACACCAAACATGCTTCACATGGCACCAAACTTTTTTTGAATGTTAGCAGGAGAGCTGCTAAATTCATTGATTAGAAAGAAGACCTGCACCGCTCGGTTTATTAAGGAAAACTGGGCAAAAACCTACAGCTAGGCCTTGTGGTGCACCAAAGTTGTCTCATCGCGCACCAAAGTTGCTATGCTCGGCCTGCTGCTACAGCTGGGTAGGAACATACCACTAGCCTGAACTAGATCATGGGCACGATTGGCGACCTGTAAGGATGGAACTAACTTTGTCACCATTTTTACGCATCACTAGCCACTGTAGTTGTGAAATTGCTTTTAGTTATAATAAATTTGTCTACCGTTGTTGTGAAATCTGCCTACATAGTAGTTTTCCCATCCCCATCAAAGTTGTATCGTCACCAACTAAAGTTGCCCACCCATTGTTGTGATAGGGGAGAAAATGGTGTGGGGGTTGTCAGACACACCCCAAGGCCTCCCGAACTTCTAGTCTGCCATTCTCGATCTTGGCGCTTTCTCTAGGGGAGAAAGCGGTTGGCGCTGCTCCTTTTGCCTTGTCCTGCTTAGCAGGTCGCTAGCGGTGCTCAAGCCCAAGCGCGTCTCTTGTCCCTGCTGATGCCCTAAAGTTGCCTACAAGTTGTTACGAAGAAAATTAGTTGATAAGAAGTTGCCAACTGTTGTTATAAAGTTGCTTACCTATTTCCCTTAGCACACTCTATTGTTGCATGTTGCCCCGAGAGTGCCCTACCAATATTATGAAGGTTTCTAGGGCTAGGTGGAGGTGGTGACAGCAGATTTAAGATGTGTCAATACCTAGGGCTCTTGATGTAGGCATCATCGCTATCGAGAACTAGGACGCCACTCCCAGCAACACCGATCCTGAAGTCAGGCAGGTTAAGACCTTCTTGAACTGGGTCATGTGTGTGGCCAGCAACATGGAGTTGTAAGTAATATTATTCATAAAAGTACTAGTAGTTGATCATTCTGCTATTATGAATATGCTAAGTTGCTTCTATATATTTTTCATAAAGTTGCCTATCGTAGTTGCGAAGTTGTCCACTGCTGAAATGAAGTTGTATATAGGTGCACTAACGTTGTCTATGACCACCAGGGAGCAGCGGCGGAGAAGACGTTGTCTCAGATGGAGTGAGCCATGGGCGAGCAATGGAACTTAGGAGTGTGCTTGTGAGACTCGACATCGATTGAGAACAAAAGAGGTGTTGGGGGCTTAGAGGAGATGTCAGGGCGGCGGCGAACAGAATCCAAGATTGGAGAGGGTGGTGCTGCGAGACGATCGCGGGTGCTTCGCCGGCCGGCAAAGTAGGCGGTTCGGCCGGCGGTGGAGGCAGTGACGCAACTGTCCTCAAGTTTGTAACATAAAAGTACACAACTAAAAAGTACTGTAGGCAACTTGTCAATGGCGACGATGATTGTGAGATGTTCCGATAACTGGGGCTCTATATGTGGGCTTTGTCGGTGGTGATGGGTTAGTACGGTGGGGTTTTGTGGGGATATTCCGGCTAAACATGGCGAAGTAAACGAACTAGTGAGGATTGGATTTGAAATAATCCCCTCCAATCCTCTCAAATACAATAGAAGTAAACAAGGCCTTATGATACTATTTTCTTCACGACGCACCAAAGTTGCATTTTTAGTTAATAAATTATCTACTGATGTTATGAAGTTTCCTACTATAGCAGTAAAGTTGCACACCATTCTTGTGAAGTTGCCTACTACTACTGTAAAGTTGCATACATGTTGTATCTTCCTAACATATTGCATGTCGTTGTTGTAATTGTCTACCATTGTGATGAAGTTGCCTATCTGCTTTTGTGAGATTGCCTACAGCTGTTGTGAAGGCATGTGAGCATCTGACATCCATCGCCTCCGACGTTGCCTTCCAAAATCGTCGCCATGTCGGTCAGATCTCCTATGCCCCCACCCACAGTGGCATTGTCGAGCATGGCATCCTAGCCCCTAGCCACCGATGAGGCCCACATGAGAGCCCGAAGTACCAATGCTATCAAATTTCGTACTACTATAATAAAGTTGCACACCGCTGTTGTGAAGTTGCCTACTGCCACTGTAAAGTTGCGCACTGTTATTGTGAAGTTGCCTACTGCTACTGTAAAGTTGCATACCGCTGTTGTAGTTGCCTACCACTGCGGTGAAGTTTCCTATCTACTTTTTAAAATTTGTTACAGTTGTTGTGAAGGTATCGGCGCATCTCACATCCACTAGCGCTATTGCGGTCCCCCATTTGGTGGCTCTGGGGTCGCAAGCGTTGCCTTCAAAAATCGTCGCCATGTCGGTCGGGTCGCTCGCACCCCAACCCATGGTGGCATTGCCGAGCATGGCATCCTAGCCACTCGCCACCGACAAGGCCCATAGGAGAGCCCGAAGTATCGGCGCATCTCTTTCCAGTCAGTCGCACCCCACCCACTCTAGCATTGTCTAGTTAGTTACTCCTTTCGTTCAGAAATAAGTGACTTCGACGTGTCTAGATTCATATATACCTGGACGTTCTATAGTGTGTACATATATAAAATCTAGAAAAATTTGAGATAATTATTTCCGGACAAACAATGTAGAAACCTTCCACAGTTTCGCATATGCACTTCCTAAAATTTGTGAACTGAGCAACTACTATACGATATTGGGCAACAAAATTGCTGGAATGAGCAAGTAATAGAACAGTTATGCAACAATCTTATCTTACAAAAATAAACAACGAATGAGAAAAAACATGCGCATCGACAATGAACTGCACATAGGCATCTTTGCCTGCCCTCTTCCCATCCACACGTTTGTGCCAAACCGTATAGGCTCGTAGGCTCTTGGCCAACCAAATGAATGCACAACAGGTCGAGTCCCTGCAATTTCTACCTCACTTCGATGCAACTCCTCAGCCTAGGCATCCATTGTCCACAGCCTCTCCAGCGACCAATCCCGGCAGTCCCTTCCTCTCTCCCCCAATCTCTTTTGCAGGAGTGGGAGGTTACGCCAGGGAGGAGCGGCATGGCCTGCAGTGTTCCATGAGCTGAACGGTTTGGGGAGGAACCTGGTTGCGTCGAGAAGCTGGCGGCGGGGCGGGAGGAAACCGGTGGCCGGGATGGCGGCCGACGGTGAACGCGCGTGCCCAGCGGAGTCGCTCATGGCAGGAGGGAGGCGAGTGGGGGCGATTCGGGAAATGGGGAAAACGACCGCGGGGGCCGGGTGCGGCTTTTCTACCGGCACCGGTTCCTAGCGGTAATGAATCAACCGTTCGTTGGGCGCTGGCGATTCGCGCCGGGTGCCCGATATTTTCTATTTCCTTCCGGTATCTTCTAGCAAAATATACCAGACAGAACCAGATACGGGATACATACTAATACAGACTTCAATCATCAGGCCACAAGCCACCCACCCCATAACTCTCTCCTTTCCATCTCACACAAACTGAATCTAGATCCAAAACATGGGCTATGCAAGCACCGGCGGACAATGAGCTGGCAGCCGGAGCGCCGGCGAGGTTGCCGACTTCCGGCCGGACAGCAAGCTGCGGGCCTGTGGTCGAAACGGCCCGCTACTGGCTGAGGCTCCCCTTCCGACCCCTTCTTGTGGTACTGCTGTCGCAGCGCCTCACCCCCATGGACGAGAGTCACTGGAGGAGAACGAAGCTGTGGACGCCACCATGTCCATATGAAGTGTAGGTTTGGGATTCAACTCTACATCTGGAGTTTTGTGTTGGATTTCACGAGGATGCAGGTTTTGTTGGAGGTTATTTTTTCTTCCAGCTGAATGCTACTCTTCTTTGTTTCCTCTTAAGATTTTGAACAAATTTGATTCGCCTATCTCTTTGTGAAGTTCTACAAAAATTATGGAGCGCACTGGAATTTTTGTGAAATTGTTTTAATTTGGTATTGAGATTTGTGATTCATTGTGAATGTATGTAACACTTGTGATAATTTTATAAAATATATGAAATGACTGAAGTATGGCAGAAAATAATTTTGCCATTTCTGAAAATTATCGGAAAAAGTAGTACTAATACATATGGAGTTCTGAAATCTGCTCAGTACAAGTTGAAAACCGAAATGAGACACAGTTCAAACTGCAATGAAACTTGGAGTCGACCTATCATCCACAAAAAGTTTTTAAAAATGAAATTGCATTGAAATTTTTCCAAATAAGATCTGGAGAGTGATTTTGGTGTGGATATTTTTGGTTTGCTCTGAATATATTTATTTTTTCCCATAGATGAACTGAAACTAATTTAAAAACAAAGATGAATAATTAGAATATATATGTGAATCATTAATACAATTTCCATGAAAAACTGGGAAACTGAGTAGGTGTTGAGATATTTCATTGAAATATTTGTCAACTTGTTTTCAGACAAATGCGATGTTTAAAATGTGGTTGAAATATTTGTCAACTTGTTTTCAAAGCAATGGGATGTTTGTCTATTTCTCTGTAAAATTGTGAATTGTTTGTGGTGCAAAGAAATGATTGTTAAATATATGTCATATCTCTTTGATGCAAAAATGCTACTCATCCGGTCTGGGTAATAACTGAGGGGGAAGAAGTCTTTCCGGGTGAGAAGTAAATGATACCAGTCCGCACCTAAACTGGGCCCACGTAGAGAGGTCAGGCTGAATACAAAACGAAGACAACATATACCGGTTCGAACTCATCCCTATACCCTGCCTAGCTGACGTGGCAATCCGAATCGTGAAGCGATTGAGCGGTAGATGGAGCACCGGTAGGAACCGGCACCGTTAGAAATGACTTTCGCCGCGGGGGCCTCGGTGTCGACGCATCTTTGCATTGTTTTCTCCGGGATAGCACCCGACCCCGACGTCCTTTCCATTTTTGGACGTGCGATTGAGGAGACGATTTGCCGCACGGCCGATAGCTAGGCGCGTCCATTTTAGTATCCGAACCTAATTTTACTTACTGAGCTTTGCAACGTTCTATTATCTCCAAATTTCACTAACTTCCTCAACCATCAAGTTAGATAGAATCACAGAAGTTTTTTGCGTGATTGTGTGACGTGGTTCGCAGTGCTAGTTCTATGAAATTTTAAATTTCTCGAAGAACACACGTGCTGACAACTCGAAGTTACAGCGAGCTGTGCACAACATCCTCGCCTTCGACCGCGCCACCTGCAGCACCATTCACAAAACTGTCTGCAGTGCCGTCAAACTCATGTGGTACCCTAGTTTGTCGGTCTGTCACGCCTGGCCAAACCGTCAATGTGCCGAGACGATCATTTGTCCCATTTTACATGGGCCTTTGATTTATGCCACTCTTTATTTTGTTATAAGGGCATCAGTCCCGATGATGGACGTCTGCACAATCTCTCCACCTCAACTATAGACAGTCCAGCAGACACCATATACAAGGGGGAGACCATTTAGCTGTCTATAACCACCAGAATTTACAGGAAAGATGAGACGCACTTTTCCTGGTGGAAGAGATCCAAACTAACCCGCAACTTGCAACTAGCTCTACAATGGGAACGAGGCCGTCTGTAGGCAGCGATTTCTGCGGCCATAGATCGTCTGTATTCTTAGCGACGGACTTGGCCGTTTTTCGTTTTCTCTCCCCCACATCATGTAATTTCCTAGGTGGACAGTGTTACAGACGGCTGAGTAGACACCACTGTACATGCCCATGTAGTAGGATGTTGGGACGGAGGTTCGAAATATGACCGTTTGGAGCTCCCCCGATACAACGGTTGCAACGTGCAACGTCGGGCTCCCCATGGCCGCTGGCAACCCTCTCCCTCCCCCGAGCGCCTCCCTCCCTGGAACCGTTCTCCGGCAGCTAGGCTCTAGGTTCTGGGCCCGTGCGGAGGATGTTTCTGTCTCTGGCGAGGAGGAAGACAGCTCCGAGGTGGATGTGACCAAGGAGAGTCCTCTTCCCAGCCCCAGATCTGCACCGCCTCCGCGGGTCTTTGGCGTTTCTTTTCACCTGGGTGGTGCATGGTGCCGTCGGCGAAGCAGATCCGTGCCTGGAAGTAGTCGTCCTTCGCATTGGGTGGCCACAGATCCAAGTTCCCGGTGTCGGCGGCTCCGGTGGCTGAGACCTTCCCGCGGGAAGAGTTCCCGGTGCTTCCCTCCCTGGGTGGCGGTGGTAGTGGCCCCTCGGAGATTCAGGTGGGTTCTGTCTTGATTCATGCATGTGAGTAAAAATCAGACAACGGGTTTGGGAGGACCAAATGCTTTCCGCAGCGGCTACCCATGACCCAAATGAATAGATGGTAAAAACTAACTGAAAAAGTGTCCACAGCCCAACACAAACAAACACAAAAGATGTCTAAAATAGGTTGGAGCGCTAGAGATACCGGCAGGCTCACTAATGGAACTCGACTTCTACTTGTACGTCGGCAGTAAAACTGCTGGATGATGTTATCAAGACGGAACTCGACTTAAGGACTTGTGCGTCGTCGCGAGTAAAACTGCTAGATGATGTTACCAGGAAGTGCATTATTAGTTCATACATTAAAGTGTATAACCATAGCACGGCTGAATTGTAAGCCCAACTACAGTTTTGCTAGAGCTTGCCGCTGAGAAATGGTATACCTAAGTGAAACTGTTGCTCTAATAGTTTATTCAAAATCGTCCATTGTTCAGTCAGAAGTTGGAGCATCAGATTCCATTCACTGCACATTGGAAATTCTGGTGAATCATTTACTACAAATTTCACGGTAATATAAGATGCAAAAGAACCATTAGGGTTTCAAATTCTATCATAAAAGGTACTCCCTCCATACCGGATTATAGGGCAATTGCGCACTTCGAGATAAACTTTGACCTTTAATTTTAGTCAAAAAATAGAAAATATATTATATAAAAATTATACCATTGGAATCCAATGGTATAATTTTTATGTCAAATATCTCATATTTTCTTTATTAAAATTAATGATTAAAGTTTGTCTTAAAATATACATTTGCCCAATAATCCGGCATGGAGGTAGTAAATGAAATGAATAGGACAAAATATTCTGAACAACGCTGTCACAATATACAGCCAAATATTATGGCCAACTCAGTACAGAAACCAAAATAAAGTCTCATTAGCCATTTTAGCTCTTTGTTGATCCATCTCACTAGTAAAGAGAAAACATATTCAGTTCGTACAATCTTTGTGTTCAGCAAATGGCCTCATGAACTGAACAAACTTTCAACTACGTAGTCTAAAGTTTTGGTTACAACATCCTCAAAGGTAATATAGTAGCCCATATCAGGTTTAAACATCCATAGTTTTTCGATACAGAACATCAGTTGACTTAAAATCATCGGCTACAACTTCTCTTCGTGGGAGGGTGTTCTGTCCATCGGGCCACATTGCTAGCGTTACGGATAGCCACTGATTCAGGTGTAGTGCCAATCTGCCATAAGAAAAGAAAAAAAATGTCAGAACCGGAATTCGCTTTCTGAGTTCACGAGGCACTCTAGTTCGCTTGTAACTTGCCATGCTCAGGTTCAGCTACATGAATGAACTAGAATACATCTATAACTTGAAGAAAATAAGTATCTAACTGTACATTGCAAGAAACTGGTATCTGTACAACCAGTACAAATAGAACTAGAGTCTAGAGACCAAAGTACCGTTATCTGCATATGTACTGGGATGGTGTGTATTTATGTGGTGGAGGTGATTGGGGATGATTTCCTGCAACCGGCGATTAGAAGATTTTACTAGCCAAGAACTTCCTTAGACATACGGATCACCAGGACTCTTTATGGAACATTTCTGGGGCTGGGCATGGAGGTTGGTTCAGTTGCAATTGCTGCTGAATGACTAACATGATTTTCAAAATATTTTTGCTATTAAGGTGAAATCCGGGGTGGTGTGACACTTCATTCTAATTACATAGGAAATGCTACCGATTAGCGCCAGCATCATGCGGCAGGGCACATCTTCGGTCTCCCCTTAGCGCTAATACACTACCTAACCAGCCACATGCAGCCGCATCAGGTCATATCTTGTTAAAATCCCAACAAACTATTCCAACGTTACCCAAAAAACGTGGCGCTGCCGCGGATATGTCATGCTCAATTCCATCTTTTTTCGGAGCCAGCGCGACCAGCATGCTCGTCTTTCTGTAGCATGGCGGAAGGGAAAAACACTGAGGCAGATAGAAGATGGCTGTGGTGCAGTGCTTCAGTGCCAAGACTACGCTTCCATCTGAATTAGATAGCAGCGCAAGACAAGATGGTGTTTTGTGATGCAAATAGTACTAGCTAATCAAATTACCTTTTGGAAATATTAAATCAATATATTGTTGGTTGAAATATTAATTATTAGCAAATGTAGAGACCGCCCTGGATATGTAGGATAGGTATTCGAAAATAGAACACACTTATATGTACAATATAGAAAATTTCATACCAACAATACCTTCAATAATTTAGAGACTAGAATAAAACTTCACATGTATTCATGTTAGTGTTATATGATAACATGATCTTTATTTGTAGAAATAATTCTCACTTGATAAATGAGACCAAGCAATCATTCAACTATTAAATCCTATGTTTTGTTTCTTAGCTCATTCTTCACTGATGTCATTGAAGAAACTACCCTCAACATCATCAGTTGCTATGGAAAAAATAAGCACAAAGTAGTGCATAGTTGACTAAATTTACCTCATTGAACAAATAAATCATATGCTATGAAAATGAGTAATTCCGTTTTTTACCTCAGCAGACATGCTTTTACTAAATTTTTCCTTCGAGTGAGGTTATTAACTATACATTTTGAAAAAAAAAGGATTCAAGCTTGAGAGATAATGAACAAAACAAAATACCAGACCCAAATAGTAATACAAGCAGAATCAGGAAAAAAAGGCAAAGACAAATGGTTGGACATAAACCCAAAACAGGTGGTTTCCAATGTGTCTCTGGACCAACCAAATTGTGTGTATTTCATACTTGGAGCCTTAATACGGTATAAACAAGGCCAGCTGGCCTCAAGACTTAACACCTAAGAAATCACATGGCAGAAATGAGTAGTTACCTAGCCATTCACCTATTCTGCGATAATCAGAGGACTCATCCCATCATACTTCCGTACCCAAATTATCCAAGTTATTAACTCAAGGATTCTGCCCGAAATGCCCATGAATATAACACCCCATTTATACCAGTTGTTTGCTTCTGTGATGCAAATCAATAGTATTCCACTGCAGATAGCACATACATTAAAGAGAACATTAATACCTGTAGGTTCCTACAGAAAATGAACTGGAAATGTTAAAATCAACCATAAAAAATAATATATACTTGATATAGTAGTTTGGTACTTAATATTTTAAACTAGAGCCAATGGAACCCACTTCAAGTTCAAGTACAGCCAAAGTTTAGGGAATGCAATTTTCGAGCTAACTAATAAGCAAGATAATTTAAGCGCAACCTGCAAGTATAATGCATAGTGTGTTTAAATAATAATATGTGAAGCTTTCAAGTACTAAGGTGGGATTAACTCTCATATGAAAAAATTACTTCAACTAATATTTTCTACTCCCTCCGACCCATAATACTCTTCGCTATACTAGATGTATCTAGACACATTTTAGTGATAGATACATCCGTATTAGTGAAGAGTAATATGGGTCGGAGGGAGTAATATTATTGGGAGCAAACCTATCACCCTTAAATAAAATTATTCGCATAGTTGGTAACTGAAAAAATTACAAAGTAAAATAGCATTAGAGAGCTAAAACGAAAACATTCCAAATCATAGACTTAATAACACTATAATTCAAGAATGTTATTACATTCCTTACCATTGTGAACAACCGAAATATGTACATCAGTATAATGCACACAAATGCAATCCTCTCAAAAAAGATCTCCTTCGATGTGGATCCATGTATCAAAAAAAAGAGCATGATATGAATACCGAATATCAGAACTGTGAAAACAGTGCTACAAAGGCACGATCTAACCATATTGGCTTCCTGTAAGCACCAAAAGTTTGAGCACTATATCAGAAACAACGGATAATACAGGATATCAAAGACTTGCATAATATGAAGTTGGTGCTCCCTCCGTCCACGTTTAGGTGGTGCACGCGAAGGTCTAAATTGACCAACGAAATATGGATAACATGTTATGCATGTTATACCATTGAATTCATATTCGAACAAAGGTTGTAATGATATAATTTTTACAACAATTGATAAATGTATGATTGATCAAACTAGTGGTCAAAGTTTAAACATGCAAAACAAGGGTGTCACATGAATTGCGACGGAGGGAGTAATTGTTGACGGTACCTACCTGAAAAATAGTTCTCTCTCGATGCAGCAACCACATAAGCAGCAGAACAAATGCGAAACAGTAAACTGCATTCGCAATGGTAGTGGTAAACTGAAGCCATGTAAAGTTCCTCAACCATGTGCTTTCATGTTGTTTTGGCGCTACTCCATGCCCTACTCCATATGATATCATTGATGCATAGAAATTTATGCTTGCTAGAATTGTATACCGCCACATGTTAACAGGCTCTATTCTGATGAAAAATAGAAACCTATGGATCCTCCCATTTCCTGGTTCAAGATTTTTAACAGAAACCCTACACCAGAACAAAAGGTCAAACAAATGCAGATATTCGAGAAAAAAGTATCAGAGATGCACTAACTCGTATAACTAGAACCGAGAAATTACCATGGAGCTACACAACACAGCAATAATACAAAATAAGCAGCAAGTGTACTGATCACTTCTATTTTTGTTTTCCTGAAAAATAACAAATCAATATAACTCCATATGTTTTAGCAGCGCATTTTTCCATGAAATCAACAAGATAATACAATATTACCTGTGCTGCTGTGGCTGCTGCTGTGATGGCCCTGGAACTACCTGTGTTAATTGCCTCCTGTGAGCCGAAGGTATCTCTATGATAGGGCATACCCTCCTTTGTAGAGACATAAAGTAAGATGCTGGGTCACGCTTTGGACATAAATTATTCATCGAACTTGTGCCCACTGATGATGAATCAACTCCAGTAATCAAACTAAAGATGACTAGAATGAGAATGACCTGTTGTTTGTGAAAATTGTCAAAGACAATGTAATTTTGGTAAACAAAAACTTGATAAAAAATGCAGAACAAGTGGTTATTTTGCATCACTGGACTAGCACCTAAGTAAGGCAAGTGAACCGTCGATGAAATGAGCTATATGAAGGGTGTCATCACCTTATAGTGTGGGACTGCTTGATTCTTGTGCTCCACCGAACATGGTGGAAAATCATTTGCTTGCCAATAGAGAATCCTAGACTTGTTTCTTGGGCTACTACATGTTTTTAAAATGGTGATTCTAATAGTGTTGGCGAAATCCGGTAGTTGTTTTCGTCGACATATCATTAAGATGACATGTAAATTTGTGGCGCATTGAGAGCACTTATAACTTGGGTAATCAATACCAGTTGTGCATAGTTTATTCAAAATCACTTCTATAAAAAAAAATTCAAGTATACCACTGAATTTGCTCCAAGACATTTTTTTGGGACGATAAAGCTCCCAAATATATATGCTATATTAACAGTGCCTTTCTTGGGAAATACAACTCAATTTAATTCCTAGAGTAGTCTGTGTCAAATTAGACTTATTAATTGTGTATCATCTTTAGAATTTCCCATACATATGAGTTAGTGGTAAAAAGCTATGCAGATTGTCATTAGTATATATTATCACGTAACAACACAATGAGTCCAAATATAAAACCTGAATAAAGTTGTGGATTGAATTCTGGAGAAAAAGATGCTCAGTACCCTTGAAAGTAAAAAAATAAGACAATACCTTTTTAATTGAATTCCACTGCCTAATACTTGGCGAACAAATTTTCTCACCTGCAGGTTCAGGGTAGCTAACCTGAAATATTACAAAAAAAAACTACTGTTACAATTTATCAACCATTTATGAAAACACAACACATGTTTTACTTGTAGTACTCCCTCCATTCATAAATATAAGATGTTTTAGCTTTGTGAAGCAAATGTATCTAGACAAGTTTTAGTGTGTAGGTTCACTCGAATATACACACTAAAACTTGTCTAGATACATTTACTTCACAAACATAAAACATCTTATATTTATAAACGGAGGGAGTATATTCAAACTCTAGAAAGCATGCAAATGTTGGTCTCGGGCTGGCTAAGCAAAGACAAACAAGAAAAGGCAACGGGAAACCTTTGGAATGAGTATCACAACAATCGTTAGTTTGATATATTAAATGGAACATCATATCAGTAGGGCCAACATTACCAAAAAGGAATAAAATGATCAGTTAATGATTTGAAACTGAAAACGTATGCATAGGCCCTTACTGAATGCTAATCAACTAGATGTTCATTGACGATCTTGCCAAAACAAATGAAACAGATAAAGTAGATTCCGTGCACTTAAATTGGACACCGATAGCACTTGTAACTACGGTAATCAAGATCAGATGTGCGTAGCTTATTCATCAATCACTTATATGAAAAAGATTTAAGTATACCAAGATGCCTGATATGGGAAATATATCTGAATTTGCTCTGGAACATGTTTTTTTGGATAATGGCACCCGGATATATATATATATGCTAGTAGATTAACAATGCCTTCTTGGGAAATACAACTCAATTTAATTCCTATAGTACTCCTACTCTGTGTCAAACCAGGATTGTTATTAGTACATATTATCACGTAAGAACACAATGAGTCCACATAAAAAGACTAAATAGCGTTGTGGATTCGATTCTGGAGAAGAAAATGCTTAGTACACTTGAAATAAAGAAATATGGCAATACCATTTTAACTGAATTACACTGCCCAACACTTGGCGCACAATTTTTCTCACTTGCAGGTTCAGGATAGCTGACCTGAAATATTACAGAACACTAGTGTTACAATTTTTCAACCATTTATGAAAACACAGCACATGTTTTACTTGTAGTACATTCAAACCTAGAAAGCATGCAATGGTGGTCTCGAGCTGACTAAGCAAAGACAAACAAGAAAAGGCGGCAGGGAGTATCACAACAATCATTAGTTTGATGTATTCACTGGGTTGGGACAGCATATCAGTAGAGCCAATATTATTTACCAAAAAGGAAGAAAGTGATCAGTTAATGATTTGAAACTGAAAACGCTTTGCATAGACATGCGCTCAGGATGCGCTGATCAACTAGATGTTCATTCAGGATCTTGCCAAAACAAATGAAACAGATAGTTTCCTGCACTTAAATTGGATACCCAAAACAGACCTGGCCTCGGAGGTCGTCTTCAAGCGGGTGGATGCCGTCGAGGAGGGCAGCCCTAGCGGTGCGGGTGAAGTCGACAGCGAGGGGGGCGCCGAAATTCTGGCTAGCCGGGCCAGTATGGACGCAGACCTGGGCGCGCTTGGAGCAGCTCGGCACGGGGATGGAAAGGGCGTCGCGGAGGGGCTTCAGGATGGCGATGTTCTCGTGGTGGGTGAGGTCGAAGTGGCAGGGGGGAAGGGCGTGGTCGACAAGGGCCGCGGTGCACATGCCGGTGGTCTGAAGGCAGACATGGAGTCGCTTGGGGCAGTTCGAGACGAAGACTGAGAGGTCGTTGCCGAGCATGGTGGAGTTGGCCTCGCGAGCCGGCGCGTCCGTGCGGCGACATTCCCAGGCAGCGTAGAGGTGGACGATGCCGGTGAGGCGCTTGGCGACGCCTTCGGCGTCGATGAGGCCGAAGTGGCTGCAGGGCGGGACGGCGTTCTCGAGGAGGGTAGCGCGGACGGTGCCCTTGACGGTGGTCTGGACGCAGACGCAGACGCGCTTGGGGCCGTTCGAGACGAAGACAGAGAAGTAGTTATGGAGCATGCCCCAGTTGGCCTCGCGGGCCGGCGCGTCGGTGCGGCGAGATTCCCACGCGACGTGGAAATCGGTGATTCCGGTGAGGTACTTGAGGGCCCTGGCGACGTGGGCGTCGGTGAGGCCGAAGTTGCCGTGGAAGACGCCAGGCGAGGCGGCCGCGTGCCAGGGCGAGAGCGGGACGACCGCGGGCCACGGCGAGAGCGGGGCGGCCGCGGGCCACGGCGAGAGCGGGAGCGGGACGGCCGCGGACCAAGGCGAGGGCAGGCGGCGGGGAACCCCGTCGAGCTTCCAGGGGGACCCTGAGCCATCTCCTAGCAGGAGGATGCGGAAGAGGGCGGGGTCGGTGGAGCCGACGACGAGCGCTTCATCGTGGGCGGACGGCTTCTCTACGCTGTCTCTCGGGCGCTGCTTGAACTCGCCCGCACACCACCACCTCATCACGGCGGCGGCGGCGGCGGCGCCGAGATGGGACGGGCGGAATCGAGGAAGGAAAGGAGGGTGGCGTGGGGATTGGCGAGGAGACGGAGCAGGTGGGGGCATGGGGTTCTGGGTTTTGCTGCGTAAAGTTGCTTTACTACGCAGAGGCCGGCAGACTGGCGCAGAGGGTGCCGTGCTGCGCCTTCCGGGTTCCGGCGATTCGGTTGCGTGCGTCTCCCATTTTGATCCTCAGCCATACGATCGAAATCTTAGGGCCTAGATTGCTTCATTTGGTGTTTTCGTCTAAAGAAAAGAACCTAATGGAGCACTAGTATTTTCCATCGATATTTTCTTGGTCACTATGTTGCTCTATTTTATTTTCCTCCTTTTCGAACCTTATCTAAATCTTTCCGGATGTATCGATTTTCAAATTTCAAATGGGATATGTAAAGAGACAATCGGTATTTGTCTCCTTAGTACATGTTGTCTTGATAGCGACCTCTGCTCGGTCGGGTTGGCGGTGACGCCCCCTGCTCCGGTGGTCGGAGCGTCCGACAGCTGCCTCTTCCTCGACTGATCTCCGCAATAAGGCCTGCGTCCCTCCTTTTGAGCTCGCGATGGCGCCTCTCTCCCCGCTCCTGGTCGGCCTTGGTGGCGGGAGAGGGGGATCGGTCAGGTTCGTCATCGCGGCCTTGTTTTGGAGGTGGCAGGGGCTGAGTGCCTCCTTGGTGCTCCGATGCAGCACCAGGTGGGCCATCGCTGGCGATCTCTCCCCAGATCCGTGGTGGATCTTGGCCTGGAGCCCTCTGGCGGCAAGGCCCTTCGTTAAAGCGCCTAGGAGCCAGCTGTTGTTGTCAAAGTTCTGCATTCTCTACGCTCCTTGGCGGCCGTGGTGGCGGGGGAGGTTGGTGTGGAGGTGGGCTGCTTGGTTTTCCTCCTACCTTGCCGGCCGTGGCGGGAGGAGAGGGGTCTGTGGTGCCACGCAGTCCTCTTCTTCTTCAGTTGCAGGCATTGTTCTCGTCGCGGCTAGTCTCCTCCCCCGTCTTCAAGCGTCCATGGTGGTGGCTGGGAGTGCGGGCTTCGGATGCTAGCAGCGGCGGTCTCGATTGAGGAGCTCCTCTCCGGCAATTGATGGCGGCTTCTCCCCGTCATGGCGTCGGACCCAACGGCAGTAGGGCTGCCGCTCCGCCGCTGCTCTGCTCCGGCTATCGGTTCTATCATGTGCTCTGTCTCCAAGTGGCACGTTCCCCGGAGGTGCCGTCGCAGTCCGACGCCGGAGTATCTCGATCTGGAGGAGGAGGATGGAGGGCTTGATCGCGTTTTCAAGTTTTCTACAGGGTCATTTATGCTTAATTTTTGAACCCCTGTGTAATTCCCTATATCCCCTTGGGTCTGCTTGTACTCCAACATTTTTTAATAGCTGCATTTTATCGGGTGGGTTCACCCGTTGATTGTTCAAAAAAAACCTCTGCTCGGTTGGGTATAGAGTACTCCCTCCGTTCAGAAATATAAGATGTTTTATTTTTGTAAAGTGAGTGTATCTAGACATATTTTAGTGTATAGGTTCACTTGAATCTACACACTAAAAAATATCTAAATACATTAGTTTTACAAAGCTAAAACATCTTATATTTCTAAACGAAGGAAGTATATGATAGCTTCAACGAAACGGCGAGTAAACTGATCGCAGTATCATGGAATGCATGTCAATTCAGGGGCTGCGACGATAACTTTGTGTGATTTTTTCGTCGTTTATGGACGAGCTTGATCTTCTCCCAATAACTGCTAACAAATTTTCTTTTCGCTCGAGTGGGTCCATTTAAGAGAGGGACATCTAAGCAGTAGTGTAATCGAACGGAAATTCATAGAGCTTCATTTGTTTCGCATAACAAAGTTGCAGACGCAGGTCGTCGCTGCCACCAGTGCTCCCTTGGCATGATCTCACGGAAGGGTATGGTGTGGGTGTTCTCTGAGGGTCATGTAGGCCACAACGAAGCGGCCGACCTAGATGCGTCCTTCTCCTAGCTGCAGGGCGGCGGGCTATCAAAAATGAAACGTGAAAAACAATCAAAATACCTTTCTAGTTTACAGAAACATTTTATAAAGTTGGAGGCATGCTTTTATGTGGTTTTGATGAATTCATTGTGAAAGGAGGAGATATACACACCGCAATTTACACATTTTTTTGGAGTTTTTGTTGATCTTTTGATATTTTCCTTTTCTTTTCAAAACCTTGAAAATCTCAAAGTTATATGAACTTTATGCCAATCAATGTTCAGTGTCTGGTGTTTTTGTGATGTTGCCTATGTTTTCATCAAGGGGGAGATTGTGAAATCATATGTGGTGTTCAACAAAGTTATTAAGTGAAAAATTGATGTGGATGCCTCGGGTAATATGGATACTGTTAAGGTTCATGCACTAGCCACTTGAACCAAAAGTCCGAACTGATGGAAAGGGCTAGTACAATCTACTTATACACTTCAACACCCCCTCTCACGTGTGACGGGAGACGAGAAGACAAGTCAACACGTGTAGAGAGGCAAAGAGGCAGCGGGAGGCCGGGCGCGGCAGGAGCTCGCCAGAGGCGAGGAAGAGGCAGCGGCGGCGGCCGGGCGCGTCGGCAGGAGACCGAGGCGGGCGGCGGCGGCGGCTGCGAGGCTGCGGAGAGCTCGCCAGAGGCGAGGAAGAATTTAGAATAAATTGTGAAAGCCAAGATTTGAACTCGAGACCTGGTGCTCTGATACCATGTTAAGGTTCATGCACTAGCCACTTGAACCAAAAGTCCGAACTGATGGAAAGGGCTAGTACAATCTACTTATACACTTCAACAGATACTTCTTCGCTGAAATGTATTTTGTATTCGACTTAGTGTATTGCTAGAGGTGCGTGATTCCCACAAGTATAGAGGATCGTTGTAATCTTTGTTAGAAAGTATTAACCTAAATTTATAGTTCGACGCAATAGGTGCACAAAAAATTACCAATAATACTTTCACAATTGAGACGTCACTCCCAACCACACCTGTGAATCAATATTTTCATAAAAACAGTTTGTGAAGTGTTGTTGTTGAAATAAAAACAGTAAAACAAAACTAAAATAGTAGTAGCAAATTTCTAGTTTTCATAGAAAGAGTTTTAAGTGACACTAATACAGATAGGCCATTGGTAGCGCGACGATTTTGGCTTTGGTAGTGCGGATCCGCCACGTCACCAATTTCGCGCCATTGTTCGATGCGTAATGGTGGCATGACATTGCTCGCCACCATTACCCCTAATTATGGTGGCGTGGCGCCGGTCCCACGCCACCATATCGTTCGTTCGGTGGCGTGGTAGCACACGCCACAGTACCGTGTGTTCAGTGGGTCATTTTTGTTTCCCGCCGGAAAATATTCAATTTTCAGGAGCAGGAAAACAAAAATGTGGATCTAAAACAAATTTTGATTCGAATTTATAATTTCATTTATATATACGAGATATTTATAACGATGCCAGCCGCCGCTTCCGACAGACAAACAACAGCGTTGTACCCCGCCCACTCTCCGTCATCGGGGCACCGGTACATCGCAGGGACGGTGAACTCGGCCCTCCAAGGCTCGGGCGGCGGTGGTGACGGCGGTGGTGCCGGTGGGGTCGCCGCCGTCCTCGCCCTTTTCGGAGCGCAGCTAGTTGGGGGCTAGCCGTGGGAGGTGAAGGTGGCTCGTCCTTCACCTCCACCTTCACCTCCGGCGGTAGCGGCGCTTCCTGGTCGACCTCTACCTTCACTTTCAGCGTCGGGGCTTCCTGCTTGACCTCCACCTTCACCCGCGGGCCTGAGCACGACGCTGCCTCCTGCTTGACTTCCGTGGCCGAAACGCGGAAGCTCATGCACACAGAGGAGGGGCGACACGAGGTTGCCGACCTTGAGGACGATGTTGATGCCGCCCTTTTCGGTGCAGAAGATGCTCTCGGCGCCATAAAGTCGCGTGGCGCAGGCACTGGGAGGCCTGGGCGGCGGTGACTTCCCAAAAGCTCCGGCCATTCCACCAAGCGTGGCGACCGGTCCTGTTGTAAAGGGCAGGGCGGACGGGACCCTCAAAGGCCTCGAGCGCCGCCAGCCTTTCTTCAGCGAGGAGGGTGGATCAGAGGTCAGAATCGGCCGCAAAGTTGGGGTCGTTGCGGTCCTCTTCCGTCAACTCATTACGGCGGCGGTGGATGGCATTCTCGAGGTCGGCGCCGATCGGCATAGGCGAGATGGTGCGCCTGTCGGCGCTGATCTTCTAGCCACCCGGAAGGCGGCAGTCCGGTGGCACTAGCAGGTTGAACGCCGAAACCTGGTACGCCATCGGCACTGTGAGCGAGCTCGACCATAGCACCGGCACCAGCGGTTCATCGGTGTCGACGCCCCGGCCGCGACCACGACGGCCGCCGTTGACACTTCCGGCCTCGTTGTTGTTTGCCATCTTCGCTGCTCTCACACTCAGAGGGGCGGCTTTACTGCAGTGCCCTCGGCGGAGGGCCTGCTTAAATAGTGGCTTCATTTACTACAGCGCGTGGAAGATGAAGCAGCACCGCCGCGTGGGGAAGCGGAGACGGCGCGACATGGGGAAGAGTAGACGAAGCAGAAGGCGCGCACTGATGACGGCTCGGCGATCAAGACGAGTCAATTAAATAATGCATGTTCGGTTTCAACCACTGACAAGGAGGGCCCATTGCAACCCGGCAGTCTTTTTGCACCGCCAGAACATGCAGCGGCAGACGTGACATGACAACACAAGCAAAACAGTGGCGCGGTGCGGATCGCATGCAGCCTAGTACCACGCAGTGGTAGTGTGGGACACCTGGCACGCCACACTTTAATTATTGCCGGTGGCATGGGGCGGTCCACGTGCTGCAATTAAGGTCGTGTCGGTGGCGTGGACTGCTAGAGCCACGCCACAATTCAACCCTGGGTTTGGCACATGTCTGGGCCCACTCACAAGCGGTGTGGACGGTCGTGCTATCACTCTACCAGCACACATATAATGGTAGCGCGTGATGACGTATAGATTACACCCCATTGGAAACCCCAAGAGGAAGGTATGATGAGCATAACAGCAAGTCTTCCCTCAGTTGTGAAACCAAGGTTTATCGAACCAGTTGGAGAAAATCAAACTTTAAAAGGTGATGCTTGCTAGCTTCGCGATAGCTCTGGACAATTTATAAGGTGCCTCGTCCAGGGCTTTGCTTTGCACCAGCAGCAACATGGAACCTGCACACAACACAACCAAGAATTTTGCCCCAACTTACGATGAGGTTGTCAATCTCACCGGTTTGCTGTAAACAAAGGATTGAGCGTATCGAGTGGTAGAAGGTAATAGTATGCGAGAATGTAAATAAGCAAGTAAAAGTAAACGGTAATAGCAATATAAAGGAAATTGGATCGGGGTCCACAGTTCACTAGTGGTGTCTCTCCATAAGATAAATAATAACATGCTGGGTAAACAAATTATAGTTGGTCAATTGATAAAATAAAGATAACGTATATATGTCATAAGGATCACTATGAGATTCACTTTGGGCATTACGACAAAATACATAGACCGTAATCCAACTGCATCTATGACTAATAATCCACCCTCCGGATGTCGTCCGAGCAACCATCGGGTATTAAGTTGCGAACAACGAATAATTGCATTAAGCAAAGTGCATAAAGTAAACAAAGCAAATGTCCTTGAACACACAAGAATGTTGTTTTCTCCCTAGTGGCAACATCACATCTACAACCTTAGAGGTTTCTGTCACTCCCCTAGATTACTAGAGGCACGAACCCAACTATCGAGCATAAATACTCCCTCTTGGAGTCACTAGCATCTACTCGGCCAAGATATGTACTAGCAACAGAGAGCATGCAAGATCATAAATAACATAGAGATAACATAAAGATAATATTCAGCACATCAACTTAACATAGTACCAATACTCATCGGATCCCAACAAACACAACATGTAGAATTACATAAAGATGATCTTGATCATGTATGGCAGCTCACAAGATCTAAACATGAAGCACATGGCGGAGGAGACGACCATCTAGCTACTGCTATGGACACGTAGTCCAAGGTAGACTACTCACACATCACTCCGGAGGTGACCATGGTGGTGGAGAAGGCCTTCGGCAAGGATTCCCCTCTCTTGCAGGGTGCCAGGAAGAGGCCTGGATCCTCCCGATCTCGCAACGACGACGGCAGAGGCTTGCAGTATGTTTCGAGGAAAAGCGATATGTCCTTTAGGTTTTTCCTATCGAGGGGAATATATAGGCAAAAGGGGGGCGTCAGAGGGTGGACCAGCTGGTCTCACCCCCTGGTGGCGCGGCCAGGGGCTGGGCCGCGCCGCCCTAGGGTGAGCCTGGCTCCTGGCCCCCCTCCGTCTCATCTTTGGACTTTGTGATGCTTTAGAAAAAATAGAAGGTTTGGCTTTTATTTCGTCCAATTCCGAGAATATTTCCTGTGTAGCTTTTCTGAAACACAAAAACAGCAGAAAACATGGAACTGGCACTGTGGCATCTCGTTAGTAGGTTAGTTCTGGAAAATACATAAAAATGCCACAAAGTGTACTAAAACACAAAGCAAATGGTGTATAAACAAGAATGGAGCATTAAAAATTATAGATAAGTTTGAGACGTATCAGCGCGATGTGTTTTTCCACGCCGCTGCTCGTAATAGTAGCGCGGTGCTAGAACAGTCTGCCACCAACGACATGACCCCTATGAGCATATCTCTACTAGTGTGAACTAAAAGCATAGGCACGGGGTGATATAGGGACATTGCATGGACAAGATCATGCATATAATAACATAATAAAAGCAGTGGCACTTGACTCTAATTCAATTAAAAGTAGGTGCGCGATCCAAATATAGCTGTGCATGCTTACAAAAGAACATGCACACCATCTTTTGCCCAATCCTCCCGTTTTACTGGGGCATAAAGAAACTACGGGTTATTAAGGATAACATTTTCAATACATCCGAAACAAAACATTAACACTTCATGATCACACATAATCCACAAACTATAGTATATCATCCTTGTTTTTCCTATATGTCACCTTATGGTTCACAGAATCAACACCACAATAGGTACAACACCACGCAAATTAATACCAAAACTAATATATATGATAATGTAATAAAAGTTCAGTATCATAAATCAACACCACGCCACGAAGAAGAAGAAGAAGAAGAAGAAGAAGCCAAGGTTGCCCTCTCGACACCAACCAAGCAGGAGAAAGACGATGCTTTTTATACGTGTGTTGACTAGGATGCCCTCCCGCATAGTTCCGATGAGGAGTAGCTTGTTTGTGTGTCAATAGTTTGTTTTGATGCTCGAACTACATACAATAGAATGGTCAAATTTTGAATGCTCAAGTTTGGATGGTCGAATAATCAAAGTTTTAAAAATTGTCAAACTCTGAATGTGTTGTGTCCCCTAGTATCTGAATACTATCCAGCGCCCTATTATATATCTATATCTATACCTAATAATAAAATACGCAAGGTTTTCATGGTTTGGATCTTCCATCGGACGTTTTGCAAAAAAATCCTCCATAATACGGTGAATCAGCCTGCGGTCCAGTTTTTAGTCAAAATCGCTGCCCAGTCGCTCTTTTCGTTGTCTCCCTCGCTCCCGACGCCTCGCTCCTGACGGTGACGGAGGAGGCGGATGGCACCCCTCCCGATGGAGACGAACGGCACCACTCCCGGGCGCGAGCGGCCAGCGACGTGCGGGATCGGGGCGGCCAACGGCGTGCGGTTTCTCTTTGGTCCGTTTGGTTTGTCCGTCCATTGTTTCCTTCTTTTGTCTTTCTAGAACATGCCCATTTTGTTCGTTCGTCCTTCAAGAACACGCTAAGTTTCCTTTGTCGTCGCTTCTTGAATTCTTCTCTGAGCCTTTAAATACGAAGCAATCGACTGCCCGACATCAAACGAGCGTTCAACGCATGCTACCGATTCGACAAGAGATCGAGCCATAACCATGGCGGCGACCACGATGGATGGAATCAAAATCGTGGAGGTCGAGGTCATGGGCAACGAGAGCAAGATGATCATGCTGATAACCTTCCACGGTGATCGCTTCGAGATCCCACATCGATACGCCCAAACCAAGTAAACGATCAAGAGGGTCAAGTGCCACCGCGAGAAATCTCAGGGCACCGGCGCCGAAGCCCTCTTCGATGCTCCTTGTGACGCCGGAGCTCACATGTTGGCAGCTGGCGTGGGTCCTGGCATGGCGCGGTCGCCTGTGGTGAAGGCCAAAGCCAGCAACCAGCTCACGCACCGACTCAATAGCCAGGCTCCTCCCATGTTCTCTTGCTGCACGGTACTGAGGCAACTGACCGGACTGGCCTGCCGACCGGATCAAAGCATCAACGATGCCGCCAGACCTGCTTCTTCCCGCCAAAGCCCGAGTTCTCCCCCGTCGACAAACTCTCCTAGCATGAGCGATGGATGCATCTACAGTTCTACTCTCCTGGTCGTGCGGACTAGTCTAGCTGGGAGCACGGAGACAGCTCGGCATATCCACTCACCCGAGGACGACAATGGCCTCGATGCAGCACGGCGTCAGAGTCCTCAAGGCATCAGAGCGCTGCGATGACCCAAAGAATCTGACTTAACTACAGCTATTCATAGCCTAAACAGCTACACTGCATGTTGTTTCTGGGCGATGATCCAGTCGAGCAAGAGATTGACTGTGCTGCTGTTGTCTTCCAAGAAAAAAGAGGATCGATCGCAGTGGTGCAACTACGTTGAATCGCCACACACGTGTTGACATTATTCCATGACTATAGAGGGTGCAACTCAGCAGCACATTGCGCTGGCCAAGCTGAATCGAACTACGGGAAGTTTATTTTCGGTTTCTCCTGCCCCTTTTGTATTTTGCATCTCGGCTTTGGTCTCTGGATCGCCGCCGCCCCGTGCAAGTTCTCCGTCGGTCTCGTCGTCGGCTGCGTGTTCTCCTCCGACAAGCTCTACTCCGACCTCTCCTCTGACAAGCTCTACTCCAACCTCTTCTTCTGCGTCGTTGCCTCGGGTTCTTCCTCCGAGGTCGTTTGTTGCCGCCACCATGGCTGGTCTGCGGCCTCCAGCCGGAGGCAATGGTGGCACAGCGTCAAGGCCGGCTGCACCTTCTTCTGCGGGGACGCGCCCGCCGATTTTGGCTCAGACAGCTGGCAACCAGTTTGCCCCGATGCAGTCGCCGTCCTTCCCGCCTCAACCTGCTACTGCTCCACAGATTGGTGGGGTTCCGCCCGGTTCCCAGTTTGGGACACCGCCTCAACGACCGCTGCAGCCTCTCCAAGCTCTGTCTCGCCAGCCCGGACCACCAGCGTATATTCAATATCCGCAGCAGCCAGGGTTCCTGCCCGCTCAGGCCTTCTAGCAGGCCCCGGTCTATCAGCAACCCTCGCCATTCTTCATGCCGCAATATGGCCAGGCGGGGGGTCGTTGCAGCAGACGTCCGGAGTGCCCGTGTCTCAGCCGCCAAGTGCACTGGTTCCAAATTCCGCTGCCAAGAATAA
Source organism: Dactylis glomerata (assembly GCA_007115705.1). NCBI lineage: Eukaryota > Viridiplantae > Streptophyta > Magnoliopsida > Poales > Poaceae > Dactylis > Dactylis glomerata. Next base: position 997,499 of record QXEO01000087.1, read on the forward strand.
GCGGAAGAAGAAAAAGAATGTTGCCTCTACCAGCTCGCAGAGTGTGCCTCCTCCGCAAATGCCTTTTGTTCAGCCGCAATTTCCGTTCTTGCCGGGGTCCTCTGGAGGTTTGGTAAACGCTGCTGGTGCTTCCCCTGTGGTGCAGCCACAGCCAGATTCTTTTGTGCAGGCCGCTGGTGTCTCTGAGGCTGCTGAGTTAGTGCCGGCCAAGTCCGGGAAATGCTGGAAGTGTTCGGTGGATACGCATGCTACTAAAGATTGTAAGGTTCAACACTACTATCTTGTTTGTGATACCATCTCTCATCCCACACTCAGGTGTCCTACGCTTAAGCTTCCCAAGCCGCAGGCTTTTGTTGGGGGTCCTGCGTGCGAGGAATCCCTATGTTTGAGGCTTCCTGATAGTGTGTACAGGGCTCACCTGGCTCCGAAGGGGTCGCCTACTGCTCTTATTAAGATCACTGGGGGGTCTGCTTCTGCCGTGGCCATTCAGAACCTAATGGCACGGATTTGTCCGCTAAACTCTCAGTGGAAGTGGGAGGCCATTCCACGTGGTGAGGATGCTTATTTGGTGAGTTTTCCCACAGTTAACGATCTCAAGAGGGTGGATGGTTTTCAGATGGGAGTGTCTGATTCTTCAGCTCAGATGACTGTCAATATCTGGAAGGCTCTTGATGTTCCACATAAGTTTGAGCTTCAGCAGGTGTGGGTGCATGTTGATGGGGTTCCTCATACTGTGAGACACTTCCTGGGTTTGTGGGCTGTTGGGTCACTCATTGGCACGACACTGGATGTGGATTTGGTCTCTCTCAGGAGTCTTGGCGTTGTGCGTATTCTGGTGGCCATGATGGAACCAAAAAATCTGGATAAGATGAATGAACTGCAAGGTTATGCTTGTTTGGGTGTTTCTGTCACGGTTAAGCTTAGAGGATATGACTTCTTCTTTCGTCGGGAGAGATAGGACTTTGTTCCGGATAAAGGGTTTACTCCTTTCTTCTGGAAGCGCAAAGGGGATGACACCGGTAATGATGGTACGGGCCATGACAATGATGATAATGATGCGCCCACTCGTGATATGGCGTTGACGTCCTCCAGCATGGACGTTGACAAATCGCATGGTGGACATTCTACTCCTCATGGCAAGGCTGTCCCTATTGGCCCGGGTGTTGGCAATATTTCTCCATGTGTCTTCGCGGTTACTCCTATTAATCCAAATCCTAAAACTCCACGCGGAATGCAAACTGTCGAAGAAATCCGGGCTAGATCGCCTGGGCTCCTACCTCCTGTTGTAGGTGTCCCGCCTGTGTCGTCGTCCGGGCCGCCTCTCCAGGCCGTGTTGGGTGCTCCTGCTGTGCGCCACTCCCCCTCGACGATGAGGGATTCTTCTCTGCCAGCTGGGCCGAGTGCAGCTGCAGCTGCTGCTTCTGGGGCTGCATCGGGCCAGGCTAGGTCGTCTGCTAATGCCAAGATGGGCCCAACGCCGGGCGGGGCGTCTGTCGCGCTGGACGCTGCTGATGCGCAGCCATCAGGCGCTCAGGCGGCGACGGAGAGCACGCTGCCTGTGCACGCGGCCCATGGAGATGGCGGGCCGGTTCAGACTCAGTCTGGACCTGTGCACCGCATGGGGTGGCCTGCCTGCCAAGGTGCACCGCAGGTGGGGTCACCATTGGCTCCTGGTGGCGAGTTGTCGGGTGGGGGTCCTGCTTCGCCACTTTTACCCCCACTCGTCTCGGCGGTCGATTCTTCGCTAGAGCCCGAGCCAGTATCTACTTCACCTTTACTGGCCTCGGCATCGGTGGAGGTGCCCTTCTCGCGGGATGTTGGGTGTTATACACCTCTGACATCCCCAACGAGAGCTCCTTTGTCACCTTCATCAGCATCTTCGGATAGGGTTGCTTCACCACCGTCACTGCTTCGTGCAGTAACTTGTGTACCTACACCGAGGAGGAGCACTAGGCATTCGGTGGCCGAGGATGGCTCCTCAGTCACCGATGAGGACACCATGCAGAAGGCCATGCGGTGTAAAGCCGCTATTAACCTCGACTTCAATGGTATGAATTCACAGTCTTCTTCTTTTGTTTCTTTATCTACACCTATTATTTCTTCTAAGTTAAATGTGGTGGGAATTAGATTAGGGAAGAATGTTAATGAGATTAATTTATCTGCGAATGTTTTGAGGCGTATGGAATATGATCGTTTAACGATCAGCCCTAAGCTTCAGAATATAACGGATACTATCGACCTGGACGAAGAGGATGCGAATGCCACAATAGATGGTCAGCTTCTCTCTAGTCTGGTTGGTGTTGTTTCTGATATTGACTTTAATGACGACACGCTTGGTTCATTATTTGAACTACGTGCATCTGGTTGTAAATCTAAGTCAACCTCTTTTTCTTCTAGCCCAAAGAGGGGTAAGGCTTCAAAATCAAAAATTGTGTCCAAATGAATGGTATATTTCAGAATAGTAGAGGTCTTGGGGACTTGGTTAAACATTTACATACTGCTCATTGTATTTGTGATCACAATTTAGATTTTGTGTCTATTTCGGAAACTGGTAGAAGGGATTTTTCTCAAAGTCTGCTTGATCGCCTATCAGGTGGTATAGACTTTGAGTGGACGTCCCAGCCGCCCCGTGGTAGATCGGGGGCATTCTACTTGGAGTATGAGTGGACACCATGGAAGTCATCGCTCGGTCGGGTGGAGATTATCACATTAAACTCCATATCCGTAACAGAATGGATAATTTTATGTGGAGTCTAGTGGCTGTTTATGGGGCTGCGCATGACGAATTTAAGGCTGATTTTCTACGTGAAATGGTTAACTTAGCAAAGGATAATCCATATCCAATTTTAATTGGAGGGGACTTCAATTTGCTAAGATTCTGTCATAAGAAAAGCAAAGGCCGGTTTGATGATCATTGGCCCTTTCTATTCAACGCTGTCATTGACAGTTTGGACTTGAGAGAGGTTACAATGATTGGCAGACAATTCACCTGGGCAAATAGCCTACCGGATCCTACATACGAAAAGCTTGATAGAGTGTTAATGGATGCCAATTGGGAATCTAAATTCCCGATGGTCTCTGTTCGTGCTCTTGAATGTATTGAAGGATTTTTGGATCATGCACCCATACTTCTGAGTACGGGAATCCACAAACTGCCTTGTAATCATCGCTTCAAATTTGAGCTCGGATGGTTACAGCGGGACAGATTTCATGATTTGGTCAAGACTGTATGGGACAGACCTGTTTCTGCGACGTCTCCAATACAAAGGTGGAATCATAAAATACGTGCTCTACGTAGTCACTTGAGTAGTTGGGCACGTCATGTTACAGGAATTCTTAAAAAAGAAAAGGCGAGGCTTTCTTCAATCATTGATGATCTAGAAGCTTTAGCTGAGGCTGGCCCTTTATCTACGCAAGAGATTGAATTAAAAAATCAGTCCAATGCGAAGATTGCAAGCCTACTCCGTGAGGAGGAACTCAAATGGTACCAACGCTCCAAGAGTAAGTTTATCCTTGAAGGAGATTCGAATACTCGCTACTTCCATAGTGTTGCCAATGGCAGACATAGGAAAAAGCGTATTCATTCTCTTGTTCAGGATGAAGGTACAATTGAGGGGCTAGATAACCTCAAAAAATATATTACTAATTATTACATGAATCTGTTTGGGGCTCCTGATGAAGGCACCTTCTTTATGGATGAGTCCCAAACAGCCGATATTCCCCAAGTTTCAATTGAGGAGAATAACCTTCTTACGGCTGAGTACTCGGAAGAGGAAGTAAGAAAGGCTATCTTCTAGATGGAACACAACAAAGCACCAGGTCCGGATGGCTTTCCAGCTGAGTTTTACCAAACCTTTTGGGATACTATCAAAGGGGACCTTCTAGACTTGTTTAGCTCTCTTCATGCTGGACAACTAGAATTGTTTCGTCTTAATTTTGGTGAGATTGTTTTGTTACCTAAAGTTAATGAAGCAGAAAGGATTCAGAAATACAGACCTATCTGTCTTCTTAACGTTAGTTTCAAAAAATTTACGAAAGTGGCCACCTTAAGATTAAACACGGTTGCTGATCATGTTGTTTGGCCTTCTCAAACTGCCTTTATGCAAGGTAGAAATATCCTAGATGGAGTTGTAACCTTGCATGAAATAGTTCACGAGCTACATTCTAAAAAGTTGAATGGGGTTATTTTAAATTTAGATTTTGAAAAGACTTATGATAAAGTTAAATGGTCTTTCCTCCAGCAAACACTCAGAATGAAAGGTTTTTCTGATGAGTGGCGTGCTTTGATCAATTCCTTCGTGTCTGGAGGTAGTGTTGCCATCAAGGTCAATGACGACGTTGGTAGATACTTCCAGACATTGAAAGGTCTAAGGCAGGGTTATCCCTTATCACCAATATTATTTAATATAGTGGCTGATATGCTTGCCATTATGATTGAACGCGCTAAGAATGATGGTCTCATTGAAGGAATTAACCCTCATCTTGTTGATGGGGGATTATCCATCCTTCAATACGCTGATGATACGATTCTTTTTATGAAACATGATCTTGAGAAAGCACAGAATTTGAAACTTATACTTTCAGCCTTCGAGCAATTATTGGGTCTAAAGATAAACTTTCATAAAAGTGAATTGTTCTGTTTTGGCGAGGCTCAAGACGAGGCCAATGTATACGCCGGTTTATTCGGTTGTGCACAGGGGCAGTTTCCTATGCAGTATTTGGGGATTCCGATTCATTATCGGAGACTTTCACTTGCCAAATGGAAAATCATCGAGGAAAGACTTCAAAAACGTCTTAGTAGTTGGAAAGGTAAATTGTTGTCCTTGGGAGGAAGGCTGATATGAAAGGAATATGCCCGAGAGGCAATAATAAAGTTGTTATTATATTATTCCGTGTTCATAATTGATGTTTATTTCTCATGCTAGAATTGTATTAATCGGAAACATTAATACTTGTGTGATTAATAAACTAAAAGGGTTCCTAGTAAAGCCTCTCTTTTATGCTAGCTCATTGATTAACCGATGATCAAGGTTTCCTGATCATGAACATTGGATGTTATTAATAACGGGGTCATATCATTAGAAGAATGATGTGATGAACACTCACACCCATAGTACAAATAGCAATACGATCAAGTCATCAAGTTCTTTGCTATATCAAACTCATATGAAATAGTTCTAATCCTCAGACCATGAGATCATGTTAATCACTGATACCGGAAGAGTGCTTTGATGATATCAAATGTCACACCGTCACAGGGTGATTATAAAGGTTGATTTGGGTATTCTAAAAGTATTAGTTGAGGCTCATGGATCAAGAGTGGAATTTGTCCGACCCGATGACGGGAAGATATTCTCTGGGCCCTTCTCGGTGATATTGCATTAGAATCGCTTGCAAGCATGTGACTAGGTCACAGGAATGCATTATCACGGAATGAATAAAGAGACTTGTCGGGAACGAGATCGAACTAGGTATGGTTGATACCAAATGATCGGATCTCGGACAAGTAATAATATCGCGAGACAAAAGGAATTAACTATGTTCGTTACTGGTTCACATGATCACTAGTTCATCGTTGAGTAAGTGGGAGTCATCATGGATTTCCAGATCCCGCTGTTGATTATTGATCGGAGAGGAGTCTCGATCATGTCCACGTTATTCACGAACCGTAGGGTGACACACTTAAGGTTCGCCGTCATTTTTGAGTGGATACGATACTCCGATCGAATTACAGGACAGCATAAGGGTTGTTTCAGAAAAGCACCAAAACTATTTTGGGATATCAAAATAACTCAAGGGTGTATTTGTTAATGTTTGTTAATTGAATGAATTAACAAATATTAAAGAATTAAAAATGTTTTATTAAATCAATAAGTGTGAATTTTAATTAGCATGAATGTCATGCATTAAAATGGGGGTTACCTCATGTTGATGAGGGGGTTACCACCATGAAGGGAATGAAGAGGGGGTCATGAAGAGGAGGAGACCCACCTTGGCCGGCCACCCCTTGGGGGCTGCCCCTCCTCCTCTATATAAACCCCTCCCTCTCCTCCATGTCACACAATTCTTGATCCTCCCCTCCCTCGCATAGTTGCTGCCCAATTTCCATCTCTGCTTAACGAAGCTCTGCCGGAATTGTAGTTCGTAGTTCATACACTTGGAGAAGTGTGTGGTGGAGTGTCCGGCGGATCCCTTCTTCCGCTGCCCCGCTGGACCGAGGGCGTGGACCGAGCATGGGGGCGCTGCCACTTGTGGCGCCGTGTACACGATCTTGTGATCGTCGAGTGAACCTCTACGTCGGCTACGTCAAGTGAACCTCTACGTCGACTACGTGCGTCTTCACCGACTCTCCATCGTCAATGTTTGTGCGGGAACGTAATCCCCGCTTACGGTCGTCGAGGGTTAGTCTCTGTTGCTACCACCTCGTAGAGTATCTTGGCTAGTTTATGTGTTCTTGCGTAGGAAAATTTTTATTTTCTATGCTATGAACCCATCAGTGATATCAGAGCCATATCTATGCATAGTTGGTATGCACGGCTAGAACATATGTGGATGGGGTGTTGATGATCATGTTATTGCAATTTTTTTTGTATTTTGGATCATAGTGGCATAGTGGGATTGAAGCTGCCCGAGACTAACCTTACGTGACCGCGTTCACGAGATTTGTCCCACACTTGACATGCTTCGGCATATGTGGCTTTGCGGGTGTACGTTTCTCCCACTATAGTTATGATCTATTTTACAAATAGTTGTTAATAATATTTTTATCACCGTTGTGGTTTCATGTTCGTACGTAAGAATGGTTCTTCCTAGAAAAGCCCCAAACCACGTAAAATATGCAGGACAAATTAGAAACGTCTAACTTATTTTTGCAGGGCATGTGATGTGATATGGTTAAATTGTTTATGTTACAAATTGTATGTAATGATCCTTTTTGTAAGTTATAAACAACTGGCAGGAGCCATATGGTTGTCTTTACATTTAAATGGCCTGCATGCCGTATATATATATCCAAGTGATATATTGTAATGGAGGAAGACAACCAAGGTGGCGCGTCATGGACCTTGATGCTATGCCGGTGAAATGATGGAGATCATACCATGACGCACAAGATGGAGATCGAATGCGTGAAAGACCATATCATATCACATTATATATGCATATGATGTTTATCCTTTTATCTATCTTATTCTACTTAGATTTGATCGCGCGGTAGCATTATAAGATGATCCCTCTCACATAAATATAAAGATAAAAATGTATTCTCCCATAACATGCACCGTCAAGAAAGTTTATCGTTTTGAGACACCTCGTGATGATCGGGTGTGATAGACTCTACGTTCACATACGACAAGTGTAAGACAGTTTTACACACGCAAATGTTATGGTTCTACTTGGCGAGCCTAGCATGTACAGACATGGCCTCGGAACACGAACCGAAAGGTTAAGCATGAGTCATATGGTTGATATGATAAACATGGTGATGTTCGCCTTTGAAACTATACCGTTGCACGTGATGATCGGTTGCGGTATAGTGGATTTGGTTCGTGTAGTCACTTAAGAAAACTAGGAGGGATGTTGTTTTTAAGTGGGAGTTCATGTAGAATTTGATTTAACCTGAACTCATTCTATTATGAACTTAGTCTAAATTAACTTTGCAAATAATTTGTAGATCATGGCACCACCTGCTCTTAATTTCAATGCGTTCATGGAGAAAGAAAAACTAGCCACCAACGATAGCAACTTCACCAACTGGGCACTTAACTTGAGGATCCTCCTCAATGCCTCTCAAAAGGGCTATGTGCTTGAGGCACCGCTAGGTAACCCGCCTGCAGAAGATGCTCCCGATGAAGAGAAAAATATTTTTCTGACTCGTAAGGAGGACCACAGTTTAGTTCATTGCGGCATACTGTATGGACTTGAGCCGGAGCTGCGAAACCGTTTCGAGAACAGCAACGCTTATGATACAATGGGAGAGTTGAAACTGATCTTCGACTCCCATACTGCCGTGGAGAGTTATGATGCTTCAGAAAAGTTCTTTAGCTGCATGATGGAAGAGAACAGCTCCGTTAGCGAGCACGTACTCAAAATGTCTGGGTACGCCGATAAGCTCATCTCTTTGGGAATAACGATTCCCAATGAGTTGGGAATACATCGGGTTCTCCAATCTCTCCCACCTAGCTTCAAGGGCTTTGTGATGAACTACAACATGCAGGGCATGAGGAAGTCTCTCCCTGAGCTTCTCTCAATGCTTAAGACTGCAGAAGTGGAGATCAAAAAGGAACATCAAGTGTTGATGGTCAATAAGACCACTAGTTTCAAGAAAGGTAGAAAGGATAATAAGTCCAAGGGTAGAAACAAGAAGGACGGCAAATCTGTTGTTGGTTCTGAGAGGAAACCCAAGGCTGGTCCTAAACCTGAAACTGAGTGTTTCTACTGCAAGGAAATGGGGCACTGGAAGCGCAACTGCTCAAAGTATCTGGCGGATAAGAAGAACGGGAAGATTAACAAAGGTATATATGATATACATGTTATTGATGTGTACCTTACTAGTAGTCGCAATAGCACCTGGGTATTTGATACTGGTTCAGTTGCTCACATATGTAACTCGAAACAGGGGCTAAACAATAAGCGGCAACTTGCGAAGGATGAGGTCACGATGTGCATCGGCAATGGATCAAAAGTTGATGTGATCACCGTCGGGACGCTGCCTCTACATTTACCATCTGGATTAGTTTTAAACCTGAATAAATGTTATTTGGTGCCTGCGTTGAGCATGAACATTATATCCGGATCTTGTTTAATGCGAGATAATTATTCATTTCAGTCTGAGAACAATGGTTGTTCAATTTATATAAATAATATCTTTTATGGACATGCACCTGAGAAGAAAGGTTTATTTCTTTTGAATCTTGATAGTGATGAAACACATATTCATAATGTGAATGCCAAAAGAATTAAGTCAAATGATGATATAGCCGCATACATGTGGCACTGCCGTTTAGGTCATATTGGTGTTAAACGCATGAAGAAGCTTCATTCGGATGGACTTCTGGAATCACTTGATTATGAATCATTTGAGACATGCGAGCCATGTCTTATGGGCAAGATGACTAGAACGCCGTTTTCTGGTTCAATGGAACGGGCGACAGACTTATTGGAAATCATACATACCGATGTATGTGGACCTATGAGTGTGCCGGCGCGTGGTGGATATCGTTATTTTGTTACTTTCACGGATGACTTAAGTAGATATGGGTATATTTACTTAATGAAACACAAGTCTGAAATGTTTGAAAAGTTCAAAGAATTTCAGAGTGAAGTAGAAAATCATCGTAACAGAAAGATTAAATTTCTACGATCTGATCGTGGAGGAGAATATCTTAGTTACGAGTTTGGCGCACATATGAGAGAATGTGAAATAGTTTCACAACTCACTCCCGCTGGAACGCCACAACGAAATGGTGTATCCGAACGTCGTAACCGTACCTTATTGGATATGGTTCGGTCTATGATGTCTCTTACCGATCTGCCACTATCTTTTTGGGGTTATGCGCTAGAAACAGCCGCTTTCACTTTAAATAGGGCTCCATCTAAATCCGTTGAAACGACACCGTATGAATTATGGTTTGGAAACAAACCTAAGCTGTCATTTCTAAAAGTTTGGGGATGCGATGTTTATGTGAAGAAACTTCAGCCTGATAAACTCGAACCCAAAGCAGAAAAATGCGTCTTCATAGGATACCCTAAAGAAACAATTGGGTACACCTTCTATCACAGATCCGAAGGCAAAGTGTTTGTTGCTAAGAACGGATCCTTTTTGGAGAAGGAGTTTCTCTCAAAAGGTGTGAATAGTAGGAAGGTAGAACTCGATGAGGTTATTGAACCTCCTCTTCATGAATTGGCGAGTGGCGCAGCGTCGGAAACTGTTTCGGTGGTGACTTCACCAAATGAAGTGGGAGCTAATGATGAAGATCATTAAACTCCAAAAGAGAATGCTATGGTATGGTGATCTTATCGTAAATGCCATTGTTGAGAACGATGACCCTGCGACGTATGATGAAGCAATGATGAGCCCAGATTCCAACAAATGGCATGAAGCCATGAAATCCGAAATGGAATCCATGTATGAAAACCAAGTATGGACTTTGGTGGAACTTCCTAATGACCGAAAGGCCGTTGAGAATAAATGGATTTTCAAGAAGAAAACAGACGCTGATGGTAATGTGACCGTCTATAAAGCACGACTTGTCGCAAAAGGTTTCCGACAAATTCAAGGAATTGACTATGATGAGACTTTCTCACCTGTAGCGATGCTAAAGTCTGTTAGGATTATGTTAGCAATTGCTGCATTTTTCGATTATGAAATTTGGCAGATGGATGTGAAAACCACGTTCCTTAATGGTAACATTGAGGAAGAGTTGTACATGGTACAGCCCAAGGGTTTTGTTGATCCTAAGGATGCTGACAAGGTATGCAAACTTCAGCGATCCATCTATGGACTGAAGCAAGCATCCCGGAGTTGGAATCTCCGTTTTGACGAAGTTATCAAAGGGTTTGGATTTGTCAAAACTTATGGAGAAACATGTATTTACAAGAAAGTGAGTGGGAGCTCTGTAGCATTTCTAATATTATATGTGGATGCCATATTGCTGATTGGAAATGATACGGAACTTTTGAAGAGCGTAAAAGATTACTTAAACAGTAAGTTTTCGATGAAAGACCTTGGTGAAGCGGCGTATATTTTAGGCATCAAAATCTATAGAGATAGATCAAGACGCTTAATTGGGCTATCACAAAGTACATACCTTGACAAGATTCTAAAGAGGTTTAGAATGGAGGATAGTAAGAAAGGGTTCTTAGCTATGTTGCAAGGAAAGATCTTGAGTAAGACTCAAGGTCCGGCTACAGCTGAAGATAGAGAAGAGATGAATAAGATTCACTATGCCTCTGCCATAGGCTCTATCATGTATGCCATGTTATGTACAAGACCAGATGTGGCACATGCTATTAGTTTGACTAGTAGGTACCAATCTGATCCAGGTTTGGAACACTGGACAACGGTCAAGAATATCCTTAAGTACTTACGAAGGACTAAGGACATGTTTCTCGTATATGGCGGTGAAGAAGAGCTCGTCGCAAGTTGTTATGTCGATGCTAGCTTCGACACTGATCTGGATGACTCTAAGTCTCAATCCGGGTACGTATTTGTTATGAATGGAGGAGCAGTAAGCTGGAGGAGTTCCAAGCAAAGCGTGGTGGCGAGATCAACAACAGAGGCAGAATACATTGCTGCTTCAGAAGCGGCGGAGGAAGCAGTTTGGATGAAGGAGTTCATATCCGAACTGGGTGTGGTTCCGAGTGCATTGGATCCAATGGTTATCTATTGCGACAACAATGGTGCCATTGCCAATACTCAGGAGCCAAGGTCTCACAAGAAATTCAAGCATGTAAAGCGCCGATTTCACTCCATCTGTGAGCATGTCACGGATGGTGATGTAAAGATTTGCAAAGCACACACGGATCTGAATGTGGCAGATCCGCTGACTAAAGCTCTCCCCAAGGCAAAACATGATCAGCACCAGAACTCAATGGGTGTTAGATTCATCACTATGTAATCTAGATTATTGACTCTAGTGCAAGTGGGAGACTGAAAGGAATATGCCCGAGAGGCAATAATAAAGTTGTTATTATATTATTCCGTGTTCATAATAGATGTTTATTTCTCATGCTAGAATTGTATTAATCGGAAACATTAATACTTGTGTGATTAATAAACTAAAAGGGTTCCTAGTAAAGCCTCTCTTTTATGCTAGCTCATTGATTAACCGATGATCAAGGTTTCCTGATCATGAACATTGGATGTTGTTAATAACGGGGTCATATCATTAGAAGAATGATGTGATGAACACTCACACCCATAGTACGAATAGCAATACGATCAAGTCATCAAGTTCTTTACTATATCAAACTCATACGAAATAGTTCTAATCCTCAGACCATGAGATCATGTTAATCACTGATACTGGAAGAGTGCTTTGATGATATCAAACGTCACACCGTCACAGGGTGATTATAAAGGTTGATTTGGGTATTCTAAAAGTATTAGTTGAGGCTCATGGATCAAGAGTGGAATTTGTCCGACCCGATGACGGGAAGATATTCTCTGGGCCCTTCTCGGTGATATTGCATTAGAATCGCTTGCAAGCATGTGACTAGGTCACAGGAATGCATTATCACGGAACGAGTAAAGAGACTTGTCGGGAACGAGATCGAACTAGGTATGGTTGATACCAAATGATCGGATCTCGGACAAGTAATAATATCGCGAGACAAAAGGAATTAACTATGTTCGTTACTGGTTCACACGATCACTAGTTCATCGTTGAGTAAGTGGGAGTCATCATGGATTTCCAGATCCCGCTGTTGATTATTGATCGGAGAGGAGTCTCAATCATATCCACGTTATTCACGAACCGTAGGGTGACACACTTAAGGTTCGCCGTCGTTTTTGAGTGGATACGATACTCCGATCGAATTACAGGACAGCATAAGGGTTGTTTCAGAAAAGCACCAAAACTGTTTCGGGATATCGAAATAACTCAAGGGTGTATTTATTAATGTTTGTTAATTGAATGAATTAACAAATATTAAAGAAATAAAAATGTTTTATTAAATCAATAAGTGTGAATTTTAATTAGCATGAATGTTATGCATTAAAATGGGGATTACCTCATGTTGATGAGGGGGTTACCACCATGAAGGGAATGAAGAGGGGGTCATGAAGAGGAGGAGACCCACCTTGGCCGGCCACCCCTTGGGGGCTGCCCCTCCTCCTCTATATAAGCCCATCCTCCTCTATATAAACCCCTCCCTCTCCTCTATGTCACACAATTCTTGATCCTCCCCTCCCTCGCATAGTTGCTGCCCAATTTCCGTCTCTGCTTAACGAAGCTCTGTCGGAATTATAGTTCGTAGTTCATACACTTAGAGAAGTGTGTGGTGGAGTGTCCGGCGGATCCCTTCTTCCGCTGCCCCGCTGGACCGAGGGCGTGGAGGAGTCGACGTCGAGCTGTACTGTGTGACCGAGCACGGGGGCGCTGCCACTTGTGGCGCCAGTGTACACGATCTTGTGATCGTCGAGTGAACCTCTACGTCGGCTACGTCAAGTGAACCTCTACGTCGACTACGTGCGTCTTCACCGACTCTCCATCGTCAACGTTTGTGCGGGAACGTAATCCCCGCTTACGGTCGTCGAGGGTTAGTCTCCGTTGCTACCACCTCGTAGAGTATCTTGGCTAGTTTATGTGTTCTTGCGTAGGAAATTTTTTGTTTTCTATGCTACGAACCCATCATGATACTCATTAATTCGGTACTATCCAATATGGTACTATATATGATTTCATTCTTCCTCTTGCCTAAAGGAGTCTTACACAAACTGGATTATTACCGGTCTAGACTCTTTTGGCAAGGGGACAACGAGAAAAAGAAATACTGATTGGCTAAATGGAGTGTCGTATGCTCTCCTAAAGACCAGGGTGGGCTCGGTTTTCATGACCTTGAGGTTAAAAACACAGCCTTACTGGGGAAGTGGCTGTTTAAGTTACTTACTGAGGAGGGGACTTGGCAAACCATTCTTAAGAGGAAATACATTGGTCAAAAAGCATTATCTCAGGTTCTTTAGAAACCGGGTGATTCGCATTTTTGGGCTGGACTTATGGCAATGAAGAAATTTTTCTTTCGTCTGGGTTCTTTTTCCATTAAGGATGGTTCAGAGATACGGTTCTGGGAAGATATATGGCTTGGCAATGCCACTCTTCGTGAACAATATCCAGCTTTATATAGCATTGTGCGTCACAAAGCTGATACTATCGCTAAAGTTTTGGAGACATCTCCTCCATCTGTGGCGTTTAGGAGGGATTTGTCTGGGCAAAGACTTGTAGCTTGGAATGTCTTACTTCAGCGTTTGGCAAACATCCAATTACAAAACGGCCATAATGAATTCCGTTGGAATCAACATGAAAATGGCAAATTTTTAGTAGCTTCTATGTACAATGCTCTTATTCTTCCCGATGTGTCAATCGATAAAATTAGTAATGATAAGCTCTGGAAGTTGAAGATTTCATTACGGATAAAGGTATTTAGGAGGCACCTACGTAAAGGAGTTATTTTAACAAAAGATAATCTTGCAAGACGGAATTGGGATGGAAGTAAAAAATGTGTTTTTTGTCATCAAGATGAGACAATTAAACATTTGTTCTTCCAATGTCGTTTCGCCAGATCTATATGGTCAGTCATCCAAGTAGCTTCAACCTTGTTTCCACCATGTAGTATTACCAATATATTTGGAAATTGGCTAAATGGAATAAACAATGGGTTTAAAAAGCATATTAGGGTGGGAGCGATAGCCTTTATTTGGTCGCTTTGGCTATGTAGAAATGATAAAGTGTTTAACGACGAAAACTATTCTATCTTGCAGGTTATCTACAGGGCCATTGGTACACTCCATTTATGGTCATCTCTCCAGCGTCTGGAGGATCACGACCTTTATATGGAGGTCTGTGTACGACTGGAAGCTACGGCGAGGGATACTTTTTCCAACATGGATGACCGCATAGCTTATGGATTGCTGCTTCTAGTTAGGCGAGGTTACAATTGCTCACCATGATATGTAATTTTGCCTTTTTGCATCTGATTCAGACTTGGTTGTGGGCTATGTGCATCTTGTTATGCAGAGGCCGGGTATAAGTTAATACTTTTAAGTAATAAAGCGTTCTTTATCAAAAAATATTTACTGACTGTAACTCTGTTACAAATTATGATATGAAGCTCTCTTTCGTCTCAAAATATAAAAATTTATAGAGAATGTCACTGCGGTCTATGCTATTAGGAGAAGCAGAAGTTTCATTGGCACTGAAGTACATCAGTAACAGATCTCCAGAAAAATTGAGGAATTATGACATGTTTCGAAATATTGTTATATATAAGGAGAATAGTCAAACATCAAATGAATGTGAGATTCTTAATGTTTTTCTGATGTACTCCCTCCGTTTAGAAATATAAGATGTTTTAGCTTTGTGAAGCTAATGTGTCTAGACATCTTTTTTAGTATGTAGATTCGAGTGAACCTATACACTAAAACATGTCTAGATACACTCACTTCACAAAACTAAAATATCGTATAACGGAGGGAGTATACTCTTTCATAAAATCCTAGAGTTAGGATGGAAGGAAAGGATCCGCGAAAGGATGGCTATCGGCGGAGGAGTACCGACATGGCGGTGAAGACAACACATAGGAAAGGTATGAGAGAGATCAAGACCAATTTTCCACTCAAAATAATGCATCCATAAAAGAAGGTATCACAATATCCCGATGCAACAAATAATGAGCCATTTTTATGAAATATCCTTGAAACTTCATATGAGAAGCATAAATTATAATAAATTTCATATAGCTGAAACCGATGAAGCATGCTGGTTTCAGCGACACACCTCAGTTGCACATCGAGAATTTACTTTGTATGCTTTTGTGATGTAGTATTTTCTCTTCCGTTGCAACGCACGGACATATTTCCTAGTCATCTCTAACGTAGATAAAAATTGCCGTAAAACCTAAAATATCTGTTGAAGATGCTCTTAGCTTCACGGACCTTTATTTCGGTCGCGTGTATATGACGGCCCGTGATGGTACAACATCGATGAAGAAAGGAAGCCCAAAAGCCCACCAACAATAACAGGTCGGAACGTGCGCGTCGTGTCTCCTCCGCCTCTGAATCAATCGACTACTACTCCTTCAATTCTCTGCCTCTTCCCCAATCTATTCCATCCAGAGAGAGGGGCACGACGCAGCTCCGCAACCGAGATCCAAATCTCCGCCACCGACCCGGCGATCCGACCCGATCCGATCCGGATTTCCGGCCGACGCCGGCGACCATGGCTCGCCGCCACCTCCTCCTGCTCCTCCCTCTCCTCGCGCTCGCCTTCTCCGTCGCCGTCGCGTCCGCCGAGGTACACAGCTCATCCTCTCGTAACGAAACCCTTCTTCTGCCTCCGCATAGCCCGGCCCCCTTACGATGCCTACATCCTTGCTGCCGCAGGGAGAATCCGCCGCTTTCATCGATGGCGCGTCGCACCGCTACCTGCGGGATCAGCAGGACGACCAGGTTCCGTGACCCGATCCTTCGCTCTCCCTGTCTAGACTTACGATGCTTGCCGAATGCCGACCTCTTCGTGCTAATGATGCCAATTTCCACAGACTCTGTTAGCTAATCCATACACGCTTCTGGTTTATAATTTGTAGATTAGTAATAAGTACCAGATGAGACTACCAGTGGCTGTTACAATGCAATATTATGCTCTTACATGGGGCTTATAGCTACATAATCAACTAGTCATTCCCGAATAACAAAGTTTAAGTGCCTACACACTTAAATTGGTGCTTAGGTGTTGTATTAAGTTCGAGGTAGTTACAGGCATACGAATATGTTAATCACCGGTGCCTATGAAGTATTGATGCTATAAGTTGACTTATTATCTAACATGCATGCCTAGAAGTTATTTTTCGTGGGATAAGCACTTTTCCAAGCACCTCACCTGCCTGTCTACATGCCCTGGTAGAAATTTCCCCTTGCCTTGACCAATTGCCTTTACGTGCTCTTTCAAGAGTGAAGGCAGTGAGGTTACCATAGCGTGATCAACGTTAGCTTTAATTTTTAGTTCTCTTCCCCACGTACCATTATGATCTCATGATATGCATTGTCACTCTACAACAGGCCACTTCGATGTCACTTGATGAAGTCTCTGCAGCTGTTTCCGTCTTGCTTGGTTTTGCACCTCCGGCCATGCTACCTTCGCTGTCGTCTGCAAAGGTTATTTAACCTTCGTGATGGATTCAGCTAACTTTTGCATGCATTGGGCTACATTATCTAAGCTATTCAACCTTTGTGTGTTGGTTTTCAGTTAAACAAGGTGCTACTCCCTAACCCATTTGACAGACCCCGTGCTGTTTTCCTGATGCAACTCGATGGATCCCATGGTATGTCAATTTTTTGAATATGATTTTGTTACACTTATCCATGCATTTGGATGTAGCGGCTAATGTCTTCTCTCCTGATTATATCAGCCTCTGTCGATAGCTTCATATCTGAAGCCGGTAGTATTTTCAAAACCAAGATTGAAGGTTCAAAAGATGCCATAACAGGGCTTACAGGTATGACTAAATACATAGCATATCCCTGCTTTTGGAACTTGGATGCCCCTGCTGTCTGTATTCGTATCTTGTTCACCCAAAATTATCATTGATCATGTTCCGCCTTGCAGATAAGGATGAATTAATTGTCATTCGCTCAGACGAATCTGTAGATGTTCATTCTGGATCAGATTCTCTTGATAATGAGCTCACTGACTTGGTAAGTACTTTATATGGGAAGTAGCATTCATTATGCATATCTATGGAAAACTTCCAAAGTTTTGTGCAATTTCGAATTAATTCGAATACATCCCTACACAAGAAGATTTGGTAATCGTATTTTTAATAGACAGAGTCAAACAAACAAAGATAAAAAATGCCAATGTTGTTCCTCACTTTTGAACTTCAAAAGGCATATTTACATGTCCAGAACCGAGTTTGTATATGTCTTGTAGCCCTACATCTTTATTCAATATCTGCCACTTTTTTAAGACAGAAGTGTGCCGTTCAACTCTAATTCTTATTATACTTGATGATTTTGAGTGTGGTTTAATCCTGTAGTGTCATAGCGAGATAATGAAAGCTTTGTAAGGTTCTAGAGATGCCCAAGGGCTCTTAGCACAAAGGATAATGGATTGGATGGCCATGAAGGATGGAGTCCATATATATATTTAAGGAAAGACCTGTTTTTTTGGGGAGTCACGGTTTTGCATGACTTTTCTTTTAATATTTATATGGACTTCATCCTTCAATCGTGGCCATTCAGTCCATACCATTTGACATCTTCCTACAAAAGCATAGGATTAAACCACGCTCAATTCCATCAAGCATTGGCAGAGTTGCGTCAATCCCATGAACTTTCCCGGCCTCATAAAAATGGCAGATTTAGTAAAATTAGGGATCTATTCCAATTAATTCCAAATTGCCCCAAACCTTGAAGTTTTTTATGAATTTATCAAATTTCCACGAAATCCTACACACCAGAGGTACAACAAGAACCTGTGCATATCTTGCAACTACTAGTTAGTAGTTAGACTTAAAATGATCATTAATTTTGTAAGTAACCCAAATAAACTATAAAAAGGACTAGATACTTTCTTCGCAGAATAAGTAAAACATGTTTTGTGCAGGCAATTTGGCTGGAGGGATCATATCAGAAGACTGATGGCAGATTGAACATTCCCTTAGAGAATGGAAACAGTCTTACGTTACTTGTCTCTAAGGTTAGCATCCTTCGTGCTTTCATCCATTCGCTTACGAACATCAACTTGACTGCACACAAACATAACTTGTCTCTGACGATGCATTTTTTTTTGCTGTTAAACTTTGATCAGCTCACGTCATAGTTTGTGTAAAATTGACCGTACTAAAATTTAGGAGTATAAATTGACTGCGTGTCTTGCAGGATGCAGACTTGGAATTTGCATCCAGCTTGATGTCCCTTCTTAAAACCATCAAAAGGGGTATTCAGGTTCATGAAGATTTCTCAGGTGGCATCGTGAGCCCTTCAGAGTTATTAGTATGCCACTTCACAGGCATTAAGGTAATGAGTTATTGGTATCTGTTTCTTACGAGTTGTGCATTCAAGAGACCTAGAACTCTTCATTCCCCAGACCACCACCCAGTCCTACTCATGCTTTGTGCAGCCACCCTTGATCTAAGCTCGTGACTCCCCTATGTTAGTGACATACACTTACTAATCTGATGGGTTTATCTAGGCTCTGGAAGGTGAATATGGTTCCACGGAAATTGTTAAGCAGGGAGCTGAAGTAGTCCGGACAGCTCTCACCAAAGCATTTAATCAGTTGCAGGAAGCATATAACGGTAATTCACTTTGATTGGTTGGTCGCTTGAAACATAATATTTGCCTACTAGTATTCTTGTTTTACTTGCAGAACTTTTTTTGACGGTTGATATTTCTGTTTCAACGTCTTTCATGTGTATAGGGAAAATTGTTGGGCTGGTAATGTCTACAAATGAGGCTTCAACATCCTTGGCATCCATCATCGACGCACCATCTTCATTGCATATCTCAAGACGGCTAGCAGAAGCAAGCAAAACTAGTGGTTCAGCTGCTATAGCTGCTATTATTCTTGTTAGATTGAGTTTGGCATGGACTACTGGGATCATCCTTCTTATCTCGACTCTCATTGGGGTGAGCATACTTCTTCAATAGTCTTTGCCAACTAATTTTTTTTCTCCATGCATCTCTGATGACAGTCTTCTACTGATTGTGCAGATTTGCTTGCTCATGAACATGCCGATTACCAGGGATACCCTCCTGTATTCAAATGTCAAGCTTGATTAGTTTGTGTTATATATCGATTTTTCACACGATGACATGGAAATTTTCGACAGCCATGCTTGGTTTTTTCTGTTGGATCCTGGGTTTTACAGTATAGCGGACTCTTTGTTTGCTGCACACCCAGTGTATCATAAAACACTGCTGCTTTGTGGATCCGTCATTTAGAAATTGTATTGCTGCTTCCTGTATGGGCTTCTCTTGTTTCCAGTAAATAACAATAATCGAGGGGAGTGTAATTTGTTAATATCTGTGACGATTGTACTATCGCGGAATACTAGTATCTGAATAAATTGCCGCACGAATATTCAGGGTGATGGCTGTTGTCACTATGATGAATCTGTGGATGTTGGATTTCGTGAGTCAGCTGTGCATATGATAAATCAGTTAATGATTCCGATCTAGCTGGGAGAAGAAATCTAAACTTTGTCGTTTTCCATTGGTTCCTTTATCTACGATAGCCTACGTGTCCTCTTTTAGTGTTTGGATTTTTGTTTCGTAGCTGGTGTTATTCTGATGGTGCACATGCTTTTTTGGTCCTGGCAAAGCGTCTTTTAAAAACGTCAGTGGTTGGTCTTCTGCGATTTCCTCGAAACTTTTTTGAGGTTTGATCAGTGATTTCCTCCGATTTTTTTTAGGACGGACTTAAGATGCAAATGGTGGAGTGAGAGATCATGACTATGAATGTCTGGTGTAACTTCTAGACTAATCATAGATCTTTGTGTGTTGTTTTATTTTATTCGATCTGATGTATAAGGTTGGATTGTTTATTACTCCCTCCGTTCAATAAAATTTGTCGATAATATGGATGTATCTGAGACATAAAAAATATGTAAGCCACAAGTTTTTATGAAACAAATAGAGTAAAAAATTCCAATCATGGCATATGTCGAGCTCAACGTCATGGATGAGGACTAAGAAATTAAGTTTGGAAGCTCAGAAGGTCACGGGATGGCAAAATGGAAAGCCTTGAAGTCATAATATTGTTTCGAAATGGGGTGCGTTCCAAGAAAATGTTAGGCCTATTTTGATTATCCAAATTCATGCCCCTTTTTTTGACAACTCAAATTCATGCCTTCACCAACAAGTAGTCAAATAAGCTCATGTTAAATCATTAAATATTTGGATTCGAACTTAAAAATACTTTCCTATGATTATGTTTTCATAACCGTTTATGAAAGATTAGAAATCTGTGTTTAAACGGGAGTTTAGACAATCAAAGAAATAGTAGTAGTACGTATTTTAACATCATCGTGATCTAAGTATGTTGCAATATGGCATGCATGCGATGCATTTGATGGAGGGCTGGGCAGCAAGGCCGGCCGCGAGAATTACGAGCCACGCCTCCTTGCCCCGCTTGTTTCTCTCCACCATCCATTGACACTCTTCAATTAATCTTCCTCCGTTTCTGTCTCTAGTAATCGATCTTCCATTTCTCCATCTCTAGTAATTAGCTGGTTAACTAATTTATCAAGGAATCGTCTGCTAGGTGATCGAGGCCACCAGTCGGCGATCGCGTGCCATGGCAGCTTTGTTCTCGACGAGGCTGGGGCGTCAGGCGTCCGGGTACCTCCAGGACAAGTACAAGCAGGCCAGGCTCGCCCTCGGCGACATCACGCCGGCAGAGCTGTACGTTGTTCATCCGCATTTCAATGGATGTAATGCTCTAGCTTACGATAGATGAATTGACCGAGGGTGGATTTGGGTACGCAGGCTGGTGCAGGAGGCGACCAACGGCGACCCCTGCGTCCCGGACGCCAAGACGCTGGCGTGCATCGCCGACGCCGCCTTCGACATCGACGACTACTGGCGGATCGCCAACGTGCTCCACCGCCGCCTCGGCAGCGTCCACGACTGGAAGGAGTGGCGGCCCGTCTACAAGGCGCTCGTCGTCCTCGAGTTCCTCCTCACCCACGGCCCCGAGGAGCTGCCGCGGGACTTCCTCCCCACCATGAAGGCGCTGCGCGACCTCCGCGGCTTCACCTACGTCGACGACAAGGGGTTCGACTGGGGCGCCTCCATGCAGCGCCGGGCCGACAGCGTCGTCACCCTCCTCACCGACGCCGAACGCCTCCGGGACGCGCGCCACCGCGCCGCAGTCGGCGTCCGCTCCTTCCCATTCTCCCACGCCGCCGCCGCCGACCACCACCACGGCGTCGGCAGCCCGACCGCATCCGCTTCCCCTGTCTCCTCCGCGTCGTCCGCCTCCTCCCGCGTCTCCCGCGGCACCTGGTCCTTCGCCTCCGCGTCGCCGCACTACTCCGACAGCCCCGCCTTCGTCTGCATCTGCTCCCCCAACGCCGACTACCGCCACGACAAGAAGTTCGACGCCTACACCGCCGATGACAAGCGCGACGGCGGTCTCGTCATCGAGGAAGAGGCCGCCGACGACTACCCGACCCCGCACAGCCAGGGGAGCTGGCTCGAGGAGTCCGCCTCGCAGTCCGGCTCCCCCGCAAGCTGCTGCAGCAGCGCCAAGAGCACCACCAGCAGCAGGAGGGCATCCGGCTTCCATAGCTTGTCGCAGCCGGAGCGAAGGAACAGCAGCAAGAAGCTCCAGCGCCAGCTTTCCTTGGATTATTAGTTCATTCTGTTGCATTGACCCGTAAATTTACGACGACAATAGTATATGTTTTGCCTCTTCATTCTCATCCATGCATGATCAACTCAAGTATATGGATTGCAAAATTAACATCAACATTCTTATTTTCCTTCGTTTGGTCTTTTTTCTCATGCATGTACCAGATAGTACAGCGTAATTAGATGCTCATATTAAATCAAATGTTTTTTTTGTAACGGATATATATTGTTAACTAGTTTAACCGACGCCTTCACAGTCACATTATTTCTGGTTCCTGAATTTATTTGCTTCAGTCTTCAGATTTGTATGGCTCAATCGCATTCGCACCCATGTTCTAGTTGTAATGTTTCAATGATATGTAAAGTTTGCAAGTGAACCGGTTCGTCCAGGGAAGCAAGGCCGCTGGGAGGCGGCGGCCAGAGTAAACCTATCTAGGGAATCCGTACCTCTCGCCGGCGATGCTGCCGATTCGCTCCGCCTCCGCTGGCCTTAGGGCCTAGAAGGTGTGGCGGACTACGGCTCCTGCTTGGCGGGAGGGTTTTCCTGTTTCGTTCTTGTTTAGGTTGCTTTCTATGTGTAGATGACGGACCCAAAAAAACTCGTCACCTATATGTCCCGAAATGGTCTCCGCCGCACCTAACGATGGCGTGCGAAATAAAAACATGTCGTTGGAAGTTCGTTCCGTGGTAGTCCTGGGCTCGCGAAAAAGGTGGTGATGGTACACTAATTACACCCGTCACGAGTTAAACATGTATGCCCGTCACTGGTTGATCACCCAAACTTGCAGCAAACTACATTTTTTAGTTTGCCACTACTAGGTATAGCAGATGAGCCGATATAATCGTACGTCGCCAAATTCGGGTGTTTAGTAACGATCTTTCCATTTTTTGTTTTGGCTTTGGCGCGCACATATGCTAAATATCACTGACTAGGGAAAACACAATGTGCCGCTTGTTTATTTCATGGGTCTAGCGGCCACTCTAAAATGACCCACGGGAAAGACCAACAGCTAATTTGAAATCAACTCTGCCGTCAAGCAATTGATATGACGGTTAATGCCAATGTGAAACGAATTGCCGTGCTGCAATTAAGACAAAGTGGCACTATTCCACCGACGAGCGATATTGTTAGGGATACTCGATCTAGACGGTTCCACTCCAAAATTCCCCACTCTATAGTCCACAGTACTTTAACGACATGAGCAGCCACAGAAGCCAACGTCGCTAACCGTCCTCGCCGTCGACTGAGCGGGAGAATCCACTCGACAACGTCAACCTCGTCGGTGAGATCCTTCTCCGCATCCCCTCACAGCCGCCCTACATCATGTGCGCCTCCGCCGTCTCCAAGTCCTGGCGATGTGTCACAAGTGAGCAGAGCTTCCGCTGCCGCATCCATGTCCATGATGGAAAGAAGGCTCCCTCATGGGCCTTCTCACCGGTCGACACTATTAGAGCCATAGAGTCAGCATTAGATCCATCCTGGATGAGGGGTTCACCATCCCCTCCAACGACGGTCGCTTGACCCACCGCGTCACAGATGTCACGGATGGTCGATACCTAGTTGACTGCCAACACAGCTACGCACTCTTTGTTGACCGGAATAACCCCAGGTAGTGCATCCTGTGGGATCCATTCACGATGGACCACAGCATCCTGTAATTTCATGCCGAGTTCACAGCTACGCACCTATTTCATCGCCAATGGGTCGTGCTCTATCCCAAAGACGACCAGGGCAATGTGCACCGCTTCTGCAAAGATAATGCGCCTATGAAAGTTGTCTTGGTGGCCAACAAGCCGAATAAGATTATTGGAAGTGTCTACTCCAGCGAGACCACGGGATGGTCTGATGTATCAACAACAGATTCAGCAATCAGATATGAGAGTGTTTACCGTCCCAGTTTTCTTGCTGGTAATACCATCCATTGGTTGCTTCATGGGAGTGGAGGAGAAATACAGTTTGATCTGGATACTCATAGGCTATCCTGGATTAAATTTCATAATGGTCCTCACTTTTCTCGCCTCATCCATTCGGAGGATGGCAGTATTCGCTTGGCCTCTTTGAGCGATGGTGCTACCAGGCTCGTAATACGGAGCAGGCAGGATGATGCTGATGGTACCAGATAGGTAGGCCCAGAGGTGTGTGACCTTCAAAATCTTCTTGAACTGGAAGCGCAAATCTTCTTCAGCTGGAAGTGCTGCCTCCGCGTTGGGATCCCAACTTAGTGTGCTACTACTCCCTCTGTCCCAGTTCATAAGGCTTACACGTAGACCTAGGTCGTCATTTTGACAAATATAATTTAAATTTTACAAGATAAAAATTATACCATTAGAAAGTACAATGTTTGAACTTTTTAGTGATATATATTTTATAGTATATAAGTTATATTATGTTGGTCAAAATGATAACCTAGGTATACGTGTAAGCCTTAAGAACTGGGACAGAGGGAGTATGAGATGATACATGACCTCGTTTTTTGCAAGGTGGTATAAATGAAGGAGATGTGCCTAGAGATGCTCCTGTTGGAGAACGATGGTACAAAATTGTTGTTTCATTTGCCGAGAACATAGTTGATCCAGATCAGTTTAGAGTCTTTCACTTGCTTCACAAGTTTTTATGGGCATGATTAATGTTCACATATTGCAGAGGCAACTACTTATTTTCTCCTTCTAATTCATGTTTCAATTTTTTGTTTTTTATTAATGAGGAAATTTGTGAGAAGGCAAAAGAATATTAGTACAAAGCTGGGTTATTATAAATTGGAGATCTGATCAATTTCTATGTGATGTCACTCTCTTTTTCCTCATATCCGATGATATTATTCCAAAAAACTACACACCTATTATGTGTTAGTACATATATTTGACATGCACAATTCAAATAAAATATTTGTACTCTATAAGTTTAAGTATATTTTTGTAAAAAATCCATCAATATTTAATATTAGCTACAAAATAGAGCAAACTAGCCCGTGCTGGTGCACGGGTTGATGACTAGTGATCTATAGGGCTGATCAATAGGTTGGATTCCTATGCACAGCCACCGATGATATCTCACTATTTCGGTTTTCTGTATATACAAACCATGCAGCCCGACAGTGAATAATTATGTTTTAGTGGTGAAACAGTAAAACTAGATATACAAGGCATTGGGTGGATAGGTTACTTAGTTAGAAGACATGGGAGAGAGGTTTATCCTGATAAGATTCTAGACATGTTTGGTTCCTAGCCGTAATTTACCAAGCCAAAGTTTGGTGAAGTGTGGCAGTTATAAAGTGTGGCTAAAAAATTGAAAGTTAAAATTTGGCAAAAGTTGGTTAAAAAATTTAACTCTATAACAAATAAGTCATATATTTAATGAAACATGATAAACTACAAATGTGGCAAAAAATTAAACACTTGCTAAACAACTTGTGGCTGCCAAAAATTTGGCTCGACAAACTATAGCTGGGAACCAAACAAGCTATTGGACCTGTCGTCTCTGCTGAGTATGCAGGCAGCAATAATGTGGTAGTTGTGCATGTCTTAATTAATTGAGCCATTGTGGAAGTACTTCTAATTAAGTATGGTTGGAGATTCAAAGTCGCGACCTTTGTTTAGGTATACACGCTACTGTTATTTAGACACCGGCCAGGCAATGTCCTAATCGCCGCAATCTTCCTCTGCTGCCATTTCCAACTATACTTAATAGTGCTTCAGTTTTCATGCGCAACCTTTCTTTTTTAGTACTAGTACTTGAACTTTGGTACATCTAGTAACTAGTTCTTCAGTTACAGACTTACAGGTATCGTCACTCTGTCACATTTCACTGCACTCGTATATACGCACTTCAATTATTGATGGTATCTATGCCCTTTGGCCTGTCTGACGAGCATATATATATTTTATTAGTTGTAGCAAAAACATTACAGTAAATCCATTAGTGTTCAGCGCCTCTCACCAGGAACCGATCCCGGTATGGCGGTATCCCATTGCAGCTACGCTCCTGCTCCAGGTCGCATATGGCGGATTTACCCTGGTCGCCTCCCTTCCGAGTCCCAGCCTGTCGTGTTCACTACCTCCTGCTTGCCATCACATGCTTTGGGATTGTAGTATTGTTGTTTCTCTTGGTTGAATGCATCTTGTATACTACATGCTCTCAACAATACTTAATTAGAAGTATTCACAAGTAAGCACACCTTGAGACGTACAGTCTGTATTATTCACCTAATTCTCATTTCCTTCCTAATATAATATTGACAACGTAACAAATGATAAGTTGGTCAGACGGCCGCATCCAGCACGTACCTTCTCCTCGCCTTTTGTCTGTATTCTCAATTATTTGCTTCTTCGGATACTTGCTGAAACCTGAAAATGGACAACTAGTTGGCTAGCTACTGCAACATGAAAATCAGAATGGCACATATGTTGACTTGATAGTGTACTACCACTCGGTCAGTTGCTCTGTAGTTACTCTAGGCATCAGTGTCATACCTTGGGGGCGCAGGTGATCACTTTCCTTCGAGTTCGGAGGTAGCACACCGCCACTTTGCCATCTCCTAGCTCAATACTACGGAATTACGCTTGCGCTTTTACCTTGTTTAGTTGTTGTTACTGATTTTACCTGTGTACAGTTGTTGCATTGCAGGATCAAGCTCGCAAAAATGGCCGGAGGGCCGTGGGACTTCTGGATTGACTGGGCGAGCCAGATCGGGGTTCTCTCCAGCCTCTTATTCCAGATCGTCCTCCATCTCCTCGCCAACATACGTCGGCGTAGTAGCTCGAAATGGCTGAGGTTTCCCCTCTGGCTGGCGTACCAGCTGTCGGACATGACCGCGACATACGCCGCCGGCCAGCTCCTCTACAGCAGCAGCACACCGCAAGACCACCAGCTCATTGCCTACTGGGCACCATTCCTCTTGCTGCACCTCGGCGGCCCGGACAACATCACCGCCTACGCCCTCGAGGATAACAAGCTCTGGGGGCGCCATTTTCTGAGCCTTTTGGTGCAGGTTCTGGGAGCCGGATATGTCCTCTACAAGCACATTGCTGGCAGTGGGCTCTTCCTCAGGCTGGCTGCCATCTTGATATTCGTCGTCGGTGCTGCAAAGTATGCTGAGAGGACATGCGCGCTCTGGTTCGCCAACTTCAGCAGCCTCCGGAGCTCTCTCAAGGTACTCGCACGTGACAAGCATCACCAACATTTTTACATTGAGCATCAAGACTGGTACAGCAATCTTGAGGACGAGCATGCCCTGCAGCGTGCTCATTCCCTGTTTCATATCTGCAAGCGCGGGATAGTCGATTCGGTTATCGAGGTGGACTCTAGCTGGATTGAGGTGGATTCTGAGGAAAAGAAAATAATCCGGGCCCTTAGGGGACGGGGTGAGTTCATGTGGAGGATGATGGAGCTGGAGCTCTCCCTCCTGTATGACATCCTGTACACCAAGGCAAGCGTGACTCACTCTTGGGTTGGCTACTGCATCCGTGTAATCTCGCCGCTTGCCATTGCCGCCTCGCTCGTGTTGTTCCAGTTGAGCAACAAAGATGGACTACACCCGACTCGATGTTGACATCACATACACCTTATTGGGCGGCGCCTTGGTTCTAGAGACCAAATCACTCCTTGGCGCACTAGGGTCAAGCTGGGCGCTTGCTTTCTTATATGCCACGCGATGGGATTGGCTCCGGCATTCAGTCCTGTGCACGGGAAGATGGCATCGGCTACGGTCCGCACTCATCTCTCTTCGAAGGTCCTGGCCTGGCAAGGTGATCATGACAGGAACCTCAAGGAGGTGGTCAGGCACCATGGGGCAGCACAACATGCTGCGGTTTTGTGCCGGACAGGTGGATCCGATGAGTCGCCGACTCGGTACTCTGTTCAAGATGCTGAGATGCGGTGAGTGGTGGAACAGAAGGTGCTACTCATGTACTATCATTGTCCCGGAGAAGGTCATGAAGCATGCGCAGGGGGTGGACATCTGGGTCTCACGGAAGGATATAAACACAATGGGCTTGCTCAGGCATAAGTGGGGTGAACTGGGACTGGGTAACAAGTGGTACCCTGGGCTGTACGAGAAGTTGGAGAAATGGCATGGAGTTGACTTTCATGAGAGCGTCATCGTCTGGCACATTGCAACAGACTTGATCCTCGCTAGAATGGAGAAAAAGGGCCATGGTGCAGCTGATGACCCTGTGGAGATAGTCAGGGCACTGTCCAATTACTTGATGTTCCTCCTAGTGGATCGCCCTGACATGCTGCCAGGACTTCCCCAGAACTGGCTGTACCAGCAAACCTGCAACAATCTGGACGAGTTATGCGAAAAGCACCTCGCCAGTAATCCCGCCAGCATCTGCACCGTGCTCAAGAAAATTTTCTGGCTGGATCACCACTGGGACTTGAAACCTTCTGCACTTGAGAAGGAGCTTGCTAACCTCATACTGAAGCTGGATCACCATAAACCCTCTGGCTCCGAAAATCCTCGGCTCAATTATGCGATCCAAATTGTCAAGGTGATTGAGGAAAATGTAGATGATAAGGTGCGTCTCTTGCTAGACCTGTGGACCGACTTCCTATTGTACGCAGCCAACCGGTGCTCTAGGGAGTCACATGCCAGGAAGCTTAGCAGCGGCGGTGAGTTCACGACCATCTTGTGGCTTGTGATAGAACACCTCGGCAAAATAAAGAAAGAACAGCAGGAGAGCCAGGTATAATTCATTTTGGTAGTTCATGTGTACCGACCCACCGATGATGTAATCTTTCCTTTGGCACCCCTGTCTGGTGCATTCTCTAATCTGGGGCAAAACTCTCAGCAGTCCTCTTGTATGTGGCAAGTTTGGCTCTCCTTGTTCTTTTCTGTTTATCTTTAATGTGTTTTGTAAGAGTATTTCTTCTCACTTTGAATCGGTCTAGTTGTTTGGCTTTATAAATAAAGCGAGGTGAAAGCAAGCTTGTGTTGTGCTAAAGAAATAATGTTTTCAAACTGTAAATCAGATTGTAAGAGCATCTCCAGTCGCTCCCCCTGTCCCCCCCCCCCCCCCCCAACGGCGACCGGCGCAAGCGATTTTTTGAGGCCGTTGGGGGGGGGGGGGGCGCTGAATCCCGTATGGGGGCGGCGGTTTCCCAGCCGAACCCCTCAAACGCCGCCTCAAAAGCCCAAAGCGGCCCAAAGAAGTAGACTTTCGGCTCAAAAAGTTCAAATTTTATCATTCCTGCCGCGAGTTCGCATACTCGCCACAAAATATAGCCGCAATCAACGTGCATATTACAACACCGCGAGATCAAATGTCAAACATCTCCTCCACTTCGTCGTCGTCTCCACCGGTCGTTGCTACGCCGTTTGGTGCCTCGGGTGGGTCCGACTGCTGGCGTCGTGGTTGAGGTCGCCAGAGGAGGCCTCATCCCGGCCAAGATGATGTCGCACTGCGCCTTGTGCCACGCCTTCACCTCGGCGCACATCGACGATGTATCGGCGGTCAAGAGCGCCAGGTCCTCCTTCCTTTTGATCGCGGCGACATTGATCTTGAGGAGGTCGATCTTCACCTCTTGTTTCTCAAACATCTTGTCCCACCGTGCGTCGAACTTGACCTCCCTCGCCGCCTCCTTCTTCCTCGCTGCGTAGTTTGTTGCCATACCGGTGATGCACTTCTCGATGCTTGATTGCAACCGCACGTCTTCTCGTGCTTGCTTGGCTTTCTTGTTCCCCATCTCCGGGCACCCTTGCCTGGCGGCCGGCGAGGGCGCGGTAGGGTCGAAGATGACATCTTTTCCCTTCCCAAGCGATGCCCTAACCATCGCCCACTTGTCACATTTTTCGATCCTTTTTAATACATGGATGAACTTGAATTCGACGTCTTCATTGTCGGCGCGGTACATTTTGAACATCTTAAGCATCTACAACAAGAATATGGCCGCAACACAACATTATGAGAACAAATGCAAATGCCAACCGGCGAGCAAAGGGGCAGCATGATTCCCCAACGATGAGACATCCCAGAAGGGTTGCGATCCATGTGCATTTTGTTGAACGTGGGATCCATGAGCTTGCGTTCATCGAACGACACCTTCACCCTCTCCCAATACATGTCGGGGTTTTGATTTGCGCCGGAGATAGGGTCAATGCTCACCTTCTTCCACACCTCGGCGAGACATCCATCCTCCGAAGGTTGCCACTTTGGACCGCGGCTGCCTCCTACCTTCTTGGGTACCGCCTTCTTCTTTCCCTTCGTCGCGGGCGCGGGCAAGGCCGTGGCGGCGACAAATGGCTTATCGTCCTCCTCGTACTCGCCGCCTTCTTCCACGACCTCTTCTTCATCATCGACGATGGTCTCGCCTTCCTCCTGGGTGTACGCGTCGTCGGCCGTCGAGCCGTCGTTGATGATGTGGTGCATGGAATCGTCACCCATTCCGCCGAACACACTGCGGGCATCCTGGCCGGCGACGCCGAAGTAGGCCGACAGGCGTTCTTGTCCTGCATGGCAGACGGGGACGCGGCGATGGGCGGGCGAGGACCCGTTGAGGTTGATGCCGCCCAGCGGGAAGGTGTTCAGATCGATGTTGAAGCCGCCACGATGCGGGTTCGGCGGCGCGAAAAAAGGAGTTGGGATTGAACCCGCCGTGTGGGTCGCCGTCCAGGTACTCACCCGAAGAGGGAGACGGCGAGAACCTGGACAGGGGCGTGTACCCATGCCCTTCTTGGAATGTTGCCGTAGAAGAAGACGACAGGCTCGTCGGAGAAGAGACGCTATCTTGGGTCCCGAAGACGTCAGGGCAGTGAGGCATGCCGTAAGCTGCAGCCGCCGCCAAAGCTGCTTTCTTCAACCTCGCCACCAAAATATAAGATGTTTTAGCTCATCATTGGCATACATGTATAAGATGTTTTAGCTCATCATTGGCATACATGTATCTAGATGCTTTTTAGTATATATGTTTACTTTTTTGCTTCTAACCTACACACTAAAAGATGTCTAAATACATGCATGACAATAATCGGCTAAAGGGCAAAATTTGGAAAACTGCGGCAAAAAAGTTACATGAGAGCTAACTCCAGAGGTTGTGCTACGCACCAGGGGGCGCAGTCTACCAGAAACTTCTATTGCACTTGATTTGACGTTCATCTCAAACAGACGCAAATTATAAGTTGAATCATCCGTGAGCTCGAGAAACCTGGCAGGCACTAAATTAAACACAAATTTCGCATCAGGAACCAGCCCCATTCTGACTCCAGGGCATGGGCGAGCACAAGTGAGGCATTGTTGGTCAGAGGTTCGAACAGTAAGTCTAGGATAATTACTGAAAATGCTTTAAAAATAATGGACAGTACCTAAAAATGTCAATGACGACATCGTTATATCAAAACAAAGCTGAATGTACATACAATGCTAAGCAACTCGAGGATGCAAAATGTACAATAGAAGGCAAACATGCTCCAACTCTCACAAATGTAACATCTGCTTGTCATCAGAGAGAACATTGCTCAGTAAGCTGTGACAATTCAACAAGTATTTCATCCTTGCGCCCTTTGACCGGTGCCATAAGAGTGACTAGTTCAGATGTCCTTTGTCCAAAGGCAGCACTGCACGACACAAGCCATCAATCAACCCTTTGCAGATGAAAGTGCAAGTTGTACAACACTTCAGATAAGCAGCTTGTGTGCAGTGTAATAATAAGGGGTTAGGTCTACAAAAGAAAGATCAGCCAGCCGAAGAAAGTCCACTTTTCATCCTTCAACTTTGCTTCAAGTTACTTTTAGTCCCAAAACTTTTGTTTGGTTCAAAACAGACCTTTAACTTTCTAAATCGATCAAAACAGACCTTGAACTTCATAAATCAATTGTATCAAGTTTTTTGGATTATGTGTTGTCACCCTATTAATAAAGCCAAAGATCTATCGAAATGTACTAAACCGGGACAAACCCGGTTGACCACACCAATCTAAAATCACAAACCGGTGGTCAAATTCCACGATTTTTTGCTCAAAATCTCTGTTGGAGCAGCTGGTGTGCGTTGTTCTTGGAGTCAATCGAACAAACAAATCAAGTTATCCATTCATAGGCTGTGAAAACCCCGTAACAACTTAAAGTTGTAAGGATGTTGGTGATTATTTCAAATAGATGAAACACAGCCTTAAGAAAAGGAAAATGGAAAGTAAGAGACAAACATTCAAATACATTCAAACTAGCTAGAACAATCAGAATTCGTCTATAAGCACAAAAATATAAAGATCAATAAAGTCCTTGCCACTGCTTCCATTTCTTTGTAATATTTAGTAGAAGGCCTGCCACAAAGCAACGATCTTGGATAACAACTGTCTGGCTGGGTTTTGGAAACAACTACAGAGTGAATCAATGGTTTTTCATCAAAAGCTACTCTCGTGAAAAAAGGACTTACAGTCTTTTTCTACAATGGCCACCCCAGTAGGCCTCGGTAGATCTTTACTTGTGAAGAATGCCCTTCTTGGCTGTTTTAGGTTTCTTCTGAATGTGGTTCTGAAAGATGGGAAATAAAAAAATTAGAGGAGACAAGGAGAGAAACGCAAACTTGGCTTTAAAAGCAAACAAGCATAAACCTTTTGCCTTTGTAGAGCCTCAACGTCTGTCCTTTCCTTCCAATTGCTCTTACGCAATTTAATAGGGCGGTTTCCAACATACTTTCCTGAAAGAAGTGAGTTCAAACAAAATAAGGATAACAATAAGCAGACCTTGTTGATGACTGGAAGCAATGTCAACAAAATTCAATGGAAATGCAAACCATTCATTTCTTTTATGGCTCCAGCCAGGTCTGTAGGGTTTGAAAAGCTCACAAATCCATAACCTTTAGTTTTGCCAGTCCTCTTATCTCTGACAACCTTAAAAAAAGGGTACAAACACAAAATATGGTTATATAACATCAAGTGCAAGCCAGACTATGCAGATAAGAAACAACATACACCAGCTGCATGTAACACAACATCTGGGTTAGCCATTAGCAGATTACAGAAGTTAGACAGTACACCCAAGGTTTTTGAGTCACTGATTAGTCACTGTATAGTCATCGCCAAGTCGTTTTCTCAAAATCAGGGCGACATGCAGCGATTTATGGCGACTATACGCCTATGGTGACTTTCATCGACTAATCGCCGAGCCGCAGGGCTGGCGCTCGACTTGGCTCGGCGACTCAAAAACATTACTGCATACCTGAACTACCATGGGCCTTATAGCTATATATGTGAGGACCATGTTATACCAAAACTAAGAAACTGAGAAACTTCAATTTAATGTAGCTTATTATGTATGATATTTTAGCAATTTAATCCAGATTAGTGTCTATGATACGTGTATTTTGAACATTGTAAAGTCTTCAAGAATTAAACACACGGAAAAAATGAGAACAGCAACTTTGAGAAACTATAAACTAATGGTATCAATTTCATGCGAACAATCACTAAGGTATATGTATATCAGTAGCAAAAGTAGACAAAGTTTGGTCGCATGCATTAGCAACCATTTTATAGCTCATGGTTTTTACTTTTTTGAAATTTTCTTCAAACTATAGTTCTTTGGCAATACATCTTTCATTCCAGTACTATGATGTCGGAACTGATAAGGTTCTTAAATATATGAAAGTTTGGGCACATCTGTCCTAGCTTCTGTGGTTTCAACAACGTGAGTGGTTTGTATAGGATATCTTTTCAAGGCTGGTCACGACTTCATCTCAAAGGCACTTTTCCCTGGTTCAGGGGTAATCTTCGATCTAGTAAACTCACGGTAAAAAATCTGTCTGGATCCCTAGTGTGAAAACAAACCACTTGCATAACTCCTTTGTTCAATACAATTGTCCATTTATTCTGGTTGTATGTTAGGTAGCGAGTAGACAGATTTTACAGGCTGCTCGGTTCATCAGAAGTTTTGTTCAACTTTTGCTAGCCAAATTTATATCTGACCTATGCACCTAGCTAAACTCCTAGGAAGTGTATTAGAGGCTGTGCACTTCTCCAGATTATTTTTTGTTGAACACATAATTTTTAGTCGGTGCATAACTGAAAGAGAAGCCATGCAAGAAATTCCCTTACAATTCTCAAAATATTGTTAGCGCAGATAAACTGGATTGAGAACTTATAATGTCATTTTAGATAATTGGAACAGTGAAATATTCGTCCTCCCTCCGATCCAAATTAACTGACGCATATTTAGGCAAAATGTTGTCTAAAATCTGTCTAGATTCAATGATACTGCGTCATATAATTTGGATCGGAGGGAGTAATATAATTACCATAGTTGTGAAGCAAAATATTGTCATGATATTGAAGTTCTGTGTTTTTAGAAAGTTACTATAACAGAAACTTCTTAAGAAATTAAGAGACTGTGAACACTGGACAGTAGAGAAACAATAAGAATTTCAGTGACTCGAGGATTTACTTGCCTTTGCCATATTGAAGGAGGGAAACCGTGAAAAGGCTTTCGTTAGAACATCATCATTAACTTCGTTGCCTAGATCTCCACAGAACAACCTGAAATCATCTGAAAGATCGCGTACAGAATGAGCAATTGGAAATTCGAAGGGCGGTGGTCCAAACTAAATCGATCGACTCTAAACCGAAAGAGTATCGAGGGAGGACGTACTTTCGGGCCACTCGGTGAGGGTGGGATCCTCCCAGGACTGCCCGGCGGCGCGACGGGGGATAGCCTTCTTCTTGGCGCCGGCGTCTGAGGAGGAGGCGTTGGCCCTGGCAGCGGAGGGGTCGAGGACGTCGCTGGTGGCGAGGGCGGCCTTGACGCTCTCGAGCGCCTCGGGGGTGATGGTCTGCGCGTCCCGCTGGAAGAGCTGCTGCGCCTGCTGCAGCTGCTGGTACTGCTGGTACTGGTAGGTCGGCACCGGCACCGGCTGCTGCTGCTGCTGCAGGTGGAAAGGGAGCGGGAAGTAGCTGGCCCCCGCCGGAGCGGCGGACGACGACGAGCCGGGCGGCGGAGGCGGGAGATTAGGGTTCGACATCTGCGCGACAATTCAGTCACGCCCGCAGTTGAAATTCTTGAATCTTGATTCGGGAGGGCAGGCTAGGGTTTGTACCGACGGAATCAAACGACACTGGGATTGAATTGGGGATCCAGGGAAAGCACAGCCGGTCGTCAGAGGAACCAGGAATCCTCCTTTTCTCCTTGGGCCTCCACTTCACCAGCCCATCGAAACATACGAACAATGAACTGCTTCGGCCTCTGTCTGGGAAAAAAACGAAAAGAAAACTGCTTACGGTATATCTGTATTAATTTTCCGCTAAAAAGAATCTTTATTTATTATTTGCTAAAAGGAAAATGTACCCCTAGTGAAAAATTCAAATGGTATCATGTCTACCATAGAAACAGAATTTTGGTGTATCCTGGATGCCAATACAATGTGTGTGTTTTAACACCGCCACTCCCGGGTACAATGTAATTGTTGGAGACCACTCATGTCAACTAGGGTCTTAAGGTGGTCTCTCTGGATCTTCACAAAATTTCCAGAGAATATCCAAACCGTATATGATTCTCCACAAACTTAACAAGCCTCATCATGAAATTAAGGGGTGATCAAATTTGGCTTGGTCTAATTGTAGATCTAGGCCTCCTCTTTGGCTCTTTATTTTCCCTACAAATCAATCGTGGACCGAGGAGGGAGAAGATCTCAAGCTTTTTAGAGGACACAATGGTAGGAGAGAGAATACAATGTTTGAATTATTACCCAAGCGCACCTTCCGAAAATTTGGCCATCACCCGAAGTGTTGGTCTTTAGGCAAGCAAAACCTAACCAAATTTTTTGCTAGCCAATATATTGTAGCCTTGTAGGGCAAAAAATTGGCTCTTAGACTAGCCACAATACTAGTATCATAAGCTGTATTATGTATGGTATGTTGACAAAAATCTGATGTGTCGCATCAATTAATAAAGAGAGATGAGACTAGTATCATAATATGATACCATATCATAGCACATAAAATTAGAAAGTTCAATGACAAATACATCATGTCCATATATTTGTAAAGATTCTAAAAAATATTAAATACAATAAGACTATAATACTAAAAAAATGAAATATGCTATCATACACTAGTATCATATGCATGATAGTTCTGATTGTGACTAGTCTTAACATAAGCTCCCTACGTTTGCCAGTGCATCACATAAATGCAGAGTGCGGAAGAGAAGACAGAGAAAATATCAAACATAAAAGGAAGCATCAAATTCAGAGTCAAAGGCTGGCCACAGGACAAGAAGCGCTTACGGTCTTTACTCTAAAAAAATCCAAAACCGAACACCGATCATCCAACGACCCTTTCTTTTGGTCAGATCTTCAGGCATGAACCTTGAGGAGGGAACCGACTCGCTTACCATGTCTTAACTTGCACTCAGTAGTCCACCACTGGTGTTTCACATGTAGATCTTGATTGCTACTCCAATGAGCCTATTGTTTCTCTGCAGCCATAACGGAGCAAATGAAATGTCCACGATAACTTAAAGCCTGAGGAAATTTTCTTCCTAGCAAATGAATCAGGATATTTTCTAGCAAAACTGGCTTTGGTGAGGAACACGGCAGTTCATATACACTGATGCTGGTGATACATGCCCGAGTAATTCTTGCATAAACAAAGCACGAACACACAAATACACACTTATACCAGAAACTGTAATCGCATGACGTTTGTACAATAACTACGTGCTACAGATCTCTTATATGCACAAACTAAAATACAGGATCAGCCAGGACAGTTACTATTACAAATTAACAAGTAGGAAGACTCCAACCGAAGAGGATTTCATGCTTCTTTATACTTGGTGAGGTCGAAGGTGAGAGTTCTAGAGCAACTGCAGACAGATTTGAGGAGTTGAAGGGTCAGCTTGCATGCAAAACATGAGGAAAACAAGGTAATAGAAGTGCACTTTTTACCTTCGTTCTGAGTCCCTGTAAACACCAACCAGTGCTTCAGCTTTGTCGTAGAAGCTGTCCTTCAGCGATATGACAATACTCTGGAACCCACAGCCTCCATCACCATCTTGTTCTCCGCCAGCACGGTTGCATGACTTTGATCGGATAAACCCAGCAACCTTGGCAACATTCAAATTATCCAGAGCTGCATCGACTTCATCCAAGATGAAGAATGGTGAAGGCCTGAAACTGCGCAGTTGCCACACAATTTAAGAACTTGGTTTGGACAAAAGGCAAAGTAACTGATGTCTGAATAATTTTCCGAGAAAGACCCGCATGTGGCACATCACAACAAATAGGTAAGTGTTCGCAAAGAGCATTTCACCCTACCAAACTGTAGTTGAAGGCCAATAAAATTTAGATTCCTTATACTTATGATATACTGTATACTAAGCGTGATATAGAATGTTTGTAAATAATTTAGATTCCTTATGCTTATACTGTATACTACAAGCAAAATTGATACCTGCAGAAAACAACCACTAAGCGTGGTATAGAATGTTTGTAAATAATTGAGTCATTTCCTAACTATTCTTGTTACTAGCTAATGAACCAGACATGATAAAAGGAAATATAGTGCCAGGTTTACCAGAAACACTTTACCTGTGTATGGCAAAGAGCAATGCCAGAGCTGCAACAGTCTTCTCTCCACCAGATAACTGTTCCATATCTCTAAAGCGTTTTGTAGGTGGCATAGCTGTGTACTTGATACCATGTAGAAATGGCTCATCTTCATTTTCTAGATTTAGATATGCTGTTCCTCCGAGTGGATGTGTGTGACTTTTTGTTAACTGCTTATAAATTTCGTCTATCCCTTTAGATATGTGATCAAAGGCTTCCATGAACAGCTCATACCTTAGCAATAAGAGGAATGAGTTGTGAGTCACACTTGTCAGAGGCAAAAGTATATCCTGGGTGGGCTATATGTGAACATAAAATCCAAGACACATGAAACTTTATACGATTAAGAATGCAGCAAACTTTTCAAACAATATTATTATCATGTTTTCAGCAGCAAGCATATGAGTAAGATATTGTAGATGAGGGTCTTCCCAGATAGAATGCTTCCCAAACAGACTGAATATTAACAATTAAAACAAGTGATTAATTATAAACTGTGGGTTTTGGTCCAAAATGGCAGACTCATGAACAGAATGATTTCTTTTAGAACAGAGGTCATGTAATTCGATTGCATATAACTTTGGGTGTATTGAAGGTTATATTGTGAGTACAGTTCCACTATGTGATATGATTTTGGAGTAACATTACCAAAAAATGATTGATTAACTGCACAATGAATGCTATAACAATGTAAGCATAACGTGGAAAAAAAAAGCACCGCCTGAGCAACATAAATATTAAGCACTCAACTCAACTAGATTGCCACCATAATTTAGGAACAAAACAAAAGATTGCAAACTATACACCATTAGAATAACACAGGGTGCAAGTGCTAGACAGTGAAATTCTGAAGAATTTGCTAGTCCTACATGCCAATACTTTAAGTCGCCAACTTACACAGCTGATCAGCATGCATGTTTGTATTATTCCAAAAGGGGAACAAGTAAAAGAACCATATCATAGACTATAGAGAAAAATAAGTGGCAATACCTTCTTTGCTTTACAGCGTTATACTTGTCAGCTACCTCTCGCTCTTCTTTTCTAGCTGCTTCAAACTTTTCCGTGACCTCCTTTTCTTTCGT
Source organism: Dactylis glomerata (assembly GCA_007115705.1). Taxonomy (NCBI): domain Eukaryota; kingdom Viridiplantae; phylum Streptophyta; class Magnoliopsida; order Poales; family Poaceae; genus Dactylis; species Dactylis glomerata. The sequence continues at coordinate 1,036,184 of QXEO01000087.1, forward strand.
TTGAAGTACTTCATATTGGTCCAGTGCTTTCAAGTTTGGAGCAGTGCGCTCAATCTCAGCCATTAGTGCATTAATTTTTTTATTGAACTCTGCCTCAAGTTTGTCACGTTCAGACAGCCGCATATCTCGCAGGTAGATTTCACTAAGCTGGCTGTAATCAAGGACAAGTTCTTGTGAGGATGATCCAGTATCCATTGGATCATTAACTGTGGGAAGCTTCAACTGCTCCAGTTCGCACTTCTCATGAATCTCCCGCTGGCGTGATCTAAGTTGCACTAGTTGCCCCTCCTAAAAGAACAAGTAGTGTTTCATTACGCTAGCGGACTTAAGTAAGTATCAAACCGCTATCAATCGATAAATCTACGTCATCTATACACAAACACAATGAAGCAGCCAGTCGTTTAACAGACTTCAGTCATAAATATTAAAATTGTCCAATGGGTATTCACTGAGCGATTCTAATGTAGAGAACACTACCTTTAACTTCAGTTGACGATCCAGCTTTGCCAATGCAGCAGCAGCAATATCATTTTGTTTCTTTAGTTCATCAATAGCTGTCTCACATTCATCTGACTTCAACTTCCAGTCTGTATAAAGGAAGAGTTCCACGAATCATTACAAAGGTGAACAGAAAATGAACAAGATGTATTTAAAACTTTGGACAGGCTGATGTTCATTATAGGGAGCTCAGTTTAACACTCACAAGACTGCTATATTCAGACAAGCTCAGTTGAAAACTCATAAGAGCTTAATATAAATTCAGACTACTATATTCATAACACAACTAGATGTATGCAAGATTTCATGGGAAGAACTCAGTTTAAAATTTGCAAAACTAATCAGTAACAACCAACAGAACGTTACAAGTGAATCTTTACACACAAAGCACTGATGAACAAGTATCCCTTAGGGAAAGCAAAACAAGCATTCGATATTCAGGTATGGATACTAGAAAGAGAATGCACAATGCCTTGACTTCTGGTACAGTTGGTAAATCAAGCTCAGAAACAATTAGACATGTTAATATTGAACAAGGGTAGGGCCCAAGTTTGGCGGGTTGGGCCAACCTAACAAGTTATCTTGCCGCATTGCTTGCATTAAGTAGCAATGAACAATTGAATGAAATGGGTTGTGGATCAGCCCACTTGCATTCCTAAACAAAAGTCGCCTACTTGGCTACCGTAAGTTACAAGGACTACAGGAAAACAATCAACAAGCTTCGAATGTGTACCTTCAGCCTCAGCTTTCAGCTCTTCCATCTGATTTGAAATCTGCTCAGTAACAGCCTTAGCACCAGACTCTCTCTCCTGTAAGCCCTTCAGCTCCTTCTCTAGGGAATCAATTGTATCCTTTAACTTTGCAATCGGTGCATGCATCTCTCTTTTTTGTTCATATTCCAGCCTGCAGAACAAAATATTGTTCACGCTCCAAACACGCCATCAGGTATGCACACGAAAGTAAAATGTAGTCTTAGCCAGTTAATTCACAAGATGCCAATAAATGAATGATTACTTACTGGTATTTCAATTTTGACAATTGATTACTCAGACTTAGCTTCCTCTCCTGCAGTGCCTGGGCATCTTTCAGTTGCTTTTCTTCATATTCACGGATGTTCTTCACACCAACTGAGGTGCTAAAATCTTTGTAAATCCTGTCCACAATCTCATTAATCTTTTTCTCCCGCTTTCTTAATTCCCGTTCGTTTTTAGCTAGACGGCTCTCCAACTAAGAAAATTATATTAGTGATTGATGTATAAGTAACACATGGAACATGACAGGTGACTAGATCACATATTACCTCCTCCTGTCCTGGCTCCAGATGATTGATTTCCTTCTCAATATTACGCTTCTCAGATGCCAATTTGTTTAGCTTCTCCTTGAGGTTTTTCTGCACACAAGAAATATATTAGAAACAACAAGGAAATAGCAGTGTTCTAGGAGGGCCTAGGGTAGGGTTAGGGTATTTGACTCAAAGTTAAAACCAGCTATCAACCTGTTCGACGTTCGAGTAATGTAACTTTTTCTCGAGTCCAGTTATTTTCTCAGATACAGCAAGCTCCTTTCTCTGTAACTCCCTGGGGGAACCAAGTTCTGCCATTTCAGACTCCAGCTGATTTTTCTTCTTCTTCAAAGCTACAGCACAAATTGCATGAAAATCCAGTAAGGTAAACTGCAAAACTATTTGCACATCTACTGGTAATACCGTAAAAAAGGATCATACGAACATTCTATTCTGCTGTCGTCCCATTTATTTGATCTAGCTTCCATTCCACCACTTACTCCACCAGTCATCGTGCCAGATTTGGTCAGAAGAATCCCATCAACGGTGACGACTAAATTCATAGATGTGAAAGCAAAGTAAGCATAAAAATAATCAATAAAAAGATGACATTTCAGAACATGCAGCAGAAGCATAAGCACTTACCCTTGTACCTTTCACCGCTCCAACTTAGAGTTTTAGCTTCATCAAGTTTATCACAAACAAGTGTGTTCCCAACAGCATACAGAACTGCTTTCTCCAAAGATCGATCGAATGTATAATGTTAAGACACAAATGTCAAGCAAAAAGGAAAAAAAACTTGCACAATTCTTTTTCCACATTTGACAATGCAAAATCATTGAAGTTTATCTCATGGACAACTGACAAACAAAGCAAAGGACTGTTTGTACCAACTAACTCTATCTAGCAAAACCACAAGTGAGCATGCAAGTGTGCGCAAAAAACTGAAGAACGACACTCAGTCTAAAGTAACTAAGTGAAAGGGCCTTAACAATTATCCAAGGGGCAACAGAACTGGAATCTTTGTAAAAAAAATGCATGTCCACATGTGGCAAAGACAGAATATAGACTTGATGGAACCTATCAAGCGAAACGATCAGAATGTCAACAGCTGTACCTACTCCATGGAATAATATATTACACACTTCTACAGCAAGTAAAACTGATCAAAGCACATAAAATCAACAAGTACTCCCTTCATACCAGATTACTGGGCAATCTTTTACCATTAATTTTGTTAACAAAGTATAAGGTATATGCTACCAAAATTATACCATTGGAAAGTTCTTTTGAATATGAATCCAATGGTATAATTTTTATGTCATATATCTCATATTTTCTTGACCAAAATTAATGGTTAAAGTTTTTCTCAAAATGTGTAATTGCCCAGTAATCCGGTATGGAGGGAGTAGATAACATTTGATCTGATCACTTAAAAGAATATAAATGAAAGAAACAAAAGGGAGCAAGCAGCAAACATCAGCAAGGTATAGGGGAAAAAAAGGATATTGTATCACATCAAAGATCAACTGTGCAGATCCCCCAAGGGTACGCAGCCTCTCGATTATTGGCTTCACACGGACTGATTGTAAGGGAATAAATGTTTGTGGAGGAAGACGTTGTTCCTTCAAATACTGTAGCACATGAGACTTATATAAGTTACTGCACATTCTAGGAGATGGTACTAAAACTGAAGAGACAGCTTAAATCACAATTATACTACCTCTGTCCGGAATTAGATGTTGCAGATCTGTCTAGATTCGCATGTATTTATACACTAAAACACGTCTAGATACATGTCTATCTAGACAAATCTGCGACACGTAATTCAGGACAGAGGGAGTATAATTAACTGTACATGGCACAAGGTCTGAACTCTATATAAATCTATATACTCTATATTATAACTCTATAAGTTGTTGTATTTACAGATCCTTAAAAATTTAAGTATTTTTTTGTAAATAATTATAACACATTTATGTGATCGTGAATTTTATGTAAAGACATTTGTGTGGATTGTGTGTTTCACGTGTGTACTGGCTTGGGAAAAATCGCTAAAAAAATGATTCACAACAAATATTTTTATAATATAATATAAAATGTGCGTTGCACGTGCATGCTTGCTAGTAATTAACAAAACGCTATTGCTATTTGGTTGTATCGTTGTTTTGCCAGAAACACTGTTGCAAAATGTAGCTAGCCACGTGTTCTGTGAATGAATTGTTTGGCGCAACTGTGTCAAAAACAAGTGGGCAAGGTAGCTAAGAAAGTTTTGCACAGCACGACAGTGGATAAGGAACTACAGTAGCCATATTCACTGAAGTTTGCCTAAGACAAGCCTTGCAATGAGAGTGTATCATGTGCTTTCATCCTTAGGGCGCTAGGCATCATGTTATCACTCCTTCGGGAAGTGGTGCAAACTGTCAGTTCAAATGGATGTAAGGAGCAATCCAAACACCAACCGTCCGTCCATGTGACTCACGTCCATTTAAAAAAAAAATACAAACCATCCAAGTTTCTTTTAAATGCTTCTCGTGAGGAAGTTAGGAAGCTTCCACCAATATAGTATAGGTTTGCACTAAATTCGTTTTTAGTATAAACATATCTATTTCATAACCATGCAAGAAAGTAAGTGGCATGCTGGTCATCTGATTTCATTCACAAGGTGCTCTGTATTTCTACAAAAGTGTACCTTGAATTATTCTTTATAAAGATATGATTCACTAATACAGATAGCATAGATATAAAAGTATAAAAGGTTAAGCTAACAAAAAATCATGAAAACAGCACCTTAATGCATTCCTTTCCTGTACTTTCGTCTTCCACAACTACTGCATCCATGCATTTTCCCATCGCAACAGTGACAGCAAGGTTGTATTTCTTTTGTGAGGGGCGACAAAGTTCAGTCATGCGACCATGGACTCCAGGAAATAGCCGCTTAAGACTCTTAGCAGTTTCTGAAAATTTAGCATCACGCTCACTTTCATTTTTATCAGCTTTGAGTTCTCGTAATTGCGTATCTATCTCATCAGCCCTCTGCTTCAGTGTTTGATACTTAGATCTGCATAAAATTTGATAAACCAACATTACACCGTGGAGCAAAACTGGTATGCTGAATGATTCCATCAAGCACCCTATCAAGGTAAAAGGACTTTGGTGTAGACTAACCCTGAAGACTGGCGTTCCTTCGCAATTTTGTTATGTTCCTCACGTAAACGTGTGAGCTCTTCTTCATGCTTGGGGATTGATTGAAGAATCTTATTGAGCTTTGTCTGCAATTCACTCTCCTGTGATGATATCTCATCAACGCGGCTACGCAGCTGCTGCATATTCTCCTCTAAATTCTTTTTGGCTTCAATATCAGCATTTAGTTCTTTGTCTAATACTTCCTTCTCGTCTCTCAGCTTTGCTGTCCTCATTCCTGCATCTTCCTTACTGTAACAGAAGTTAAGGTCAAGTAGAGCCTTCATTGGGATGCAATCACAAGTATCAAAAGAATGGGAAGACATTGATCAAAAAGTTCCAATATATGCGTTTTTGTCGAAACTATCCATAGTTAACTAAAATACTACTCAAAAGGGCTCACAGATTTTACTGAGGTTAAAAAAGGAACATTCTAACGTTGTAAAGCCAAATCATATAGTATGAGCTCATTGCATCTGTATCTACCTGCAGACTGCAGTTGTGAAATACTCCCTCTGTTCACAAATACACAATATTCTAGCATTCGAAGTTTCTTCCCAGATACATATCATTCTACAATTCTGCGACTTTTTTTCATTGTGGTGCCACTGACTCAACTCCTAAATATATCTTATTCCTAGAAACATAAACAGCACAGGGAATGATGTCCCTCTCCTTAGAGGGTAGTAGGGTACACATGGAGATCAGAAATTCAGACTCACATTCTATGATATTCCTGGACTTGGTGATCAGCTAATTGCAGTTTCACTCCTTTATCTTGGCCTTGCTCATTCAACTCCTCGATAGAACTTGTAACATCAGCTAAAGCACTCTGCAGCCTTTTCATCTCTTCCAAATGTTTCTTGTTATCATCCTTCTTTTTGTCAATCTCTTTGTTGCAGCTTTTGATTTTTGATTTGAGACGAGATATTTGCTCTTTCAATTTAAGAAGCTCGGGTTGCTGAAGAAAAAATATAGGAATTAAGGATGTAATTAACATGCCCAGTTCATAATTCAAGGACATTGGTACTTCACTCTAAATTCCTAGAAGACATGCCATGTTTCAGCTATTAAGGGTTCTGACCAAATTCTGAACATCCAGCTATAGATTAAAGAAAAATAATTAAAACCAAATGCAAATGATCAGCAGTTTCACAGATGAATGTGATGCCTGAGGAGAATGCAAGACATTAATTGAAAGAAGAAGTGGTCGGCTGAAAGCAGATAGAGTTAGCAGTATTAACTATGAAAAAATAACAATTATCCACCAATGCAGAAACACTTTAGTGATGTCGGGTGATGATGAAAAATAGGGAGAGAGCTAGTGCGCGCATGTGCATGAAGCCGTGAATAGCATAGAACACAAGAAGAAAATATGTTAGTTCCTCAGGCAGCTACAAACAGAAGTTCCACGATGGAAGATTTTGTTGAGTTAAAGAATGAAAATAAGGTACTTACCTTCTTGTCAATATCAAGCTTTTTCTTGGCCATATTCTTCTCGCACAAGGTAATTTTCTTGAGAAATGCAGTTTGCTCCTTCTTTTTTGCAGCAAGTTCATTTTCAGAGGACTGATTCTCTTCTTGCGCTTGCTGAAGAGAACCTCTTTCCTCCTCAAGTTCAGCTTCTATTTTCTCCATGTCTTTTTCAATGGTGTAGAGTTGCCATAAGAGATGCTCTGTTTTTAACAGTTTCTGAAAACAAGCAAGTATAATAGGGCGTATAATTCAAGTATTAGATAGAAAATAGAGTAGGCAACACAAACTTCAGATTTTTCAGAACAAAAGAAATGTGTGCGAGAGATGTACCAGATCCTGCTGTAAGCGTAGGTGCTTCTCTGCCTCTTCCTTTTGTGCTTTCTTCTGCTTCCTCTCCATGACGATGGTCCTTTTCTCTTGATAGACAAGTGCAGATTTCTCTTCGGCAGTGGTTTTCTGCGCCTCCAATTCTTCGTACTCCCTCTTGAGCTCGTCAGAGGCCGCAATCTGCTCCAGAAGTGCGGTGAGCTCCTTGGGATTTTTGGAGGCAATGGATTCCACGTCACCCTGCAGGTGCGAATGCTCGTGTCAGGTCGCCGGAATTATTGCTAATCGAGAGGAGGGAGAATTAGTGAGGACCTGGAAAACGAGGAAGTTGCGGGCCTTGACGAGGATGCCGAGGGATCTGAGCTTGGCGTTGTAGTCGTCCCACGTGACGACTCGGCCGTCGATGCGGTACTCGCTGCCGCCGGCGCCGGTGATGGCGCGGGTGAACTGGAGCTCGGCGCCGGTGCCGGGGAGGTTGTAGACGAGGCGGACGGAGGCCCTGCGGCCCCTTTCCTCCTTGTCGCGGTCGTCGAGCGCGTAGATGAGGTCCTTGAGCTGAGCGCCACGGAGGTGCGCGGACCGGACGCCGAGCACGAAGCTGATGGCGTCCATGAGGTTGGACTTGCCGGCGCCGTTGGGGCCGATGATGGCCGTGAAATCGTAGAAGGGGCCGATTGTCTGCGTCCCCTTGTACGACTTGAAATTCTCCACCTCTAGCCGATGGATACGCCCGCCGACGGCCCCCCTGCCGTGCCCACCGGAGGTCGCCGCAGCGGCCGCCATGCCCTTCCCCTCCTCCTAGTTCCCCTTACTCTCCCGAACTGAACTAGGGTTTTCGTCGGAGATGGGGAATTCGAAATTCACGGGGAGGAAGACGGGCGTCGCTGGCTGCTGCCATCCAGGGCCGTTTTCTTGCTCTCATTTAGGCCCAGCGGTTCAACAGAGAAATGGGCCACGCAGACTTCAACCGCAGTATGTTGACTATGTTGGGCTGTCATATGTGGAGGCAAGTACGTGTAAGTGTCCCTGATTTATCATTTACTCCCTCCGTTTTAAAATCTCTACTACTTAAAAAAGAATGAAGGTGTTCCGTTTTTCACCGCCACAGCGTTCCGTCGTATCTTTTCGTCGCGCACCCTAAAATTCTGCTCGCGAAAATTAATTCACCAACACCTCGGCCGCTGAATTCTCCCATTGATTGTGCGCCCTCTTTTTTTTTGCAAATTGTGCGTCCTCTCTCAAATAATGCTCTGCATCATACAGACATACACCCCTCTCCCATCTTCTCCCTCTCCATTGACCTGCGTCCACACCTCCGCACCTGCCACCGACGCCTCCACCGTTCGCACATCCATGCCCACCGCGTCTCTGCACCAGCCTCCTTCTGTGCCCGAAGCCTCCATCCTCCGCCTCCGCATCCATCCTCCGCCTCCGCCTCCACCGACGACTGGATGCAGCTCAGGTAGGAGATCACGACCCGGTGCCGCTCGCTGGTCAAGGTCGTCGCCGTTGCCGAGAAGGTCAATAGGATGAGCTCGTCGCTGCCCGCTTCCTAAAAAGCGCAAAGATGGGAGAAGGGGTCATCGAGCTCCCATCTCTGAGCGCCATACCTCACCGCCCCCATCTCTCCCATAGCGCGCCGCTTACCGCGCCCTCGTATCCTAGAGGATGTGCTCCTCCGCTGCTTGCTCAAGGGTGTGGCATACATGGAGGACCAGGAGGTCGCGGGTGTGTGCCGACGCCATGGTGACGCTCGCCTTCGACTACGCCACTGCCGCCTCCAACCTCTGTTTTGCAACAAACAGGAACTCGACATGGCGCTCGCCAAGATCGATGCCACCGAGCGCGCTGACCTCGCATTTGCCTGTAGAGCCAATCATCCATGTCTTCAAGGAGTATTTCGGTGAGCGGGCCAAGTATATGTAATTGAATCCACACATGTGTTCTCCGCTCAGTGTTGGCTAATCTTGTAACATTCAGTCATTGGATTTGTTTCTTTTCTCCTCCTAGGATGCCATCATCACCCAGATTAGCAAGAAGCTGGGGCTGGGCAAAACGTGACCACGTCGATGAGGCCGAGAGGTCATCATCGAAGACACATAATCATTCTCGCCTTCCTCAACTACCCCTCAGTATGTACGCATATTCCCTGCACAATAGTGTCACCCCAAGTGCCAGTTAACTTCAGTACCGAAGCCAACACAATATGACGTTGCTTCCATGTTTGTTTTATGAATTCAGTACTATTATGGACTTGGGAGGTTACAATGCTACTGTTAGTGGTTTTCTGTATTTGTTCTTGACCTACACAGCTAGAATCGAATGTCATTACCCGAATGCATATGCTTATTCATGAGGAATGTATGGGAGAATCAAATATAAAATGTTGTTATTTTCTGTGATAAAAGTGATCATATGAATTAGATGTAATGTCAAATCAAACTATATTAACTAGCTGTATTGGACATAGCCAGCCATGTGTACTAACTTAGTCCTTGCTATGCATCTAGATAATGGTTGCGTGAAGCTATTTTCTAACCTTGCAAAGTACTAGCAAAACACTGTAGTAGCAATCTATCATAACAATGCACTAATTTGGAGAAGAGTAAAGGATAGATGAACGGCAATCATCCCCTTGCTATTTTACTTCTAACCTCGAGAACGTGCTTTTAGCACGGTGGTGTTGAGTTGTCTGGTACTCTTCTTTCTTCTCTTTTTAAATTCTGCCATCCCACACTTGTAGCAACAAATTTTGTATTGCAACATAAAGTATGGCCACGGCCACAATAATCTGTCTTTCGTGGTCATAAAGTGGTGTTGCGGTCAGAATGGTCTTTATGATAGTCGCGCTAATGTTGGTTATGCGGAGTGTTGCACATGGCCTGCATAGCCAGTTGCACAGTCCAAAGATGTTCGATGGAAAGTGAAAAATGGATGCCACGCAGGTGAGTGTTAGACCTGCTACATGTGTCAGACTATGTAAAACTATTCTAATTGTGAAAAAGTATTACTCAATTATGATTTTTTCTAATAACCAATAGCAGCATAAGCCATCAGGAAGCACAGCTATCTGTTTTTGCTTGTGTATACACTTTTGTTTGTCAGTTTATTTCATCCGTTGCTATAGAAGAAAGGACTGCAGATTGGTCTTATCATAAGTTTTATGCTTCGCTGTGGACTATGGTATTAGAAGAGACGTGCGTGCGACACTTTCTGAACCTCTGCATTTCTAATGTCTACCAGTCTTCATTTCAGTATGTGTTCCAATGTCAGGACTGCAGAATTCTTTGTAAGGTGCTGAATGGATACTATTACATGAATTCTGGCTATTGCTTATGGTCTTGACATCTAGCATAACTAAAGGTATACTTTTCTCTTTCCCACCATCTATACATTGAATACTTTTTCCACATCGATCTCTTCTTTTTGTTTATAGTCCACAACATATGGGTGCTGACAAGGACAATCACGTCTGCTATTTTGAATTTTCATTTCCTCATGGTGCCGGTTGTATAGAATACTTGAATTACACATGCTATATATTGTGTTTTTGAGAACTTCACTGCAGGAGTCTTGTGCTGCTTCATGGATTAAAGATTTTTTTTTTACAATATTTGCATAGCAGCCATTTTGGCGTACATGGGGAAGAACACCTTTTACAAGTGTAAGCTATAAATATAGGTGATAAAAAGTTCATGATGCTCCGATTCTACTGTACAGGTAAAGACATCTCCTATTAAGTATGTAAAAACCTGCCTCTGTTTTACATATGAACTTTCAAATGAAAAGTACAATTTGATTCAGGCTAAGAGTACTTTGAGAAACTATACCAAGTCAAATAAAAACTCTTTCCTTGATAAACTTGATAAGAATTTCTGCTTATGCTTGCCAGGCTCGCGTCCTCTGTGATCTGATGTTAAACTGACATTCTCCGATTTTGATACTGTCAACGACCACTTCTAGAGGCCTTGAAATACGATCACTGGTTTGTTGCAGTTGCCGTTTCTGCTGAGGTAAGATGATTAAACTTGCCACTCCTTCTACATGTCATTGAGATATGGCTTGGATGTTAAGGTACATTGCTCTTTCAGTTGCTGTATAGCTGCAAGTTAGCATGCTTATATGCAGTACATCATTAGGTGGATGCATATGCAATTTACTGATTAAAGTCTGTGAGTATGATGTTTGTGGGGATTCATATAGACATTTGTTTCCAATGCCATCTATTTTCCTTCTGAGCATTGCAAGCTGGCAATACATTTTACACTACATCTATTTTCTATCTTTTTTATGATGAGCAAGTCACTCTTTGATATGCATTTATACACCTCTGAATTGTTCAGAGCCTCTACGGTTTCCATGGCAAATCTTGCATGAGATTAAAATTCTAAAAAGTTTTGTTATGAGAACATCATTTAGTTGGAAGAGATTGTATTTTTTGGTTATCTACTCACTTCCATATATCCTAGAGTGCACTTGCAAATGATGTTCAATAATTTACAGGGTCTGTGCATGGAACATGAGGATCAGGTGTTGGTTTATGCCATTTGACTATATTTTTCATTTACATGGCACATGCTTATAAGTTTTGTTTATCCCAGAGTGCACTTGCAAATGATCTTCTAACACTCTGCTTGCAATGATCTTCTAACACTCTGACTTCTGTGAGGTCATCGATCAACCTATGCTAAACATATGCAGATGACTACATGTACAACAAGGTCCATCAATCCTCTTCCGTTGGCACTGAGCGCTTGGTCCCATGCCTGCCGCGACTTCCTCCATCGAGTGTTAGAATCGACAATGAGCGGCGAAGAAGAATAGGGGTGTGTCGCCATGGTGAGGTAATGGTGGTAGCAGTGGGGAGAGGGCGCTCGTCGAGGCCAGCGGCTGGAAGGCAGAGGTTTATGTCTGATGTGTATGATGTGTGCCATAAAAAAGAAAGTTTTGTTATGAGTTGATGTGGTTGGGAAATTATGCCTTCCCAAAATAAATATTGAAACGTAAGATGGTTTTTTAAAAATTATGGCTTATCAAAATGCCTAGACGGTTTATGTCTGATTTGTAGAATGTGTGCCATCACACCATCCGTATGTGTGGGAAAGAAAAATGAAATGTTGGATTAGCTCATCGTACAACTATCGTACGCGCGCAGAAGTTTCATTATTTAAAAGTTGAATTATATGTTGTCCAGAAGTTCCATTATTTGAAAGTTGAATTATATGTTGTCTTTTCTGTAGACTGTGGATTTGCACGAGCATTTCACTATAAAAATAAAATGAGTTTACCGTCCAGCAAGTTGGATCCGGCTTGTTGCAATATGTCCATCTTATCTCAGCCGAGCTTTGAGGCTAGAAGATCCGTGGTGCTTTGAACCGTAATTGTGTAAAAAGGGTCACCGTGCTTGCAAAAATCATTATGCTCGGACATTCAGTGAGCCTCGTGATGCTAGGATTATAGAAAGTGGATCCCCTTGTCTAGATATAAACCAAACCATCCGGTGTTTGCACTGATTAAATAATATTACCATTGTGTTTAACTGTTTGAAGAATACTGATTAAATAATATTACGAGCACTGCAGTGCTAGGTAGCTATCTACTTCTCATTTGAAGAATTCATTTTAAGAGAGAACAAGGTTCTATTAACATTATGCATGTCACTTAGTCATCTTTTTTATTCATTTATCTACATTTTCACCCGTAGCAACGCACGGGCATTTTACTAGTACTCATATAAGATGTTTTAGGTTTGTGAAGCAAATGTATCTAGACAATTTTTAGTGTGTATATTTGAGTAAACCTACATACTAAAAGATGTCTAGATACATTTACTTCACAAAGCTAAAACATCTTATATTTTAAAATGGAGGGAGTACTTAGTACTCCCTCCGACCACTATTACCTGTCCTAATACGGATGTATCCGGACATATTTTAGTATTTAGATACATCCATATTAAAACAGGTAATAGTAGTCGGAGGGAGTATTAGATTTGCATCTGTCAGATAAAATTCGTACATTCTCCGATGTATAATAAGTAACGGATCCAACTTGTGGGTCGGCGACGAGGCTCGCCCTGAGCGTCGTCTTAGCACTCGATGCTTTAATCTGTCCATGCAACAATGAGGGCGACATGCGTGACATTGATGACAGCATGGGGGATAGTTTTCAAGGTGCTGCAAGGCTTGTCTTTCTTCGGGGGGCAGAGATTTGGATCATGGAGCCTCCAGCGGCTACACGGAGGATACAAATAGAGAAGACTCGTGGGAGAACCACATGAGTGAATTGGTATGTGATAACACAAGTGAAAGGATCGGTGCAAGCGACTAGAGAGGGTAAATAGGCGCTAAAGAATTTTTAGCTCCTTTTCAACTTAGGCTAGACAAGAAAGGTAAATTCTCTATCTGTGCAACTAAGTAAATTTACCACCGTGACAAGCAAGCATACAAACAAGATAAGCAAGTAAGTCAAAGTAGTAAAGGATAAAAGTAGCGGCATTAAAGACATGGATGCAAGGATGTAATCCAGTAGTTCCTTCCTATTACGGGAAGTATGTCTATATTGGAGGGGTGTGGTACAACAAAGGTAACCAACGCCATAAAGGCCTCACCGTATTCTCCGGTAAGCAAGCGACAAAGGCGAGCTCACGCTCTAGTAAGCGGTGGCCTTGAAGGCGGTGTTCGAAACCTTTACATAATGGTTATGGCAGTCTCCACAACTTAATTGGAGGCTCCCACCAACACCACCAAGCTCTTACAACACGAAGGATGAGCTAGGGGCGACTTCTTCCAACTAGGGTTTTGAGAACCCAAGAGTAACAAGTTCCTCAATGGAATGGGTGGGGAAATCAAATCCCTTTGATGCAAGTGTGGATCTAGGTCTCCTCCCTCGAATCCTAAAAGGGCTTCATGTTCTAGTGTGTAAAATGGTAGATCTAGTGATTTGGAGATTTGAAACAATGGAGGAGAGAGAGTAGAAGCTGCAACAACCAGTGGAGGTGGAAGACGAATAGTTATAGGATTTCTAGAAAAAATAGTCACTTAACCCCGACTCTACTGCCTGGACGGGTCGGAGTCTCCTCCGGACTTAGTCCAGGGCCTAGGAGTCTCATTTTATAAAGCCCAAGTCTCCGGCCCCTGAGTGCACGGTCCAGAGTCTCTGGCCGCCGGGAGGAAAAAACCTTCGGCCAGTCTCCGGACCGGCAACAGAGGCGTGCACCATGATGACACTAAGCAAATGTGCCAAGTTGGGACTCCAAGTACAGAGTGTTGTAGCAAGAGTAAATTTCCCCACGAGGGAAACTCGGGGTTAATATCGAACTCTCGGGAACAGTCAAAAAGCACTTGTCATTCTTCTTCTATCAACATGTAAAACAATTTCTCGTTCTTGTGTCCCCAACTCTACCGAGTGGTTGTCAAGCATAAGGTGTGAATGTAAGTAAAAATAAAATATGATATGCAGTACAGTAAAGTAATATAACAATGCAATAAAGTAAATATGATGCGGTAATGATATTTTTGGGTTTTGATTGTGTATGCAAAGAAGAAAATATGTTTTTGTATTTTCGGAATAATTTAGTTCTAAAAATAAAAGTGCATATAAAAGTGTTGGAAAGGTGTTTCTTGTGGTTTAAATTGGACCGGGGTTCATGGGTTCACTTGCCTACTCTCTCGTTAAGTTGTGGTGGCATTAAGTGCAATGCGGACGACCGAAACTTGACATGATTTTATTATGTTACTTGATAATGTTCATACGGGCATCACGTCCTAATTTAAAGATGATGCGACATATCTTACTTATACTCCACTAGAAAGGAATAAACTTTAAGCAATCTACTATTAAGAATTAACAGAGTATAGCCTTAGGTACTATGACATGATGTTGAACAACAAATATTCTACTACTTGGACATATTACGATAGAAACTGTGTCTATGAATGTCACTCGGGATTCTCAGTTGTCACTAAGAAATTATAACACATGCATTCTTTTAATCCCTAGTAAAAATAACCATGGAAGAAGGTACACAACCCTAGCAGATCAATGAACTCTATCATCTATTCAATCACTGCTACCTAGTTATCTCACCAGTACACACCATACCCCTCATGCCCTCGCATACATGTTGGATCAGAACAAGTAATAAAGAACGGGGGTGATAATATGCATATACTCGGACATCAAGAACATAATAACTTACCACATCTCGTCAATCATCCAATAAAATAAAGATCCACCACATAGGAATTACATAATATGCATCATAATCATGTTGGGCAGCTCATATGATATCTAAACAATGAAGCACAAGAGAGAAATAGGACAAGCTACTGCCACAAACCCATAGTCCAGAGGTGGACTACTCCCTCTTCATGGCGGTGATGATGGTGTTGACGTTGGAGAGGGTGAAGAAGTGTCTGGGGGTGACTCCGGCAGCGTTTCCCCCTCCAATCTTCACTGGAGCAGTCTGTTTCCGTGTTTCATGTTTCTCCACCGCCTCTTAATTGCGATCATCGAGGGGGTCTTTATATAGGCGTTTTAGGTCAGGCCGAGCATCTGGACGCAAAGATGGACGCAATCGGAGGTCCCGGGCTCAAATGAGCCTAGGTAGCGCGGCCAGGCCAGGGGCCTGTGCCACCTGGTCTCGTTTGGCCCCTGGGCCTTGATGCGGCACGGTGTTGATGGTTTTTCACCGTCCAGTTGGGAACCCCAAGAGGAAGGTATGATGAGCACAGCAGCAAGCTTTTCCCTCAGAAAGAAACCAAGGTTTAATTGTATCCAGGAAAAAGCCAAACTCCAGAAGGTGATGCTTGCTAGCCTAGTGACTTCCAACAAGGGCGTCGTTTACGATTCTTGTTAGTGCGTCTTCAACTAGTAGCAACGTGGAACCTGCACACAACACAACCAAATACTTTGCTCCCAACTTACGATGAGGTTGTCAATCTCACCGGTTTGCTGTAAACAAAGAAATGAGCGTATCGAGTGGAAAGCAATAGTAGTATGCGAGAAAGTAAACAGTGCGAGTAAAGTAAACAGGTGATAGCAATATAAAGGAAATAGGACCGGGGTCCACAGTTCACTAGTGGTGTCTCTCCATAAGATAAAATAACACATGATGGGTAAACAAATTACAGTTGGGCAATTGATAGAATAAAGATAACGTGATATGTCGAGAGGATCACTATGAGATATACTCTGGGCATTACAACAAGATACATAGACCGTCATCCAACTGCATCTATGACTAATAATCCACTCGCGGGGAATCAATCTGAGAACCCCACAAGTATTAAGTTGCGAACAACAGATAACTGCATTAAGCAAAGTGTGTAATGTAAACAAAGCATATGCCCTTGGGCATAAGAATGTTGTTTTCTCCCTAGTGGCAACAGCACATCTACAACCTTAGAGGTTTCTGTCACTCCCCTAGATTAAATAGAGGCATGAACCCAACTATCGAGCATAAATACCCCCTCTTGGAGTCACTAGTATCTACTCGGCCAAGATAGCTACTAACAACGGAGAGCATGCAAGATCATAAACAACATAGAGATAACATAAGATAATATTCAGCACATCAACTCAATCATAACACCAATATTCATCGGATCCCAACAAACACAACATGTAGAATTACATAACGGTGATCTCGACCATGTAAGGCAGCTCATGAGATCTAAACATGAAGCACATGGTGGAGAAGACAACCATCTAGCTACTGCTATGGACCCATAGTCCAAGGTAGACTACTCACTCATCAAGCCGGAGACAAGCATGGCGATGAAGAAGACCTCCGGTGGCTCTTTCCCTCTCCGGTAGGGTGTCGGGAAGAGCTTCTGGACCCTCCCGATCTCGGGTCGACGACGGTGGCGGATCGCGATGTGTTTCTGGAAAATTGATCGGGCACTTAGGTTTTTTCCATCGGGGGGTCTTTATAGGCGAAGGGGCAGCGTCAGAGATGGACCAGGGTGGTCTCACCCATAGGGGCGCGGGCAAGGGGCAGGCCGCGCCGCCCTATGGTGAGGCTGGCCCCTGGCTCGGCTCCGTCTCCTCTTCAGTGTTCTGGAAGCTTCGTTTAATATCTGGACATTCGGCTTTTGTTTTGTCCAATTCCGAGAATATTTCTTGTGTAACTTTTCTGAAACACAAAAACAGCAGAAAACCGGGAACTGGCACTGTGGCATCTTATTAATTGGTTAGTTCCGAAAAATGCATAAAAATGCCACGAAGTGTAACGAAACACTAAGCAAATGGTGTAAAAACAAGCATGGAGCATAAAAAATTATAGATACGTTTGAGACGTATCAGCATCCCCAAGCTTAACTCCTGCTCGTCCTCGAGTAGGTAAGTGATAACAAAAGAAATAATTTCTGAGGTGACATGCACCTACACAATCTTGATCATCTATGTAAAGCGTTGTGTGCTGGGATCAAAAGAACTTAAAACATGGGCATGAAAGATATAATCTTGATAGAAGAAACTTAGCAACCATGTTATAACATGAAAAAGAACACAAACAAAAGATCATGCAAATGAAACAATGAAAGTCAAACATGTGTTCAAATCATATGGAAAAACATACAAATGGTTTTCAGCTTGTCCTTCATGAGAGAGCAAAACATAAATGCATAGGACACCTTCAAGTTTAAGAGGGCGACTAGATATAAATAATTTAAGAACAAGTGAAACCAACATCATGAATCAATCAATGAAAACTTTGGGACAATGCACATTATACTAAGAATGACAACTATGCTCTCTTAGACGATGCATAAAGATAGAAGGTGGTGACTCAACATAAAAGTAAAAGAAAGGCCCTTCGCGGAGGGAAGCAGTGATTGCGAGTTTTATAAACCTTCAAAAATTATGGTACTTACTAGCTTTGAGCTCTCATTGCCCCCATCATAGGCATCTTGAATGGTTAGAGTTAATGCAAACACACTTATGATGCATATGCTTGACAAATCATAAGTTGAGAACCTCGTGTCCCGTGAAGTACGAATACCCAAACCTCATGCTACTCGACTTAGAGTCCCAAGCAGGCTCTTGTCATTGTAAATATATGTGTATTATCGAGAACCGCCAACGGGGTACCTCCTGCTCGATGACATGGAACAAGCCTACATCAAAATGATAAGACAAACAGACAATGAACACCTTGACATCTCTTTTATTTACCATTGGTATAGCTTTTTATTTTGAGATGCGTCGTCGAATGTCCACTATGGGCATGCTGTAAATTTCCACCATGAATGATGCATGGCTTAGATTAGCGGCCCGGGCGTTTCCCTAACACATATAAAAACTCCATGATCCCGCAAGATTCCCAACTTATTTCACATCGCGAGTATCCATAAACAAAAGATCACGATATCAACTCAAATGAAAGATAGTGCAATGTTAAAAGCTTGCCCCATGACAGCATGGCTGGGCTAATTTCCAACTTACAACTTGCAAGCATAACAACTCAACATAAGAGAGCCACAATGTCAAATTTTAAAACGAGAAAAGTAAAGTGTGCCATCAGGTTCGTGAGAGCTTTACTGACCAATTTTTGCATAACACCAAAAAGAGTTTAATTTGAAGGATAGATAAAACCAAGTCAAATATACTTTGGAATAACAAATTGCTAATAGGTATGTATGGTGGACACATTAGAACAACTTGGTTTTTAGGAGTTGGATGCATGAGTAGAGCTCATACTCAGTACAAAATGAGGGCTAGCAAAAGACTGGGAGCGGACCAACTAAGAGAGCAATAACGGCCATAATCATGCAAAGCAACAAAGCGACATTAAAAGAAGCATAAGATGGCATCAAAAGTCAAAAACCAAATGATCATAGAGGCTTATGGCGACTTTTTATGAGTCTAACATGTGTGAGCATGCGCCAAGTCAACCCAAATAAAGCATCAAGGAGAAAACCAAAATAATGCTTCCAAATAATTAAAACAACGCATGATTTTTTTCAAAGGCTCATTAAGCAATCTCAGTCATTTAAGACAAGTCATGCTACAGCAAAACCACTAAGCATACTATCAAAACGATATCAAGCACGACATGAAAAATTCTAAGCTGCAACCTACACAAGCTCCTTTTTGTACCACTTTTTTTTGCATAAAGCTTTTTCTCTTTTCCAACACCATTCGAACTTTTTTGAAACAACTCTTTTGATGAAAACCAACATGGACCAGAGGTCAAAATACACCTTGATGAAAATATATAACAAGATCTGAACACAAATCAAGGCGAAAATCTAAAACTAAAAGTAGTAGCAGAAAAAGAGAACACTCGTTGAAACGATAAGAGTGAAAAATGGAGTGTTCTTGGCAAATGAAAAGCAAGGCAACTTCTCCAAAAGAAATTTGTTAGGGTCCAACCATTTATTGCAGCAAACAAAACTAAACTAAACTGAAAACTAAAAGCAACTGACGCTCCAAGAAAAACGCATAATGCATGAAGCAATAAAAATATAGTGTGTTGAAAGGTGACCTGATTTTTGCCGATGAAGAAGGGGTGCCTCGGGGGCATCCCCAAGCTTTGACGCTTGTACCTCTTGGATATTTCTTGGGGTGACATGGGAATCCCCAAGCTTGATCTTTTGTCCATTCTTCAACTCGTCTCATCATTCTCCAATCCCTACACTTGAAAACTTCCTTCATACAAAACTAAACACAATTCTATTAGCAACATTAGTGTAAGCATTGGAATGAATCAACCCTTTTGCTTCAGGTTTCAACTCAAAACCACCACATATAAAGCATATACTACTGTAGCAACTTCCCCAAAAGTTCTGTGATCAAAAGAACTCAAAAAGAAAGCGAACGAGCTACAAACACAAATATTGGCAGAAATCTGTCAAAACAGAACAGCTGACAAAGGTCGAATTTTTAGAGGGTTTTCTGTTGCTAAAATCAAAAAGTGTATAACTAATGAAAGTTTGGATATAACCTGGGGCATATGCACAAGAAATCGCAGGTCCAAAAGATATACAGAGAATTTTCACGAATTTTTACGGTGCAGCACCAAAATCAGTTTCACGACAGCAACATCCCCAAATCTTACCTCACTCAAATTAGAGGCTTCTCTTGGCACAAAAACGAAATAAAAATGATAAGGAGTGGTTATTACAGTAGTAATAACTTCCAAGACTCAAATAAAAGAAAAAGAACTGAAAGTAAAACATTGGGTTATCTCCCAAGAGTGCTTTCTTTAACGCCTTTGAGCTAGGCGCAGAAAATGCGAATCAAGTAATATCAAGTGATGAAGCATCAAGCTCATAATTTGCTCTAAGAATAGAGTCAAAAAGTAATTTCTTCCTTTTTATAGGGAAGTGTTCCATACCTTTCTTGAGTGGGAATTGATATTTGATGGTTCCTTCCCTCATATCAATGATGGCACCTACAGTTCGAAGAAAGGGTCTTCCCAAAATAATAGGACATGAAGTATTGCATTCAACATCCATAACAAGAAAATCAATGGGAACAAGGTTATTGTTAACCATAATAAGAACATCATTAATCCTTCCTAAAGGTTTCTTCTTAGCAACATCAGCAATAGGAACATCATAATAACACTTTTCAAGCGGTGGTAAATCAAGCATGTCATAAATTTTTCTAGGCATAATAGAAATACTAGCACCTAGATCACATAAAGCATGGCAATCAAAACCATTAACATGCATATCAATGATGGGTTCCCAACCATCTTCTAACTTCTTAGGAACAGAAGCTTTTTGCTTCAACTTTTCATCCCTAATTTTCATAAGAGCATTGGTAATATGCTTAGTAAAAGCAACATTTATAGGACTAGCATTAGGAGTCAAAGCAAGATTTTGCAAGAACAAAATAACTTCAGATATATTGCATCCATCAACATCAAAATCATTAAAGGAAATAGAGCTATCATCTCCTACACTTCGAAAAATTTCAACACTCTTTTGAGAAAAAGTTTTTGCTGTTTTGGGCTTTTTAACACTAGGAGTAGGAGTTTTCTCTACACCAAGCAAAGTAAGAGGATTGCTAGCATTTGGAGCAACATCATTAGAGGTAGTAATGGTACATACCTTCATCTTTCTAGCCATCTCATCTTCTCTTTCCCACCTGGCATGCAACTCTGCTAGCATCCTAACATTTTCATCAATTCTAACTTGGATAGCATTAGCAGTGGCAAAGGTATTGTTCTCTTTCACATCATTAGGCAACACTTTTAATTTCAAAAGTTCAACATCAAGAGCAAGGCTATCAACTTTAGAAGCAAGAATATCAATTTTGCCTAACTTTTCCTCAACAGACTTATTAAAAGCAGTTTGCTTACCGATGAAGTCCTTGAGCATTACCTCAAGCTCGGAGGGCACGGCCCTAGCGTTGTTGGAGGAATTTCCATAAGAGTTACCATAACTATTACCATTGGTAGAAGGATACGGCCTATAATTGTTACTAGCAAAATTGTTCCTATAAGCATTGTTGTTAAAATTATTATTTCTAATGATGTTTACATCAACATGCTCTTCTTGAGCAACCAAAGAGACCAAAGGAACATTATTAGGATCTACATGAGTCCTATCATTAGAAAGCATAAGCATTATAGCATCAATCTTATCACTCAAGGAAGAGGTTTCCTCAACAGAATTTACCTTCTTACCTTGTGGAGCTCTCTCGGTGTGCCATTCAGAATAATTTACCATCATATTGTCAAGAAGCTTGGTTGCGGCGCCCAAGGTAAGGGACATAAAAGTGCCTCCAGCAGCTAAATCCAATAGATTTCTCGAAGAAAAATTCAGTCCTGCATAAAAAGTTTGGACAATCATCCAAGTAGTCAGTCCATGAGTAGGGCAATTCTTTATCATAGATTTCATTCTTTCCCAAGCCTGAGCAACATGTTCATTATCAAACTGGCTAAACTTCATAATATTGCTATGCAAAGCTATAATCTTAGCAGGAGGATAGTATCTTCCAATAAAAGCATCCTTACACTTAGCCCATGAATCAATACTATTTTTAGGCAAAGACAGCAACCAATCCTTAGCTTTTTCTCTCAAAGAAAAAGGAAACAACTTAAGCTTAATAATATCACTCTCTACATCCTTATATTTTTGCATCTCACATAGCTCAGCAAAATTGTTGAGATGAGCTGCAGCATCATCAGTACTAGTACCAGAAAATTGTCGGGGAGGAAGAAGACTTTTGCAAGGGGAGTCTCTCACGCACAATCTTTTACTTTGTTTTTGTTTTGCTTTATTTTATTTTTGCTTGCGTCTTTTTATCAAAAATACAAAAAAATTAGTTTCTTTATAGTTGCTTTTACTTGCTTGCTTTTAGTTTTGCTAGAATGGGTACTCCTGAGAACACCAAGTTGTGTGATTTTACTAGCACCAAAAACAATGATTTTATCTGCACTCCTATTGCGCCACCTGCTCCTGAGGCAAATTTTTATAAGATCAAACCTGCTTTACTGAATCTTGTTATGAAAGAGCAATTTTCTAGTGCCAGTTCTGATGATGCTGCAACAATTTTGTTGAGCTATGTGAGATGAAAAAGTATAAGGATGTAGATGGTAATATTATTAAGCTTAAGTTGTTTCCTTTCTCTTTAAGAGGAAGAACTAAGGATTGGTTGCTATCTTTGCCTAGAAATAGTATTAATTCTTGGGATAAGTGTAAGGATGATTTTATTGGAAAATACTATCCTCCTGCTAAGATTATAGCTTTGCATAGTGATATTATGAAGTTTGGACAGTTTGATAATGAACATGTTGCTCAAGTTTGGGAAAGAATGAAATCTATGATAAAGAATTGTCCCACTCAAGGACTGACTACTTGGATGATTGTCCAAACCTTTTATGCAGGACTGAATTTTTCTTCAAGAAATCTATTGGATTCAGCTGCTGGAGGCACTTTTATGTCCCTTACCTTGGGCGCCGCAACAAAGCTTCTTGACAACATGATGGTAAATTATTCTGAATGGCACACCGAGAGAGCTCCACAAGGTAAGAAGGTAAATTATGTTGAGGAAACCTCTTCCTTGAGTGATAAGATTGATGCTATTATGCTTATGCTTTCTAATGATAGAACTCATGTTGATCCTAATAATGTTCCTTTGGCCTCTTTGGTTGCTCAAGAAGAGCATGTTGATTTAAACTTCATTAGAAATAATAATTTCAACAACAGTGCTTATGGGAACAATTTTGCTAGCAACAATTATAGGCCGTATCCTTCTACCAATGGTAATGGTTATGGTAACTCTTATGGGAATTCCTCCAACAACACTAGGGACGCACCCTCTGAGCTTGAAGTCATGCTCAAGGACTTCATCGGTAAGCAAACTGCTTTTAACAAGTCTGTTGAGGAAAAGTTGGGTAAAATTGATATTCTTACTTCTAAAGTTGATAGCCTTGCTCTTGATGTTGAACTTCTGAAACTAAAAATGTTGCCTAATGATGTGAAGGAAAGCAATACTTTTGCTGCTACTAAGGCCATTCAAGTTAGAATTGATGAAAATGTTAGGATGTTAGCAGAATTGCATGCCATGTGGGAAAGACAAGATGAGATGGCCAGAAAGATCAAGGTATGTACTATTACTACCTCTAATGATGTTGTTCCAAATGCTAGCAATCCTCTTACTTGGATTGATGTAGAGAAAACTGCTACTCCTTATGCAAAAAAAGCCCAAAACTGCAAAAACTTTTTCTAAAAGTGCTGGAAATTTTCGGAGTATGGGAGATGTAGCTCTATTTCTTTTAATGATTTTGATGTTGATGGCTGCAATATATCTGAAATTATTTTGTTCTTGCAAAAGCTTGCTTTGAGTCTGATACATCTCAAACGTATCTATAATTTTTGATGCTCCATGCTTGTTTCTACACCATTTGCTTAGTGTTTCGTTACACTTCGTGGCACTTTTATGCATTTTCCGGAAATAACCTATTAACAAGTCGCCACAGTGCCAGTTCCCTGTTTTCTGCTGTTTTTGTGTTTCAGAAAAGTTACATAGGAAATATTCTCGGAATTGGACGAAACCAAAGCCAGTCGCCCAGAATTTCACCGAAGCTTCCAGAGAACCGAAGAGGAGATGGAGTGGGGCCACGAGGGCCCCACACAATAGGGCGGCACGGCCAGGGGCTGGTCCGCACCCCCTAGGTGTGAGACCGCCTCGGTCCACTCCTGACGATGCCCCTTCGCCTATAAAGACCCCCTGACGGGAAAACCTAAATACCCAATCACTTTTCCAGAACACATCGCGATCCGTCGCCGCCGTCAACCCGAAGATCGGGAGGGTCCAGAAGCTCTTCCCGGCACCCTGCCGGAGAGGGGAATCGCCACCGGAGGTCTTCTTCATCGCCATGCTTGCCTTCAGAGCGATGAGTGAGTAGTCTACCTTGGATTATGGGTCCATAGCAGTAGCTAGATGGTTGTCTTATCCACCATGTGCTTCATGTTTAGATCTCATGAGCTGCCTTACATGATTGAGATCACCGTTATGTAATTCTACATGTTGTGTTTGTTGGGATCCGATGAATATTGGTGTTATGATTGAGTTGAAGTACTGAATTTTATCTTATGTTATCTCTATGTTGTTTATGATCTTGCATGCTCTCTGTTGTTAGTAGCTATCTTGGCCGAGTAGTTGCTAGTGACTCCAAGAGAGGGTATTTATGCTCGATAGTGGGTTCATGCCTCTTTTTAATCTAGGGGAGTGACAGAAACCTCTAAGGTTGTAGATGTGATGTTGCTACTAGGGGGAAAACAACATTCATATGCTCGAGGGCATATGCTTTGTTTACATTACACACTTTGCTTAATGCAATTATCTGTTGTTCGCAACTTAATACTTGTGGAGTTCTCGGATTGATTCGCCACAAGTGGATTATTAGTCATAGATGCAGTTGGATGGCGGTCTATGTATCTTGTTGTAATGCCCAGAGTAAATCTCATAGTGATCCTCTCATCATATGCACGTTGTCTTTATTCTATCAATTGCCCAACTGTAATTTGTTTACCCAGCATGTATTATTTTATCTTATGGAGAGACACCACTAGTGAACTATGGACCCCGGTCCTATTTCCATCATATTGCTATCACCTGTTTACTTTACTCGCACTTTTTACTTTACTCGCATACTATTACAATTTTCCACTCGATACGCTCATTCCTTTGTTTACAGCAAACCGGTGAGATTGACAACCTCATCGTAAGTTGGGAGCAAAGTATTTGGGTGTGTTGTGTGCAGGTTCCACGTTGCTACTAGTTGAAGACGCACTAACAAGTGTCGTAAACGGCGCCCTTGTTGGAGTGTCACTAGGCTATCAAGCATCACCTTCAGTCGTATTGGCTCCTTCCTCTTCGGATCGATAAACCTTGGTTTCTTAACTGAGGGAAAACCTTGCTGCTATATTCATCATACCTTCCTCTTGGGGTTCCCAACTGGACGGTGAAAAACTATCAACACCGTACCACATCAGAGTCCTAATGCTAGTTCTATTAATGTTGCTTTTACAAATCAAATTACAAATGCTCTCTTGAAAATTAGGGAGGAAAAGTTGAAACAAAAAGCTTCTGTTCCCAAGAAGTTAGAAGATGGTTGGGAACCCATCATTGATATGCATGTTAATGGTTTTGATTTACATGCTTTATGTGATCTAGGTGCTAGTATTTCTATTATGCCTAGAAAGATTTATGATATGCTTGGTTTACCGCCGCTTAAAAAGTGTTATTTTGATATTCCTCCTACTGATGTTGCTAAGAAGAAACCTTTGGGAAGGATTAATGATGTTCTTATTAGGTTAACAATAACCTTGTTCCCTTTGATTTTCTTGTTATGGATGTTGAATGCAATGCATCATGTCCTATTATTTTGGGAAGACCTTTTCTTCGAACTGTAGGTGCCATCATTGATATGAAGGAAGGCACCATAAAATATCAATTTCCACTCAAGAAAGGTAAGGAACACTTCCCTAGAAGGAGGAAGAAATTACTTTTTGACTCTATTCTTAGAGCAAATTATGAACTTGATGCTTCATCATTTGATATTACTTGATTTGCACTTTTTGCGCCTAGCTCAAAGGCGTTAAAGAAAAGCACTCTTGGGAGATAATCCAATGTCTTCTTTTTAGTACTTTTTTTCTTTTATTTGAGTCTTGGAAGTTATTACTACTGTAATGACCATTCCTTATCATTTTTATTTCATTTTTGTGCCAAGAAGAACCTCTAATTTGAGGGAGGTAAGATTTGGGGAAGTTGCTGTCCTGAAACAGATTTCTGCGCTGCACCGTAGAAATTTGTGAAAATTATCAGAATACCTTTTTGATCTGAAATTTCTTGAGCATATGCCTAGGTTATATCCAAACTTTCATTAGTTTTTCACTTTTGATTTGAGCAACAGAAGGTCCTCGAAAAAATTGACCTTTGTCAGCTGTTCTGTTTTGACAGATTTCTGCCACTATTTGTGTTTGCCTCTCGATCGCTTTCTTTTTTAGTTCTTTTGATCATGGAACTTTTGAGGAAGTTGCTACAGTAGTATATGCTTTATATGTGGTGATTTTGAGTTTGAAACTGAACCAAAAAGGGTTGATTTACTATTATGTTTATGCTAACGTTGCTAATAGAATTGTGTGAAGTTTTGTATGAAGGAAGTTTTCAAGTGTAGGGATTGGAGAATGATGAGATGAATAATGGACAAAAGCTCAAGCTTGGGGATGCCCATGTCACCCCAAGAAATATCCAAGAGGTACAAGCGTCAAAGCTTGGGGATGCCCCTGAGGCACCCCTTCTTCAGCGGCAAAAATCAGGTCACCTTTCAACACACTATATTTTTATTGCTTCATATTCTATGCGTTTTTCTTGGAGCGTCTTTACTTTTGCTTTCAGTTTTCTTTTGTTTTGTTTGCTGTAATAAATGGTTGGACCCCAACAAATTTCTTTTGGAGGAGATTTACTTCGCTTTTCATTGCCAAGAACACTCTAGTTTTCACTCTTATCGTTCAACGAGTGCTCTCTTTTTCTAGAACTGCGTTTAGCTTTTGTTTTTCGCCTTGATTTTTGTTCAGATATTGTTATTTTTTTGCATCAAGGTGTATTTAGACCACTGTTCTATGTTGTTTTTCATCAAAAGAGTTGTTTCAAAAAGGTTTGAATGGTGTTGGAAAAGAGAAAAAGTTTCATGCAAAAAAAAGTGGTACAAAAAGGAGCTGGTTTAGACTGTGGCTTAGACTTTTTCATGCCATGCTTGATGTCATTTTGATAGTATGCTTAGTAGTTTTTGATGTAGCATGACTTGTCTCAAATGACTGAGATTGCTTAATGAGCATTTGAAAAAATCATGCATTGTTTTTATTATATGGAAGCATTTATTTGGTTTTCTCCTTGATGCTTTATTTGGGTTGACTTGGCGCATGCTTACAACTTGTTTGACTCTTACAAGTCGCCATAAGCCTCTATGATCATTTGCTTTTTGACTTGTGATGCCATTTTATGCTTCTTTTAATGATGTTTTGTCGCTATGCATGATTATGGCCGTTATTGCTCTCTTAGTTGGTCGCTCCCAGTCTTTTCCTAGCCCTCATTTTGTACTGAGTTTGAGCTCTACTCGTGTATCCAACTCCCAAAAACCAAGTTATTCCAATGTGTCCACCATACATACCTATTAGCAATTTGCTATTCCAAGTACACTTGACTTGCTTTTATCTATCCTTCGAATTAAACTCTTTTTGGTGTTATGTGAAAATTAGTCAGTAAAGCTCTCACGAACCTGATGGAACACTTTACTTTTCTCGCTTTTAAAATTTTGACATTGTGGCTCTCTTATGTTGACGTTATGCTTGCAAGTTGTAAATTTCCAGCCATGCCGTCATGGGGCAAGCTTTCAACATTGCACTTTCTCTTATTTGAGTTGATATCGTGATCTTTTGTTTATGGATACTCGTGATGTGAAATAAGTTGGGAATCTTGCGGGATCATGGAGTTTGTATATGTGTTAGGGAAACACCTGGGCCGCTAATCTAAGCCATGCATCATTCATGGTGGAAATTTACAGCATGCCCATAGTGGACATTCGATGATGCATCTCACAACAAAAAGCTATACCAATGGTAAACAAAAGAGATGCCAATGTGTTCATTGTCTGTTTGTCCTGTCATTTTGATGTGGGCTTGTTCCATGTCATCGGGCAAGGATGTACCTGATGGTGCGGTGTTGATGATGTAGATGACCGACCAGTTGGGAACCCCAACAGAAGGTGTGATGAGCACAACAGCAAGTTTTCCCTCAGTTATGAAACCAAGGTAATCAATCCAGAAGGGTTGATTGAATCGCGCCCTTCCGGTCGGACGGCAAACTACACCATAGCGGAGGACAAGTTGCTTTGCAAGACATGGTTGAACAAGTTATAGAACACCAAAATAAAGCATCATGGAGGGAACGGCGCTAGATGGCTCCCGAGGTAAGGAGCTCTGGTGGTAACCATGGCGTCTGCCCCTGCTGATCGCCGGCTTTCTTCCCCTGAGGTCTCTCTTCTCTTTCTCCTCACATCTTCTCTGCATCATGTCTGTCCCTTCTGGACACTGGTCCATTTCTTTTGCAACTTCAAGAGATTGGGATGATGGTAAAAGATCATCTGGTTTTCTGGTTTTCTGGTCTTCCAAGAATTGGCTTGTTCTTTTGAATGATCTTGAGGATCCTTTGGTGGGTAGATCTGTTGAGATTGGTGAAACAATTCATATTGGTTCTATTGTGCGGTTCAATTCTCACATTGCTAAGGTTCAAGATTGTATTTGCTCTCCATGGCCTGCAAAGGAGCCCTCTCCTCTTAGATGGAATGCTTTATGCTCTTCTTTTGTCAATGGTGATTGGTCTTCCCAACGTTCTACGGTTCTTCTGCTCAGACCCATTGCAAAAAGATTGGTTCTCTTTGATCAAGATGAGGTACTGATTGATGCACGGTTCCTTTTAGAAGGTGAACAAGTTTCTACTGGTGTTGCCATTGAGATGCCAGTGCACAAAGTCATAGTTGGTAATCTGATTGAAGACAAGGTTCGTTCAAATCAAAACCAGAAATCTTCATTGGATTCATTATCTCAGGTACCTCCACCTTCTCTTGATTTTAGCAAAGGCAAGAATTTTGAGTCTGAGATCAGAAGAAAGTTTGACCATTCTGTGAATTTCATGCCGGGTTTTAGGAAAAGAGAATTTTATTTGGTGGCCTCTTTTGGTCGTGCCAATTTCAAACTTGACCCTCACACTGTTGGTCTTGCTCTTCAATCATGCTTTGGAGGGATAGCTGCTCAATTTCATGTCAAAATCTTGCAAGATAGAGTGTTTAGATTCTCTGTCTCATCTAGAGCGGTGGGTTTTGAGATTTACAATTCAGGAAAAATTTCAGAAAAGGATTTTGATCTCTATGTTCATCTTTGGGGTAATGGTGGACCAAACTGGTTATTCGAAGAGAAAAAATTCTACAAAGAGCAAGATTCTGAATGGAATTTAGTTTTGCCAAAAAAGAAATCAGTTTTTGAAAGACTTTCACGTCCAAAATCTCCTAAACAAAGTGTTTTTGAGAGATTAGTTTTTCCTCAGAAGGGTCTTAACTCCAATTTCAATGCCCTTGGTAATGGTTTAACGACTGGAAGTTATGCTGAGGCAGTAATTAGGCCAGGTCCTTTGTCTGCTAATCCTGCGCTTAATTCTAGCGAGCAGTTATTGGGCAGGAAAATTATGACTCATCAATATAAAAGAAAATATCTTGTCCTGCCAGGTTTATTGCCATTTATGAAATTCTCAACCTTTAAAGCACCAGATAGCAGTAAATGGCCCAATGATTCTTTCCAGAAATGGTTCAAGGCCCATGGCCCAAATCTGGAAGCGGTAACGGTGGTGTCCTTTAAGGAGCTTTTTTCTCTGTCTCCTCTCTTACCTTCTGCGACTCCTCAGTTTGTCCCCCCTTCTTCCTCTGAAACAGTAAACCCCAATCCTTCCCCTGCTCAATCGCCATTGGCATTGCCTCTGTGCCTTGTGGAGAAGGCCGCCATGGCCAATATCCCCATCAACCCAGAGCCTTTTGTCCCCAATGGTTTCGAGATTCTGCAAGTTGAAGGAAGAACTGCAGTGCACCGTGTCGTTCTGCCCAGGAAAGGAAGAAAGCATGAAGATTTTGCAATCGCCACCATTACTCTTATGCCTCCAGGTCAGGTTCTCTTTGCCAATGTTAGAGATGTGATGATGGACTTCTTGGCCTCTGCTAGAGTTGGATTCAAATCAGTTCAGAAATGCCCTTTTGGTCAAGCATATGTTCAGGTAGCTCATCTCAGAGACATAGACATGCTAGTTAACAATAGTCCCCATGTGTTTGGTGATATTTCAATTTCTTTCACCAAGCATAATGAGGGTATCAACTGGAGAAGAACTCATCTAAACATTGAATGTTGGATTTTGCTTGTTGGTCCCCCTCTGGACAATTGGTCAACTAAAGATGTCACTGCAATTGTGTGCAAATTTGGTAGATTGATCATCTGGGAGAATGATGCAAACTACAAAGGCAGAATTTTGGCAAAAGTCAGGTGTTCAGAGCTGAGAGAAATTCCTAAAAGTGTCAAATTGACTGATGGTGAACATGTTGACACTGAATCATGGACATTTTCTATTGAGGTTTTGTCCCAAAACCCTATTGTTGGTCCTCCAGAAGAAGATCCAATTCCAGTGGAAGGTGTTGACCCTCATCCCTTGCCAGCTATTGAAGCACCTGTGCATGCTCAGAACAATGTGCCTTTGGAAGGTATTGGTCATGATCAGCAAATTGTCCCTACTGCAAATGCAAATGATGTCATTCTGAATCAAAATGAAGTCAACCAGAACTTTGGAAACAATGCTTTTGAGGGTTTACTGAATGCTATGGAGGTGGCAGGTGATCTACCTGGCCATGCTGATGGGATTAATGCAGAGGAAGGCAACAATAGTATCACTGTGACTGTGTCTATTTCAGATGGTGATCAGTCTCACAATGGTCCAAATATAATTAATGAAGAGGTTAATCAAGAGCAGGATATTCAGATTCCTATGGGACCCCTTGAGCTTGAGATGCTTGAAGCCCCTTTAAACATGGATGATTTTGTCCATGAAGAAGGACCAGTGATTGTTCATGGCCAGGAACAAGCCCTTAATATTGAGAATTTCCAACAGCTTGGCCTTGGAGTGCAAAACCTCATGATGGCTTACCATGATATTGATTCTGATTCAGATAGTGAAGACTCTCGAGATAATTCTCCAATGCAAGAAGATAATCTCCAGGATAATAAGCAGAACATGGAGTATTTTCATTTCAATGAAGTAGTTCCAGCTGAAGTGGCACATTTGCAGCTTGGTATGGTTGAAACATACATGTTTCCCTTAGAAGATATGAGTAAATTTTCCAAGGAAGGGCTAGAGCTCTGGGACAAGTATTTTGCCCCCAATATTCAGAAGGATTCATCCGAAAACAAACAAAAGACCTTGGAAATCCCAGTGAGTTGGTTCAATTTCGTTACTTTAATGTTACTCACTCCTGGGAAGTTTGACTGGACAAAAAAATTCCTTAATTCAGCTCTATGGAAAATTTTCTTGGATAATGACAGCAAGGAAAATACTATTTCATTTCTCATTCCTGATAATTGCTCTGTGTCTCAGGCTCCTCCTTGCAAATTAGCTGTGTTGGACAGTTCAAGTGATGAGATGGAGGAATTGTCCAGCCAGGTGCCTCCCTCTGCTCCAAAAAGGAAGAGAAGGGGGAAAGGACCTTTGGTGGAAAGTGAGGTAAGGAGGAGTCCTAGGATTGTTGAGCTCAATGCTGGTTATAAACAACATTTTTCATGCACAGACAAGAACTGTCTTTCTTGTTCAGCAAAACCCCCAGTTTTTAAGCACAAGATAGTAAAAAATCTTGCTTCCTCTTTTTGCAAGATTAATGATGAGAACCTGGAGTTAAAGCTCAAGAAAAGCAGAAAGGGGGAAAAGTGAAGGATGCTGAGGCTGGTAGTAGCACTCAGAAGAAGAATGCAAGCTCTGGAAAATAGTTTCCCATGGAATTTAGGCCTACTTTTGTTAATGGTTCTGTGGCCTATCTATTCTGTAATAATATGTCCAACAGAAACCTTGTACTGCTTTATATCACTGTGATGTGGATTGGAAACTCCAGAGTTATTATGGTTATGCTGTCAGACAATATCTTTGATTTTCTTGTGACTTGCACTATTTGCTGTTATTGCAAGCCTCCGGATTTCATAAACTTCATCCTTTTGTTTAATGGATAATACAAGACAGTGGAAAATCATGAACTGGAACATTAGAGGCATCAATTCTGATAAAAATGGAATGCCTTAGCAAACAAAATTGATGAAAGTGGCTGTGATATTATTTGCCTTTAGGAAACAAAAAGAGAATCTTTTGACAACAAGTACATTAGAAATTTTTGCCCCAAGAAATTCAACAAATTTGTGTTTGTGCCATCTGTTGGAGCATCAGGGGGCCTTATTATCATTTGGAATGACTCCTTGTTCAAGGGTGAACTCGATTTTCAAAATGACTTCTCCATCTCAGTAAAATTCACTTGCAATATCTCAAGCAATATATGGTATCTGACAAACATATATGGGCCTAGTCAATCTGATAGAAAAGATGAATTCTTGCAGTGGGTTTCCAACATTGCTATGCCTAATAATTCTGACTGGCTGATCATGGGTGATTTTAATTTTATTAGAAAACCTTCAGACAGAAACAAGCCTGGTGGAAATATCAATGAAATGCTGCAATTTAATGAAGCAATTAGCAACTTGGGTCTTGTGGAAATTCCTTTCAAAGGAAGAAAGTTCACCTGGAGTAATATGCAATCTGACCCTTTATTGGAAAAACTTGATTGGGTTTTCTCATCAGCTTCTTGGACTAGCTCATTTCCTTCTACCATTGCATACCCTTTGGTGAAGCCAACCTCTGATCACAACCCTTGCATAATTTCCATTGACAC
The DNA here is from genome assembly GCA_007115705.1 of Dactylis glomerata. Classification (NCBI taxonomy): domain Eukaryota; kingdom Viridiplantae; phylum Streptophyta; class Magnoliopsida; order Poales; family Poaceae; genus Dactylis; species Dactylis glomerata. Next base: position 1,068,931 of record QXEO01000087.1, read on the forward strand.
AAAAATTCCAAGGGCTAAAATTTTCAGGTTTGAAAATTACTGGATGAGACATGATGGTTTTAAGGAAGTTGTTAAGAACTGTTGGGAAGTGCCTGTTCCTCACATGAATAGTGCAAAAAATAAATGCAAAATTCAAAAACCTAAGGAGAACTTTGAAAAGTTGGGCAAAAAGTCTGCCTTGTTTCAAAAATCTGATCAAGAAAGTCAATGAGACTATCGAGCTCCTGGATATTTTTGAAGAGCTGAGACCTTTGTCTACTGAAGAATGGAACCTCAGAGATTTGCTTAAATCCCATGTTCTTTCCTTGCTTCAAAATCAGAAGGTTTACTGGAAACAAAGAGGGAAAATTAAATGGGTGAAACTTGGAAATGAGAATACTTGTTTTTTTCACACAAAGGCAACCATAAATTACAGGCACAATTACATCAGTATGCTCCTGAACAATGACATGGAGGAAATCTCAGACCATGATGGGAAAGCCTCAATACTGTGGAAGACTTTTAAGGACAGAATGGGTAACTCAGATAAGCCCCAAATGCTTTTTAACTTGGAGGATATTTATGATCAAAACAGTAATGAAGAAGATATGCAGTCTCTGGAAATTCCTTTCACAGAAAAAGAGATTGAAGATGTGGTAAAAAAATTGCCCAATGAGAAATCCCCTGGGCCTGATGGTTTCAATAATGAATTTATAAAATGCTGCTGGCCAATCATTGGAGCTGATATTAAAGAACTAATCAATGATTTTTATGAAGAAAGGATTTCCTTAGAAAGCATCAATTCCTCTTTCATCACTCTAATTCCCAAGGGTGGAAGTCCCACTAGTGCTAATGACTTCAGACCAATCTCCCTTCTGAATAGTGTGCTAAATATTATCACAAAGTTATTGGCATATAGACTTCAGAAAATAATCCTTAAGTTGGTTCATAAGAACCAGTATGGATTTCTCAAAGAAAGATAAATACAAGATTATTTGGGATGGGCTTTTGAATACTTGTTCCAATGTCACAAATCAAAGAAAGAGATTTTGATTCTCAAGATTGATTTTGAGAAGGCTTTTGACAAGATTGAGCACTCAACAATTCTCAGCCTCTTGAAAGCAAGGGGATTTGGGAAAAATGGCTGAATTGGATTAAGCTAATTCTGGATTCTGGTTCTTCAGCTGTTCTTCTCAATGGTGTGCCAGGGAAAAAGTTTTACTGCAGAAGAGGTGTTAGACAGGGAGATCCTTTATCACCGTTGCTCTTTGTTTTAGCAGATTTTCTACAGTCCCTCCTAAACAAAGCAATGTTCCAAGGTATTCTGAGACCTCCTTTACACTGCCCTGCATGCCCAGACTTTCCTGTTATTCAGTATGCAGATGACACTTTAGTGATAATGCAAGCAGATGCTCCACAGCTTGTCTGTTTAAAGGCAATTTTGAATTCTTTTGCTTCATCTACTGGTCTGAAGGTAAATTACAGCAAGTCCCGTATAATGCCAATTAACTTAGATGAATCAAGATTGCTTCACTTTGCCAACACTTTCTCTTACAAAACTGGATCAATGCCATTTACCTACCTGGGACTTCCTCTGGGCATAACTAAGCCATCCTTGGAATACTTTCTGCCAATGGTAAATAGAGTTGAGAGGAGATTATGTGGGATTGCTGATTTCCTTGACTATGGTGGTAAATTACTTATGGTCAAATCTGTGCTAGCATCCCTTCCTATCTTTTTCATGTGTTGCTTAGATATACCAGTCTCAATCAGAGAGCAAATAATCAAATATATGAGGCATTGCCTTTGGAGAAAAAAGACTGGTGATGTTCAATCAAATGGTCCTGCACTGGTTTCATGGGATAAAATTTGCAGACCTAAAAACCAAGGAGGTCTTGGGGTGCTAAATCTCAGTGTGCAGAACAATGCACTTCTCATCAAAAATCTTCACAAATTCTTCAACAAGAAAGACATTCCATGGGTAAATATGATTTGGAATTCATACTATGGCAATGGAACTTTGCCTGGTAGTAAGCAAGAAGGATCCTTTTGGTGGAAAGCTCACCTGAAACTCATTGATCTATATAAAGGCATGGGAAAATGTAAAATTGGGGATGGAAAGTCTGCATATTTCTGGACTGATCTATGGCATGAAGACCAATGTTTACATCAAAAATTCCATCACTTAGTCTCTTTTGCTAAAAGTACTGATTTATCAGTTCACAAGGCAATTAACTCTGATTATCTTGAAGATTTATTCCACTTGCCTCTCTCTCATCAAGCATTTCAAGAATTTGAGCAGCTTGAGATTATTTGTGCTAGCACTGCACAAAAGATTCAGGAGGGTAACATTGATTCATGGACTTACATCTGGGGTAATAACTCCTTCTCTCCAAAAAAGGCATATAAAGTCTTGATAGGTTACCAGCCTACTATACCACACTTCTCTTGGCTTTGGAAGACTTCCTGTCAAGCAAGACATAAGTTCTTCTTCTGGCTGTTGCTACTCGACAGATTGAACACTAGAAATCTTTTGAAGAGGAAGAATTTTCAGCTGCAAAATTATAAGTGTGACTTCCCAGACTGTGAAATTGAAGAAACCATGGAACATCTCTTCCTAACCTATCCTTTTGCTGTTAAATGTTGGGATCACCTTTGTCCTCAAAGAAACAGAAACCTTGTTATTGAGGATGCAATCAAAGATATCAAGAATAAATTGCGGGTTCCATTTGCAATGGACATTATTGTATTGGCAACATGGAGTATCTGGATTGTTAGAAACAACAAGATTTTCAACAATAAAAGGCCAAGCTTTGCTGGTTGGAGAGCAATTTTTCATGAAGAACTCAGAATGTTAGGACACAGGATAAAGAATAAGTTCAAGGAACAATTATTTAGTTGGCTAGAAGATTTTACTTAATCTTTTGATTTTGTATTTTTTTTATTTTTGATCCCTTGTATTTGTAAATAACCATCTTTAATAAATCACAGTGGGACTCTCTCCCACTGTTTCCCCCCCTTCAAAAAAAGGTAATAAATCCAGTAGGAGAGAGCCAAACTTAAGAAGGTGATGCTTGCTAGCTTCATGACACTCTGGACAATGGCGCCAGACAACTTGCTGGTGCGTAGTTGACGTAGGAGCTTCTTCACCTAGCAGCAACGTGAAACCTGCACACAACACAAACAAATACTTTGCTCCTAACTTACGATGAGGTTGTCAATCTCACCGGTTTGCTGTAAACAAAGGAATGAGCGTATCGAGTGGTAAAAGGATAATAGTAATGCAAGAAAATAAACAGTGTGAGTAAAGTAAAATGGTAAAGCTATGTAAAGGAAATTGGACCGGGGTCCACAGTTCACTAGTGGTGTCTCTCCATAAGATAAATAAAAGCATGTTGGGTAAACAAATTACAGTTGGGCAATTCATAGAGTAAAGATAACGTACATATAGCACGAGGATCACTATGAGGCTTACTCTGGGCATTACGACAAAATACATAGACCGTAATCCAACTGCATCTATGACTAAAAATCCACTCGCGGGGAATCGTCCGAGGACCCGTTGAGTATTAAGTTGCGAACAACAGATAATTGCATTAAGCAAAGTGCGTAATGTAAACAAAGCAAATGTCCTTAGACACAAGAATGTTGTTTTCTCCCTAGTGGCAACAACACATCTATAACCTTATAGGTATCTGTCACTCCCCCAGATTAAATAGAGGCATGAACCCAACTATCGAGCATAAATACTCCCTCTTGGAGTTACTAGCATCTACTCGGCCAAGATAGCTACTAGCAACGGAAAGCATGCAAGATCATAAATAACATAGAGATAAAATAAGATATAATTCAGCACATCAACTTGACATAGTACCAATACTCATCGGATCCCAACAAACACAACATGTATGATTACATAAAGATGATCTTGATCATGTAGGGCAGTTCACAAGATCTAAATATGAAGCACATGGTGGAGAAGACAACCATCTAGCTACTGCTATGGACCCATAGTCCAAGGTAGACTACTCACACATCACTCCGGAGGCGACCATGGTGGTATAGAAGGCCTCCGGCAGGGATTCCCCTCTCCGGCAGGGTGCCGGGAAGAGCTCCTGCATCCTCCCGATCTCATTTCGACGACGGCGGTGGCTTGCAGTATGTTTCTAGGAAAAGCGATCCGTCCCTTAGGTTTTTCCCATCGAGGGGACTTTATAGGCGAAGGGGCGTCGTCAGGAGGTGGGCCAGGCAGCCTCACCATGGGTGGGCGCGGCCAAGGGCTGGGCCACGCCCCCTGTGGTGTGGCTGGCCTCTGGCCCCCCTCCGTCTCATCTTCGGTCTTCGTGAAGCTTCGGTAAAAATAGGAGGTTCACTTTTGTTTTGTCCAATTTCGAGAATATTTCCTGTGTAACTTTTCTGAAACACAAAAACAACAGAAAACAGGGAACTGGCACTGTCATCTTGTTAATAGGTTAGTTTCGGGAAATGCATAAAAACGCCACAAAGTATAACAAAACTCAAAGCAAATGGTGTAAAGAACAAGCATGGAGCATCAAAAATTATAGATACGTTTGAGACGTATCAAGCATCCCCAAGCTTAACTCCTGCTCGTCCTCGAGTAGGTAAGTGATAACAAAAGAATAATTGTTGAGGTGACATGCACCATCACAATCTTGATCATCAAAGTAAGCATTGAGTGTTGGGATCAAAGAACTTAAAACATGGGCATAAAAGACATAATCTTGACAATAGAAACTTAGCAACCATGTTATAACATGAAAAGAAACACAAACGAAAGATCATGAATAATGAAACAATGAAAGTCAAACGTGTGTTCAAATCATATGGAAAACATAGCAAATGGTTTTCAGCTTGTTCTTCATGGAATAGCAAAACATAAATGCATAGGACACCTTCAAGTTTAAGAGGGCGACTAGATACAAATAATTTAAGAACAAGTGAAACCAAAATCATGAATCAATCAATGATAAATTTGGGACTATGCACATTAAACTCAGAATGGCAACTATGCTCTCTTAGATGGTGCATAAAGGTAGAAGGTGGTGACTCAACATAAAAGTAAAAGAAAGGCCCTTTGCAAAGGGAAGCAATGTTTGCAAGTTTTATAAACCTTCAAAAATTATGGTACTTACTAGCTTTGAGCTCTCATTGCCCCCATCATAGGCATCTTAAATGGTTAAAGTAAATGCAAGAATGTTTATGAGAATATGCTTCACAAATCATAAGTTGAAAACCTCGTGTCCCGTGAAGTACGAATACCCAAACCTCATGCTACTCGACTTAGGGTCCCAAGCAAGCTCTTGGCATTGTAAGTATACACGTATCATTGAGAACCGCCAACGGGGTACCTCCTTGCCCGATGACATGGAATAAGCCCACATCAAAATGACAGGACAAACAAACAATGAACACCTCGGCATCTCTTTTATTTACCATTGGTATAGCTTTTTATTTTGAGATGCATCATCGAATGTCCACTATGGGCATGCTGTAAATTTCCACTATGAATGATGCATGGCTTAGATTAGCGGCCCAGGTGTTTCTCTAACACATATACAAACTCCATGATCCCGCAAGATTCCCAACTTATTTCATATCGCGAGTATCCATAAACAAAAGATCACGATATCAACTCAAATAAGAGAAGTGCAATGTTGAAAGCTTACCCCATGACGGCATGGTTTGGCTAATTTCCAACTTACAGCTTGCAAGCATAACATCAACATAAAAGAGCGATAATATCAAAATTTTAAAAGCAAGAAAAGTAAAGTGCCATCAGGTTCGTGAGAGCTTTACTGACTAATTTTCGCATAACACCAAAAGAGTTTAATTTGAAGGATAGATAAAAGCAAGTCAAATGTACTTTGGAATAGCAAATTGCTAATAGGTATGTATGATGGACATATTGGAATAACTTGGTTTTTGGGAGTTTGATGCACAAGTAGAGCTCATACTCAGTACAAAATGAGGGCTAGCAAAAGACTGGGAGCGACCAACTAAGAGCAATAACGGCCATAATCATGCATAGCGACAAAACATCATTAAGAGAAGCATAAAATGGCATCAAAAGTCAAAAACTAAATGATCATAGAGGCTTATGGTGACTTTGTAAGAGTCAAACATGTTGTAAGCATGCGCCAAGTCAACCCAAATAAAGCATCAAGGAGAAAACCAAATAAATGCTTCCACATAATAAAAACACCGCATGATTTTTTCAAAGGCTCATTAAGCAATCTCAGTCATTTGAGACAAGTCATGCTACAGCAAAAATCACTAAGCATACTATCAAAATGACATCAAACATGGCATGAAAAAGTCTAAGCCGCACTCTAAACAAGCTCCTTTTTGTACCACTTTTTTAAATGAAACTTTTTCTCTTTTCCAACACCATTCAAACCTTTTTTAAACAACTCTTTTGATGAATACCAACATAGACCAGTGCTCCAAATACACCTTGATACAAAGATAAAACAAGATCTGAACAAAATCAAGGCGAAAAACGAAAGCTAAACGCAGTTCTAGAAAAAGAGAACACTCATTGAACGATAAGAGTGAAAAACGGAGTGTTCTTGGCAAATGAAAAGCGAGTAAATCTTCTCCAAAAGAAATTCGTTGGGGTCCAACCATTTATTGCAGCAAACAAAACAAAATAAAACTGAAAGCAAAAGTAAAGACGCTCCAAGAAAAATGCATAGTGCATAAAGCAATAAAAATATAGTGTGTTGAAAGGTGACCTGATTTTTGCCGATGAAGAAGGGGTGCCTCGTGGGCATCCCCAAGCTTTGACGCTTGTACCTCTTGGATATTTTTTGGGGTGCATGGGCATCCCCAAGCTTGAGCTTTTGTCCATTCTTCAACTCATCTCATCATTCTCCAATCCCTACACTTGAAAACTTCCTTCATACAAAACTTAACACAATTCTATTAGCAACGTTAGCATAAACATAATAATGAATCAACCCTTTTCGGTTCAGGTTTTAACTCAAAAACACCACATATAAAGCATATAATACTGTAGCAACTTCCCCAAAAGTTCCGTGATCAAAAGAACTCAAAAAGAAAGCGATCGAGAGGCAAACACAAATAGTGGCAGAAATCTGTCAAAACAGAACAGCTGACAAAGGTCGATTTTTTTGAAGACCTTCTGTTGCTCAAATCAAAAAGTGCAAAACTAATGAAAGTTTGGATATAACCTGGGGCATATGCACAAGAAATAGCAGGTCAAAAATATATTCTGGGAATTTTCATGAATTTATACGGTGCAGCACCAAAATCTGTTTCAGGACATCAACTTCCCCAAATCTTACCTCCCTCAAATTAGAGGTTCTTCTTGGAACAACAATGAAATAAAAAGGATAAGGAGCAGTTATTACAGTAGTAATAACTTCCAAGACTCAAATAAAAGTAAAAGTACTGAAAAGTAAACAATGGGTTATCTCCCAAGAGTGCTTTTCTTTAACGCCTTTGAGCTAGGCGCAGAAAGTGTGAATCAAGTATTATCAAATGAGGTATTGGGATCAACGGACGCCTTACGTCTTCCTCTCTTACCTTTGCTCTTAACTTTAGGAAACACATGATTATTGCAAGGTGGATAGATGAATCTTATGGTGCCTTTTCCCACATCTATAATGGCGTCCAGGAGTTTTAGTAGAGACCTTCCAAGCGTGATTTGTCCTTTTCCTACACATTCAATAACAAGATAATCAGTAGATACCATTTTTTCTAGGACTTTTTTATATACTCCTTCAGCTATTCCAATGGGAAATATAGTGGCATTATTAGTAAGAGAAATTTCTTCTCCCCCCTCAGAAAGTTTCCAAAGACTCAAAGATTCATAAACATCCTTTGGCATAAGACAAAATTCAGACATAATATCACAACGAGCATGAAAACACCACTAATGGTGATTTTCACCGTAGGGAACCAACTTGATGCTTCAGAATTTGTTGGCACATAATCAAAATGCTCGCGCAAAGTACTATAGCAATTACCCAAATAAGCAGTGCGAGTCTCAAGAGTATTAAGTCTATTAAAAATGCTCACAAGAGAGGAATCAAAATTAGTTGGCATGCTATAAATTGTAATCAACTTTTTTATAATATTGAAAGCTTGATCTCCATCACAATGAAGGAAATCTCCTTCTGCTGTAGCATCCAAAGCATATCTATAACGAAGAGCAAGTCCAAAGTAAAAGCTACTAAGAAGCAAACTCAAAGTCATTTTCGGTTCAGTTTTTCCATGCCAATCATAAATTCTAGACCAAGCTTCTTTGAAACTTTCCTCACTCTTTTGTTTGAAAGTGAAGATCATTTCCTCGGGCGACATAGTAGCAGAAACTAAACTAGACATAAAAAACAACTTGAAATAGAAACTATTTTTTTGTATTTTTGATAAAAAGATGTAAGCAAAAATAAAGTAAAGCAAAACTAAAAACAAAGTAAAAGATTGTGCGTGCGAGACTCCCCTTGCAGAAGTCTTCTTTCTCCCCCGCAATGGCGCCAGAAAACTTGTTGATGGTGCGGTGTTGATGATGTAGATAACCGACCAGTTGGGAACCCCAAAAGAAGGTGTGATGAGCACAGCAGCAAGTTTTCCCTCAGTTATGAAACCAAAGTAATCAATCCAGTAGGAGAGAGCCAAACTTAAGAAGGTAATGCTTGCTAGCTTCGCGACACTCCGGACAATGGTGCCAGACAACTTGCTGGTGCATAGTTGACGTATGAGCTTCTTCACCTAGTAGCAACGTGAAACCTGCACACAACACAAACAAATACTTTGCTCCCAACTTACGATGAGGTTGTCAATCTCACCGGTTTGCTGTAAACAAAGGAATGAGCGTATCGAGTGGTAAAAGGATAATAGTAATGCAAGAAAATAAATAGTGCGAGTAAAGTAAAATGGTAAAGCTATGTAAAGAAAATTGGACCGGGGTCCACAGTTCTCTAGTGGTGTCTCTCCATAAGATAAATAAAAGCATGATGGGTAAACAAATTACAGTTGGACAATTGATAGAGTAAAGATAACGTACATACATCACGTGGATCACTATGAGGCTTACTCTGGGCATTACGACAAAATACATAGACCGTAATTCAACTGCATCTATGACTAAAAATCCACTCGCGGAGAATCGTCCGAGGACCCCTTAAGTATTAAGTTGCGAATAATAGATAATTGTATTAAGCAAAGTGCGTAATGTAAACAAAGCAAATGTCCTTAGACACAAGAATGTTGTTTTATCCCTAGTGGCAACAACACATCTATAACCTTAGAGGTATCTGTCACTCCCCCAGATTAAATAGAGGCATGAACCCAACTATCGAGCATAAATACTCCCTCTTGGAGTTACTAGCATCTACTCGGCCAAGATAGGTACTAGCAACGGAAAGCATGCAAGATCATAAACAACATAGAGATAACATAAGATATAATTCAGCACATCAACTTGACATAGTACCAATACTCATCGGATCCCAACAAACACAACATGTATGATTACATAAAGATGATCTTGATCATGTAGGGCAGTTCACAAGATCTAAACATGAAGCACATGGTGGAGAAGACAACCATCTAGCTACTGCTATGGACCCATAGTCCAAGGTAGACTACTCACACATCACTTCAGAGGCGACCATGGTGGTGTAGAAGGCATCCGATAGGGATTCCCCTCTTTGGCAGGGTGCCGGGAAGAGCTCCTGGATCCTCCCGATCTCATTTCGACGACGGTGGCGGCTTGCAGTATGTTTCTGGGAAAAGCGATATGTCCCTTAGGTTTTTTCCATCGAGGGGACTTTATAGGTGAAGGGACGTCGTCAGGAGGTGGGCCAGGCGGCCTCACCATGGGTGGGCACGACCAAGGGCTGGGCCACGCCCCCCTGTGGTGTGGCTAGCCTCTGGCCCCCCTCCGTCTCATATTCGGTCTCCGCGACGCTTTGGTAAAAATAGGAGGTTCGGCTTTTGTTTCGTCCAATTCTGAGAATATTTCCTGTGTAACTTTTCTGAAACACAAAAATAGCAGAAAACAGGGAACTGGCACTGTGGCATCTTGTTAATAGGTTAGTTCCGGAAAATGCATAAAAACGCCATGAAGTGTAACAAAACTCAAAGCAAATGCTGTAAGAACAAGCATGGAGCATCAAATATTATAGATATGTTTGAAACGTATCAGTACCCCGTTGGTGGTTCTCGATGATACATGTATACTTACAATGACAAGAGCTTGCTTGGGACCCTAAGTCGAGTAGCATGAGGTTTGGGTCTTCGTACTTTACGGGACACGAGGTTTTCAACTTATGATTTGTCAAGCATACGCTCATAATTGTTCTCGCATTAACTTTAACCATTCAAGATGCATATGATGGGGGCAATGAGAGCTCAAAGCTAGTAAGTACCATAATTTCTGAAGGTTTATAAAACTTGCAATCACTGCTTCCCTCTGCGAAGGGCCCTTTCTTTTACTTTTATGTTGAGTCTCCACCTTCTACCTTTATGCACCGTCTAAGAGAGCATAGTTGCCATTCTGAGTTTAATGTGCATAGTCCCAAAGTTTATCATTGATTGATTCATGATTATGGTTTCACTTGTTCTTAAATTATTTGTATCTAGTCGCCCTCTTAAACTTGAATGTGTCCTATGCATTTATGTTTTGCTATTCTATGAAGGACAAGCTGAAAACCACTTGTTATGTTTTTCCATATGATTTGAACACACGTTTGACTTTCATTGTTTCGTTATTCATGATCTTTTGTTTGTGTTTCTTTTCATGTTATAACATGGTTGCTAAGTTTTTATTGTCAAGATTATGTCTTTTATGCCCATGTTTTAAAGTTCTTTGATCCCAGCACTCAATGCTTTACATAGATGATCAAGATTGTGATGGTGCATGTCACCTAAAAAATTATTCTTTTGTTATCACTTACCTACTCGAGGACGAGCAGGAGTTAAGCTTTGGGATGCTTGATACATCTCAAACGTATTTATAATTTTTGATGCTCCATGCTTGTTTATACACCATTTGCTTTGTGTTTTGTTACACTTCGTGGCGTTTTTATGCATTTTCTGGAACTAACCTATTAACAAGATGCCACAGTGCCAGTTCCCTGTTTTCTGCTATTTTTGTGTTTCAGAAAAGTTACAGAGGAAATATTCTCAGAATTGGACGAAACAAAAGCCGAACCTCCTATTTTTACCGAAGCTTCGCGAAGACCGAAGATGAGACGGAGGGGGGCCAGGAGCCAGGCTCACCATATGGTGGCGTGGCCCAGCCCCTGGCCATGCCACCACATGGTGAGGCTAGGCGGCCCACCCTCTGACGCTGACCTTTTGCCTATAAAATCCCCTCGATGGGAAAAACCTAAAAGATGGATAGCTTTTCCTCGAAACATACTGCAAGCCGCCGCCGTCATCAAAGCGAGATCGGAAGGATCCAGGAGCTCTTCCCGACACCCTGCCGGAGAGGGGAATCCCTGCCGGAGGCCTTCTCCACCACCATGGTTGTCGGGGGGGGGGTGACCCCCGATAGGGTCAAGAGACTAGAAAGATACAAGGTTTATGGTTGACTTTATACCGGTTGACCAAGGAAGGGCCTGGCCGGAATATAGGAGCATCGGCCAGGCCGGCATATATGTATATATCCCGGCTAATGTCTGGATATGCCGGTATAACCGGAATATAAACTGAGGAGTGCCGGCATATACTTAGATATGCCGGCCTATCTATTCTGTGTGTTGTGCAGGAGCAGGGGAGGCCGGATTACCCGACCTTCATAGGTCGTTGGTCCGGCATATAGGTCCAGGATATGGCCAACGGTCATATCCGGGATACATAAGTCAGCCAAGGTGTCACATCGCTACAATCAAGAAAGAAAACATCCAAGCATGGTAGCAGGGTATGGTGGCAGGGTGCACAGTGGAGGTTACCTACCCTCACTGTGCACAAGTACAAGCTTACCTCAGAGTGTAAGGTCACAGTCCTGGAAGTACAAGGTACAGCAAGGGTGAGTCCCATCGAGAGCAATCAGGGAGAAGTCATGGGCGTCTGCCCTCGATAGCAAGTCCTATTTGGAGTTAGTTGGTGTCTCCTGGTCTCCTATGACGTTGTAACCCTGGCCACCACTATATAGGTGGCAGGGAGTCCTAGCAAAGGGTTGGTTGGTTGATTGGCACTCTGGTTCCTACACTTAGCAGTTCATCTTCCTCCTCTAGCAGAGAGCTTGGAAGCACCATTGTTGCCACGACGACATTTGGCGCCCACCGTGGGGCTAATCGATATGCTGGGCGGAGTGTCTATTCGGACGGGGTCTGTGATAGCAGCTTCGGGAGTGCGCATGGTCTCTGGCCTCGTCCAGAGGCTAGGCTCGCTCAGCTTCATCAGTGACAACGCCGGATGTCTCGGCGGCCGGCCGTTCCCCAGGGATGGCCGGATCATGTCTTTCGGTTCCCACGAGGTGTACGTGGGGACTGAGAGAGTTTGCAGGGAAAAGGTGCTGGTGGCATCGGATCCTCCGTCACATCGGCTGGCTCACGCTGGGCGTAGCGCTCGCTCAGTAGAGTCGGCCGAGGTGATGATGGCCGGCACATCAGTGCCGCCGGCAGATGGTGCCGGCAAGGCCGCAGCAGCAGCAGGAGATACTCCCCCGGAGCCGCCGAAGGCCAAGAGGTCGGCACGTCCTCCGTTGGAGCGTGTCGAGAACCTGGCCGGCACTTCCGCTGTGCCGGCAAAGGGTCATGTGCTCCTTCCCGTCATCGAGCGGCTTCTCGAGCCGGTGCGATCCGGCGATGATCCGGAGCAGACAAGGGAGGTCCTGGAAGGATCTCGTCAGGCCCTCGTCGACGAGGCCCTGGCCTTGCATCAGGAGCGTGAACGGTTTAACCGGCAACTCCGTGAGTATGAGGCTGCACATGGTTTTACTCCTGTGGTAACCCGGCCTAGCCGGATTGATGAGGTTAGAACTAGAGGTAGAGATCTTAATACTGAGCTAGGAAAAGATACTAGAGCTAAGAGTCACACTGCAACTAGTACTGTGCCTAAGGTAATTTATAGCTCTCCAGTGAAGAACCTTAGAGCAGCAGCAGAGGTAGCTAAGGACTTATCTAATTTGTCCGGCGAAGCACTGCATGAGCAGCAAGCCCGGCTTAACCATCTTTTGTCTGAAGCTACTAAGCAGCAAGAGGCCTTCAAGAAGGCAAACCCAGGTGCCGGGGCATCCCAGTACATTGCGTCGGTAGGAGGTGCCGGCGCAAGATCGAGGGGCGAGGCTTCGTCCCCGCATCCAAGTGCCCGGCGTGCCGGAAGTGTGACCTCTGGCCGCCGGGACAAGCAGATCCAAGTGTATGATCCGGCAATTGCCGGAAAGCAGGCGGTAGCTCAGAAGAGTGCCGGCCAAGCTGACAAGTATGTCGGCCGCAAGAGTGCTGGCCAGAATGTGCCGGCCGGGCAAGGAGCAGCTTCGGCCGGAGGTGGCCGGAGTAACAGTGCAGCCCGGCGTCAGCAGCAGGGCGCCGGGGGTGCAGCGCAGCAGCAAGGTGCAGGTCAGCCGGGACATCGGGAAGATGATGGCAATTCCGCCCTTGTCAGGGCGGGATATCAGCAGCAGCACCAGCAAGGCCGGCATAGTGAGCAGTATCAGCCGGAGCAGCAGCAGGAAAAAGTGATCGCGGGCCCAATTGCATCCCGGCTAGGACCTCGGTCCTTAGCAGCAAGTGATGCGCGCTTCAAGCTGGACAGGATTCACCAATCGGAGTTGGTGGAGAGACAAGGAGCTCCGGGTCCTATGTGCTTTGGACCCCGGATCATGGGTGAGCCGGTACCTTACTATTTCCAGCTCGCGCATGGCGCGAGGACATACAACGGCAGTACGAAGCCGGAAGATTGGTTGGAGGATTACTCCACCGCAGTGAACATTGCCGGAGGAAATCTCAGATGGGCGGTACGATATGTACCGCAAATGCTAGAAGGACCAGCCAGGATATGGCTGAAGAATCTGCCGGCCGGAAGTATCAACGGCTGGGTTGATTTCGAGGAGCAGTTTGTATCAAACTTCACCAGCACATATAAGAGGCCGAATCGTCCTCAGCAGCTGGCTAACTGCAGGCAGGGAGTGAATGAGACCGACCGGGACTACCTGACCAGGTGGTGCACATTGCGCAATTCCTGCGAAGGAGTCGTGGAGCAGCAAGCCATCATGTGGTTCGCTCATGGGTGCCGGCATGGCACCATGTTGTGGCAAAAGCTTCAGAGGGAAATGCCGGCCACGTTGGCCGAGACAATCAAGATTGCCGATAGTTATGCTCTGGGAGATCCCATGCAGCCCACCCTTGATTCACAAGGACAGGGGCAGACTCAGGGGAACACCATCAGCGCCGGGAGACCAGGGCAATACTATCGCACTGATAATCAGAACAAGAGAAGAGATGAAAGGCCGGATTACCGGTATGGGGCAGCACAAGTAGCAGCGGTGGAGGAAGAGCAAGAGGGCGCCGGCAGTAGCCAGCGTCCGAGATATGAGGGCTATCAGCAGCCTCAGCAGCAACAACCGCAACAGCAACCGCAGTCCTTCCAGAAAAAGAATGTCTGGGTCAACAAGAATGCCGGTGGAGCTGCCGGCCAGAAGAAGCAGTGGCCGAAGTATACAGTAGGTTTGGCCATGGACAAACCTTGTGTGTTTCACACATTCCAGCCGGGTAAGCCGGCGAATCATTTGACCAGAAACTGTTCGTGGCTGGACGACATATTAGCAGGTCGTGCAGGTCCCTGGGGACCGGCTAGACCATCTGTCCCGGCAGCTCCATCGCCGTTGACAGGTGCCAATACAATTGCAGTCCCGCCTAGGCCGGTTAATCCCGGGAGTCAGAGCAATGCCGGAAATGCCGGCGTAAATCAAGTAGACCAGAGCTATAATCCGGAATATAATGCCGGAGGCCCAGGAGCGGGCCGGAATGAGTACAAGGAGCATGATCAGAGCTACGTGGTCTTTGAGACCGAAAGAACAGACAAGCAGAGCTTGTACCGGCGGTGTCTGGAGGTAAATGTCGTTATGTCGGCAGTACCAAAGCTAATGTACTGGTCTGACCAGGCCATTGGCTGGGACAGGGCAGATCATCCCAGGATCATGCCAAACCCCGGCAGGTATGCTCTAGTGATGGATCCGACATTTGTCGGGCCGGCTAATAACGTGAGGTTCAGCAAGGTCCTCATTGACAATGGTAGCAGCATCAACATCATGTACCAAGATACGATGCAGAAGCTGGGCATCAAGGAAAATATGCTGGAGCCAAGCAAGACCACATTCCACGGCATTGTGCCGGGACTTTCGTGTGCGCCGATGGGCAAGATCCGGATGGATGTCATGTTTGGCAGCCGGGATAACTGCAGGGTGGAAAATCTCATGTTCGAGGTGGTTGATCTGGAAAGCCCCTACCATGCTTTGCTAGGTAGGCCGGCACTGGCAAAGTTCATGGCCTCTACGCATGTTGCGTATCTGAAGATGAAAATGCCGGGGCCCAAGGGAGTGATCACCATCATTGGTGATTACAAGCGCTCGATGGCATGTGCAACAGCCGGATCTAATCTGGCCGAGACTCTGATCATAGCAGAGGAAAAGAAGAGGCTCAAGCGAGCAGTGGAGATTGCTGAAACGGTCGTGGCCGGCAAATCTATGCCGGGCATGGCAAATCCCGGTGGCAGTGCTACTTTTCAAGCAGGCAAGGAGGTCAAAAAGGTGCCTCTGGATGAAGTTTTCCCGGAGCGCCATGCCCTAGTCGGGGCAAGTCTGGATCCCAAATAGGAAAGCGAGCTCATCAGCTTCCTTCGTGAGAATCGGGATATCTTTGCATGGTCTACTTCAGACTTGCAAGGTGTGCCGAGGGAGCTGGCTGAGCACGCATTGCATGTGAGACCGGATGCTAAGCCGGTGAAGCAGCCGCTCCGGCGGAATGCTGGCGATAGAAGGAAAGCCATATGGGAGGAAGTGGCCAGGCTCTTAGCCTCTGGCTTTATCAAGGAAGTACTGCATCCGGATTGGGTGTCTAATCCGATTTTGGTGGAAAAGAAGAAAGATGAGCCCGCCATAGTGAAAGTATGGCGGATGTGTGTTGATTACACCAACTTGAATAAGGCATGTCCTAAAGATCCATTCCCGCTCCCTCGAATCGATCAAGTGATTGATTCCACAGCTGGATGTGAACTATTATCATTTGTAGATGCCTATTCTGGTTTCCACCAGATCCCTTTGTATGAGCCGGATCAAATAAAGACATCCTTTATTACCCCGTACGGGGCTTATTGCTATCTCACTATGCCGTTCGGTTTAAGAAATGCCGGTGCAACTTGCCAGAGATGTATGCAGAAGTGTTTGCATGATCAAATAGATAAAAATGTGCAGGTATATGTCGACGATGTCGTCATAAAGACCAAGGAGAGTGAAACTCTCATAGGCGATCTCCGGGAAACCTTCGCAAATCTGAGGAGGTTCCGGATGAAGTTAAATCCGGCAAAGTGTACCTTCGGTGTGCCGGCAGGCAAGTTGCTCGGCTTCCTTGTTTCCAGCCAGGGTATTGAGGTAAATCCCGGCAAGATTCGTGCTATAGAAAGAATGAAGCCGCCGACAGATTTGAAGGAAGTACAGAAGTTCGCAGGGTGCCTCGCATCCCTGAGCCGTTTCATAAGCCGGCTGGGCGAGAAAGCTTTGCCGTTATATCAGTTGATGAAGAAGTCCGACACATTTGTCTGGACAGTACAAGCAGATGCTGCTTTCAAGGAATTGAAACAGATGTTGTCAACAGCGCCGGTACTAGCATCTCCAATGCCCCGGGAGCCGATGTTGCTCTATATAGCGGCAACCAACAGGGTTGTCAGTGCAGTGGTAGTAGTGGAGCGAGAGGAGGGAGGCAAAACCGTGCAGCGACCGGTATATTATCTGAGTGAAGTCCTCTCCACCTCAAAGCAAAACTACCCACACTATCAGAAGATGACTTATGGTGTCTATATGGCGGCCAAGAAGCTCAAGCATTACTTCCAAGAGCATCCAATCCGGGTAGTGGCCGAGGCCCCTATCTCAGAGATCATAAGTAACAAAGATGCCAGTGGCAGAATAGCCAAGTGGGCAATAGAGCTTTCACCATATACACCTCAGTATGACAAGAGAGATACAATCAAGTCCCAGGTGTTAGCTGACTTCTTCATTGACTGGGCCGAGATACAATATGAGCCACCATTGCCAGATGCAAATTATTGGAGGATGCATTTCGATGGGTCCAAGACAATACATGGCCTGGGTGCCGGCATAGTTCTCAGTTCACCAAAGAATGACCAATTGAGATATGTCCTGCAGATTCATTTTGCAGCATCAAATAATGTGGCGGAATATGAGGCACTTGTGCATGGCCTGAAGGTGTCTAAGGACATAGGAATTCGCCGGATTATGTGTTTCGGTGATTCTGACTTAGTGATTCAGCAGTGTTCCAGAATATGGGATGCGCATGATGCTAACATGGGATCCTACCGTTTCCTGGTGCAGCAGTTGAGTGGTTACTTCGAAGGTTGTGAGTTCCGGCATGTTCTCCGGGCTCAGAACGATGCAGCCAATGCATTGTCCAAGCTGGGATCTTCCAGAGATTCAATCCCGCCCGGCATTTCGTTGGAGCATCTGAGGAAGCCGTCAATCAAGCCCTCGCCGGAGTCATCTTCCATTTATGTCCCGCCGGGACCAGAGGATGCGGTTCCAATGGAGGTAGATGCCGGAGCCAGATCAGATAACCCGGGGACTGTTGCCTCAGTCCCGGGGACTGGGCCGACATATGCGGTGAGTGCAGTATTCCGGAGCAGAGCTAGGGGCAAGGGTAAAATGTACCAAGAGGTTGTGCCGGTATACCCGAGGACTGCTCCGGCATACCCGGGGACTGATCCCACAGTCCCGGGGACTTCGCAGCCCATGGAGATCGATTATGTGTCGGTCGAAATGATGGAGATAGATCAGGCAGTATTCACTGTCAGGGAAGTGCCCTCATGGGCACGACCAATCATGAATTTCCTGGTAGATGGCCAAGTGCCGGCGGATGAATATGAAGCCCGCCGAGGTTACAAGGAGATCCAAAGGTTATACCATCATAAACAAGGAAATATACAAAAGAAGTGTCACCGGAGTATTGCAGAGATGTGTCGAATCTGCGGAAGGTCTGGAGATGCTCCGGGAAATTCATCAGGGGGAGTATGGCCACCATGCTTCGTCCAGAGCATTGGTGGCAAAGGTATTCCGGCATGGGTTTTATTGGCCGACGGCACTGCAAGAAGCAGAAAACTTGGTCCGGAAATGCAATGGATGCCAGAGATATGCCCACCAGATTCATCAGCCGGCATCTGCCTTGAAGACTATCCCGATAACCTGGCCCTTTGCTGTTTGGGGCCTGGATATGGTCGGGGCTTTTAAGCCGGCCAGAGGAAAGATGACCCATATCCTGGTCATGGTGGACAAGTTCACCAAGTGGATTGAAGTGAAGCCCATAAGCAAATGTGATGGTCACACAGCAGTGAAATTCTTAAAAGATATAATCTTGAGGTATGGTGTCCCTCATGGCATCATCACTGACAATGGGTCGAACTTTGCCCAAGGGCCATTTGCCAGATTTTGTGAGGAAGTGGGAATCCGGCTGGACATTGCGTCGGTCGCTCACCCTTGTGCCAATGGCCAAGTAGAGAGGTCAAATGGGCTGGTATTATCCGGCATAAAACCCCGGCTGATAGAGCCACTAGAGAAAACTCCGGGATGTTGGCTAGATGAATTGCCAGCAGTGCTTTGGAGTTTAAGGACAACTCCGAATAGGTCAACAGGCTACACACCATTTTTCCTGGTATATGGAGCAGAAGCTGTGCTTCCAACAGATGTAATACATGATGCACCAAGAGTAGTGCTATATACTAAGGAAGAGGCTAAAGAAGCCAGGGAAAACGATGTTGATCTGCTAGAGGAAGCAAGAGAAATAACTCTGTCGAGAACAGCAGTATATCAGCAGAACCTCAGACGCTATCATGCGCAGAAGGTGAATCCAAGGAGATTCCAAGAGGGGGACCTAGTACTCCGGCTAAGGCAAGGCACAGAGGGCCGGCATAAGTTAACTCCTCCATGGGAGGGGCCATTCATTGTGAGCAGAGCTCTGCACAATGATGCCTATTATCTTATAGATGCGCAGGCCCCCAAGAAGGACAAGGCGGACAGGTCCGGAGAAGAAACCAAGAGGCCATGGAACATAGCTCTACTCCGCCCCTTTTACTCCTGAGCAGCACGATGTATGTATTTCCATATTTTGCTTTTGTGTGCCGGCGCTTTATGCCGGCACAAGTCTAATGAATGAAATGTCGGCATCCCGAAGAGAGCGGGCTCTGCCTCCGAGATATATCGTTGTTCATTTTCAGTTCTTGTTTATATGCCGGCTGGCTTGTTTTGAATGCTTTCTATGTCGGCCTAGTAGTGTGTCGGCACCAAAGGCCGCTCTTCGACTCAGCTGCTGTCCGAAACCCGGCTTCATGGCTAGCAAGAGTAGATGCCGGAGATTGTCTACACATGGAAAACGGCTAAGGAAGTATAGAGCAAGCGAACCGACATTTATGTTAAAGCTAAAGATGAAACTTGAAATGTCAGATGATTTGAAGTCTAAGTTTCAAAGTTAAAGTACTGTATGTTCGATGAAGCAACCTTGAGACTCATACGTCGAAAGCCAAATAAGGTAGACAAGTAGCCAAGGTTGTGGAATTGAGGAAACAGGAAAACAAACTCGGTGACTTAGCCAAAGATGATCCGGCATTGATAACAAGCAAACCGAGATAAAACTTGTTCAGGTAGCAAACCAAAGGAAATTAAACGTATATCTTACAATTGCACCCGGCATTCCGGGGATCTGATGAAACTTAAAGTTTTGGTGCTGCAAAGTTAAGAAGCAGGGGCAGAAGCAGAGCCGCCGGCTGGTGGAGCAGTAGCAGTGGAAGTATCGGCCTCAGGAGTGCCGGACCCAGCAGATGGAATGGAGCCATCACCTCCGCCCGGGACAGATGCCTGTTCCGGAGCATCAGTGTCGGCCTCTTCGGCTTCCTCTTCATCTTGGCTGGAGTCGGAGCCCTCAGCTGCGGCAGATGCCCCGGCGTCGTCCTTCTTCTCCGGCTCGCGGATGTCCCGGACGAAGGCGTCGGTGTCGGCATAGTCCACATAGCTGTGGGCCAACTCCCGCCGACGCCGGATGTGTTCCGGATCCGTGGTCCAGATGGATCCTTCGCGCACAGTGCGCAAAGTCTCCAAGTCAGCCTTTTCATACCAGGACAAGAAGTAGCTGAGAGCTTCGTCAGCTCCAACCCTCGCGCTGGAATCTCGCCATTCCCGGAGGCGAACCTTGGCGAGCTGCAGGTCATTTCCGAGGTCGACAGGATCAGTGGGCGTCCTTTGTCCCGGCCAGAGGGCAGAGAATGCCTCCTGGGCGCCATAGAAGAGTTCTTCGGTGTAGAGCGTCATGGCGTTCTTCCGGGATTGCAGAGCCAGCAGCTGCTCCGACATGTCCCAGTTGGCCGAGTCAACCGGAACACCCCGGCTTTCTCGATCCAACTGCAGAGCCCTCTCAACGTCTTCGACGGAAGCGGGGAACATGTCTGAGAAAAATAGATGATGTTAGCACAAGGAGAGTATGTCGGCATAGAGGGTATGCCGGAAGAGAACATGATATGTCGGGCAGGATAAGGAAAAAGGATTTGAAGCTTACTGGCGAGGTCAGCATTGAGCTGTGCGACTGTGACTTCCCATTTTGTCGCTTGCTCCTTTAAGCTGGACAGTTCGGCATGGGCAGTGGAGGCATCAGTCTCGGAAGCAACGAGCAAGTCCTGGGTCTTCTTCAGTTGGCCCTCCCTCTGTTCCTTCTCGTCCAGAAGCTCGGTGATCCGGCCCTTCAGCTATTCTATCTCGGCCTTGTGAGCAGCATCCCGGTCGTCCAGTTGCTTGGCCACATCCACAGAGGGCATGCAGTCCTAGTGGCGTGCTTCCAGTCCAGCTTTCTCATCTGAAAAGATTTGAAGTCAAAATAATGTGAAGATAGAAAACAATGGCAAGAGTCAAAGGATTTGAAGTACAACGGAAGAGATAAAAGATCTCCAGGAATCCGGCATACCTGTCAGCTCCTTCACCCTCTTAAGAAGCTCGGCGACTTGTTCTTCAGTGCCAGCTGAAGAATGTCGGCACAAGGTTATGTGTCGGCAGGAATAGTATTGCAAAGTAAAAAGAGGAAAGGTGTCCGGCATATAGCGGTATGTCGGCGAAGTTTACCTCTCTGGGACAGCTCCAGCCGAAGCTTGCTATGCTCGTCGGATAACTTCCGATGCTCGCATACCAGGTCATGATACATATCGGCCCGTGTGTTGTTCATGCGCTGCAAAAGTGTTGGGATTTGAAATATCAGGAGAGAAACTTGGCATATCAGTTATAGTTGAAGATTCTATCAGGTGATCACTCTTTGGAAGACCCGGCACAGGTGCTGCGCACCTATCCCGGCCCTCGGTGACTAGGATTTGAAGCTCGGATTGAGCTTGTATCTCGGTCAAGAGGATTTGAAAAATAATTAAAAAGTGAAATAGGCAAAGACCCGGCACAGGTGCTGCGCACCTATCCCGGCCCTCGGTGACTAGGATTTGAAGCTCGGATTGAGCTTGTATCTCGGTCAAGAGGATTTGAAAAATAATTAAAAAGTGAAATAGGCAAAGACCCGACACAGGTGCTGCGCACCTATCCCGGCTCTCGGTGACTAGGATTTGAAGCTCGGATCGAGCTCATATGTCGGCAGTTAATTCGAGAACAGCTAACTACAAGAATATTGGAAAATCCCGGATGTCCGTATCCCGGACAGCCGACATTTTCGGGGACTGGGGATATGTGTATAGGTAGAGAAGACTTACGTTGGTGGCATCGGCCAGTTGGTGAAGTCTCTGCTGGAGGCTGAGGAGCTCGCAGGCAATTGGAAGGGGCTTCGCGGCCAGGATGTCTAAGGGATTGCCAGTGGCCGAGGCTTCGGCCATCTTCTTGCTCCTGGAGTCCGCTGTGTCCATGTTGCCGGCGTCATTCCACCTGACACAGTGCTCCTTGAGAGACCCAAGGCTCTGATCACTTTTTGTCACCAGGGGGACGATGCCCTCAAGTTCTGGCGTGTTGAAGAAGTTGCGCCGGTAGCCAGGCCGGGTTGCTGCCCTGCCAAGATGCAGGGCCAGGGCAGAGCTGGTCCGGGATGCCGCTTTAGAAGGAGCAGTGGCGGCGGCTGGTGTGCCGGACTTGGTCGGGTGAAACTTGAGTGTGCCGGACTTGACCGGGGCAGAGGTCTTGTCCGGGATGAGGGTCTTGGCCGGAGCAGCGGTCTTGGATGGTGCTGGAGTCTTCTCAATAGACGGAGTCTTGGGGGCAGGTTGTTCCGGCGCGGCCGGTGCAGCTTGGCCAGCAGAGGCAGGTTCCAGAATAGTCCGGACTTCCGGCACGGCCGGGCCTTTTCCTTTGTCATCTATGCCGGCGCTCTTGTTGCTGGCGCCGACATCTTCAGTTGTGCCGGCGTCGCTGGTGGGCGCGCCGGAGTCTGGGGCTTCTTGGTGGGCTCCGGTGTCCATGTGGACATCAGAAGCCGAAGGTTCCTGTTGAGCCCCCGAGTCCATGTGGACGTCGGGGGCAGAGAAATCTTGTTCCGGCGGAGGAACGTCCTTCGCCGGGGAGATGGTCTTGTCTGGCGCGGGCGAAGATGCCGGCGCCGGTGAGGTAGTATGGCTGGCAGAGGGTATGTCGGAGGTCTCAGGGGCCGCTGGTTTGGTAACCTTCGGGCCGCCACTCGAGCCAGAAGCTTGTTCCGGCGCAAGAGGAGCTCTGAAAAAGAGAAAACACCAAGTCAATAATCAAAGCAAGAGATATGTCGGAGGAAATACAAAGAAAAGAAACTTACCCCGCGGCAACAGGCCTCGGTTTCTTCGGAATAGGCACGCCAACCTTCTGCCTCTTCTGTTGCTGAGGTGTGTCGGGTTGGGGCTTCACGCCTCGCTTCCGGCCGGAACGTCCACCGGTGGAAGGAGGTCCCTGGTTCAGAGGGGCGGCGTCGACAACCATGTCGTCCGGTATAGCTGAGGACGGCATTGGAAAGGCGTAAGCAACAGGTGTTTCTGGAAAAGCATAAGCAAGAGGTGTCGGGCAGATAAACATCTGGCAGTCTTCATTGGACTCATCGTCACTCCGGCCCCGAGTGAAATGCCGGAATGAAGAGGCCTTACCCGCGGCAGAGGCAGCACGGGTGTTCCGGGGCAGCTTGTCCCAATGGTCCGGATCTTCAACATCCGCAGCAGTGCGGTCTGCCGCGATCTTGATCCGGGAGTTCTCCATGGCCTGGAAGCTGAATTTCTGTATAGGAGCAAAGTCAATTGATCAAACAAAGGAATATGGCGGCAAAAAGCAGTGTCTCGGGCCAAACATGATATATGTCGATGAATAGATATATGTCGGATCAGGCATTATAAGAATGTCGGCAATTAACAATATCTCGGGCCTTGCAGGACAAGTATCTATGTGCCGGACAAGAGATTATATATCGGACAGGAGGGTTTACCGTTGGGGCGGGCCTATCCCGGCTATATGGTTCTAGCCCCCAGGCAAAGGTGGCCTGAGAGGACTTGCAGACGTCCTTGATCCACCGCAGAATGTCGGCCGGAGTCAGCTCATGTGTGGAATGCCGGGTGGGGTCCATGGGCCCGCTCATCTGGCAGATCTTGTGCGACCGGCGCTGCAGAGGGGAGACGCGCCGGCTGATAAAGCATGCCACTAGATCGTTAGGGGTAAGGCCGGCATCCCGGAGCTCGCCCTTAACCCGGTGAAGCGCATTCACCGGCATCACCGAGTTCTTCGGGTTGTAGGTCCAATTCTTCATAGCCAAGGGTGGCTCGTCCACAAATGGCGGCAGGTTGAGCAGATCCACGTCGGTGGTGTTCTTGACGTAGAAGAAGCTTTTCTGCCACTTCTTGCAAGACTCGAGGAGTTCCACCTTGGGGAAGTCCGAGCCCTTCCGGGACATGATGGTGGCCGCGCCGCATAGGGTCATGGGGCGGTCCTTCTTCTCCTGGGCCGTCTCCGGCGGGTCATTCTTGCTCCGGGGCGGTTCTTGGACGACTTGCTTCCGCAGTTGGAAGTATTTCGCCCAGCCTTGGGTAAGGGGCTCTATGCCGGCATAGCCTTCGCAAAAGGCAGCGAAGGCGGAGAGGATCATCACGGCATTGGCCGGGATATGATGAGGTTGTAGATCATAGGTGTTGAGGAAGTCCCGGAAGAAGTCCGATGCCGGCAGACCGAAGCCCCGCTCGAAGTGGGCGATGAAGACGACGTGTTCGCCGGGTTCGGGTGCCGGCGCAGTCTCTCCCGCCGGTAGCCGGCATGCAACTCCCTCCGGCACTCTCCTGGTGGAGGTGACCCAGGATATGTCGGCCGGGGTAACCTCCGACCCTTCCCAGCCGGAGCGTCCTTGGACCCGGGCCGAGTTATCTTCCTCTGAGGCCGAGGTACCTGTCATGCTTGAGGAAGCCATCGGGATGGCCGGTACAAGGCGTGATAGCCGGAGTCCCGTGATGTTAATCCTATCAAGGCCGGAGAAAAGAGGGAGGTTAGTCTCTCTGGCATACAGCTCTCACCGATGTTAGCAGAAATAAAAGATCTACCGAGGCAGTTAAAACAGGAAACAAACAAGGGAAAAACTTCTAAGGAAGAACACCTGCGTATTGCTAAAGAACGTTGCTAGCAATGCTAGTCGAATCAAAGGGATAACAAGCAGAGGAACTGCAGCAGATCTATGCAAGTGTGGCTACCGATGCGAAGCTATAGAAAAGCATGAAAGAGGAAGAACAGATGATGATCTCACCGAGGCTTGGCCGGCGGCAATGGAGCGGCGGCGAGCGTGCAGGAGAAGGTCCAATCTCCCAGCAATGTTGCGGAGGAGAGATGCGGCGGCGGCGGCGCCGTCGACAGAGATGTCGGGCGTCGTCGAGCGTCGGCGTCGGCGAGGAGCGGATCGACGGCGGCGGCGATGCTGTTCCTCTATTCTTCGGTCCGGCGGTGAAGCGCGGGAGGCAGAGGAACAGGGGAGGAAGAGGATGATGTGGGGTAAAAAGATGAGTTTACCCTCGCCGCCCTATTTATATGCCTACCAGGTAAGGGTCGTGGGGATGGTAGTGCTCCACTCCCCCGACCGTTTCTGCGGCGAGTTGCCACGTGGCAGCGCGGAGTGGGGCGGCGGTTCCTGTAACCGTGCCACTAGGCCATGATGATGGCAGGGAGTAAATGCACTGTGAGCCGTCACATCGTGTGTGACCGTTCGAGGTAACAGGACAGTTCCAAGTTTCGATGCAAAACTGTCAGGCGTGGCTTCTCGAGGAAGTCTCATCTATATGCCGGCTTGGCTGCCCGGAGAATATGTTCCATCCGGAATACCCTCGGGACTGGCCGGAATAACTTTTGGAGAAGGAACAGTTGCCGGGATATGTGTGGACGTCCCGGCATATAATCTGATAGTCGGGGTATAACGGAAAACCGGGGTATGATGAAAAGAGGATATGTTGAACCTGTCAAGGCTCCACAGTTATGACTGGGGAACCTCGGCAGCTTCGGGGACTAGTGTCGGGGGGGTGACCCCCGATAGGGTCAAGAGACTAGAAAGATACAAGGTTTATGGTTGACTTTATACCGGTTGACCAAGGAAGGGCCTGGCCGGAATATAGGAGCATCGGCCAGGCTGGCATATATGTATATATCCCGGCTAATGTCTGGATATGCCGGTATAACCGGAATATAAACTGAGGAGTGCCGGCATATACTTAGATATGCCGGCCTATCTATTCTGTGTGTTGTGCAGGAGCAGGGGAGGCCGGATTACCCGACCTTCATAGGTCGTTGGTCCGGCATATAGGTCCAGGATATGGCCAACGGTCATATCCGGGATACATAAGTCAGCCAAGGTGTCACATCGCTACAATCAAGGAAGAAAACATCCAAGCATGGTAGCAGGGTATGGTGGCAGGGTGCACAGTGGAGGTTACCTACCCTCACTGTGCACAAGTACAAGCTTACCTCAGAGTGGTAAGGTCACAGTCCTGGAAGTACAAGGTACAGCAAGGGTGAGTCCCATCGAGAGCAATCAGGGAGAAAGTCATGGGCGTCTGCCCTCGACAGCAAGTCCTATTTGGAGTGTAGTTGGTGTCTCCTGGTCTCCTATGACCGTTGTAACCCTGGCCACCACTATATAAGGTGGCACAGGGAGTCCTAGCAAAGGGTTAGTTGGTTGATTGGTCACTCTGTGTTCCTACACTTAGCAGTTCATCTTCCTCCTCTAGCAGAGAGCTTGGAAGCACCATTGTTGTGTACTCCATCGATCCAGATATATAACCAGTAGAGCAGGAGTAGGGGTGTTATCTCCTTACGAGAGCCCCGAACCTGGGTAGATCAGTGTTCCTTTCTGTCGTGCTTTTTAGCTCGTTCCCCTCTCCCGAATCCTCCAGCATCTAGTTCGGCCCCCATTTAAGCCATCCTATGGCATATGTTGTTTCACCACGACGACAATGGTCGCCTCCGGAGTGATGTGTGAGTAGTCTACCTTGGACTACGGGTCCATAGCAGTAGCTAGATGGTTGTCTCCTCTACCATGTGCTTCATGTTTAGATCTTGTGAGCTGCCCTACATGATCAAGATCATCTTTATGTAATCATACATGTTGTGTTTGTTGGGATCCGATGAGTATTGGTACTATGTTAAGTTGATGTGATGAATATATATCTTTATGTTATCTCTATGTTGTTTATGATCTTGCATGCTTTCCGTTGCTAGTAGATATCTTGGCCGAGTAGATGCTAGTGACTCCAAGAGGGAGTATTTATGCTCGATAGTTGGGTTCATGCCTCTAGTAATCTGGGGGAGTGACAGAAACCTCTAAGGTTGTTGATGTGATGTTGCCACTAGGGAGAAAACAAATCTTGTGTCCAAGGACATTTGCTTTGTTTACTTTACGCACTTTGCTTAATGTAGTTATCCGTTGTTCGCAACTTAATACTCAAGGGGTACTCGGATGAATCTCCGCGAGTGAATTATTAGTCATAGATGCAGTTGGATTACGGTCTATGTATTTTGTCGTAATGCCCAGAGTGAATCTCATAGTGATCCTCATGACATATGTACGTTATTTTTATTCTATCAATTGCCCAACTGTAATTTGTTTACCCAGCATATTATTATTTATCTTATGGAGAGACACCACTAGTGAACTGTGGACCCCGGTCAAATTTCCTTTACATTGCTATACCGTTTTACATTTACTCATACTGTTACTTTTACTTGCATATTATTATCCTTTTACTACTGGATACTCTCAATCCTTTGTTTACAGCAAACCGGTGAGATTGACAACCTCATCGTAAGTTGGGAGCAAAGTTCTTGGTTGTGTTGTGTGTAGGTTTCACATTGCTGCTAGGTGAAGACACACCAACAATATTTCTGGCGCCATTGTCCGGAGTGTCACAAAGCTAGCAAGCATCACCTTCTAAAGTTTGGCTTTCTCCTACTGGTTCGATAAACCTTGGTTTCACAACTGAGGGAAGACTTGCTGTTGTGCTCATTGATACGTCTCTGACGTATCCATAATTTTTGATGCTCCATGCTTGTTTTTACACCATTTGCTTAGTGTTTTGTTACACTTCGTGGCATTTTTATGCATTTTCTGGAACTAACCAATTAATGAGATGCCACAGTGTCAGTTCCCTGTTTTCTGCTGTTTTTGTGTTTTAGAAAAGTTACACAGAAATATTCTCGGAATTGGACGAAACAAAAGCCAGACGTCCAGATATTTACCGGAGCTTCCAGAGAACCAAGGAGGAGACAGAGAGGAGCCACTGGTGGGCCACACCACCAGGGGGCGTGGCCTAGGGCTGGCCCGCGCCCCCCTGTGGTGAGCCCCACCAGGTCCACTTCTGACGCTGCCCCTTCGCCTATAAAGACCCCCCCGACGGGAAAAACCTAAATACCCGATCACTTTTCCAGAATACATCGCGATCCGCCGCCGCCGTCGACCCGAGATCGGGAGGGTCCAGAAGCTCTTCCCGGCACCCTGCCGGAGAGGGGAATCGCCACCGGAGGTCTTCTTCATTGCCATGCTTGCCTCCGGCGCGATGAGTGAGTAGTCTACCTTGGACTATGGGTCCATAGCAGTAGCTAGATGGTTGTCTTCTCCACATGTGCTTCATGTTTAGATCTCGTGAGCTGCCTTACATGATCGAGATCACCATTATGTAATTCTACATGTTGTGTTTGTTGGGATCCGATGAATATTGGTGTTATGATTGAGTTGATGTGCTGAATATTATCTTATGTTATCTCTATGTTGTTTATGATCTTGCATGCTCTCTGTTGTTAGTAGCTATCTTGTCCGAGTAGTTGCTAGTGACTCCAAGAGGGGGTATTTATGCTCGATAGTGGGTTCATGCCTCTATTTAATCTGGGGGAGTGACAGAAACCTCTAAGGTTGTAGATGTGCTGTTGCCACTAGGGAGAAAACAACATTCATATGCTCAAGGGCATATGCTTTGTTTACATTACACACTTTGCTTAATGCAGTTATCTGTTGTTCGTAACTTAATACTTGTGGAGTTCTCGGATTGATTCACCACAAGTGGATTATTAGTCATAGATGCAGTTGGATGACGGTCTATGTATCTTGTTGTAATGCCCAGAGTAAGCCTCATAGTGATCCACGTGATGTATGTACGTTATCTTTACTCTATCAATTGCCCAACTGTAATTTGTTTACCCAGCATGTGTTATTTTATCTTTTGGAGAGACACCACTAGTGAATTGTGGACCCCGGTCCTATTTTCTTTATATTGCTATCACCTGTTTACTTTACTCGCACTGTTTACTTTACTCGCATATTACTATTGCTTTCCACCCGATACGCTCATTCCTTTGTTTCAAGCAAACCGGTGAGATTGACAACCTCATCGTAAGTTGGGAACAAAGTATTTGGTTGTGTTGTGTGCAGGTTCCATGTTGCCGCTCGCAAAGCAAAGCTTGGACGAGGCACCCTATAAATTGTCCGGAGCTGTCATGAAGCTAGCGGGCATCACCTTCAGTCGTTTGGCTTTTTCCTACTGGATTGATAACCTTGGTTTCATAACTGAGGGAAAACTTGCTGCTATATTCATCAAACCTTCTCTTGGGGTTTCCAACTGGCCGGTCATTTACTTCATCAACTACACGCCAATAAGTTTTCTGGCACCATCATCACCGCGCCATCACTCATCATACCTTCCTCTTGGGGTTCCCAACGAGCTGTTACTTACAAGCCATCACTCGTCCTCGAGTATGAAGGTGATAAAATAAAACAAGAGCTTTGGAGTTTATTGCTTCTATGAAAATAACAAGTAGTAATGCATATAATAGATGATTCATTCTTTAATGTACAACAACAAGCAAATGATATATAAAGTGTTACTTCTAATTCAACTCAATGATGTCCAACAATCAATAACAAAAATTAAAAAACAAATGAAAGTACTATGGACATTAAACTTGCAAATGCTTGTGCTTTGGAATTCTTTTTTATCTTTCTTTCTTTATTCTCTTTCTTGAATAAACAACCACTGAAAGTAAGTAGGGAGTATATGTGCCAAGCTTCAAAGCTAAAGAGAAAAATTCATTTTGAGGATTGTGCAACCCAAATCAATGGTAGTGAAGAGCAAATATGGTTTATATGATCAACACTTTACTAGTTGCAAGTCTCATACCCCATGATTAATAGTATCTCCACCTCATGCTACTAAACTCTAGAATTACCATAAACTCTCATAGTGTGCATATAGTTTCAACCAAGTGCTCGCAAAGGGGTACCTGCATGCAAGGTTGGAAAAAGCGCTAGGCGTAAGCGAGGCGGTTAGCATTCGCCTAGTGCCTAGGCACTGCCTAGGCGTCCTAGGCGTGGCCTAGGCGGTCACAATTTTTATACCATCAAGCATTCATATGGGCTATTATAGTGAATACGCATTAGTTTAGAGCATCTACATGAGTAAACTATGAACAACTACAATTAAAATATGGCAAATCTGGCTCGTTAGTGCAATATGGCATACATTCTTGTTGGGGAAGCCTATTTATTAGTTGCACTGCCTAGACTTCCGCCTATACCCTAGGCGAGGCATTTGTCCATCGCCTAGCGCCTAAGCGTTGCCTAGGCGTCGCCTTTTCCAACACTGCCTGCATGCCACCTGTACACATTGCCTTCTAGATTTTATCTTTTTGCAAAGGCAATATATACCGGGACGACAGGACAACAGACAAATGAACTCCTCTTAAAGTACTCATTTATGAAGTAAATTAAACTTGTTTAAGCTAATGAGGAAGTCCATGCTGAAACCTCTACCATGATTAGGCATGGTTTCGGTTAGCGGTCCAATGCTCTTCTCTAACAAATATGCACACTCAAATCTTTAACATGATAACTCCAACTCATTTCACACCGGAAAGATGTGCATAACCAAAGATGTATGACAACAACATAATTAAGTTGAAAGTCATTCCATTACAACATGGTTTGACTTAACTCCAACTAACAAAATAACAAATATGCAACTTACATAAATGAACTCGACCATAGACTGCTACTTTCCCATGAGCTTCGAATTGCACAATAAAAAGAATATTTTGAATGTAAAGACATGGCACATATACCATACTTGGAATATCATTTTGCTATGTAGGTAGGTATGATGGAGATTTTGTGAAAAAGTATGGCTCAAGGCTTTCAGATATACAAGTCTTTGCTTGCTTTTTCTTTTCTTTCTCTTTTATTTTCTTAGCAATTGGAAAGGTTTAAAAGTCACAAGCATGCATAATATCCATAATGCTACACATTTATAAATGAACTAAGTAATTGAAAGCTAACCATCAATGCACAAATAAGAAATAACACTCAATACGGCACTAGCAAATTACTATTCAATCAAAGCATATGAAGCATAGAACATAAGCATTACTTGCATTGCTATCTCCCTTTCCTTCCAACTTTTTATCTCAAATTCTATAGTAGCTTTCTCATTATTATAAATTTTACCTACATGTGGTGTTCTATTTATTCAACAAAAGAGATGCAAACGAAAAATTAAAAACTAAATGCACATGCTCCAAGTTTATGCAACGGTAAAGTTATGCTCAAAAAACAAGACAAAAATAGTATGCAAACCGAGGAGTTGATAGGTCCAGGGGGTTTAATGGTACATCCCCAAGCTTATGGTGTTATCCATTGCTTAGATGACTCCTTGATCGATGA
Source organism: Dactylis glomerata (assembly GCA_007115705.1). NCBI lineage: Eukaryota > Viridiplantae > Streptophyta > Magnoliopsida > Poales > Poaceae > Dactylis > Dactylis glomerata. The sequence goes on from QXEO01000087.1 coordinate 1,100,274, forward strand.
ATATTCCATTCCTGTGAAAAAACTTCACCACAAAATTATTTCCCATCTCTTTTCTAGATTGGCTGATATTAGAGGGCACAAAGATAATATAAGTGCTGCAAAGAAAACCCCAAATAAAATTTGGTGCAAGGTATCCAGAGAGTGTATTAAGTTTTGAACATTCACTAATATCAAAAAACTCAAAAGGAACCATCTTAAGACTCAAACAAATGCTCAAAACAACAAAAGCCATAATCTGCCAATAAAAATAGCAGCAACTTAACGAATTTTTCTACCCCTCTTAAACAGGTCAAGTAATTTATATATATTTTTATTCAGGTATAGGATGAAAATTTTAAAATCATACTAAAAGCACAGGTACATAGGAGTTACAGAAAAAATATGAAAAATCATGCAACAAAAGGTGCAACACAGATTTCAGCAACTCCAATAAATTTTTGCAATCTTAAAACATTGAAGATGGGTAAAACTTGGCACTTTATTTCTGCTAAAGTAAACACACTAAAAAAACTTTCTTGCTATAGCAAGGACACAAAAATAAGACTCAAATAAAATTACTCTCATCCAAGAGCAATGAAAACAAAACCAAAAAAGTAAATACTACCGGGTTGCCTCCCGTAAAGCGCTTCTTTAATAGCCATGTAGCTAGGATTTTTACCTTATTTCTTTAAGAAGGGCAATTTTCATGAGGGCACTTGTATCTCTGAACATTCACATTCTACCTTGGAAAGTGCTCCATACACTTCTTGTGTGGGAATTGTAATTTCATATTCCCTTCTTTTGAGTCAATAACCGCACTTGTAGTTCTCAAAAAATGTCTACCAAGGATTATAGGACTTGAGGTATTGCTCTTCATGTCCATAACAATAAATTCTATAGGTACAAAAGTCATATGGAGTTCAATCATAACATCATTAATTCTACCTAAGGCATGCTTGGTAGAATCATCGGCTAGCAATAGATCAATATCATACTTTTCTAGTTTTTTATCAAGATCAAGTATATCATATAATTATTTGGATATGACATTTACACTTAATCCCAAGTCTAAGATAACATTGTGTGACTCTTTTCCTACAGCAATAAGTATTTTTGGGATCCATACATCCCCAAGCTTTGGTGATATCATAGCCTTGTTGTTATAACGTTGTATCTTTCCCTTTATGACATGATTGGCTATGTAAGATCCAAATCCGGTTTGATAAACATTGAAAAAAAGGATCATTAGCAAAGTTTTGCAATATATTTATAAGTTCATTCAAACTACATTTATCAAGATTGAGTAGAAGTTCATTAACATTATCAGAGAGCATTTTTACTTTCTCTACTTCTTTTTCTTCCACATTATTATCTCTAGCAAAGTTCTCATACTTAACGACATCTCCAGCACGTCCCAAATTTTTTTCCTATAAATAATATTTTCTTATTAACATTAACAATAAAATTTTCTTTAACTTTTGCATGATATTCAACAGCTCTAATTTTCTTTCCAAAATCATTGAAACATCTGTTGTAGTTTTTGAGTTTAGAACGAGTGTAGTTACAAAGTTTACTTATTTTTTCCCTATTAGGAGCTTCTTTTATAGCTTCTTGAAGTTTATTCGCCACTTCTTCTAATTATTTTTTAAAATTATTGAAGCTTAATTTCCTCTTTAGTCTTACCATAATTTCCAAATAAGCTCTCCAAAGTATATTTTGCAAAAGAGGGATCTTCCGTAGAGAAGTGTCTGATGTCTACGCACGCTTCTATTCTTGTAGACAGTGCTGGGCCTCCAAGTGCATAGGTTTGTAGAACAGCAGCAAGTTTCCCTTAAGTGGATCATCCAAGGTTTATCGAACTCAGGGTGAAAAAGGTCAAAGATATTCCTCTCAAGCAACCCTGCAATTAAGATACAATAAGTCTCTTGTATCCCCAACACACCCAATACACTTATCAGGTGTATATGTGCACTAGTTCGGCGAAGAGATAGTGAAATATAAGTAATATGGATGATTATAAGTGGTAATTGCAATCTGAAATAAAAATAGCTGCAAGCAAACATGTAGCAGAACTGGTTGTAAATGGTGTTTCAATGCTTAGAAAAAGGCCTAAGGATCATACTTTCACTAGTGGACACTCTCAACAAAGATAACATAATTGAACACATAAATATCTTTCTTCACTATGCTACATTGAACTACTCTCTGGTTGGATAACAAACACTAATCATGCACAGGGCTATAAAAGCACTCCTTAAAGTTCGCATTCCCCAATCCAGATAGCCCCACACTATCACCTTGAGCGCACCAGATAGTTCCAGACAAACACCACATTTCATAGAGACATCCAACTCAAATCATAACTCATGATAAGTATTACTATAAACTATAGCCTAAGAGCCACACATGATGCGCACACTATCAACTTCACATCGTGGGACAAGGTGTCTCCCGAGATTACATTACTAAAAGCACTTGAGTAGCATAATAGATGAAGAGTAACATCTACTTATTCAACTAGATTACAAAGCTCATGATCACATCAAGATCACACCATGGGAGAGAGAGATAAACCACATAGCTACCGGTAGAGCCCTCGGCCTCAGGGGAGAACTACTCCCTCCTCATCATGGGAGTCAGCAGCGGCAATGAAGATGGCGGTGGAGTCGATGGAGATGGCTCCGGGGGCAATTCCCCGTCCCGGTAGGGTGCCGGAGCAGAGACTTCTGTCCCCCTAAATTGGTCTTTGATGGCAGCGGCGCTGCGGAACTTTCGTGGATGGATGCCGATTGATTTAGGGTTTTCACGTCAGAGGCAATTTATAGGCGGAAGGGCGATGTCAGAGGGCACCCGAGGGGCCCACACCATGTGGTGGCATAGCCAGAGGTGGGCTCGCGCCACCCTATGGTGTGGCCGCCTCCCGGCTCTTCTCCGTCTCCCCTTTGGACTCCCTGTACGTGACAGAAAAATAGGAACTTTAGGCTTTGTTTCGTCCAATTCCGAGAATATTTCCTTTGGTGAAAACCTGGAATAGAAAAATAGCAGAAAACAGGAACTGGCACCGTGGCATCTTGTTAATAGGTTAGTTCCAGAAAATGCATAAAAATGCCACAAAGTGTAAACAAAACATAAAGCAATTGGTGTAAAACAAGCATGGATCATCAAAAATTATAGATACGTTTGCAACGTATCAACATCCCGAAGCTTAACTCCTGCTCATCCTCGAGTAGGTAAGTGATAACAAAAATAATTTTTGAGGTGACATGCAGCCAACACAATCTTGATGAAGTTATTGTAAAAGCATTGCAAGCTGAGATCAAAGTACTCTAAACATAGGCATAAAAGATATAATTCTAACAATAGAACTTAGCAAGCATGTTACAACATGAAAAGCAACACAAACAAAAGATCATGAATAATAATGCATTGAAAGTTATTTGTTTGTTTTGAGCATAGAGAAAACATAGCAAAGTGGTATTCAGCTTGTCCTTCATGGAATAGCAAAACATAAATGCATAGGACACCTTCAAAGTTCAAAGGGTGACTAGATACAAATAATTTGAGAACAAGCAATACCATAATCATGAATCAATCAATAATAAATTTTGGGACTATGCACATTATACTCAGAATGACAACTATGCTCTCTTAAGTGGTGCATAAAGATAGAAGATGAAGACTCAACATAAAAGTAAAAGAAAGGCCCTTCGCAGAGGGAAGTAGGGATTTCAAGTTTTATAAAGCTTCCAAAAAATTATGGTACTTATTAGCTTTGAGCTCTCATTGCCCCTATCATTGGCATCTTGAATGGTTAAGGTTAATGTGAGAACAAGTATGAGTTATATTCTTGACAAACCATAAGTTGAAAATCTCATGTCCCTTGAATACGAGTACCTAAACCGCATGCTACTCGACTTAGGTCCCAAGCAAGTTCTTATCATTGTAAGCATACATGTATCATCGAGAACGCCAACGGGGTACCTCCTGCCCGATGATATGGAAGCATTCCCATATCAAAATGATAAGACAAACAGACAATGAACACCTTGACATCTCTTTTATTTACCATTAGGTATAGCTTTTTATTTTGAGATGCGTCGTCAAATGTCCACTATGGTTATGCTGTAAATTTCCACCATGAATGATGCATGGTTTAGATTAGCGGCCCAGGCGTTTCTCTAACACATATACAAACTCCATGAGCTCACAAGTTTCCAACTTATTTCACACCGCTAGGCATCCAAAAACAAAAGATCATGATATCAACTAAATAGGAATAAGTGCAATGTTGAAAACGTGCCCCATGAAAGCATGGTTGTGCTAACTCTCAACTTACAATTTGCAAGCATATAAACTTCATAAGAGAATCACAATGGTCAAGTTTATTAAGTGCAAGAAAGTAAAATGTGCCATCAAGTTCGTGAGAGCTTTACTAATTAATTTTCTCATAACAAAAAAATAATAATTTGGAAGATAGATAAAAGCATGATGAATATACTTGGAATAGCAAAAATGCTAATAGGTAGATATGGTGGACACATTGGCAAAATTTTGTTTTTGGGAATTGGATGCACGAGTAGAGCTCATACTCAGTACAGATGAAGGCTAGCAAAAGACTAGGAGCGACCAACTAAGAGAGCAATAATGGTCATAATTATGCATAGCGATAAAACATTATTAATCAAAGCATAAAGTGATATTACAAGTCAAAAACTAAATGATCATAGAGGCTTGAGGCGACTGGTTCATAGTCATAACATGGTGTAAGCATGCGCCAAGTCAACCTAAATAAAGCATCAAAGGAGAATACCACAATATTATGCTTTTGTATGATAAAAACAACACATGAATCTTTCAATGGCACATTAAGCACTCTCAGTCATTTGAGACAAGTCATGCTACAACAATAACTACTAAGTATATAATCAAAATAATATCTAGCATGACATGCTAAAGTCTAAGCCACACTCTAAACAAGCTTCCTTTTGCACCACTATAAGCATGAAATATTTTATTTTTCTCCAACACCAATCAACTTATTTGAAACAACTCTCATAGATAATAATCAACAAAGGCCAGGGGGCTAATCATAAATAGCTGAAGAAAACTAACAAGCTCTGAACAAAATATGAGTGGAAAACAAGAGCTAAACACAGTGCTAGCAAAAAGTGAACACTCGCAGGACAAAAAGAGTGAGAACTAGAGTGTTCTGAGCAATGAAAATGGAGTGTGTCTCTCTCCAAAACAAATATGATGGGATCCAACAATATACTACAACAAAAAAACAAAAGAGAACTAAAAACAAAAACAACTGACACTCCAAGAACAAAACATAGCATATGAAGCAATAAAAATATAGTGTCTTGAAAGGTGACCTGATATTTTTGTTGATAAAGAAGGGGTGCCTTGGGCATCCCCAAGCTTTGACGCTTGTACTTCTTGGATATTTCTTGGGGTGACATGGGCATCCTCAAGCTTGAGCTTTTGTCCATTCTTCATCTCATCACATCATTCTCCTTTCCCTACACTTGAAAACTTCCTTTATACAAAATTTCACACAATTCTCATTAGCAACATTAGTGTATGCAAGATAGTAGATCCACTTTGGTTCAGTTTCAACTCAAGTAAAACATCCATTAAAACATTAGCTACTTTCTTCTAAAAGCTCTTCTGATCAAAATAACTAAAAAAGAAAGAGATCAAGAGGCAAATGCAAATAGTGGCAGAAATCTGTCAAAACAGAACAGCAGGTAAAGATCGATTTTTTCAAAAATCTTTTGTTGCTTAAATCGAAAAGTTCAAAACTAACGAAAGTTAGATAATAACCTGGGGCATGTGCACAAAAAATTGCATATCAATACGACGTTCTGGGATTTTTTGCTATTTTTTTACAGTAAAGCGCAGAAATTTGTTTCGGGACAGCAACTTCCCCAAATCTTACCTTCCTCCTATTAGAGGCTATTCTTGGCACAAAAATGAAATAAAAAGGATAAGGAGTGGTCATTACAGTAGTAACAACTTCCAACACTCAACAAAATAAAAATAACCTAAAAGCAAAAATATAATGGGTTGTCTCCCAAAAGCTCTTTCTTTATAGCCATTAAGATGGGCATAGTAATTTTAAAAGATGCTCACGTAAGCGCCAGAAAAGAGCTTGAAGCAAAAGAGAGCATCAAAAAGCAAATACAAAACACTTTTAAGTCTAACCCACTTCCTATGAAAAAGAATCTTGTAAAGAAACAAGTCATGAAAGCACAAAGCAACAAGCATAGGAAAGCAAAACAAGTGCAACTTCAAGATTTTCAATATAAAGAGGGGAAACTTAATATTGTTGAGATGCATAAAATCATGTTTCCCTCTCTCATAATAACTTTTGGTAGCATCATGAATAAAATTTACAATATAACTATCACCTAAAACATTCTTATCATGAGCCACATGCATAAAATAATTAATACTCTCCACATAAACATAGTCATTCTTATTAATTGTAGTGGGAGCAAATTCAACAAAATAACTATCATTATTATTCTAATCACCATAGTCATCAAATATAGGAGGCATATTGTAATCATAATTAATTTTCTCCTCAATAGTAGGTGGACTGAAAATATCATATTTATCATTGTAATCATCATATATTGGAGGTATAGTATCATCAAAGTAAATTTTCTCCTCCGTGGTTGGGGGACTAAAAATATCATGCTCATCAAAACCAGCTTCCCCAAGCTTAGACTTTTCTATAGCATTAGCAATAATGGTGTTCAAAGAATTCATACTAATAACATTGCTATTAGCATGCAAATAAATTTCCATAGGTTTTTTAATTTTCTCTTCAAACACTTCATGTCCTAACTCAAGATATCTATAATATCTATAAAGTTCATCCCCACTAAAATGCATTTAATGTTGCTAAAACCTCATGGAGCCACATCACCCCAATTATTTCTATCCCTTGGATCTTCCTATTCATGCATCCGTGCGATATCAACAAGTCACACAAACTAATTTTTATGTGCTCAACCTTCCGTGCCATCCCACTCACGACCCCACTATCAAACATTGAATGCAATTTTTTCTGAACATGTCCGGGTGACACCATAAATTACTACTACAAATTCAGTTTACTCTTGAGTGCCCATGTGTTTCATCTCCTCGGTCATCACCACAGTAGAAGAACGGCCATACATTGATTGATAAGGCATGCTAGCGGCCGACGACCACTATATATCTTGGGCCACCAATTCTGCGCCTAAACGGTAGAGCAACCTTTCTCTGTGGTCTTCCTTCTTCCTTTTCCCCACTTCTCCCCATGCTTCTATAGCTGGGGATCAAACGACCTTGGCAGTAGAAAAGCATAACTAGATTGTTTTGTGCTCCCATGAGTGAATCGGTCAGCTCTTCCACATTTTTCTTCATACGAGTAGGACACTCATAATCGAAGTTGATCCTAAACAGGGACTTATCATCAGTGCTTACTGCAAGAGCCATTCGCATGCCCTCCACAAGAGCTTAGGCGTCAACCAAGCCAAGCCACACAAGGCCTCCTCTGACAAATGTTTGGCTCTGAGCATTAATTGTTTTTTGAAAAGATGATTACGGTGGATGGGTGTTTGTTTTAATTTACCAGGTTGCAGAATATTTGATGCTATCTATGCTTGGTATTTCTCTTTAATTGTGTAGTAGTCAGAGTAGTCTGATTGGTCTTCTTCATATGGTACATGGTAGTTCAAGCAATAAGCTGTTTATCACCGGTGCATTGCAGGTAGTATTCAAGAAAATATTCAAGTGGCAAAACGTATATGATTCTCATGTTGTTGCAAGTTGGTATAACAAGGTAACATGCGTTTATTTCCCTCCTTATTACTTCAATCATTGTATGTATGTTTTTTGCAGTGCTTCATATTCCTCTCTGAATGTGTATTACCCTTCGAGTGATTAGATTCACATACAAAATTTTGTTATCATACTAGATAATCGGATGTTCTCATATATCTTCTATTTTGCACAATGTTTTCTAGACAGCGCCAGAGGTGACCACCAAACTCAAGGCTTGCATGTTTACTTCTATTTTCACCTAACCGCTACTGTCATACCCATCCCTCTCTTGATATTTGAAGTATATTTTGTCTTCACAGTTTTGGTGTTACTTTGTATATAACATATGTACAATTCAAGTTCATCTTGATTTAATGAAACATGTATTTCTATATTGATTAGGTTGGCATTAATTATGAAATGCTTGGCCTCCATTTTTTATTGATTTTGTAGTGTATACATTCTAAAGTGGTTGCTCAAACTTCCGCAACAATGCGTGGGGTATCCACTAGTATACTATAAAGCTCTCTAATTTTGTTGTTGTTTTCCATTAAGCCTAACTAGTGAAAATAAAAACAAGAAACAAAAAGATATAATTGCAGAATCTAAAGGAAATAACTTCGAGCACTCACACACTAGCAACAGTACTAGAAGATAGCTTAGTAGCCAGAGGATGTGGGTATCTTTTACCTTACCTCCCCGGCAATGGCGCCAGAAAAGAGCTTGATGTCTATGCACGCTTCTATTCTTGTAGACAGTGTTGGGCCTCCAATTGCAGAGGTTTGTAGAACAACAACAAGTTTCCCTTAAGTGGATCACCCAAGGTTTATCGAACTCAGGGAGGAAGAGGTCAAAGATATCCCTCTCAAGCAACCCTGCAATTAAGATACAATAAGTCTCTTGTGTCCCCAACACACCCAATACACTTGTCAGGTGTATAGGTGCACTAGTTCGGCGAAGAGATAGTGAAATACAAGTAATATGGATGATTATAAGTGGTAATTGCAATCTGAAATAAAAATCGCTGCAAGCAAACATGTAGCAGAACTGGCTGTAAACGGTGTTTCAATGCTTAGAAACAAGGCCTAAGGATCATACTTTCACTAGTGGACACTCTCAACAATGATAACATAATTAAACGCATAAATATTTTTCTTCATTATGCTACATTGAACTACTCTCTGGTTGGATAAGAAACACTAATCATGCGTAGAGCTATAAAATCACTCCTTAAAGTTCGCATTCCCCAATCTAGATAGCCCCACACTATCACCTTGAGTGCACTAGATGGTTCCAGACAAACACCACAATTCATAGAGACATCTAACTCAAATCATAACTCATGATAAGTATTACTGTAAACTATAGCCTAAGAGCCACACACGATGCGCACACTATCAACTTCACATCGTGGGACAAGGTGTCTCCGAAGATTACATTAATAAAAGCACTTGAGTAGCATAATAGATGAAGAGTAACATCTAGTTATTCAACTAGATTACAAAGCTCATGATCACATCAAGATCACACCATGAGAGAGAGATAAACCACATAGCTACCGGTAGAGCCCTCGGCCTCGGGGAAGAACTACTCCCTCCTCATCATGGGAGTCATCAGCGATGATGAAGATGGCGGTGGAGTCGATGAAGATGGCTCCGGGGGCAATTCCCCGTCCTGGCAGGATGCCGGAACAGAGACTTCTGTCCCCCAAAATTGGTCTTCGATGGCGGCGGTGCTGCGGAAATTTTTGTGGATGGATGCCGATTGATTTAGGGTTTTCGCGTCGGAGGCAATTTATAGGCGGAAGGGCGATGTCAGATTGCACCCGAGGGGCCCACACCATGTGGTGGCACGACCAGAGGTAGGCCCGCACCACCCTATGGTGTGGCCACCTCCCGGCTCTTCTCCGTCTCCCCTTTGGACTCCCTATACGTGACAGAAAAATAGGAACTTTAGGCTTTGTTTTGTCCAATTCCGAGAATATTTCCTTTGGTAAAAACCTGGAATAGAAAAATAGAAGAAAATAGGAACTGACACTATGGCATCTTGTTAATAGGTTAGTTCCAGAAAATGCATAAAAATGCCACGAAGTGTAAAGAAAACATAAAGCAATTGGTGTAAAACAAGCATGGAGCATCAAAAATTATAGATACGTTTGCAACGTATCACTGTCCATTTGTCAAGCCATCTAGTAATATCCTACCCCAAGCACTTACCCCATTGTAAAAACTTTTTATTATAGAACTTTGAGTGTGTATATTAGGGCTATTTCCTACATTTCTTGCATACGATACCAAGTTTCCATTAGAGATTCTTCAGAATATTGCGTGAAGCTTGTCACTTCTTTATTTATGATTATCATATTTTTGTTTGCGCTAGATGAAGTCATTTAGAATATTTTTTATAAATTTTATGTGAATATGCGAAAAAGGAAAAAGACAAAAACAAGAAAAAAAGATTTGTGTTGCAAATCTAAAAGGGCGAGAAGACTCACAGTGGTGTTACCTCCCCAAGCTTAGGTGATTGCCCGGCGCGTGAAGAAGATCGTGCGTCGAAGAATTGCCTTTACTTGATGAAGTTAGCAGTTGTGAATGCTTTCCTTTGTTTTCCGGCAACGGTGCCAGAAAATAGTCTTGATGACACTAAGAAAGTGTGCCAAGTTGGGACTCAAAGTGCAGAGTGTTGTAGCAAGAGTAAATTTTCCCCACGAGGGAAATTCGGGGTTAATATTGAACTCTCGAGGAATAGTCGAAAAAGCTCTTGTCGTTCTTCTTCTAGCAACCTGCAAAACAATTCCTCGTTCTTGTGTCCCCAACTCCACCGAGTGGTTGTCAAGCACAAGGTGTGAACGTAAGTAAAAATAAAATATGATATGCAGTATGGTAAAGTAAATAACAATGCCATAAATTAAATATGACGTGATAATGATATTTTTAGGTTTTGGTTGTGTATGCAAAGAAGTAAATATGTTTTTGTATTTTCGGAATAATTTAGTGCTGACAATAAAAGTGCATAAAAAAGTGTTGGAAATGTGTTTCTTATGGTTTAAATTGGACTGGGGATCATGGGTTCACTTGCCTACTCTCTCGTTAAGTTGTGGTGGCATTAAGCGTAATGCGGATGATCAAAATATTGACATGATTTTATTATGTTACTTGAGAATATTCATATGGGCATCTGATGACTCACAAGTATAGGGGGTGTATCGTAGTACTTTTGATAAATAAGAGTGTCAAACCCAACGAGTAGCAGAAGGTGTTGACAAGCAGTTTTGATCAAGGATTCACTGTAAATACTAGCAAACAGGTTTTCAGGGGTATTTGGTAATGCAAGCAAATAGAGTACGTGTAAATAAAAGACAATAATAGTAATTGCTGCGAGCGGCCCAATCCTTTCTAGAGCAAAGGATAAGCCGGTTGTGTTACTTATGATGACCTAACGTTCCTAAGGACACATGGGAGTTTCTGTCAAGCGCTTTCGCTTCATATAGCTAAGTAATCTTCATTGGTTTGATAAGTGTTATGGGGTTGAGCCTATGCTAATGCACTAATCCAACTTAGACTAATACACACTTGTGATTATACCCCTTGCAAGCATCCACAACTACAAGAAAGTAATTAAGATAAATCTAACCACAGCCTTAAACTCTGAGATCCTACGCTCCCTGGTGCATTGGTTTCCTAACGGGGATTTAGGTTTTCGTCGCTCCGGCAACCCCACAATTAGTAGCCAAATACACAAAGCATTCTACTAGGCCCATAAAGGTGAAGAATCATGTAGTCGACGTTCACATGATACCACTAGTAAAATAGCACCACAACATATAAATATCAAACCATTAAATATTACTCAACATAGTTCCACTACTAACATCTTGACTTCTCCCATGTCCTCAAGAACTAAATGAACTACTCACAAGACATCATATGGATCATGATCAGAGGTGAAATAATGATAAATAACAATCTGAACATAAACCTTAATCCAACGGTTTCACTCAATAGCATCAATTACAAGAGTAATCAACATCGGGAAAGTTTCCCGTATGAACTGGACAAGATTCACCCCAAGATGTTACAGCGGGATGGCGTGGTGATGATGGTGATGAAGGTGCTGGTGATGATGGTGATGAAGATGATGATCCCGATGAAGCCCAGCTTGATGGCGATGTCATGGGAATTTAGAGACAGTAGCCATGGGGATGGCTTAACGGAGGGGCTCGACGGTGGTGACGATGGGTCCGGCTCGGGATTGTGCCAACGGAGACACCTCGGTTACCCAGGTTCAGGGTCCTCCACGCCGGAGGTAAAACCCCTACTTCCTGCCTGCTTTCTTATTAGCTTCATAGTGGTTACAGTGCTCCTCAAGCTGTTCGTCTAGAGGAGGAAGAAGAAGAAGGATTCGATCCCCTAGGCTAAGGGTCCAGATTACAGATTAGGTGGCCGGCTGCCCGGCTGCCGGCTCCTCGCGGCTGCGTCTTCGGCGTGATCTTCTGGCCCCCTCTGTCCCCTTCTGACAGTTGCACTTTATAAAGCGCCTTTTCCCCCTTTGGACCGGCATCTGGGAGGCATATGCTCTCCCTTTTGCCTCGGATCCTTTCGTGGGGAAAACTCCTGCTCGCTGGTTGGTGGAGTCCGGTCATGGCGGGCATCACTCCCGTCCTTTGCCTCTGTCGATCTTGTTGGGGCCAGACCACTTTCGGCGATACAGCCATTGGAGGAATCTTATCTTCATCGTCCGGCTCTAGCTCTCCTCGGTGGAGTCGCTAGCCGGCTGCTGGCGCAGCCGGCCCTTTAGCTGGAGCCGGTCTTTCCTACTTGACGCCATGGAGACTCCTGGGACACCAGCCGGCAGACTACACTGCCATTGGCATACCCTGAAGTCATCCCCACGACACTAGCCCCCGAAACTGGCGAAGTCTCATGGGCTTGCATGGGGCTTCGGCGGGTTCCTTTCCTCGCCAAAGTCTTGTTCGTTTCCATTGAAGTCCCAGGATTTGTCGTCCGGCTCGGAGACCACCGATCTTGTCGTGGGAATTTGGAGACAGTAGCCATGGGGAGGCTTATCGGGGGGGCTCGACGTTGGTGACGATGGGCCCGGCTCGAGATTGTGCCAAGAGAGACACCTCGGTTTACCCAGGTTCAGGGCCCTCCCGGTTGGAGGTAAACCCCTACTTCCTGCCTGCTTCGTATTGATTGGATAGTAGCGATTACAGTGCTCCTAGAGCTGTTCGGCTAGAGGAGGAAGAAGAAGATCGGATCTCTCTATGCTAAGGGTCCAGGCCCCCTTATATAGACGGGGGCCTGGTTACAGGTTTCGGTAATGCTTCGGCCGGCTGCCGGCTCCTCGGCGGCGGCGTTCTTGGCCTGATCTCCTCTGGCCACGCTCTGGCAAAGGCACTTTATAAAGTGCCTTTTCCCTGGGCTGGCATCCTGAGGGCATATCCCCTCTCCTTTGCCTCGGATCCCATCGTGGGGAAGGGGCTTCGGTCTCTCATTGGTCAGTCGTGGCCGTGGCGCTCGTCACTCTTGTCCTGCGCCTCTGTCGGTCTTGTCGGGACCGTCCTGCTTTTGGCCAGACAACCGTTGAGAGATTTGTCTCCGTCGCCCGGCTCCAGTCCTCCTCGGTGGAGTCGTCAGCCGGCCGCTGGCGCAGCCGGCCCAGCCGGGTGGAGCCGGTCTCCTCGCGCTGAGGTCGTGGGATTTCCTAGGACGCCAGCCGGCATATTGCCCGGCTCGTGGTACGCCCCCTAAGTCATCCCCACGACACTAGCCCCCGAAACTGGCGAAGTCTCATGGGCTAGCATGGGGCTTCGGCGGGTTCTTCTTTTCGCCGAAGTCTTGCTCGTCCTTGTCGAAGTCCCAGGATCTCCGGTTTGGCTTGGTCGATCTAGTCATCGAGGCTGGGCCTTGCGGGGTTCCTCCGGCCGTCTCGGGACGAACCGGCTCCGGTGGTGACCCGGCTGGCGACCGCGAGCCGACGCGCTACCTCTTGGGAAATTGTGCCGCCTCGGGTCTTGTTCCCACGCAGCGGCCGGCGCAGTGCGCCAGTGACCCGTCTAGTCGCCTGGACCTCGGAATCCCCTTCGCCATAACTTCTCGGGTCGTCATGCGGGGTGGGCCGGCATACGTCAGCGATGTGTCCCATCAACCCCTCCCATGATCCGCCGCAGGCAACCGTCGCGGTGGCGCACGACGTGGAGGTTGGTTACTGAAACGTCGGGGGTTATCCCTTCGCCGCTCTTCTTTAAATACCCAGCGTGTTAACGGCGCAGGGCATCCCCCACTTCTCCCCTAACTCCGAGCTTCGCCCTTCCGAATCCAGCCCGGTCATGTCGTCCCCTAGCGGCTCCGCTGCCAGCGATGACAAGATCCCGGAGGGGAGCGGGAAAGAAGTCGAGGCGCCGGAGGGGTCGCCTCCCGTGCCTCGAAGCGTGGTCGCCCAAAGGGGAGCCGTAACAAGAGTACCTTGGAGGCTCTCGCGGCGAAAGCCTTTGCTGCTGCTTCTTCCTCCGCTGCGCCCCCGGCGGCTGGAGCTTCCGGCGACGCGGGCGTCCCGGAGAAGCGGGGGCCGGGCCGTCCGAGGGGGAGCGGGAAGAACGCCGCTTCCGCGGCGGCCACTGCTCCCTCGTCGTCTCGCCGTCGTGGGCGGCCGCTGGGGAGCAAGAACAAGAAGGCCCCGGCGGTCCTCAGGGTTGCAGCCACCCCCACGGGGCCCCGCGCGGTGGCCCCTCCTCAGCTTGGCCCGTCGCGGCCATGGTTGGAGAGACCGGCGCTCCAAACGCCGACCTATGTTTCGGCCCAGGGGTGGTTCACCTGCATCGTTCCGGCGCTTGCCGGGTCTCGGGACCGCCTTCGCCTTCCGTCCCGGTTCGCGGACTCGATGGAAGGCCAGGAGGTGGCCTATGCCAAGCTGCGAGAATGCAGCGGCGGCCAGCCATCGTACCACGTCGAAGTCTACTATGACGGCCAGGGGGTGTGCTACTTCCGCGACGGGTGGTCGAAGTTCTTCTTCGACTACGGCGCGCACGAGGGCTGGTTCATCCTCCTCACCCGCCATGACGGGAAGAAGGAGTTCACCGCCTGCTTCTTCGACGCCACCCTCTCCGCCCGCACTTACGCCCCCCAGCCGTGAAGGACGGGGGCTTCACCGGCCTCCGGCATGAGCTTCTCCTGGACAAAGTCCATGCGGCTCTCACACCAGGCTGGGGAAGGCGAGGATCTCCCGGGCGAGAGATTCTTGGCATCCTCCTTGTCGTTCCTCTTGCGGGCGATTCTGACACGGACTCGCCTGGGGACCCTTGGCATCCTTAGGGTAGTATTTTAGGGGACTTTTGTAATCGTCAGGCTCCTTAGTGAACTCTTCTAGTTCTCTGCAAGTCTTTGCTCGCTGTATGAACATCTTTGTTTGCTGCGCGAATGTCTTTCTCCATTGTGTGCTTTTGCCATCGCGCAAAACGTCTTCTGCTTGATACCGCTGTGCCGCGACGGTTCTTCCCTTAGCGAAATCGCTTGTTGCGCGAATCCGTAGGTAGGGACTATGATAGTCACTGGCCTGCGCAAGCGCTTCGGGCGGGGTTCCTCCGGCTTCAATGCAGAGGGAACGATGCTCCTGCTAGCCGGCTCTGGGGAGCGCAGGCTAGCTCCGGCTCCAGCGCGGATGGACCGGCGCTTCTGCTGGCCGGCTCCAGGAAAGATGGGCTAGCTCCGGCTCCAGCGCGAATGGAACGGGAACCGCATCTTGTACCGGCTCGGGCAAAGGTCGGAGCCGGCGCGTTCCCTTTCCCGAGTCTTCGCACGTTCCAAGTCACGATTGGAGTAGGCCTCCTGGTTTCCGGCTTTAGCCGTTGCTTTGCGAGTGTTAGGTTTCGATTTCGCTGCTCGTTTACCGATCGTGTCGCAGCGCCAGCTGCTCGAACAGCCGGCGAGGTACTAGAGCTGGCCTGCTTCTGAGGGCCAATTCCCTTTCCCCCTAGCCCCCGAGTTTTGGGGTAGCTGGACTGACAGCTAGCTCGAAACTAATTTTCGCAAATGCTGCCAACGCCAAACGAGGTAGCTCTGGCTTCGAACCTCTTGGGCGTGGCTTCTCAGCCCAAACATCAAGAGTTTTGCGACTATCAACTATTCGTCGGTTTTGCTTTTGTCTGGTTCCCTCAACCTTTTCCTTAATCTCCCCACCCTTCGGCCCTTCTACCCCCAACCGGCAGCCTGGTGCCGGTTGGTCTCCCTTGGGCCGGCAGCCGAATGCCGGCCTAGGGTGGGAGCGTGCCGCGGAGTGAGAAGTAGTACTTCGGTCTGTCGGGCCCCTGACTCGTGCTAGCCTACGATTAGTTGACAGACACTGCCCTTAACGCTTGGTTGAGCGGCTTTTCTATCGTTTGTGGTTCTGCTCCGCGGCTTTCCCCCGTATGTGGCCTGCCGGCTCCTATCCGTCCGGCTACGCGGAGCCGGAAGGTGGAGGTTGGGCTCGAGACCTTCGTCATACGCAGTACTCATCCGGCTGGCGAGAGATCGATCATTTTTGGGGCAGCCGGCTGTGGCTCGGTGCCTGGAGCCGGCTGCCGGTCAAGTGAATAACGCAGGAAGCAAAACATGCACGAAGTGTTTTTCCCCGGAGCCGGCCGTGACTAGCCGCTCCGTTTTCCTTTATTCATTGACACATTTTTCGGGGTACAAGCTTTCGCCTTAACAGAAGAAAGGTCTTAGGAGACTGACATTCCAGGGACGCTCGGTCTCCTTGTCAGAGTTATCTGCCTTGTTCTTTCTGGGCTCTTGTGCGTCGATGAGGTAATACGCCCCATTGCCCAACACCCGGCTGACAATGAACGGTCCCTCCCAGGGAGGAGACAGCTTATGCATGCCTTTAGTGCTTTGGACCAGCCGGAGTACGAGATCACCTTCGCGAAACGCGAGCGGGCGAATTTTCCGGCTGTGGTATCGTCGCAGCTGCTGCTGGTAGAGCGCTGATCTAGCCAGAGCCTGCTCTCGAGCCTCCTCGAGGAGGTCGACGCCATCTTCACGAGCTTCTTTTGCTTGTTTCTCCGTGTACTGGACGACTCTGGGCGCGTCGAACTCGATGTCCGTGGGTAACACTGCCTCTGTTCCATAGACTAGGAAGAAGGGTGTGAAGCCCACAGAGCGGTTTGGAGTGGTGCGCAGGCTTCAGAGCACTGAGGGTAGCTCCTCGACCCAACAGCCGGCTGAGCGCTCGAGAGGCTCGACCAGTCTTGGTTTGATGCCGGCCAGGATCAGCCCATTCGCCTTTTCCACCTGTCCATTTGACTGAGGGTGCGCCACCGATGCTAGGTCCAGCCGGATGCCTTTCTGACCACAGTAATCAGCAAAGACTCCCTTCGCAAAGTTTGTCCCATTGTCGGTGATGATGCTGTGGGGTACTCCGTATCTTGTGATGATCTCGTTGAAGAACTTGATCGTGGACGAGCCGTCGAGCTTCTTGATTGGCTTGGCCTCGATCCACTTGGTGAACTTGTCCACGGCTACCAGCAGATGTGTCAAGCCCCCGGGTGCGGTCTTGAATGGCCCTACCATGTCCAGGCCCCAGACAGCGAACGGCCAGGTGAGCGGGATGGTCTTGAGGGCTGCCGCTGGAGTGTTTCTGTGCTTGGAGAAGCGCTGGCAGCCGTTGCATTGCTTCACCAGTTGCTCCGCATTCTGCTTGGCCGTCGGCCAATAGAAACCATGGCGGAAGGCTTTGGCCACCAAGGCTCTGGAAGATGCGTGATGTCCGCACTCCCCTTGGTGTATTTCTCTTAGCAGCTCTGTCCCTTCTTCTGGCTCGATGCACTTCTGGTAGATGCCTGACACGCTGCGCTTGTGCAGCTCGCTGTTGATGATGGTGTATGCCCCAGCTCGGCGCTGAATTCGCCTAGCTTCCGCTTCGTCTTGCGGCAGGTCCCCAGTGATGAGGTAGTTGGAGAATGGCTCCGCCCATGAAGGTATCTCCCGTATGTGGAAGACACTGGCGACCAGAGGGTCAGCAGCTCCTGGGTCCGTCGTTGAGCCGGCTTCGCTTGATTGTCCGGCTGGGGGAGCGGGCGTGGAGCCGGCAATCCCCTTGTCCTTCGTCGAGCCGGCCGCGCTGGGCTGGCCGGCTGCCTCCTCCAGCCCCGAGATGGCAGCCCCCGAGTCCGGTGGTGGTACCTGAGCCGGGGCTGGGTCTCCAGGCACGTAGATGGATATGGATTCCGGCGAAGGTTTGATGGACGGCTTGTGGATGATCTCCAGGGACACCCCGGCTGGGATATCCTGCTTAGTGGAGCCAATCTTGGACAGCCGGTCTGCCTCCTCGTTGTTTGCTCTGGGGACATGGTGGAACTCGCAGCCCTCAAAGCATCCGCTGAGCTGCTGCACGTAGAAGCGATAGGAGGCCATGTTGGCGTCCTTGGCGTCCCAATCCCCTAAGACCTGGTGCGTTACCAGGTCAGAGTCTCCGAAGCAAAGAATCCTCCTGATTCCAATCTGCTTGGCCATCTTGAGCCCATGCACCAGGGCTTCGTACTCGGCGACGTTGTTCGACGCACGGAAGTGTATCTGTAGCACGTACTGCAGCTTGTCTCCCTTGGGAGAGGTGAGGACGACGCCGGCTCCCAAGCCCCCGAGCAGCTTGGAGCCATCAAAGTGCATGCGCCAATGGGTGGAGTCTGGAGCCGGCGGCAAGTACTGGTGCTCTCCCCAGTCCGCGAAGAAATCCGCTATGATCTGCGACTTGATCGTCGTCCTGGGCTTGTACTGAATGGTATGAGCTGCGAGCTCAATCGCCCACTTGGCCACTCTTCCTGACACGTCCTTGCATCCGATGATCTCCGAGAGCGGAGCGGTGCTCACCACCGTGATTGGGTGCTCCTCGAAGTAGTGCTTCAGCTTCTTGGCCGCCATGTACACGCCGTACGCGACCTTCTGATAGTGCGGGTAGTTCTGCTTAGAGAGAGTGAGCACCTCACTCAGGTAGTACACCGGGCGCTGAACCGGCAGCTCTTTGCCTTCCTCGGTGCGTTCCACTACGATCACCACGCTGATGACGCGGGGGGTCGCTGCGACGTAGAGCAGCATTGGCTCTCGCGGAGCTGGCGTGGCCAAGACTGGCGCGGTAGACAAGGCTCACTTGAGGTCGTTGAAGGCGTCATCAGCGCGCTGGGACCAAACGAAGTGGTCTGTCTTCTTCATCAGCTGGTACAGCGGCATGGCCTTCTCCCCGAGCCGGCTAACGAACCGGCTAAGCGAGGCCAGGCAACCAGCAAACTTCTGCACATCTCTGAGCTGGGTGGGCTTCTCTAGGGCCTCGATGGCTTTTATCTTCGAGGGGTTAGCCTCGATCCCTCGCTGGGAAACGATGTAACCTAGGAGCTGTCCAGCCGGCACACCGAAGGTGCACTTCTCAGGGTTGAGCTTCATGCGATAGCGCCGCAGGTTGGTAAAGGTCTCCCTTAGGTCATCCAGGAGCGTGCCGCTCTGCTTGGTCTTCACCACCACGTCGTCCACATAGGCGTGCACGTTCCTCCCAATCTGCCCTTGCAGACATCGCTGCATGGTTCGCTGGTAAGTGGCTCCAGCGTTCTTCAGGCCGAATGGCATGGTGACGTAGCAGTAGGCTCCATATGGGGTGATGAAGGAGGTCTTGATCTGATCCGGCTGGAAGAGCGGGATCTGGTGGTAGCCTGAATAGGCGTCCAGGAATGACAACAGGTCGCAGCCGGCTGTGGAATCGATCACCTGGTCAATCCGTGGCAGTGCGAAAGGATCCTTGGGGCAGGCCTTGTTGAGGCTGGTGTAATCGATACACATTCGCCAAGTGTTGTTCTTCTTCAGAACCAAGACTGGATTCGCGAGCCAGTCTGGGTAAAACACCTCCATGATGAAGCCGGCTGCAAGGAGCCGGGCAATCTCCTCGCCAATTGCTTTCCTCTTCTCTTCTGCGAATCGCCGCAGCGGCTGCTTGACCGGCTTGGCGTCCGGCCGGACGTTAAGCGCGTGCTCAGCCAGCTCCCTCGGCACACCAGGCATGTCCTTTGGAGACCATGCAAAGATGTCCCGATTCTCACGGAGGAAACTGGTGAGCTCGCTTTCCTATTTGGCAGACAAGCCGGTGCCGATGATGACATACTTGGAGGGGTCGCTCTCGTCCAGCGGGATCTTCTTGGTGTCGTTAGCCGGCTTGAATTGCTCCACAGGCGACTGGCGAACTGGTATGTCTTGTTGGGCCAGCTCTACGCGATGCAGAAGCTGCCTTTTCTCCTCGGCGATGACCAGCGCCTCTGCCAGCTGCGAGCTCTCCTTGGCGCAGGCCAGAGACTTCTTGAAGCTTCCCGAGACTGTGATTACGCCTCTGGGCCCTGGGAGCTTCATCTTCAGATAGGCGTAGTGCGGGACGGCCATGAACTTAGCCAGGGCCGGTCGGCCTAGCAGCGCGTGGTAGGGACTGCTGATGTCCGCCACCTCGAACCAGATAGGCTCGCGGCGGCTATTCCCCTTCTTTCCGAAGAGAACCTCCAGCTGCACCTTGCCCAAAGGGGTGCAAGAATGCCCAGGCACGACGCCATGGAAGGTGAGCCGGCTAGGTTTCAGTTGAGCAAGCGGGATGCCCAACTTCTCCAGAGAGCTCCGGTAAAGAAGGTTGATACTACTGCCGCCGTCGATGAGCACGCGGGAGAACCGGCACATGTGCGTATCGGAGCACACGACAGGGTCCACGACCAGGGCGTATTCTCCAGGGCTGGACATCAGCCTTGGGTGGTCCTCGCGCCCCCAGGTAATGGCCGCCTCGGACCAATGCATGAACTGGGGTTCTGCAGGCATCACAGCATTCACCTCCGCCTCATGCCAAAGGTCGTTCCTTTTATCCTTGCCCGGGGTAGTGAAGATGTCATACTGCTCCACGTCCGTCGGGAAGTCGTCATCTTGATCCGGCTCGCCTCCAGCCGGTTCGCGGCGTTGGTCCTCCTGACCTCCAGCCGGTTGTGCTTGCGGCGTTCCAGGGATTTGCCGAGCGCGCTGCTCCAGCTCTCTCATGAAACGGCACTGACGCGTGGAGTGGGTCGCTTCCCTACCCGGGGAGGTGTGAAACTTACACGGCTGATCAAGCGCAGCATCGAGGGTGTACTTGCCCTCTTTGCGCCCATGACCGCTGCCTGCAGCCCCCGGGCCTCCTTGGTCTGAAGCCGCTCGCTTTGAGCTAGCAGATCCCCTAGAGGACGCCTGAACGTGGTCTAGCCACATGTGGATGTGCAGCGCCGATGGGTGAGCCTGGGACTCCAACCCTGGTGCTGACTCCTGGGACTGGCATGGCCTGCCTGCCCCGCCGCCTTGCTGGGCGCGGCGGCCTTGAACGGTACCGCTGGGAGCACGGCCACCGTGCCCACGCCCTCCGCGGCCTCGGCCTGCCGATGGCGACCGCTGGATCTGGCCAGGGACAGTGGTGGCGAAGCTGCGGCGCAGGTCACGGGCGAGCTCGGTCGGTGCGTCTCTGTGCACATCGTAGAACTCGCCGAGCGTGGTGCTCGCGCGGCGTCGGTTGGTCTCGTCCTCAGCCGCCTTGCCAAGGAGAACGAGGCGCGTCTGCTCCAAGGCCTCGGCGACCCGAGCGGGATCGATGACGCGGTCGAGGGGAGCGCGCAGGTCCACCACGGAGACGTCCGGGGCGTCCCGCTCTGGGAGTGAAGCGTCTTGCTCCTGAGGAGGTGGGCGCTCGAGCAACGGGCGCTCGGGGCGCGGTAGGTCGCCGCCCTCATCCCCTCCCAGGGCCATCACCTCGACCGCGTCGCCAAGGTCGCTGCTTTCACCGCAGCTCGATCCTCCGTCACAGAGGGAGTCGAAGACGTCGGTGATCTCCTCCGGGAAAGACCTGGCGACGTAGAAGCGGTGGCCGCCGACGTCGAGGAAGGAGCCACCGTTGCCAAAGCCGTTCCTGAAGTGGGCCAAGTTGTCGTCGACGCAGTCGAAGGTGCCGAACCTCCAGACGAGGCCGGAGGCGACCTTCTCGGCGGGGGGTCCCGGCCGGAACTTGACTCCGCTCGCCACCGCACTTTGCCCCACGGTGGGCGCTAACTGTCGTGGGAATTTGGAGACAGTAGCCATGGGGAGGCTTATCGGGGGGGCTCGACAGTTGGTGACGATGGGTCCGGCTCGAGATTGTGCCAAGAGAGACACCTCGGTTTACCCAGGTTTAGGGCCCTCCCGGTTGGAGGTAAACCCCTACTTCCTGCCTGCTTCGTATTGATTGGATAGTAGCGATTACAGTGCTCCTAGAGCTGTTCGGCTAGAGGAGGAAGAAGAAGATCAGATCTCTCTATGCTAAGGGTTCAGGCCCCCTTATATAGACGGGGGCCTGGTTACAGGTTTCGGTAATGCTTCGGCCGGCTGCCGGCTCCTCGGCGGCGGCGTTCTTGGCCTGATCTCCTCTGGCCACGCTCTGGCAAAGGCACTTTATAAAGTGCCTTTTCCCTGGGCTGGCATCCTGAGGGCATATCCCCTCTCCTTTGCCTCGGATCCCATCGTGGGGAAGGGGCTTCGGTCTCTCATTGGTCGGTCGTGGCCGTGGCGCTCGTCACTCTTGTCCTGCGCCTCTGCCGGTCTTGTCGGGACCGTCCTGCTTTTGGCCAGACAACCGTTGAGAGATTTGTCTCCGTCGCTCGGCTCCAGTCCTCCTCGGTGGAGTCGTCAGCCGGCCGCTGGCGCAGCCGGCCCAGCCGGGTGGAGCCGGTCTCCTCGCGCTGAGGTCGTGGGATTTCCTGGGACGCCAGCCGGCATATTGCCCGGCTCGTGGTACGCCCCCTAAGTCATCCCCACGACATATCCTGAGGTTTAGCCTCGCGGAGCGTCGCCGGCCGTCTCGGGACATGCCGGCTTCGCATCCAACCCGGCTGGCGATCGTTGCGCCGTTGACTGCAAATGCTCGGCTCCTCGGGACTTGCTCCCTCGGGGTCTGGGCCGAGACGCCACTTGTCCATGCACCGCATCGTCACGTCCAATCGGCTCTGGTTCCATGATCCTATGTGGCAACCGCAGCGGTTGCCTAACCCTCGCGCGGTCGTGGCGCACGACGGGGAGAGCGGTTGCCAGCTCAACGTGGGTGAGGCGAGCAACTGATCCGTCCTCCTTCTTTCAAACCGGGGACCGTTCTTAAAGTAATTCACCAGTCCCCCGCTTCTCTTCTTCCCTTAGCGCTCGCTTGCCCCCGAAATCCTCTGCCTTTGAGCTTCTCCCTAACAGATTTAGGATTTCCTGCTCACTCTGCCGCCATTCCGCTCATCCAGATCCGCACCCGGATGGATCCCAAAGCATCCCGGCCCAAGGGAAAGGGGCGGCCTCAGACAGGGACGCCGCTCCATCCCCTTTACCAAAGGGATCCTGGGAAGGCTCTTGGGTGAAGGAGAAGCAGATCGAGCTGCTGCGCCAAGGTCGAGTGCTTCCGCCCGTGGATCTCATGGGCTGTCGCCCCACCGGCGGCGAGCGAGTTCCCACTCCTGAGCCTGGGGAGACAGTGGTCTTTTACGACCATTTCCCCAGGGGCTTCGCGCTGCCCGCCAGCAGCTTCCTGCGCCAATTCCTAGATCATTTTCATCTACAGCCGCACCACATTGGGGCGAACGCGATGATGACGTTGGCTGCGTTCGCGGCCCTTTGCGAAGCGTACTTGGGCATCTGGCCCAATGTCGAGCTGTTCTGCCAGCTGATCTACTTCAAGACTCAGACGGTAGACACCATTCCCGTAGTGTGCGGGACGGCCTCCTTCTATGCGCGCAAGACCACGGACTTCCCCAGATTGAAAGGGAAAGAGTCTTGCAAAAAGTGGCAGCGCTCCTTCTTCTATGTGAAGAATCTGAAGGAGGGCGCAGACCATATCAACCTGCCGCCCTTTGACTCAAACGAGCCTGAGTGGGATAGCTGGAGCGCTCCTCTTCCTCGCCCCGCGCCAGATGTGGAGAAGATTCTCTAGCGGATCTCCGCTCTGCAAAAGGACGGCGGCCTGAAGCCGTCTGACCTCCTGCTCGCCTTTCTGGATGCCCGCGTGTCGCCCCTCCAGCGCCGCTCGCACAAGATGTGCTTCTTGGGATCGGCCAGGGATCCAACTCGTCATTCTTCCAGGGCGCTGTCAGCGACTGAGGTGGCACAGAAGGCGAATCGAGTTGCTGATGTCAAGCTTCTGGCCTCGTGGAAATGGGGCCTAAAACCTCATGACCGGAGTAACCCGATTGCCGAGGTACGCTTGCCGGGCTTGGCCTCTGTCTCCCCCCCCCCTTGTGATTCTGACTATCTGACCTTTATTTGTCTGGCTCGGGCAGAACTTGTTTGCTCTGCAGACCGCAGAGAATTAGGCCCTGCGTCAAGCCGGCTTTGCTGCTGACAGGGCGGAGTCGGACGACGAGGTCGTTTGGGACGATGCCGAGGAGGACGAGGATGCCGGCTCCCACACCGCCGTCGAGAGTTCAAGCGCCACCCATGGCAACGAAGGAAGTGAAGAGCTCGTAGACTCGGGCGAGCCCCTCAGCCACTCCAGTAAGTTTCCAGGTCCCTCCTCCTTAAGAGACTGGTCCGAGGATGATGATGACGAAACAGGGTCGGTTGCCACCCCCGGGGGCGCAGCCCTTCATGTAGCCGCCGCGGCCGCCGCTGGAGCTCAAGCTCCCCCGATCGTGGATCTGCCAGAGTCTCCGGAGCAACATCCTGTTGCTCTAGAGCCAGCCAGCTCGAAGCCGGCAGACCCAGAGGGGACTGGAGGCAGGACGGCTGGCACCAAGAGAGGGAGCCGGCCGGCTCCGATCGAGCCGGCTGAGAAGCGAAGGAAACCGGAGCCGGCGACGAAGAACCTGCTCCATCCTAACATGAAGAAGGTGACCAAACGGTGAGCTACCACCGTTGCCGGGTAAGCTTTCCGCCTCAGTGCTTCTTACCACTATTGGCCGCCGCAGTTCTGATCAACTCAATTATGGGGTGCCTCCTTCGTAGGTCTCCCATCTCCATTGACCTGATTACGCAGCCTCCCCCCGCTTCCGCATCAGGGGAAGCTGAAACCTCGACTCCTGACCTCCCATGCAACAAGAGGGCGTGCAGGGAGGATGCTGGCGGTGACTTGGGTCGCGCTAAAGAGGATCGCCGTTCCCCGCGGTTGGAGTTTGTCGCGAGCGAGGCTAGGGCAGAGGAGCCTGTCCGCCCGGAGGCGCCGGCGAATGCTGTCTCCAGCCCGGCTGCCGCGGCCGAGGCCGTACCTACGCAAGCCGGGGAAACCACCTCGGCGGAAGCTGCCACGCCTCCTCCTGCCATCGAAGAGATTGCGGCGGGGGATGTCGCCGCTTCCCACGCGTCCTCTGACCTGCCTAGCCAAGAAGACACGCACGAGGCCGCGGCAAAAACGACAGAAGAGACCCCGGTGCGCATGGGGTCATTGGAGCCCTTGGAGCCGGCTGCCCGGACCCCTTCCAGCCCTGAGCTTGCGCCAAGCGCGCGGGCTGTAGTGCCTGTATCTGGGACAGGGGCTGGCGTGGCTGCTGGTCCCCTTTTCTTTGGGCTGGCCTCCAATTCTGGCGAGGTTCCTCAAGGACCCCTCGCCACTCGGGTAGTGGGGAGTGAGCGCGATGAGGCTTCTCTGGCTCCTGAGATTGCGGCCAAGGACACCACGAGGGGGAAAGCTCCTGCTGCTGCGGCCGGGTCTGGCGTTGGGAGTTTAAGCTCCGCTGGCCAGCTTCAGCAAGAATGGGCGGACACCGCCTAGAGCGTCGAGGCCGGAGGAAAACTCAAGGCCCAGGGTAGCAAATTGACCCTAGCAGAATTGAGCAAGCAGTTCTCTACCATCAAGGAGTCGCTGAGGAACGCCAGCCTCCAATTCCTCGATGCAGCGCGGACAACCGATGTAAGTACCGCGCCTTTAGCCTTTGATTTCTTCTGCTGGCTGGGAGGCGAGGCCCGTAGCTCTGTGGCCAATTTCTCCATGCACCCTAGCCCCCGAGTTTCGAGGTAGCTATAGTGGCAGCTGGCTTGAAAATGAATCTCGCTAAGAAGCATTGCCTTTCTATTTTCCACAGGATCTGAATGCGCTCCGAGCCAGCGTCTTCCAGAAGCTACTGGCGAAGTATCGCACCGGCAAGGTTCAGTACCAGGGTCTGAAAAAAGAGCTGGAGAAGCTGTCAGGTAAGCCCAAGACTCTCTGCTTTGAAATGCTACTATTGCCCTTTCCACTCTCATGCTTCCATTCTCAGATGTTGCCTCACTCATCTCCTCGCTTGAGTCCCGGTTGGCCAACTCGATGTCGGCCGACACGGTTGAGCTACTCAAACAGGAGCATGCGGAGGAGCTTCAAAGCCTGCGAGCCCAAGCTGCCCGAGCTCAGGAGTTGGAGACGGAGCTGACGAAGGCTCGAGAGGCGGAATCATCACTGCGGCTGGAATTTGACCGCCAGCTAGCCAAGGAGCAAGAAATCCTCTCTGCGAAGTATGATAGCGAGGTGGACGAGCTTCGCGCGTCGCTGGAAAGCACAGTCGAGAGCCGCGACGTCAATATCAACGAGCTAGAAACTCTCCGAAAGCTTGACAGTGAGCAGCATGACAAGGAACTCGGCATTTGGCGCGCCCAAGACCGAAAACTCCAGTCCGGCCTGCTGGAATTAGAGCACGCTCTTCATGGTACGCTTCCCTCTCCATTTCCCAGCTTTCGCTCTTTCACGTCATTTCCTCACTCTCTGATTGCCCTCGCAGAGGCTTTCCCCGATTCCGACGGGGCCGCGGCAGCCGTGCTGGAGGAGTATAGGGCAGAGCAAAAGATCGTCCCTAGCAGTGACCCCAAGGCCCAGCTTTCCTCAGGGGAATTGATGGCATCGGTTAAAGGCCGGCTTCATCTAGTTGCTGGGTTGGGCGGGGATCTCCGCCAAGCTGTTGTTTCTATCTTCAAAGCTTTGTGGCCTGGGCGAGCGGTGCCTGACAAGGTCCAGACGCTTCTCAAATGGATTCCGCTTGTGTCCAACCGGGTCGACGTCTAGAAGGAGTCCGCGGCTCGAGCCAGCGCTGCGCAGGCTTTGGAGTTCGTGCTCTCGTGGTATCCAGGCATTAGCCTGGACCAACTAGAGCACCTTCGCGAGGGCGGATCGGCAGGCCTCGACAAAGCCAAGCTCCGCCAGCGTGCTTGCGCCATCGCAGAGTGTGCCGATACTGACGTGCTCTTCGACGCTGGGGATAGCGATGAGTCCTTGGACGGTGCGGATTTTGAAGAGCCCAGCTCTGTGGAGGTACCCCAGAAAGCCCCCGAGGATCTCGCTGACAGCTCCATTCCTTCGTCCCCCAGCGGCGATGACTTCGTCTTGGCAGCTCAAACTGGCGACGTTGCTCCGCTGGATCCGGCCGGCTCACTGAAGGCCCCCTGATTGTGTCAAGGTTTCTTTGCTCATTTGTATGTGTACTGAACTTATGCCCCGCTTAGTGACATTTCGCTCGCGCACACCGATGGTGTTTCATCCTAAGTCCTTTATGCATCGATTTCTAATTGTTCATGGACTGGATTTTGCCTGATCTCTTTCGACTTTTTCCTTTATCTCCCCATCCTTTGGCCCTTCTACCCCCAACCAGCAGCCTGGTGCCGGTCGGTCTCCCTTGGACTGGCAGCCGAATGCCATTCTAGGGTGGGAGCGTGCCGGGGAATGAGGAGTAGTACTTCGGTGCGTAAAAGATCTAGCTCGGTCCAGCCCACACACAACTATTGACCGGTGTACGCAGTTCTTAGGTGAACGATGACGCTTTCGACGTCTTTGGCGTCTCTTCTCCTTAGCGATTTTCCTAAGTGGGTGACCCACCGGCTCCATTCCCAGGGCTTATCCTGGGCCTGGGACAGAGGTTAGGCTCGAGGTCTGATCCGCACTCAGTACTCGTTCGTCTGACAAGAAGTTCGATTCGTCGTGTTTTCGGGCATTTCCTCTTAGCGATTTTCCTAAGTGGGTGACCTGCTGGCTCCAATCCCTTGGCCTATCTTGCGCCAGGGATGAAGGTTAGGCTCTGGGTCCGATCCGCACCTAGTACTCGTTCGTCTGATAAGAGGCTCGTCGGTTTGAGGCAGCCGGCTCCCGTTCGGAGCCGGCCTTCAGCCCCATGAATAACGCTAGAAAGGCAAAAGATACTTTAAAGCATTCTTTTCTGGGATCAGCCGTATGCCGCCCAAATTTCTTTTATTCAACAACACTTGTTCGGGATACAAGGTTCTTTTTGCCTTGGCAAACCAAAGGTCTTAAGCGATTCTTGACTTGTCTCGGGCGAGGCCTCGATGCGCACCCTCCTACCTCGAGGAAGGGCCAGCCCCCGAGACAAGAATTTCGGCCTCCCTGCCCACTTCGGGTGGGTCTTCCTTGGTGCCGCCTGCCGGCTTGAAGTGAGGAGGCTACGGGCCTGGTGCCGTACGGCCTGGCTGGGTTGCCTCCACCCGCTGCAGCAGCTGACGCTTTTCCTCAGCGATGACCAGAGCCTCCGCCAGTTTAGAACTGGCTCTCGCGCATTCTATCGACTTCTTGTAGCATCCGGAGGCAGTAATCACCCCACGAGGGCCAGGAAGCTTCATCTTCAAGTAGGCGTAGTGCGGGACAGCCATGAACTTGGCCAAGGCTGGCCAGCCAAGCAACGCGTGATAAGGGCTGTTAAGGTCTACCACCTCGAACCAAATTGGCTCGCGACGATGATTGTCCTTCTCGCCGAACAGCACTTCCAGTTGGATCTTCCCCATTGGCGTGCAAGAGTGCCCCGGCACAATCCCATGAAAGGTTAACTTGGTTGGCTTCAGCTAGATTGCAGGGATCCCCAGCTTCTCCATCGTGGTGCGATAGAGCAGGTTGATGTGGCTGCCTCCACCGATGAGCACGCGTGAGAAATGGCAGGTACGCGTATCTGAAAACATGATTGGGTCCAAGACCAGCGCGTAGCCCCGGGTCTAGGCATGAGTGGCGGGTGATCCTCGCGCCCCCAGGTGATGGACGCTTCAGACCAGTGCATGTACTGCGGCCCAATTTGCATAACCGCGTTCACCTCAACCCCGAACCAAGGTTCATCCTTTGGGTCTTCCATCTGGGAAGTGAACACGTGATACTATTCCACATTGGCTTCCTCCGGGTAGTCCCCAGCGGCCTTAGCCGGCTGCCGATTCTTGTTCCCTTGTGCTTCAGCCGGCAGACCTGGCGGCGGGCCTGGCAATTGGTGACCGCCCTGCTCCAGGTCTCTGGTGAAACTGCACTGGCAAGTGGTATGGGCCGCCGGCTTGCCTGAGACACTGTGAAACTTGCAGGGTTGATCTAGCATCACCTCGATGGTGTACTTGTCCTTGCTGAACTTGTCCCCTTTGCGCTTCTGGCTTCCGCCCATAGCCCCCGGGCTTCCTTGGACGGCGGCCACCTGCCTGGAGCCATACTTGTTGTCATGACGCTCCTCTTTCCTCTTACCGTGGCGATCATGGTTGTGATGTCCTCCCTGACCGGATGCCGGCTGAGACAGGCCTCCGGCTGGCGCTGGATCGACGCACTGCACCCTTGCGGCGGAGTCGGCAGAAGCGTACTTGTCCGCTATCGCCATGAAACCAGCCATTGTCTTCGGCTCGGCCCTATGGAGCTTATGCTTCAACAGGGTCCCTTCCCTGCATCCGTCCGTGAAGTAGCCTATGGCCTGCTCCTCGCCCACTCCTTCGCATGAGTTGCGCAGCTCGGACCACCTCGTGAGGTAGTCACGGTCTGGTACATCCAGACCTTGCTTGTAGAGCGCCAGTTGGCGTGGACGGGGTGGTCGCTTGTAAGTCCCAGTGAAGTTCTTCATAAACGCTTCCTGGAAGTCATGCCACGAATTGATCTGCAGAGCCGGCAGGCTGTTGAGCCATGTCCGAGCAGATCCTGTGAGCATGAGCGGCGCGTAGCGCACCGCTGTCCTCTTGATGCCACCCGCGATGTCGATGGCAGTGACGTAGTCCGACAACCAGTCCTCCGGCTTCACCGCCCCGGTGTACTTGGGCATGTCGCGCGGGAGCGTGAACTTGGCTAGGAAGGGCTCGTTGCGGATGCGGGGACCGAAATAGACCGGCCCCGCCGAAGACTCCTCTTCATCGAACTTGGAGTCCGCCAATTGGTTGAGCCGATGGCGCGCGTCATCCTTTGGCGGGTCGACGCGCTCTCCGATCCTCAAGCTCACGTGCGAGCGAGCCGGCTGGGGACCTTTGGTGCCTTGGCCGGCTCTTGGAGCCGGCGTGGCTTGCGCTGTAGGCTTGCCGCGTGCCGGCTCCGCCACATCTGACCGAGGATGATTGCGTGGCTTGCTGGTGACCGCGGCCGGGTCTCGAGGCTGTTGGCTATGGTGGCCAGAATGCTGGGTGCAGTGATTTCCACCGCTCCTGCCAGGAGCTCGATTGCTTTAGCTGTGCTCCGCTGGGCCATGATTCGGTGAAGAGGCCTGCGCCTGTGACCTGTTTTGGCCAGCCACGACGATGCGGTTGTCGGGCCGCGTGCCGCTTGTCTCTCCATGCGGCTCCATCACCTGCTGCTGCAGATCGGCGGCGTCCAGGAGTTCCTGGAGCCGGGCTTGCTTCTCCCGCAAGTCTTCACCTTGCAGTCCGGCCAGTGCGGAGGTGACGTAGTGCGCATCATGGAGGTTCTTCGTGGGCGTGCTGTACGTAGGCCTGGGGATGACGGTAGGCAGCTTTGCCGAGGGCGCCGCCTGGTTCAGCTCCGCGCCCAGTTCGCGACCTCGTTGACGAACTTGTCCGGCCCTGCTGGGGCCATCCCTGGCTGGTGTGTAGCCTTGGGCGGTGTTGTACTCGTGGAGCGTGGAGAGGACGCGCTGACGAGTGTCTTCGACGCCAATCGCTTCCTTGAGGAGGTTGCGGTGCGTCCGCTCCAGATCCTCGGAGAGCTTGGCTGGATCGGCGGTGAGGTCGAGCGGAGCGCGCAGGTCCGTGATGGCGGCATCCAACACGTCCCGCTTTGGAGGTGGAAGATCTTGTTCCGGTAGAGGTGGGCGTTCGAGCGGTGGGCGCGCGGTGCGCGGTAGGTCACCGCCACCATCTTCCTCCAGGGCCATCACTTCGACCATGGCGCAAAGATCACTGCTTTCGCTGCAGTCTGATACGTCTCCAACGTATCTATAATTTTTGATGCTCCATGCTTGTTTTTACACCATTTGCTTAGTGTTTCGTTACACTTCGTGGCACTTTTATGCATTTTCCGGAACTAACCTATTAACAAGTCGCCACAGTGCCAGTTCCCTGTTTTCTGCTGTTTTTGTGTTTCATAAAAGTTACATAGGAAATATTCTTGGAATTGGACGAAACAAAAGCCGAACGTCCAGAAATTCACCGAAGCTTCTAGAGAACCGAAGAGGAGACGGAGTGGGGCCACGAGGGCCCCACACAATAGGGCGGCGCGGCCTGGCCCCTAGCCGCGCCCCCTATGTGTGACGGCACCTCGGCCCACTCCTGACGTTGCCCCTTCGCCTATAAAGACCCCTCGACGGGAAAAACCTAAGTACCCGATCACTTTTCCAGAACACATCGCGATCCGCCGCCGCCGTCGACCCGAAGATCGGGAGGATCCAGAAGCTCTTCCCGGCACCCTGCCAGAGAGGGGAATCGCCACCGGAGGTCTTCTTCATCGTCATGCTTGCCTCCGGAGCGATGAGTGAGTAGTCTACCTTGGACTATGGGTCCATAGCAGTAGCTAGATGGTTGTCTTCTCCACCATGTGCTTCATGTTTAGATCTCGTGAGCTACCTTACATGATCGAGATCACCGTTATGTAATTCTACATGTTGTGTTTGTTGGGATCCGATGAATATTGGTGTTATGATTGAGTTGAAGTACTGAATTTTATCTTATGTTACCTCTATGTTGTTTATGATCTTGCATGCTCTCCGTTGTTAGTAGCTATCTTGGCCGAGTAGTTGCTAGTGACTCCAAGAGGGGGTATTTATGCTCGATAGTGGGTTCATGCCTCTATTTAATCTGGGGGAGTGACAGAAACCTCTAAGGTTGTAGATGTGCTGTTGCTACTAGGGGGAAAACAACATTCATATGCTCAAGGGCATATGCTTTGTTTACATTACACACTTTGCTTAATGCAATTATCTGTTGTTCGCAACTTAATACTTGTGGAGTTCTCGGATTGATTCGCCACAAGTGGATTATTAGTCATAGATGCAGTTGGATGGCGGTCTATGTATCTTGTTGTAATGCCCAGAGTAAATCTCATAGTGATCCTCTCGACATATGCACGTTGTCTTTATTCAATCAATTGCCCAACTATAATTTGTTTACCCAGCATGTGTTATTTTATCTTATGGAGAGACACCACTAGTGAACTGTGGACCCCGGTCCTATTTCTATCATATTGCTATCACCTGTTTACTTTACTCGCACTGTTTACTTTACTCGCATACTATTACTATTTTCCACTCGATACGCTCATTCCTTTGTTTACAGCAAACCGGTGAGATTGACAACCTCATCGTAAGTTGGGAACAAAGTATTTGGTTGTGTTGTGTGCAGGTTCCACGTTGCTACTAGTTGAAGACGCGCTAACTCGTTTGATCATAAATGGCGCCCTTGTTGGAGTGTCACTCGACTAGCAAGCATCACCTTCAGTCGTATTGGCTCCTTCCTCTCCTAATCGACATACCTTGGTTTCTTAACTGAGGGAAAACCTTGCTGCTATATTCATCATACCTTCCTCTTGGGGTTCCCAACTGGACGGTGAAAAGCTATCAACACCGTACCGCATCAAGCTCTTTTTCTGGCACCGTTGCCGGGGAGGAAGAAGAAGACTTCTGCAAGGAGAGTTTTCGCACGCACATCCTTTACTTTGTTTTAAGTTTTGCTTTACTTTATTTTTACTTGCATCGTTTTATCAAAAACCCAAAAAAATTAGAATCCTTTGTAGTTGTTTTTACTTGTCTGCTTTTAGTTTGCTAG
This sequence comes from Dactylis glomerata, assembly GCA_007115705.1. Classification (NCBI taxonomy): domain Eukaryota; kingdom Viridiplantae; phylum Streptophyta; class Magnoliopsida; order Poales; family Poaceae; genus Dactylis; species Dactylis glomerata. Next base: position 1,132,994 of record QXEO01000087.1, read on the forward strand.
AATGGCTACTCCTGAAAACACCAAGTTGTGTGACTTTACTAGCACGAATAATAGTGATTTTGTCTGCACTCCTATTGCGCCACCTGCTCCTGCTGCAAATTTTTATGAGATTAAGCCTGCTTTGTTGAACCTTGTTATGAAAGAGCAATTTTCTGGTGCTGGTACTGATCATGCTGCAGCTCATCTCAACAATTTTGTTGAGCTATGTGAGATGCAGAAATATAAGGATGTGGAAAGTGATATTATTAAGCTTAAGTTGTTTCCTTTTTCTTTGAGAGGAAAAGCTAAGGATTGGTTGCTGTCTTTGCCTAAAAATAGTATTGATTCATGGGCTAAGTGTAAGGATGCTTTTATTGGTAGATACTATCCTCCTGCTAAGATTATAGCTTTGTGTAGCAATATTATGAAGTTTAGTCAGTTTGATAATGAACATGTTTCTCAAGCTTGGGAAAGAATGAAAGCTATGATAAAGAATTGTCCCACTCATGGACTGACTACTTGGATGATTGTTCAAACTTTTTATGCAGGACTGAATTTTTCTTCAAGGAACCTACTTGATTCAGCTGTTGGAGGCACTTTTATGTCCCTTACCTTGGGCGCCGCAATGAAGCTTCTCGACAATATGACGGTAAATTACTCTGAATGGCACACCGAGAGAGCTCCACAAGGTAAGAAGGTAAATTCTGTTGAGGAAACCTCTTCCTTGAGTGATAAGATTGATGCTATTATGCTTATGCTTGCTAATGATAGAACTCATGTTGATCCTAATAATGTTCCTTCAGCCTCTTTGGTTGCTCAAGAAGAGCATGTTGATGTGAACTTCATTAGAAATAATAATTTTAACAACAATGCTTATAGGAACAATTTTGCTAGTAACAATTATAGGCCGTATCCTTCTACTAATGGTAATGGTTATGGTAATTCTTATGGCAATTCCTCCAACAACACTAGGGCCGCGCCCTCTGAACTTGAAGTCATGCTCAAGGACTTCATTGGTAAGCAAAATGCTTTTAACAAGTCAGTTGAGGAAAAGTTAGGCAAAATTGATATTCTTGCTTCTAAAGTTGATAGTCTTGCTCATGATGTTGAACTTCTGAAATTAAAAGTGTTGCCTATTGATGTGAAAGAGAATAATCCTTTTGCTACTGTTAATGCTATCCAAGTTAGAATTGATGAAAAAGTTAGGATGCTAGCAGAATTGCATGCCAGGTGGGAAAGAGAAGATGAGATGGCTAGAGAGATGAAGGTATGTACCATTACTACCTCTAATGATGTTGCTCCTAATGCTAGCAATCCTCTTACTTTGATTGGTGTAGAGAAAACTCCCACTCCTTGTGTTAAAAAGCCTAAAACTGCTAAAACTTTTTCTCAAAAGAGTGCTGAATTTTTTTGGAGTGTAGGAGATGATAGCTCTGTTTCCTTTAATGATTTTGATGTTGATGGCTGCAATATATCTGAAGTTATTCTGTTCTTGCAAAAGCTTGCTTTGACTCCTAATGCTAGTTCTTTAAATATTGCTTTTACTAAGCATATTACCAATGCTCTTATGAAAATTAGGGATGAAAAGTTGAAGCAAAAAGCTTCTGTTCCTAAGAAGTTAGAAGATGGTTGGGAACCCATCATTGATATGCATGTTAATGGTTTTGATTGTCATGCTTTATGTGATCTAGGTGCTAGTATTTCTATTATGCCTAGAAAGATTTATGATATGCTTGATTTACCACCGCTTGAAAAGTGTTATTATGATGTTCCTATTGCTGATGTTGCTAAGAAGAAACCTTTTGGAAGGATTGATGATGTTCTTATTATGGTTAACAATAACCTTGTTCCCGTTGATTTTCTTGTTATGGATGTTGAATGCAATGCTTCATGTCCTATTATTTTGGGAAGACCTTTTCTTCGAACTATAGGTGCCATCATTGATATGAGGGAAGGCACCATCAAATATCAATTTCCACTTAAGAAAGGTATGGAACACTTCCCTAGGAAAATAAAGAAATTACTTTTTGACTCTATTCTTAGAGCAAATTATGAGCTTGATGCTTCATCACTTGATATTACTTGATTCGCAATTTTCTGCGCCTAGCTCAAAGGCGTTAAAGAAAAGCACTCCTGGGAGATAACCCAATGTTTTTACATTCAGTTCTTTTTCTTTTAATTGAGTCTTGGAAGTTATTACTACTGTAATGACCTCTCCTTATCCTTTTTATTTCGTTTTTGTGCAAAGAGAAGCCTCTAATTTGAGCGAGGTAAGATTTCGGGATGTTGCTGTCCTGAAACAGTTTTCGGTGCTGCACCGTAAAAATTTGTGAAAATTCTCTGTAAATCTTTTGGACCTGAGATTTCTTGTGCATATGCCCCAAGTTATATCCAAACTTTTATTAGTTGAACACTTTTTGATTTGAGCAACAGAAAATCCTCTAAAAATTCGACCTTTATCAGTTGTTCTGTTTTGACAATTTCTGCCACTATTCGTTTTTGCCGCTTTATCGCTTTCTTTTTTAGTTCTTTTGATCACGGAACTTTTGGGGAAGTTGCTACAGTAGTATATACTTTATATGTGGTGGTTTTGGGATGAAACCTGAAGCAAAAGAGGTTGATTCAATGTTATGCTTACACTAATGTTGCTAATAGATTTGTGTTTAGTTTTGTATGAAGGAAGTTTTCAAGTGTAGGGATTGGAGAATGATGAGATGAGTTGAAGAATGGACAAAAGCTCAAGCTTGGGGATGCCCAGCACCCCAAGAAATATCCAAGAAGTACAAGCGTCAAAGCTTGGGGATGCCCCCGAGGCACCCCTTCTTCATCGGCAAAAATCAGGTCACCTTTCAAGACACTATATTTTTATTGCTTCATGCATTATGCATTTTTCTTGGAGCGTCAGTTGTTTTAGTTTTCAGTATTAGTTTAGTTTTGTTTGCTGCAATAAATGGTTGGACCCAAACAAATTTCTTTTGGAGAAGTTGCCTTGCTTTTCATTTGCCAAGAACACTCCATTTTTCACTCTATTCGTTTCAACGAGTGTTCTCTTTTTCTAGAACTGCGTTTAGTTTTTGATTTTTGCCTTGATATGTGTTCAGATCTTCTTATATCTTTGCATCAAGGTGTATTTTTGCCTCTGGTCCTTATTGGTTTTCATCAAAAGAGTTGGCTATAAAAAGTTCGAATGGTGTTGGAAAAGAGAAAAAGCTTTATGCAAAAAAGTGGTACAAGAAGGAGCTTGTGTAGACTGCGGCCTAGGCTTTTGCATGTCGTGCTTGATGTCTTTTTGATAGTATGCTTAGTGGTTTTTCTGTAGCATGACTTGTCTCAAATAACTGAGATTGCTTAATGAGCCTTTGAAAAAATCATGCATTGTTTTAATTATTTGGAAGCATTATTTTGGTTTTCTCCTTGATGCTTTATTTGGGTTGACTTGGCGCATGCTCACACATGTTAGACTCATACAAAGTCGCCATAAAGCCTCTATGATCATTTACTTTTGACTTTTGATGCCATCTTATGCTTCTTTTAATGTTGCTTTGTCGCTATGCATGATTATGGCCGTTATTGCTCTCTTAGTTGGTCGCTCCCAGTCTTTTGCTAGCCTTCATTTTGTACTGAGTATGAGCTCTACTCATGCATCCAACTCCTAAAAACCAAGTTATTCCATTGTGTCCACTATAAATTCCTATGCATGGTATTTGTAAGCCATTCCAAAGTAAATTTTCATGTGCTACCTTTTAAAAAACCTTCAAAATACTTCTCATTTTGTGACACTGTTTTCAGCTCATGGGGACGTAGTGGTCGGATTTGCTATCTTCCATATTGTCTTATTCCAAAAAGAAAAAAAAAGAAAAAAAGAAAGAGAAAAGGCACTCCTCCATGGTATGTGAATGTTGGTGGGCACCCGATGGAATCGGTTAGCCATGGTTTGAGAAAGGAAAAAAAGGTGGGGAGGAGTGCCAAGCTTTATAAAAGAGCACAAAAGTGCCAATCTCTCTCTCAAAAACTTGCTTCATTTTTGTATGGAAGATAGTAAGAACCCCATTGCCAGTCGTTGACAAAAACAACCACCTCTCAAAACCAATTTTTATCTCTCTATTTTACAAATGAAAAGCTCTAGCACATGTTTAATCACTGCTTCCCTCCGCGAAGGGCCTTTCTTTTTACTTTTATGTTGAGTCACCACCTTCTACATTTATGCACCGTCTAAGAGAGCATAGTTGTCATTCTGAGTATAATGTGCATTGTCTCAAAGTTTTCATTGATTGATTCATGATGTTGGTTTCACTTGTTCTTAAATTACTTATATCTAGTCGCCCTCTTAAACTTGAAGGTGTCCTATGCATTTATGTTTTGCTCTCCATGAAGGACAAGCTGAAAACCATTTGTATGTTTTTCCTTATGATTTGAACACACATTTGACTTTCATTGTTTCATTTTCATGATCTTTTGTTTGTGTTCTATTTCATGTTATAACATGGTTGCTAAGTTTCTTCTATCAAGATTATATCTTTCATGCCCATGTTTTAAGTTATTTTGATCCCAGCACTCAATGCTTACATAGATGATCAAGATTGTGTAGGTGCATGTCACCTCAAAAATTATTTATTTTGTTATCACTTACCTACTCGAGGACGAGCAGGAGTTAAGCTTGGGGATGCTGATACGTCTCCAACGTATCTATAATTTTTGATGCTCCATGCTTGTTTTTATACCATTTGCTTAGTGTTTCGTTACACTTCGTGGCACTTTTATGCATTTTCCGGAACTAACCTATTAACAAGTCGCCACAGTGCCAGTTCCCTATTTTCTGCTGTTTTTGTGTTTCAGAAAAGTTACACAGGAAATATTCTCGGAATTGGACAAAACAAAAGCCGAACGTCCAGAAATTCACCGAAGCTTCCAGAGAACCGAAGAGGAGATGGAGTGGGGCCACGAGGGCCCCACACAACAGGGCGGCGCGGCCTGGCCCCTGGCCGCGCCTCCTATGTGTGACGGCGCCTCAGCCCACTCCTGACGTTGCCCCTTCGCCTATAAAGACCCCTCGACGGGAAAAACCTAAGTATCCGATCACTTTTCCAGAACACATCGCGATCCGCCACCGCCGTCGACCCAAAGATCGGGAGGGTCCAGAAGCTCTTCCCGGCACCCTGCCGGAGAGGGGAATCGCCACCGGAGGTCTTCTTCATCGCCATGCTTGCCTCCGGAGCAATGAGTGAGTAGTCTACCTTGGACTATAGGTCCATAGCAGTAGCTAGATGGTTGTCTTCTCCATCATGTGCTTCATGGTTAGATCTCGTGAGCTGCCTTACATGATCGAGATCACCGTTATGTAATTCTACATGTTGTGTTTGTTGGGATCCGATGAATATTGGTGTTATGATTGAGTTGAAGTACTGAATTTTATCTTATGTTATCTCTATGTTGTTTATGATCTTGCATGCTCTCCGTTGTTAGTAGCTATCTTGGCCGAGTAGTTGCTAGTGACTCCAAGAGGGGGTATTTATGCTCGATAGTGGGTTCATGCCTCTATTTAATCTGGGGGAGTGACAGAAACCTCTAAGGTTGTAGATGTGTTGTTGCTACTAGGGGGAAAACAACATTCATATGCTCAAGGGCATATGCTTTGTTTACATTACACACTTTGCTTAATGCAATTATCTGTTGTTTGCAACTTAATACTTGTGGAGTTCTCGGATTGATTCGCCACAAGTGGATTATTAGTCATAGATGCAGTTGGATGGCGGTCTATGTATCTTGTTGTAATGCCTAGAGTAAATCTCATAGTGATCCTCTCGACATATGCACGTTGTCTTTATTCTATCAATTGCCCAACTGTAATTTGTTTACCTAGCATGTGTTATTTTATCTTATGGAGAGACACCACTAGTAAACTGTGGACCCCGGTCCTATTTCCATCATATTGCTATCACCTGTTTACTTTACTCGCACTGTTTACTTTACTCGCATACTATTACTATTTTCCACTCGATATGCTCATTCCTTTGTTTACAGCAAACCGGTGAGATTAACAACCTCATCGTAAGTTGGGAACAAAGTATTTGGTTGTGTTGTGTGCAGGTTCCACGTTGCTACTAGTTGAAGACGCGCTAACTCGTTTGATCGTAAACGGCGCCCTTGTTGGAGTGTCACTAGACTAGCAAGCATCACCTTCAGTCGTATTGGCTCCTTCCTCTCCTGATCGACATACCTTGGTTTCTTAACTGAGGGAAAACCTTGCTGCTATATTCATCATACCTTCCTCTTGGGGTTCCCAACTGGATGGTGAAAAGCTATCAACACCGTACCGCATCACAATCCGAGCCTGCATCGCAGAGAGGGTCAAGCACGTCGGTTACCTCTTCCAGGAAGGGCTTGGCGACGTAGAAGTGGTGGCTGCCGACATCGAGGAAGGAGCCGTTGCCGCCGAAGCCGTCCCTGAAGCAGGCCAAGTTGTCGCTGACGCAGTCGAGGGTGCCGAACCTCTAGACGAGGCCGGAGGCGACCCTCTCGCCGGGGATCGATGGGGATCCCGGCTGGAACTTGACTCCGGTCGTCACCGCGTGTTGCCCCATGGTGGGCGCCAACTGTTGTGGGAATTTAGAGACAGTAGCCATGGGGATGGCTTAACGGAGGGGCTTGACGGTGGTGACGATGGGTCTGGCTCGGGATTGTGCCAACGGAGACACCTCGGTTACCCAGGTTCAGGGCCCTCCATGCCGGATGTAAAACCCCTACTTCCTGCCTGCTTTCTTATTAGCTTCACAGTGGTTACAGTGCTCCTCGAGCTGTTCGTCTAGAGGAGGAAGAAGGAGAAGGATTCGATCCCCTAGGCTAAGGGTCCAGACCCCCTTATATAGGCGGGGGTCTGGTTACAGATTAGGTGGCAGGCTGCCCGGCTACCGGCTCCTCGCGGCTGCGTCTTCGGCGTGATCTTCTGGCCCCCTCTGTCCCCTTCTGACAGTTGCACTTTATAAAGCGCCTTTCCCCCTTTGGACCGGCATCTGGGAGGCATATGCTCTCCCTTTTGCCTCGGATCCTTTCGTGGGGAAAACTCCTGCTCGCTGGTTGGTGGAGTCCGGTCGTGGCGGGCGTCACTCCCGTCCTTTGCCTCTATCGATCTTATCGGGGCCAGACCACTTTCGGTGATACAGCCGTTGGAGGAATCTTATCTTCATCGTCCGGCTCTGGCTCTCCTCGGTGGAGTCGCCAGCCGGCTGCTGATACGTCTCAAACGTATCTATAATTTTTGATGCTCCATGCTTGTTTTTACACCATTTGCCTATTGTTTTGTTACACTTCGTGGCACTTTTATGCATTTTCCGGAACTAACCTATTAACGAGTTGCCACAGTGCCAGTTCCCTGTTTTCTGCTGTTTTTGTGTTTCAGAAGTGATACATAGGAAATATTCTCGGAATTGGACGAAACAAGTTCCTGAAGTCTTATTTTACCCGGAAGCTTTCAGATATCCGAAGAGGAGTAGGAGAGGGGCCACCAGGGCCCCACACACATGGCAGGCGCAGCCCAGGCCCTGGCCGCGCCGCCATGGTGTGAGGGGGCCTGGTGTTGGAATTATGCCCTAGAGGCAATAATAAAGATGTTATTATTATAATTCTTGTTCATGATAATGTTTATATTCCATGCTAGAATTGTATTAAGCGGAAACTTTAATACTTGTGTGGTTTATGAACAACACCGTGTCCCTAGTACGCCTCTATGGACTAGCTCATTGATTAATGATGGTTAAGGTTTCCTAACCATAGACATGTGTTGTCAATTAATAATGAGATCATATCATTAGGAGAATGGTGTGATGGACAGACCCAAATAAAGCAGAGCAATTAGATCGTGTCATCGTGTTCATCTTTGCGAAGCTTTTCCTATGTCATGTATTGTATTCCTTAGACCATGAGATAATACAACTCCCTAGTATCGGAAGAAAGCTTTGAAGTCATCAAACGTCATCCTATGTGAGGGTGATAATAAAGGTGTCTCTCAGGTGATTAGAAAGTACTTGTTGAGTTGTATGTATCGAGATGGAATTTGTCCCTCCCAAGTCGGAGAGATATACTTCGGGCTCACTCGGTAATCGATATCAACACCGCTTGCAAGCATGTGGTTAAGGAGTTAATCACGAAGTGATATCGGATTACGGAACGAGTAAAGTACTTGCTGTGAACGAGATTGAACTAGGTATGGTGATACCGACGATCAAATCTCGGGCGAGTAAAATATCGTGTGACGAAGGGAATACATATACGGGATTAATTGAATCCTGACATCGTGGTTCATCCGATATGATCATCGATGAATATGTGGGAGTCAATATGGGTTTCCAGATCCCGCTATTGATTATTGATAGAAGATCATGTCTGCATATTCTCGAACCCGTAGGGTCACACACTTAACGTGCATCGACGCTAGGATAGAATGGATAATTGGTTTATGAGTTTTAGTTCGGAGTCTCGGATGAGATCCAGGACGTCACGAGAGGTTCCGGAATGGTCCGGAGAATAAGATTCATATAAAGGAAAGCAGTTTTTGGATTCCGGAAACGTTTCGGAGTTTATCGGTATTGTACCGAAAGGTTCTAGAAGGTTCCGGAGTGGGACCAATGTGGGCCCACTTGACGGAGGCCTGCGTGGGCCTAAGGGGAAGTGCCCTGGCCGCCCTGGGCCAGGTGCACAAGGCCCCTAAGGCCCAGCCGGCCAGCCCAAGGGGAAACCCTAAGGGAGTCTTCAAAGAAGGAAGGGGGGGAAACTTGCCCCCCACTCTTCCTACTCCAAGTCGGCTAGGGTTTGGGGAGAGGCCAAGCTGGCCTTGGCCGGCCACCCCTCTATATATATGGGGGCAAGGGCGCAGCCCTCTCTCACCCCCTGACCCAAACCCTAGCCGCCAACTGCTGCCCTCCCTCTCTCTCTCGCGACTGCACGTAGGCGAAGCCCTGCTGCAGAAACTCTCCACCATAAGCACCACGCCGTCGTGCTGCTGATCCAATCTATCTCTCCACCATACTTGCTGGACCAAGGAAGGAGGAGACGTCGCTGCACCGCACGTGTGCAACTCTCGGAGGCGCCGCCACTTGCGGCGTAGGATCGGATCGGATCGCGAGGAGGAGACGGCGAGTACGACTATGTCAACCACATTCTCTTGAACGTTTCCGCTGTGCGAATCTTCAAGGGTATGAAGATCTCATCTACCTCTCTCGTTGATTACATCTCCTAGATTAGATCTTGGCTTTCTTGTTCGTTGCGTAGGAAATTTTTTGATTTACTATGCTACGAAACCATTCAGTGGTATCAGAGCCAGGTCTATGCGTAGATGTGTTTCACGAGTAGAACGCAACATGTTTGTTGCGGGCGTTGATGTTTTCTGTTGCAAACCTCTTGTTGTGTATCTCTTATGGCGTGGTATAGTGAGATCGAAGCGGTCCAGGCCAACTTTACGCGACCGCGTTCGCGAGACCGGCTCCGCACTTGACGTGTGGCTTGTTCCATACATGCGGCTGGTGGATGCCAGTTTCTCTCACTATAGTAGTCATGGGATTTACATCGGATGTTAGCAACCATAATATCACCGTTGTGGCTTTTCGTAGGTAAGAATCGTTCTTAGCTTGCTACTCCCATAAGCCACGTAAAACATGCAACAACAAAGTAGAGGCGTCTAACTTGTTTTTGCAGGGAGTGTTTTGTGATATGGTATGGCCCAAGACATGATGTGTATGAATTGAGTTGTATGCAATGATCATGTTTTGTAATCTTTCACGACTTGCATGTCGATGAGTTCACAACCGGCTGGAGCCATATGGTTGTCTTTATAATTGTGTATGACCTGCGTGTCAACTTCTTATACGCCATGTAATAGCTTTACTTTATCGCTAAATAGTTAGCAATAGTTGTAGTTGCTATTCGTGGTGGAGGCAATCATGGTGGAGTGATGGAGATCATGCCGGCGCGCACAAGATGGAGATCATGGCGCGGAGATTGGCTATACCATGTCACATAAAATTATATGCATGTGATGTTTATCATTTTATGTATCTTATTTTGCTTAGATCACGACGGTAGCATTATAAGATGATTCCTCACTTAAAAGATCAAGATAAAATTGTGTTCTCCCCTCGTATGCGCCGTTGCGAAAGTTCGTCGTTTTCAAGCACCTCGTGATGATCGGGTGCTATAAACTATACGTTCACATACAACGGGTGCAAGCCAGTTTTGCACACGCGGAAAATACTTGGGTTTGACTTGACGAGCCTAGCATGTACAGACATGGCCTCGGAACACACGAACCGAAAGGTTAAACATGAGTCATATGAATGATATGATCGACACTTAGTTGTCCACCATTGAAACCACATCTCTTCTTCGGATTAGGTGTGGTGAATTTGGATCGTGTTCACTAAACAACTTGAGGGATGTTGAATTTAGTGGGAGTTCATCTAGTAATTTGATTAAGTTGAACTAGTTATCATGAACATAGTCTAAATTGTACTTGCAATGTTGTAGATCAAATGGCTAAGTCCAACTTCAACTTCAACGTTTTTGCTGAGAAAGAAAAGCTTAAGAACAATGGGTCTAACTTCACCAACTGGTTCCGCAATCTGAGAATCATACTCGCTGGCGGACAAAAAGCCTATGTACTTGACAAAGCGCTAGGTGACACCCCTGCTGCAACTGCGAAAACTGAAGAACTTGCTGACTTCAATGCTCGTAGAGATGATTGTGATGCGATTATGAGTACCATGCTGTTTTCTATGGAACCGGAACTTCAAAATCGTTTTGAGAAGTACCGCGGGCCTTTTGAGATACTTGAGGAACTGAAAACGATGTTTCAGACTCAGGCCCGTTCTGAGAGATATGAGATCTCTGAGAAGTTCTTTAACTGCAAGATGGAGGAAGGGAGTTCCGTTAGTGAGCACGCCATTAAGATGTCGGGCTACACTCAACGCCTTGAGCAACTGGACTGCAAGATTCCAGAGGAGCTCAAGATTGACAGAGTTCTGCAATCACTCCCTCCTAGCTACAAAGGTTTTGTAGTTACTCATAATCAAATTGGTTCCACTGATACGATCACTGAGCTCTTCGCTAAGCTGAAAGCTGCGGAGGTGGATATCAAGAAAGACAATCATGTGTTGATGGTCAACAAGACCACTAGCTTTAAGAAAGCTAAGGGAGCAAAGGGATCTTTCAAGAAAGGCGGAGGCAAGCGCGTTGCCCCTGCTGAGAAGAAGCTCAAGTCTGGACCTAAGCCGGACACTGAGTGCTTCTATTGCAAGGTCAAGGGTCACTGGAAGCGCAACTGTCCGAAGTACTTAGCGGACAAGAAGGCTGGCACCATCAAAGGTATATTTGATATACATGTTATTGATGTCTACCTTACTAGCGCTCGTTGTAGTGCCTGGGTATATGATACTGGTTCAGTTGCTAATATTTGTAACTCGAAACAGGAGCTACGGAATAGACGGCGGCTAGCAAGAGATGAGGTGACGATGCGCGTTGGCAATGGATCAAAAGTTGATGTGATGGCCGTCGGCACGCTCTCCTTAGTTTTACCTTCGGGATTAGTTTTAAACCTTAATAAGTGTTATTATGTGCCTGCGTTGAGCATGAACATTATATCTGGATCATGTTTATTGCAAGACGGTTATTCATTTAAATCTGAGAATAATGGTTGTTCTATTTATATGAATAACATCTTTTATGGTCATGCACCTGTTGTGAATGGTTTATTTCTTCTGAATCTCGAAAGCAATGAAACACACATCCATAACATTGAGGCTAAAAGATGCAAAGTAGATAGTGATAATCCAACTTATTTGTGGCACTGCCGTCTAGGTCATATTGGTGTAAAATGCATGAAGAAACTCCATTCTGATGGACTTTTGGAGTCTCTTGATTTTGAATCATTTGACACGTGCGAACCATGCCTCATGGGCAAGATGATCAAAACCCCGTTCTCCGGAATAATGGAGCGAGCAACGGACTTATTGGAAATCATACATACCGATGTGTGCGGACCAATGAGTATTTCGACGCGCGGTGGATATCGCTATTTTCTCACTTTTACTGATGACTTAAGTAGATATGGGTATATCTATTTAATGAAACATAAATCTGAAACGTTTGAAAAGTTCAAAGAATTTCAGAACGAAGTGGAAAACCATCGTAACAGGAAAATTAAATTTCTACGATCCGATCGTGGAGGTGAGTATTTGAGTTATGATTTTCTCACGCATCTTAAAGCAAGCGGAATCGTTTCGCAACTCACGCCACCCGGAACACCACAGCGCAATGGTGTGTCTGAACGCCGGAATCGAACTCTATTAGATATGGTGCGATCAATGATGTCTCTTACAGATTTGCCGTTATCATTTTGGGGTTATGCATTAGAAACCGCTGCATTCACTTTAAATAGGGCACCATCTAAATCCGTTGAGACGACACCGTATGAACTTTGGTTTGGTGCTAAACCTAAGTTGTCGTTTCTTAAAGTTTGGGGATGCGAAGCTTACGTCAAGAAGTTGATGCCGGACAAGCTCGAACCCAAAGCGGAGAAATGCGTCTTCATAGGATACCCTAAGGAAACGATTGGGTATACCTTCTACCACAGATCCGAAGGCAAAGTGTTTGTTGCAAAGAACGGATCCTTTCTTGAGAAGGAGTTTCTCTCGAAAGAAGTGAGTGGGAGAAAGGTAAAGCTAGACGAGGTTATTGAACCTTCTCTCGAGTTGGAGAGTAGCGCAGCACCAGAAATTGTTCCGGCGCCAGCCTGCATCAACAAGAGAGGAAGCTAATGATAAAGATCATGAAACTTCAAACGATGCTACTACTGAACTTCGCAGGTCGACAAGGTCACGTGCCACTCCTGAATGGTACGGCAACCCTGTCTTAACCGTCTTGTTGTTAGACAACAGCGAACCTGCGAACTATGAGGAAGCAATGATGAGCCCAGACTCTGAGAAATGGCTAGAGGCCATGAAATCCGAATTGGGATCCATGAGCGAAAACCAAGTGTGGACTTTGGTGGATCCTCCTAGCGACCGTAAGGCCGTTGAGTGCAAATGGATTTTCAAGAAGAAAACGGACGCGGATGGTAATGTTACTGTCTATAAAGCTCGGCTTGTCGCAAAAGGTTTTCGGCAAGTTCAAGGTGTTGACTATGATGAGACTTTCTCTCCCGTAGCGATGTTTAAGTCCATTCGGATTTTATTAGCAATTGCTGCGTTTCATGATTATGAAATATGGCAGATGGATGTCAAGACTGCGTTCCTCAATGGCAACATTGATGAAGAGTTGTATATGATGCAGCCCGAAGGTTTTGTCGATCCTAAGGATGCTAATAAAGTGTGCAAACTTCAGCGTTCCATTTATGGACTGAAGCAAGCATCTCGGAGTTGGAACCTTCGTTTTGATCAAGTGATCAAGAGTTTTTGATTTGTTCCAAATTGCTACGAAGCTTGTATCTACAAGAAAGTGAGTGGGAGCTCGGTGACATTTTTAGTACTATATGTGGATGACATATTGATTATTGGAAATGACATCGATATGCTTAACGATGTGAAGAGTTATTTGAATAAATGTTTTTCAATGAAAGACCTAGGGGAAGCTGCTTATATATTAGGCATCAAAATCTATAGAGATAGAGAAAGACGCCTAATAGCTTTAAGCCAAAGTACATATCTGGACAAAGTTCTGAAGAGGTTCAGAATGGATAAAGCAAAGAAAGGTTCATTGCCCATGTTGTCAGGTAAGATATTGAGCAAGGCTCAGTGTCCAGCTACGGTAAAAGATAGAGAAACTATGAGCAAAGTGCCATATGCCTCGGCCATAGGTTCTATTATGTATGCCATGCTGTGTACTAGACCGGATGTGTCCAATGCTCTTAGTTTGACGAGCAGATACCAAAGTGATCCAGGAGTGGAACACTGGACAGCCGTAAAGAACATCCTAAAGTATTTAAATAGGACTAAAGAAATGTTCTTGGTCTATGGAGGTGACGAGGAGCTCGTCGTAAAAGGTTACGTCGACGCTAGCTTCGACACCGACCCGGATGATTCTAAATCTCAGACAGGATACGTTTATATTTTGAATGGTGGAGCTGTGAGCTGGAGAAGCTGCAAGCAAAGCGTGATCGCGGGATCTACAACAGAAGAGGAATACATGGCTGCTTCGGAAGCATCAAGTGAAGGAGTTTGGATCAGAAACTTCATCACTGAGCTTGGTGTGGTTCCAAATGCCTTGGACCCACTGGAGATATTGTGCGACAACACTGGCGCCATAGCACTGGCTAAGGAACCAAGATATCATCCAAAAACCAAGCACATCAACCGCCGTTTCCATATAATTCGAGATTATATATCAGATGGAGATCTGAAGATTAGCAAAGTACATACAGATCTGAATGTCGCAGATCCATTGACTAAACCTCTTCCACGAGCAAAACATGATCAGCACCTTAATGCCATGGGTGTTAGATTGTTGCCAGATGTAAACTAGATTATTGACTCTAGTGCAAGTGGGAGACTGTTGGAATTATGCCCTAGAGGCAATAATAAAGATGTTATTATTATAATTCTTGTTCATGATAATGTTTATATTCCATGCTAGAATTGTATTAAGCGGAAACTTTAATACTTGTGTGGTTTATGAACAACACCGTGTCCCTAGTACGCCTCTATGGACTAGCTCATTGATTAATGATGGTTAAGGTTTCCTAACCATAGACATGTGTTGTCAATTAATAATGAGATCATATCATTAGGAGAATGGTGTGATGGACAGACCCAAATAAAGCAGAGCAATTAGATCGTGTCATCGTGTTCATCTTTGCGAAGCTTTTCCTATGTCATGTATTGTATTCCTTAGACCATGAGATAATACAACTCCCTAGTATCGGAAGAAAGCTTTGAAGTCATCAAACGTCATCCTATGTGAGGGTGATAATAAAGGTGTCTCTCAGGTGATCAGAAAGTACTTGTTGAGTTGTATGTATCGAGATGGAATTTGTCCCTCCCAAGTCGGAGAGATATACTTCGGGCCCACTCGGTAATCGATATCAACACCGCTTGCAAGCATGTGGTTAAGGAGTTAATCACGAAGTGATATCGGATTACGGAACGAGTAAAGTACTTGCTGTGAACGAGATTGAACTAGGTATGGTGATACCGACGATCAAATCTCGGGCGAGTAAAATATCGTGTGACGAAGGGAATACATATACGGGATTAATTGAATCCTGACATCGTGGTTCATCCGATATGATCATCGATGAATATGTGGGAGTCAATATGGGTTTCCAGATCCCGCTATTGATTATTGATAGAAGATCATGTCTGCATATTCTCGAACCCGTAGGGTCACACACTTAACGTTCATCGACGCTAGGATAGAATGGATAATTGGTTTATGAGTTTTAGTTCGGAGTCTCGGATGAGATCCAGGACGTCACGAGAGGTTCCGGAATGGTCCGGAGAATAAGATTCATATAAAGGAAAGCAGTTTTTGGATTCCGGAAAGGTTTCGGAGTTTATCGGTATTGTACCAGAAGGTTCTAGAAGGTTCCGGAGTGGGACCAACGTGGGCCCACTTGACGGAGGCCTGCGTGGGCCTAAGGGGAAGTGCCCTGGCCGCCCTGGGCCAGGTGCACAAGGCCCCTAAGGCCCAGCCGGCCAGCCCAAGGGGAAACCCTAAGGGAGTCTTCAAAGAAGGAAGGGGGGGAAACTTGCCCCCCACTCTTCCTACTCCAAGTCGGCTAGGGTTTGGGGAGAGGCCAAGCTGGCCTTGGCCGGCCACCCCTCTATATATAGGGGGGCAAGGGCGCAGCCCTCTCTCACCCCCTGACCCAAACCCTAGCCGCCAACTGCTGCCCTCCCTCTCTCTCTCTCGCGACTGCACGTAGGCGAAGCCCTGCTGCAGAAACTCTCCACCATAAGCACCACGCCGTCGTGCTGCTGATCCAATCTATCTCTCCACCATACTTGCTGGACCAAGGAAGGAGGAGACGTCGCTGCACCGCACGTGTGCAACTCTCGGAGGCGCCGCCACTTGCGGCGTAGGATCGGATCGGATCGCGAGGAGGAGACGGCGAGTACGACTACGTCAACCACGTTCTCTTGAATGTTTCCGCTGTGCGAATCTTCAAGGGTATGAAGATCTCATCTACCTCTCTCGTTGATTACATCTCCTAGATTAGATCTTGGCTTTCTTGTTCGTTGCGTAGGAAATTTTTTGATTTACTATGCTACGAAACCCTTCACCTGGGGCCACCTCTGACATTGCCCCTTCGCCTATATAAAGCCTCGGGATAAAAAACCCTAAAGGATTCGGCAAATTTCCAGAAAGAGTTCCGCAGTTCCGCCGCCGCCGTTGACGAATTTCGGGGGACAGAAGTCTCTGTTCCGGCACCCTGCCGGGACGGGGAAGTGCCGCCGGAGCCATCTCCATCGGTCTCCATCGCCGTCTCCGCCGTCTCCATCGACCTCACCGCCATCTCCATCAACCTTGCTGTCTCCTATGATGAGGAGGGAGTAGTTCATCCCCGGGGCTAAGGGCTCTACCGGTAGCTATGTGGTTCACCTCTCTTTCCCATGATGTGATCTTTATGTGATCGTGAGCTTTGTATCATGTTGAACAAGTAGATGTTATTATTCAGATATTATGTGTACTCTAGTGGTATTGTTAAAGTAATCTATTCCTCCTGCCTTGGTGTAACGGTGACAGTGCGTGCATCATGGTGGTACTTGGTTTAGGCTATGATTGTGATCTCTTGTGGAATATGAGAATAATTATTGCTATGATAGTATTGAGTGATCTATTCCTCCTTTCATGGTGTAATGTTGACAGTGTGTGCACCGTGTTAGTACTTGGTCTAAGTTGCAATGATATCTATCTTGAGTTGTGCTTTGATTTGGGTATCTCTATGAGTGGTGTTTGTCAAGTACTTGATGAACTTTAAGGGGTGCTTTTGTAGCCACTACACAATGATTAGTGTTATTCAATAGGAGAGTAATTCAGAGTACCATAGTGGAGAGAAGTTATCTATTTGTTCATTCATGTTATATTGTTGGGAGTGTGTCCACTAGTGAAAGTATGATCCCTAGGCCTTGTTTCCAAGCTTTGCACACCGTTTACTTGCTATTTTGTTACTTGTTTGCTCGCAGCGATATTTATTTCACATCACGTTTGCTACTTATAATCATCTATACCACTTGTATTTCACTATCTCTTCGCCGAACTAGTGTACCTATACATCTGACAAGTGTATTGGGTGTGTTGGGGACACAAGAGACTTTCTGTATCGTAATTGCAGGGTTGCTTGAGAGGGATAGCTTTGACCTCTTCCTCCCTGAGTTCGATAAACCTTGGGTGATCCACTTAAGGGAAACTTGCTGCTGCTCTACAAACCTCTGCACTTGGAGGCCCAACACTGTCTACAAGAACAGAAGCGTGTGTAGACATCAAGCTCTTTTCTGGCGCCGTTGCCGGGGAGGTAAGGTAAAAGGTACTCGCATCCTCCTGTGTGAGTGCTCGAAGTTATTTCCTTTAGATTCTGCAATTACATCTTTTTGTTTCTTGTTTTTATTTTCACTAGTTAGGCTTAATGGAAAACAAAGAGTTCTGTAGTCTTTTTCCTGAGTTTAGATATGAAGTGTTTGAAGAGAAAATTGAAAAACCTTTGGAGCTTAATTTGCATGCTAATAGTGTTGTTATTATGAATGCTTTGAACACCGTTGTTGCTATAGAAAAGTCTAAGCTTGGGGAAGTTGGTTTTGTTAAGCATGATGTTTTTAGTTCCCCAGCTTTAGTGGAGAAAATTTGTTCTGATGATATTTTATCTCCCATATGTGATGTTCCTTCTTATGATGATATGTTTGAAGAATATGCTTTGCGAAATAGTTGCTCTCTAGCTTGTGATGATACTAAACCTCTAGTTTATGATGGTTATGATGATGAGTATAATATTTTCAGTTCACCTACTTTTGAGGAGAAAATTAGTTATGATTACAATATGCCTCCTATTTATGATGATTATGGTGATGAGAATAATTATTCTGTTGAATCTGCTCCTATTACTATTGTTCCTGTGGTGAGTATTAATTCTTTTATGCATGTGGCTCATGATAGGGATGCTTTATGTGATAGTTATATTGTTAGTTCTATTCATGATGCTACTGAAAGTTATTATGAGAGAGGGAAACATGGTTTGATGGATCTCGATAATATTAAGTTTCCCCTCTTTATGTTGCAAATCTTGAAGTGGCACTTGTTTTATCTATCCATGCTTGCTACTATGTGCCTCGTTGATTTATTTTCTTACAAGATTCCTATGCATAGGAAGTGGTTCAGATATAAATGTCTTTCACATTTGCTTTTTGATGCTCTCTTTTGCTTTAAGTTCCTATATGGCGCCTTTGCCTCAAGCTCTTATATGGCGCCCACATGAGCATCTTTGCAAATTACTGCGCCTAGCTCAAAGGCGTTAAAGTAAAGCACTCTTGGGAGATAACCCATTGTTTTATTTTCAGCACTTTTTCTTTTATTTGAGTCTTGGAAGTCATTACTACTGTAATGACCGCTCCTTATCTTGTTTATTTCGTTTTTGTGCCAAGAGAAGCCTCTAATTTGAGTGAGGTAAAGATTTGGGGATGTTGCTGTCCTGAAACAGTTTTCGGTGCTGCACCGTAAAAATTCGTGAAAATTCTCTGTATATCTTTTGGACCTGCGATTTCTTGTGAATATGCCCTAGGTTATATCCAAACTTTCATTAGTTGAACACTTTTTGATTTGAGCAACAGAAAACCCCTCAAAAATTCGACCTTTGTCAGCTGTTCAGTTTTGACAGATTTCTGCCAATATTTGTGTTTGCCACTTTATCGCTTTCTTTTGAGTTCTTTTGATCACGGAACTTTTTGGGAGGTTGCTACAGTAGTATTTGCTATATATGTGGTGTTTTGGGTTGAAACCTGAAGCAAAAAGAGGTTGATTATATATTATGCTTACACTAATGTTGCTAATAGATTTGTGTTTAGTTTTGTATGAAGGAAGTTTTCAAGTGTAGGGATCGGAGAGTGATGAGATGAGTTGAAGAATGGACAAAAGCTCAAGCTTGGGGATGCCCAGCACCCCAAGAATTATCCAAGAAGTACAAGCGTCAAAGCTTGGGGATGCCCCCGAGGCACCCCTTCTTCATCGGCAAAAATCAGGTCACCTTTCAAGACACTATATTTTTATTGCTTCATGCACTATGTGTTTTTCTTAGAGCGTCAGTTGTTTTAGTTTTCTTTATTAGTTTTGTTTACTTTGCTGCAATAAATGGTTAGATCACATCATGTTTCTTTTGGAGGAGATGAACTCGCTTTTCATTTGCCAAGAACACTCCGTTTTCACTCTTATCGTTCATCGAGTGTTCTTCTTTTTCTGCTACTGCTTTTGGTTTTCGTTTTTGCCTTGATTTGCGTTCAGACCTTGTCATATCTTTTCATCAAGGTGTATTTTTGCCTCTGATCTTTGTTGGTTTTCCTCAAAAGAGTTTCCTCAAAAAGGTTTGAATGGTGTTGGAAAAGAGAAAAAGCTTTGTGTAAAATAGTGGTACAAGAAGGAGCTTGTGTAGACTGCGGCTTAGGCTTTTTCATGTCGTGCTTGATGTCTTTTTGATAGTATGCTTAGTGGTTTTGCTGTAGCATGACTTGTCTCAAATAACTGAGATTGCTTAATGAGCCTTTGAAAAAATCATGCGTTGTTTTTATCGTTTGGAAGCATTATTTTGGTTTTCTCCTTGATGCTTTATTTGGGTTGACTTGGCGCATGCTCACACATGTTAGACTCTTACAAAGTCGCCAATAGCCTCTATGATCATTTAGTTTTTGACTTTTGATGCCATCTTATGCTTCTTTTAATGTCGCTTTGTCGCTTTGCATGATTATGGCCGTTATTGCTCTCTTAGTTGGTCGCTCCCAGTCTTTTGCTAGCCCTCATTTTGTACTGAGTATGAGCTCTACTCGTGCATCCAACTCCCAAAAACCAAGTTTGCCATTGTGTCCACTATAAATTCCTATGCATGGTATTTGCAAGCCATTCCAAGTAAATTTTCATGTGCTACCTTTCAAAAAACCTTCAAAACACTTCTCGTTTTGTGGCACTGTTTTTAGCTCATGGGGATGTAGTGGTCGGATTTGCTATCTTCCATATTGCTTATTCCAAAAAGAAAAAAAAGGGAAAAAAGAAAGAAAAAAGGCACTCCTCCATGGAATGTGAATGTTGGTGGGCACCCGATGGAATCGGTTAGCCATGCTTTGTGAAAGAAAAAAAGGTGGGGAGGAGTGCCAAGCTTTATAAAAGAGCACAAAAGTGCCAATCTCTCTCTCAAAAACTTGCTTTATTTTTTGTATGGAAGATAGTAAGAACCCCATTGCTAGTCGTTGACAAAAACAACCACCTCTCAAAACTAATTTTTATCTCTCTGTTTTACAAATGAAAAGCTCTAGCACATGTTTAATCACTGCTTCCCTCTGCGAAGGGCCTTTCTTTTACTTTTATGTTGAGTCACCACCTTCTATCTTTATGCACCATTAGGAGAGCATAGTTGTCATTCTGAGTATAATGTGCATTGTCCCAAAGTTTTCATTGATTGATTCATATTGTTGGTTTCACTTGTTCTTAAATTATTTGTATCTAGTCGCCCTCTTAAACTTGAAGGTGTCCTATGCATTTATGTTTTGCTTTCTTTGAAGGACAAGCTGAAAACCATTTGTATGTTTTTCCTTATGATTTGAACACACACTTGACTTTCATTGTTTCATTTTCATGATCTTTTGTTTGTGTTTATTTTCATGTTTATAACATGATTGCTAAGTTCTTATTGTCAAGATCATATCTTCCATGCCCATGTTTTAAGTTCTTATGATCCCAGCTCACAATGCTTACATATATGATCAAGATTGTGTAGGTGCATGTCACCTCAAAAATTATTTCTTTTGTTATCACTTACCTACTCGAGGACGAGCATGAGTTAAGCTTGGGGATGCTGATACGTCTCAAACGTATCTATAATTTTTGATGCTCCATGCTTGTTTTTACACCATTTGCCTATTGTTTCGTTACACTTCGTGGCACTTTTATGCATTTTCCGGAACTAACCTATTAACAAGTTGCCACAGTGCCAGTTCCCTGTTTTCTGCTGTTTTTGTGTTTCAGAAGTGATACACAGGAAATATTCTCGGAATTGGACGAAACAAGTTCCTGAAGTCTTATTTTACCCGGAAGCTTCCAGATATCCAAAGAGGAGTAGGAGAGGGGCCACCAGGGCCCCACACACATGGCTGGCGCGGCCCAGGCCCTGGCCGCGCCGCCATGGTGTGAGGGGGCCTGGGGGCACCTCTGACATCGCCCCTTCGCCTATATAAAGCCTCGGGACAGAAAACCCTAAAGGATTCGGCAAATTTCCAGAAAGAGTTCCGCAGTTCCGCCGCCGCCGTTGACGAATTTCGGGGGACAGAAGTCTCTGTTCCGGCACCCTGCCGGGACGGGGAAGTGCCCCCGGAGCCATCTCCATCGGTCTCCATCGCCGTCTCCGCCGTCTCCATCGACCTCACCGCCATCTCCATCAACCTTGCTGTCTCCTATGATGAGGAGGGAGTAGTTCATCCCCGGGGCTAAGGGCTCTACCGGTAGCTATGTGTTTCACCTCTCTTTCCCATGATGTGATATTTATGTGATCGTGAGCTTTGTATCATGTTGAACAAGTAGATGTTATTATTCAGATATTATGTGTACTCTAGTGGTATTGTTAAAGTAATCTATTCCTCCTGCCTTGGTGTAACGGTGACAGTGCGTGCATCATGGTGGTACTTGGTTTAGGCTATGATTGTGATCTCTTGTGGATTATGAGAATAATTATTGCTATGATAGTATTGAGTGATCTATTCCTCCTTTCATGGTGTAATGTTGACAGTGTGTGCACCGTGTTAGTACTTGGTCTAAGTTGCAATGATATCTATCTTGAGTTGTGCTTTGATTTGGGTATCTCTATGAGTGGTGTTTGTCTAGTACTTGATGAACTTTAAGGGGTGCTTTTGTAGCCACTACACAATGATTAGTGTTATTCAATAGGAGAGTAATTCAGAGTACCATAGTGGAGAGAAGTTATCTATTTGTTCATTCATGTTATATTGTTGGGAGTGTGTCCACTAGTGAAAGTATGATCCTTAGGCCTTGTTTCCAAGCTTTGCACACCGTTTACTTGCTATTTTGTTACTTGTTTGCTCGCAGCGATATTTATTTCACATCACGTTTGCTACTTATAATCATCTATACCACTTGTATTTCACTATCTCTTCGCCGAACTAGTGCACCTATACATCTGACAAGTGTATTGGGTGTGTTGGGGACACAAGAGACTTTCTGTATCGTAATTGCAGGGTTGCTTGAGAGGGATAGCTTTGACCTCTTCCTCCCTGAGTTCGATAAACCTTGGGTGATCCACTTAAGGGAAACTTGCTGCTGCTCTACAAACCTCTGCACTTGGAGGCCCAACACTGTCTACAAGAACAGAAGCGTGTGTAGACATCAGCTGCTGGCGCAGCCGGCCCTTTAGCTGGAGCTGGTCTTTCCTACTTGACGCCGTGGAGACTCCTGGGACACCAGCCGGTAGACTGCGCTGCCCTTGGCATACCCCTGAAGTCATCCCCATGACAGGCGATGACGATGGCAACGATCTCCCCTCTCCGGGAAGGAATTTCCCCGACAGATTTCTACCAGCCGGAGAGCTTTCTCTCTCTGTGTGTGTTTTCCGCCCCGTAGAGGCGGCGGAGTCTATCTCTAATCCCCCCCCCCTGAGTGTTAGGTTTTCGGGGAGATGATATACGCGAGGGGGCGCTGGCAGAGATGGGCCAGGGCGGCCACACCACTAGGTGGCGCGACCTAGGGCTGGCCCGTGCCACCTGGTGGTGTGGGCCCCTAGTGGCTCACATCGCCCTCTCCTTCTGGCTACTTCCGTCTTCTGATGAAATATGAATTTCTGGGTATTTACCTGGAATTGTTGGTCTTCAGAAATATGGTGTCTTGACGGTCCTTTTTCCAGCAGAATCCTGACTCCGGCAGTGAGCTCTCCAATAATCATCAGTCATGCAAAAATAGAGGAAACAACATAAGTATCATCTCTGAATATGAAATATATCAATGAATAACAGTAAATTATGATATAAAATAGTGATGCAGAATGGACGTATCAACCCCCCCCCCCCAAGCTTAGACCTCGCTTGTCCCCAAGCGAAAACTGAACTCGGTAAACATGACTACGGGTTTATGGAGTGAAGTGTCAATAAACAAAATACGGACAAGAAGCTTCACACTGACCAAAGCACAAGTCATGATAGACAACAACTTCCCTTTGTTCTTGGTCAGAGAACAATGAACATATTGTACTTATATTTCGATCGGAGCCTTTTATATCAGAGCTTACAAAGAAAAAATCACATGCTCAATCATAACAAACTCTTTACAATCATCGATAGCTTTCAAAGATATATTCTTTCAGATAAAAGCATCATACTAAACAAAGGAAGACAGGAAACATAATTGAATAAATCAACATATGGATGTTTGAAACATAACAACTCAAATGCTTGCTTGAGGTAGAGGGGAATAGGTTGACTCAACATAAAAGTAAAAGATAGGCCCTTCGCATAGGGAAGAAGGGATTAAACATGTGCTAGAGCTTTTCATTTGTAAAACAGTGATAAAAAATTGTTTTGAGAGGTGGTTGTTTCTGTCAACGACTAGTAACGGAGTTCTTGCCATCTTCCATACTAAACAAGTAAGAGCGGTTCCGAATTGTTGTAAGAGGCATCTATATGCTCTTTTATAGTTTGGCACTCCTCCCCACTTTTCCTTTCACAAACCATGGCTAACCGATTCCATCGGGTGCCCACCAACTTTCACAAACCATGGAGGAGTGCCTTTTTTTTGTTATAATGGTCTGACCAGCTCCCTTGCAAAATTAGTGACAAGCAGATGAAGCATGCTAGTCAATGGGTACTTAATTTAGTATGGAAGATGACAAACTCAACCACTACGTCCTCATGAGCTAAAAACAGTGGCACAAAATGAGAAGTATTTGAAGGTTTTTGAAAGGTAGCACATGAAAATTTACTTGGAATGGCTTGAAATACCATGCATAGAAATTTATAGTGGACTCTTTGGAAGTAACTTGGTTTTTGGGGATGGGATGCACGAGAAGTATTCCCTGTCAGTACAGGTTTTTTGGCTAGCAAGGCTGGGTAGCAAGCATAAGAGTTGAATGAAACAAACAAACATACATGTGATAGAAAACAATCATGCAAACTTCCTTGAAAGTACAAACGATCTTAACTTGAGAATACTAATGCTTATGAGCCAATCATGAAGGAAAGCTGAAATGATGTATCTACATGTATTTCCCTCTTTTCTACTCAAGCCTCAAAGTATTGCTGCTACTGACCATTGCTAAGTTTGCCAAAACCAACTAGATTTACTCATGCTCCCAAAGTGACACCAATACTAATCAACAAGACTAATCATATAAGAAAAATTGCAAACTAACATAAAGTGTGCAGAAAGTAAATGATAAGACTTCTCATTAATATTTCATAACCGCAACTCACACCAAGAGATACATAGATAACCAACTAAAGGAGGGATACTTCCACACTGCAAACTATCCTATAAGATAACTTCTCTATTCAAGATATGACTCTACTTGAAAAGTAAATAGGTAAAAAGGTAATGATGTGATACCGTGGCACTCCCCCAAGCTTGGAACAAGCCAAGGGGATGCCATTACCAATGACGAGTTACTCCTTCGGTGGTGGTGGTGAGTCTTAAATAAGCTTCTCAATCAGTTCCTTCAACTCATCAATCTTGTAGGTGAGATTACGAATCATCTCCGAATTGTGCTCAATACGGCTCATGAACATGTCGGACTGCGAATCCCAGCTCTTGGAATTATTTCCCTACTCTTCTTCGCGCTTAAAACTCTCTTTATCTGCATGATTAGAATGATCTATATCCCAACTAGAGGGTAATTTTGCTTTAGACACCCTTTGGAATTGATGTTCATGTATTAGAGTATGGAAGGGGTTGTTGCCTGAAGAAGATGTCCTTGGAGCTAAGGGATGGCGTGGAACACCCCCTCCAGTTCTTATCCGCGCACTCCTCTTGAACTTATCATGATTTGTTACCACTCCAATGCTTGCAACGACGGTGCTAGGGTATGGACTCTGGTCTTCTTCTATCTCTTCTTCTTCGGCTTCACTCTCAACCTCTTCCTTCAGCTTGGGGTCTTGGCGATCATCTTCTGGAGGCGTCTTCTCCTTGTCGTTGCTTGCTGAGGCCATGGTGCCTCAAAAACTGAGAACAACTCCTGCCAGAAATAGATCGAAACAAAAACATGACGAGAACACGATATACAGACCTCGGGCAATCCGGGGGGTTATATAGGCGAAAATTAAACATCGTAACGAAGGCACAGGAGGAAACCGGGACAGAAACAAGCTCAGAGGCGAACACACCACAGTATGGCGCGGCCAGCAGGGGGCCCGCGCCACAGTGTGGTGTGGGGCCTCCAGGCTCCATTTCCAACTCGTTTTTATCTTGTGCTTTTTCATATATAATAGAAATGACAAAAGTATAAGCAGAAAAGTTTAACACAAACCTTTTCTGACTAGAACTATTACCTATTCGAAAACGGACAATGCAGTTTCCTGCATATGTTCTTTGATGAATTCTTCCGGAGTCACCACTTGAATAATATCAATATCTTCATTATAAGAATCTCCAGAAATATAATGCTTGAGTCTTTGCCCATTCACCACTTGCGTAGTGTTATCTTTAAGCGAAGCAATCTTTATCGCACCTGAACGATACACCTCCTCAATAATTAAGGGTCCTTCCCATTTCGAGAGTAATTTTCCCGCAAAAAATCTAAGACAAGACCTATACAATAGAACTTTCTCACCAACATGGAATTCTCTCTTAAGAATTCTCCTATCATGCCACTGCTTGACTTTCTCTTTAAAAAGTCTGGCATTCTCATAAGCTTCACTTCTCCACTCATCTAAGGAACTCAAATCAAGCATCCTTTTCTTACCGGCAAGTTTAAAATCCCTGTTAAGCTCTTTCACTGCCCAAAAAGCTTTGTGTTCTAATTCTAAAGGCAAGTGACATGCTTTTCCGTAAACCATTTTGTAAGTAGACATGCCCATGGGGTTCTTATAAGCAGTTCTATAAGCCCATAAAGCATCGTTCAACTTACTAGCCCAGTTTTTCCTAGATCTATTAACAGTCTTCTGCAAGATAGACTTGATCTCTCTATTCAATAGCTCTACCTGCCCACTAGTTTGGGGATGATAAGCAGAAGCAATTCTATGATTAACGTCATATCTAGCAATAGTCTTCCTAAACCTGCCATGAATAAAATGAGAACCTCCATCAGTCATAAGATATCTAGGCACACCAAACCTAGGAAAAATAACATCCTTAAGCATCTTTAACGAGGTCTCACCATCAACACTCTTCGTAGGTATAGCTTCTACCCACTTAGTAACATAATCAACAACAACAAGTATATGAGTATACCCTTCTGAAGGAGGAAAAGGACCCATAAAGTCAAATCTCCAACAGTCAAATGGTTCAATAACAAGAGAATAATTCATAGGCATTTCATTGCGTCTAGAAATATTACCAACTCTTTGGCATTCATCACAAGATAAAATAAATTTTCTTGCATCTTTAAAAAGGGTAGGCCAATAAAAACCTGATTGTAGAACCTTTTATGCAATTCTATCTCCAGCATGATGTCCTCCATAAGCACTACCATGAAACTTCCTTAATATGTCTTGTTGTTCATATTCTGGAACACATCTTCGCATAATACCATCCACTCCTTCTTTATATAAGTGTGAGTCATCCCAAAAATAATGCCTGAAGTCATAAATTTTTTTCCTTCTTTGCTGAGTTGTAAAGGTTGGAGGCAAATACTTGGAAACAATAAAGTTAGGATAATCGGCATACCAAGGACTCTCTCACGAAGTTACCTTTATTGCAGCCAACTGTTCATTTGGAAAACTATCATTAACAGGAATAGGATCAAAAGAAATGTTTTCCAATCTAGACAAATTATCAGCAACAAGATTTTCAGCATTTTTCCTATCTACAATATGTAAATCAAACTCTTGTAAAAGCAACACCCATCTAATAAGCCTAGGCATCTTTCTTTACCATAAGATACCTAATAGCAGCGTGATCAGTATGAATAGTAACCTTCGAATCAACAATATAAGGTCTAAACTTATCACAAGCAAAAAGAACAACAAGAAACTCTTTCTCAGTAGTAGCATAATTCTTTTGAGCAGCATCAAGAGTCTTACTAGCATAATGAATAACATTCAACTTCTTATCTACTCACTGTCCAAGAACATCACCTACAACAAAATCACTAGCATCACACATAATTTCAAAGGGTAAATTCCAATCAGGTGGTTGGACAATAGGAGCAGTAGTTAAAGCCTTCTTAAGAGTTTCAAAAGCTTCCTTACAATCATCATAAAAAACAAAAGGTACATCTTTTTGAAGAAGATTATTAAGAGGCTTTGAAATCTTGGAGAAATCTTTAAAAAACCTCCTATAAAAACCAGCATGACCAAGAATACTACGAATATCTTTAACATCCCTTGGACAGGGCATTTTCTCAATTGCTTCAACTTTTGCTCTGTCAACTTCAATACCTCTTTCAGAAATTTTATGTCCAAGAAGAATTCCTTCATTCACCATAAAGTGGCATTTCTCCCAATTAAGAACAAGATTAGTTTCTTCACATCTCTGCAAAACTTTATCAAGATTGTGCAAACAATTATCAAAAGAAGTTCCATAGACGGAGAAATCGTCCATGAATACCTCCACAATTTCTTCACAAAATCCATGAAAAATAGCAGACATGCATCTTTGAAACGTAGCAGGAGCATTGCACAAACCAAAAGGCATACGTCTATAAGCATAAGTTCCATAAGGACAAGTAAAAGTAGTTTTCTCTCGATCTTGCTTTTTAACAGCAATTTGAGAGAAACAAGAATAACCATCAAGAAAACAAAAATGAGTCTTCTCAGATAACCTCTCTAACATCTGATCTATAAACGCTAAAGGATAATGATCTTTCTTAGTAACTGACAAGGGTATAGCTGATAGAGCCCATTACTTGTGTACCCCTGAGGCCCGTTAAGTTAGGCCCAAGAATATTGATACGTCTCAAACGTATCTATAATTTTTGATGCTCCATGCTTGTTTTTACACCATTTGCCTATTGTTTTGTTACACTTAGTGGCACTTTTATGCATTTTCCGGAACTAACCTATTAACAAGCGCCACAGTGCCAGTTTCCTGTTTTCTGCTGTTTTTGTGTTTCAGAAGTGATACACAGGAAATATTCTCGGAATTGGACGAAACAAGTTCCTGAAGTCTTATTTTTCCCGGAAGCTTCCAGAGATCCGAAGAAGTGTCGGAGGGGGGCCACCAGGGCCCCACACGCGTGGGTGGCGCGGCCAGCCCCCTGGCCGCGCCGGGCCCACGTGAGGGCGCCTGGCCCCTCCTCTAACATCGTCCCTTCGCCTATAAAGACCCCCCGACGGAAAAAACCTAAGTACCCGATTAGATTTCCAGAACACATCGCGATCCGCCGCCGCCGTCGACCCGAAGATCGGGAGGGTCCAGAAGCTCTTCCCGGCACCCTGCCGGAGAGGGGAATCGCCACCGGAGGTCTTCTTCATCGCCATGCTTGCCTCCGGAGCGATGAGTGAGTAGTCTACCTTGGACTATGGGTCCATAGCAGTAGCTAGATGGTTGTCTTCTCCACCATGTGCTTCATGTTTAGATCTCATGAGCTGCCCTACATGATTGAGATCACCGTTATGTAATTCTATGATGTTGGTTTGTTGGGATCCGATGAATATTGGTGTTTATGATTAAGTTGTTGTACTGAATTATATCTTTTGTTATCTCTATGTTGTTTATGATCTTGCATGCTCTCCGTTGTTAGTGGCTATCTTGGCCGAGTAGTTGCTAGTGACTCCAAGAGGGGGTATTTATGCTTGATAGTGGGTTCATGTCTCTATTTCACCTGGGGGAGTGACAGAAACCTCTAAGGTGGTAGATGTGCTGTTGCTACTAGGGAGAAAACAACATTCATATGCTCAAGGGCATATGCTTTGTTTACATTACACACTTTGCTTAATGCAATTATCTGTTGTTCGCAACTTAATACTACTGGGGTGTTCGGATTGATATCCCCGGGAGTGGATTATTAGTCATAGATGCAGTTGGATGGCGGTCTATGTATTTTGTTGTAATGACCAGAGTAAATCTCATAGTGATCTTCTTGACATATCTTGTTATCTTTATTCTATCAATTGCCCAACTGTAATTTGTTTACCCAGCATGTTTTATCTATGGAGAGACACCACTAGTGAACTGTGGACCCCGGTCCTATTTCCATCATATTGCTATCACCTGTTTACTTTACTCGTACTGTTTACTTTACTCGCATACTATATTGTTTTCCACTCGATACGCTCATAATCTTTGTTTCAAGCAAACCGGTGAGATTGACAACCTCATCGCAAGTTGGGAACAAAGTACTTAGTTGTGTGTGTGTAGGTTCCATATCACCTTCAGTCGTCGCCGTCTCTCCTCTCCTGATCGATAAACCTTGGTATCTTAACTGAGGGAAAACTAGCCGCTACACTCATCATACCTTCCTCTTGGGGTTCCCAACGGGCTGGTCATTCACCACGCACAAGGACTTACTGCTCCACGTCAACTACACGCCACCAGCTCTTTTCTGGCGCCATCACCGAGTAGCAGCTTCTTTTCTGGCGCCGTTGCCGGGGAGGAAGAGAAGACTTCTGCGAGGGGAGTTTTTCGCACACACATCCTTTACTTTGTTATTGCTTTGCTTTACTTTATTTATTTTACCTGCATCGTTTTTATATCAAAAACCCAAAAAAATTAGAATCCTTGGTAGTTGTTTTTACTTTACTTTAGTTTATCATGTTGTTCCCTAAGTTCGTTCTGGAGGACCTCTCAGTAGGTAGTGGTTCGATTATTGGCAAAAGTAACATTGAGGAGTTTTTTAATCACATTAGTATGCATGAGGAAGTTGAGGAAAAGTCTTGGGTTGAGCTTGCCCCTAGTATTGAAGTTGCTTCTGTTTATTTAATTGACATGTTGGAAACTAGGTTTGCTAGTCTTAATCCTTTTATGCAATATATGTTCCTTAAGCTTCATGAAATTGAGGACCCCGAAAAGAAAGCTTTTATCTTGAAACTTTGCGTTTAGAATTTAAGGATGTCGTTATTGAAGCTAGGAAGGTTCTTAAACGTTTTAATAAACTTGGTTCACCTATAACGGTTATTAATACAAATGATGAGGAGGCCGAGATACCTATACCTTGCAAGCTTTTGGGATTGAATGAAGCCTTCGAAAATAATTTTGACTGGATTTGTCCTGAAAATCTTTTTGATGAGAATAGTGTACCAAAGCATGATCACAAAGGGTCTTCAAAAACTTATGTGGATGAAATACAATGCCTTATTGACAAGACCTCTGCTGTTGATCTTAATGCTTCTGCTGATATTACTTGATTCGCAATTTTCTGCGCCTAGCTCAAAGGCGTTAAAGAAAAGCACTCTTGGGAGATAACCCAATGTTTTCTTTTTAGTACTTTTTCTTTTATTTGAGTCTTGGAAGTCATTACTACTGTAATGACCGCTCCTTATCTTGTTTATTTCGTTTTTGTGCCAAGAGAAGCCTCTAATTTGAGCGAGGTAAAGATTTGGGGATGTTGCTGTCCTGAAACTGGTTTCGGTGCTGCACCATAAAAATTCGTATAAATTCTCTGTTTATCTTTTGGACCTGCGATTTCTTGTGCATATTCCCCAGGTTATATACAAACTTTTGTTAGTTGAACACTTTTTGATTTGAGCAACAGAAAATCCCTCAAAAATTCGACCTTTGTCAGCTGTTCAGTTTTGACAGATTTCTGCCAATATTTGTGTTTGCCACTTTATCGCTTTCTTTTGAGTTCTTTTGATCATGGAACCTTTTGGGAAGTTGCTACAGTAGTATTTACTTTATATGTGGTGGTTTTGAGTTGAAACCTGAAGCTAAAAGAGGTTGAATATATTTTATGCTTACACTAATATTGCTAATAGAACTGTGTTTAGTTTTGTATGAAGGAAGTTTTCAAGTGTAGGGATTGGAGAATGATGAGATGAGTTGAAGAATGGACAAAAGCTCAAGCTTGGGGATGCCCATGCATCACCCCAAGAAATATCCAAGAAGTACAAGCGTCAAAGCTTGGGGATGCCCCCGAGGCACCCCTTCTTCATCGGCAAAAATTAGGTCACCTTTCAAAACACTATATTTTTATTGCTTCATGCACTATGTGTTTTTCTTGGAGCGTCAATTGTTTTAGTTTTCTTAGTTGGTTTAGTTTGTTTGTTTGCTGCAATAAATGGTTAGACCCCAACAAATTTCCTTTGGAGGAGATGTACTCGTTTTCATTTGCAAAGAACGCTCTAGTTTTCACTCTTATCGTTCATTGAGCGTTCTACTTTTTCTGCTGCTGCTTTTGGTTTTCATTTTCGCCTTGATTTGCGTTCAGATCTTGTCATATCTTTTCATCAAGGTGTATTTTTGCCTCTGATCTTTATTGGTTTTCATCAAAAGAGGTGTTATAAAAATTTCAAATGGTGTTGGAAAAGAGAAAAAGCTTTGTGCAAAATAGTGGTACAAGAAGGAGCTTGTGTAGACTGCGGCTTAGGCTTTTTCATGTCATGCTTGATGTCTTTTTGATAGTATGCTTAGTGGTTTTGCTGTAGCATGACTTGTCTCAAATAACTGAGATTGCTTAATGAGCCTTTGAAAAAAATCATGCGTTGTTTTTATTGTATGGAAGCATTATTTTGGTTTTCTCCTTGATGCTTTATTTGGGTTGACTTGGCGCATGCTCACACATGTTAGACTCTTACAAAGTCGCCAATAGCCTTCATGATCATTTAGTTTTTGACTTTTGATGCCATCTTATGCTTCTTTTAATGTCGCTTTGTCGCTTTGCATGATTATGGCCATTATTGCTCTCTTAGTTGGTCGCTCCCAGTCTTTTGCTAGCCCTCACCTTGTACTGAGTATGAGCTCTACTCGTGCATCCAACTCCTAAAAGCCAAAGTTTTCCAAAGTGTCCACCATACATACCTACTAGCAATTTGCTATTCCAAGTAAATTTGACTTGCTTTTATTTTCTCTTCAAATTAAACTCTTACCAGTGTTATGCGAAATTCGGTCAGTAAAGCTCTCACGAACCTGAAGGCACACTTTACTTTTTCCTGTTCTAAAAATTTGACATTGTGGTCTCTTATGTTGAGTTGTTATGCTTGCAAGTTGTAAGTTGGATTCTAGCCCAGCCATGCTGTCATGGGCAAGCTTTCAACATTGCACTTCTTATTTGAGTTGATATCGTGATCTTTTGTTTATGGATGCCCGCGGTGTGAAATGAATTGGGAATCTTGTGGGGATCATGGAGTTTGTATATGTGTTAGGGAAACGCCGGGCCGCCAATCTAAGCCATGCATAATTCATGGTGGAAATTTGCAGCATACCCATGGTGAACATTCGACGACGCATCTCACAATAAAAAGCTAAACAAAAGGCAAATAAAAGAGATGTCGAGGTGTTCATTGTCTGCTTGTCCTGTCATTTTGGTGTGGGCTTGTTCCATGTCATCGGGCACGGAGGTACCCCATTGGCGGTTCTCAATGATATGCATATACTTACAATGACAAGAGCCTTGCTTGGGACTCTAAGTAAAGTAGCATGAGGTTTGGGTACTCGTATTCACGGGGCACGAGGTCTTCACTTATGATTTGTCAAGCATATGCATCATAATTGTTCTCGCATTAACTTTAACCATTCAAGATGCTTATGATGGGGGCAATGAGAGCTCAAAGCCGGTAAGTACCATACTTTTTGAAGGTTGTAAAACTTGCAATCACTGCTTCCCTCTGCGAAGGGCTCTTCTTTTACTTTTATGTTGAGTCACCACCTTCTTTCTTTATGCACCATTAAGAGAGCATAGTTGTCATTCTTAGTGTGATATGCATTGTCCCAAAGTTCATTGATTGACTCATATTGTTGGTTTCACTTGTTCTTAAATTATTTGTATCTAGTCGCCCTCTTAAACTTGAAGGTGTCCTATGCATTTATGTTTTGCTCTCTTTGAAGGACAAGCTGAAAACCATTTGTATGTTTTTCCTTATGATTTGAACACACGTTTGACTTTCATTGTTTCATTATCATGATCTTTTGTTTGTGTTCATTTGCATGTTTACAACATGGTTGCTAAGTTCTTATTGTCATGATTATATCTTCATGCCCATGTTTTAAGTTCTTTTGATCCCAGCTCACAAATGCTTACATATGTGATCAAGATTGTGTAGGTGCATGTCACCTCAAAAATTATTCTTTTGTTATCACTTACCTACTCGAGGACGAGCAGGAGTTAAGCTTGGGGATGCTTGATACGTCTCAAACGTATCTATAATTTTTGATGCTCCATGTTTGTTTTTACACCATTTGCCTATTATTTCGTTACACTTAGTGGCACTTTTATGCATTTTTCGGAACTAACCTATTAACAAGCGCCACAGTGCCCGTTTCCTGTTTGCTGCTGTTTTTGTGTTTCAGAAGTGATACACAGGAAATATTCTCGGAATTGGACGAAACAAGTTCCTGAAGTCTTATTTTTCCCGGAAGCTTCCAGAGATCCGAAGAAGTGTCGGAAGGGGTCCACCAGGGCCCCACACGCGTGGGTGGCGCGGCCAGCCCCCTGGCCGCGCCGGGCCCACGTGAGGGCGCCTGGCCCCTCCTCTGACATCGTCCCTTCGCCTATAAAGACCCCCCGACAGAAAAAACCTAAGTACCCGATCAGATTTCCAGAACACATCGCGATCCGCCGCCGCCGTCGACCCGAAGATCGGGAGGGTCCAGAAGCTCTTCCCGGCACCCTGCCGGAGAGGGGAATCGCCACCGGAGGTCTTCTTCATCGCCATGCTTGCCTCCGGAGCAATGAGTGAGTAGTCTACCTTGGACTATGGGTCCATAGCAGTAGCTAGATGGTTGTCTTCTCCACCATGTGCTTCATGTTTAGATCTCATGAGCTGCCCTACATGATTGAGATCACCGTTATGTAATTCTATGATGTTGGTTTGTTGGGATCCGATGAATGTTGGTGTTTATGATTAAGTTGTTGTACTGAATTATATCTTTTGTTATCTCTATGTTGTTTATGATCTTGCATGCTCTCCGTTGTTAGTGGCTATCTTGGCCGAGTAGTTGCTAGTGACTCCAAGAGGGGGTATTTATGCTTGATAGTGGGTTCATGTCTCTATTTCACCTGGGGGAGTGACAGAAACCTCTAAGGTGGTAGATGTGCTGTTGCTACTAGGGAGAAAACAACATTCATATGCTCAAGGGCATATGCTTTGTTTACATTACACACTTTGCTTAATGCAATTATCTGTTGTTCGCAACTTAATACTACTGGGGTGTTCGGATTGATATCCCCGGGAGTGGATTATTAGTCATAGATGCAGTTGGATGGCGGTCTATGTATTTTGTTGTAATGCCCAGAGTAAATCTCATAGTGATCTTCTTGACATATCACAGTTATCTTTATTCTATCAATTGCCCAACTGTAATTTGTTTATCCAGCATGTTTTATCTATGGAGAGACACCACTAGTGAACTGTGGACCCCGGTCCTATTTCCATCATATTGCTATCACCTGTTTACTTTACTCGTACTGTTTACTTTACTCGCATACTATATTGTTTTCCACTCGATACACTCATAATCTTTGTTTCAAGCAAACCGGTGAGATTGACAACCTCATCGCAAGTTGGGAACAAAGTACTTGGTTGTGTGTGTGCAGGTTCCATATCACCTTCAGTCGTCGCCGTCTCTCCTCTCCTGATCGATAAACCTTGGTATCTTAACTGAGGGAAAACTAGCCGCTACACTCATCATACCTTCCTCTTGGGGTTCCCAACGGGCTGGTCATTCACCACGCACAAGGACTTACTGCTCCACGTCAACTACACGCCACCAGCTCTTTTCTGGCGCCATCACCGAGTAGCAAATATCATAGTCAAAGTACGAGTCCATGTCGTATACAGACATTGTAATATGTATCGGACCTGACCGGTTCCTTGAGGCCTGGTCACCTATATATAGGGGCCAGGAGAGGCCGGTCAGGGACAGATTGAGAGTAAGCCAAGTTGACCACCACGTTTATTCTCGATACACGCCTTGTTTGACTGATCTTTACCTTCGAGTTCATCCGACGCCCTATTCCCCTGATCCTAAGTCCTTCATTTTGGACATTTGTCGAGTTAACCCTCGTCAGTAACTTTGTTGACCTTTCTAAAATCGATGCACATCCTATAACCAACTACTACCCTTTGAGGAATAAGCTCGTTATTCTCATTAGGCACAACAGTAATTCCTGCTTTCTTAGGAACACAATGCACAGGACTAACCCATCTACTATCAGCAATAGGATAAATAATACCAGCATCAAGGAGTTTTAGTACCTCATTTCTTACCACTTCCTTCATCTTAGGAATTAAACGGCGTTGATGTTCAACAACTGGCTTTGCATCAGGCTCCATATTAATAGCATGCTGACATATAGTGGGGGAAATCCCTTCTAAATCATCAAGAGTATATCCCATAGCTCCTCAGTGTTTTCTCAATATTTCCAATAACCTTTCTTCTTCCTTCCCTGAAAGTTTAGAACTAATAATAATAGGATATATTTTATTATCATCAATATAAGCATATTTAAGATCATCAGGTACATGTTTTAAATCAAAAACAAGATCTTCCTGAGGTGGCAAAGTGGTACCCAAATCCTCCACGGGTAAATTGTGTTTAAGCATCTCTCGTTGACAAAGAAGAATCTCGTCAATCTCATTTCTTTCTTCCCTAAAGATCTCACTTTCGTGGTCCTCCATATATTGCTGCAAAGCATTGTTCGGAGCAAGAGCAATAGAGGCAAAATGTTCAACTCTAAAATCTTCATTAGGCAAATCAGCTTCATAAGGAGCTTTGGTAAACTTAGAAAAATTAAACTCATAAGATTCTCCATCAAACATAGTCAAAATTTTCTCCTTCTTACAATCTATAACAGCGCCACAAGTATTCAAAAAGGGTCTACCAAAAATAATAGGACAAGTTTTACTAGCAACAGAACCGAGTACTAGAAAATCAGCACAATATTTAGTCTTACCGCATAAAACTTCCACATCTCTAACAATACCAATTGGAGAGATAGTTTCTCTGTTAGCGAGCTGAATAACCACATCAATATCTTCCAGTTCACAAGAACCAATTTCATGCATGATTTCTCTGTAAAGCTCATAAGGAATAAGACTTGAACTTGCACCAATGTCGCATAAACCATAATAGCAATGATCGCCAATCCTGACAGAAAGCACATGAACACTTGTTTTCCTAGATTTACTAGGATGTGAAACAATATAAGAAGCATCTTCACAAAAAACAATATGTCCATCTTCTACATTTTTAGTAATAAGATCCTTCCCTATAGCTACAGGAGGCTTAACAGTTATTTGCTCATCAGGTTCTAAAGCTTTCTTTGTACTTTTATTAAGCACACTAGTTAACATAGAATGCTCCTTTACCTTAGTAGGGAAAGGTGTTTTCTCAAAATAAGGCTCAGGCAAAATGCGATCAACAGTACAAACTTCAGTAATTCTAATAGGAACACAACTAGTAGTATCTTTATAAGGCGCATGGTACTTGTTCCAATCCTTCTTTGGAACATCAAGATAAGAGGCAAAGGCCTTAAAACAGTTGGCAAGAATTTGATAATCAAGACCATAAACATCACTAACATTATGAAAGTCATCGGTTCCCATAAAAGATTTAATGCATTCATAATCATAATTTATACCTGACTTTCTACCTTTGTCGTTCTCCCATCCTTCA
The DNA here is from genome assembly GCA_007115705.1 of Dactylis glomerata. Taxonomy (NCBI): domain Eukaryota; kingdom Viridiplantae; phylum Streptophyta; class Magnoliopsida; order Poales; family Poaceae; genus Dactylis; species Dactylis glomerata. The sequence goes on from QXEO01000087.1 coordinate 1,170,074, forward strand.
GTATTTTCCTGAATATGGTCAAGAAGATCCCATTTAGTTTCTTCTTTCATACGTGTAAATGATCCAGAGCAAGAAGCATCCAATAAATCCTTGTCGTGAAGAGAAAGCCTTGCATAGAAGTTATTAATAACAATATTATGGAGCTCATGAATGGGACATTTGAGCATTAGTGACTTCAATCTCCCCCATGCTTGGGCAATACTCTCTCCATCATGAGGCCAAAAATTATATATTTGGTTCCGATCTTTATGAATCTCGCTTGGAGGATAGAATTTGGAATAAAAGAGAGGTACAATTTCCTCCCAGCCAATAGATCAGCCATCCTTCAGCAGCCTATACCATTCCATAGCTCTGCCCTTCAGTGATAAAGAGAACATGTTCCTCTTAACTTGGCTTGATGAAATACATGCACACTTGAACAACTCGCATAATTCATGTATAAAGAGCAAATGATCACCCAGATGTACAATTCCATCTCCCGAATAGTAGTTATTCATAAAACGTTCAACAATTTTCATAGGTATTTTAAAAGGATCCAATTGAGCAGGCGGTGGTTCATCTACTACCGTAACAGTGGCAGTACCAAATAGGGAACCAAATGGAGACTTCTCCATAAACAAAATAAAATAAAAGATAGAAATAAAAACAATACTCACAGCGAAAGTTACCATTACCAATTCCACTCTTCAATAGAGCTTCACTTCCCAGCAACGGTGCCAGAAAATAGTCTTGATGACCCACAAGTATAGGGGGTGTATCGTAGTACTTTTGATAAATAAGAGTGTCGAACCCAATGGGCAGAAGGTGTTGACAAGCAGTTTTGATCAAGGATTCACTGTAAATACTAGCAAACAGGTTTTCAGGGGTATTTGGTAATGCAAGCAAATAAAGTACGAGTAAATAAAAGACAATAATAATAATTGCTGCGAGCGGCCCAATCCTTTCTAGAGCAAAGGATAAGCCGGTTGTGTTACTTATGATGACCAAACATTCCTGAGGACACACGGGAGTTTCTGTCAAGCACTTTCGCTTCATATAGCTAAGTAATCTTCATTGGTTTGATAAGTGTTATGGGGGTGAACCTATGCTAATGCACTAATCCAACTCAGACTAATACACACCTGTGATTATACCCCTTGCAAGCATCCGCAACTACAAGAAAGTAATTAAGATAAATCTAACCACAGCCTTAAACACTGAGATCCTACGCTCCCTGGTGCACTGGTTTCCTAACAGGGATTTAGGTTTCTGTCGCTCTGGCAGCCCCACAATTAGTAGCCAAATACACAATGCATTCTACTAGGCCCATAAAGGTGAAGTATCATGTAGTCGACGTTCACATGATACCACTAGTAAAATAGCACCACAACATATAAATATCAAACCATTAAATATTACTCAACATAGTTCCACTACTAACATCTTGACTTCTCCCATGTCCTCAAGAACTAAATGAACTACTCACAAGACATCATATGGATCATGATCAGAGGTGAAATAATGATAAATAACAATCTGAACATAAACCTTAATCCAACGGTTTCACTCAATAGCATCAACTACAAGAGTAATCAATATGGGGAAAGTTTCCCCTATGAATTGGACAAGATTCACCCCAAGATGTTACAGCGGGATGGCGTGGTGATGATGATGATGAAGGTGCTGGTGATGATGGTGCTGGTGATGATGGTGATGAAGATGATGATCCCGATGAAGCCCATCTCGATGGCGATGCCGATGGCGACGATCTCCCCTCTCCGGGAAGGAATTTCCCCGGCAGATTTCTGCCTGCCGGAGAGCTTTCTCTCTCTATGTGTTTTCCGCCCCGCAGAGGCGGCAGAGTCTATCTCTGATCCCCCTGAGTCTTAGGTTTTCGGGGAGACGATATACGCGAGGGGACGCTGGTAGAGATGGGCCAGGGCAGCCACACCACTGGGTGGCGCGGCCTACGGCTGGCCCGCGCCACCTGGTGGTGTGGGCCCTTGGTGGCTCACCTCGCCCTCTCCTTCTAGGCTACTTCCGTCTTCCGATGAAATATAAATTTCTGGGTATTTCCTGGAATTGCCGGTCTTCAGAAATATGGTGTCTTGACGGTCCTTTTTCCAGCAGAATCCTGACTCTGGCAGTGAGCTCTCCAATAATCATCAATCATGCAAAAACAGAGGAAACAACATAAGTATCATCTCTGAATATGAAATATATCAAGGAATAACAGTAAATTATGATATAAAATAGTGATGCAAAATGGACGTATCAACATCACATCCTAATTTAAAGATGATGCAACACATCTTACTTATACTCCACTAGAAAGGAATAAACTTCAAGCAATCTAGTATTAAGAATTAACAGAGTATAGCCTTAGGTACTTTGATATGATGTTGAACAACAAATATGCTACCACTGGGACATATTACGATAGAAACTGTGTCTATGAATGTCACTCGGGATTCTCAGCTGTCACTAATAAATTATAACACATGCATTCTTTTTATCCCTAGTGAAAATAACCATGGAAGAAGGTACATAACCCTAGCAGATCAATGAACACTATCATCTATTCAATCACTGCTACCTAGTTATCTCACCAATACACACCATACCCCTCATGCCCTCACATGCATGTTGGATCAGAACAAGTAATAAAGAAAGGTGTGATAATATGCATATACTCATACATAAAGAACATAATAACTTATCACATATCATCAATCATCCAATAAAATAAAGATCCACCACATAGGAATTACATAATATGCATCATAATCATGTTGGGCAGCTCATATGATGTCTAAACAATGAAACACAAGAGAGAAATAGGACAAGCTACTGCCACAAACCCATAGTCCAGAGGTGGACTACTCCCTCTTCATGGCGGCGATGATGGTGTTGATGTCGGAGAGGGTGGAGAAGCATCTGGGGGTGACTCCGGCAGCATTTTCCCCTCCAATCTTCATTGGAACAGCCTATGTTCTGTGTTTTGTGTTTCTCCACCGCCTCTTGATCGCGATCGTCGTGGGGGTCTTTATATAGGTGTTTTTAGGTCAGGCTAAGCATCTGGATGCAAAGATGGACGACATCGGAGGTCCCAGGCTCATACGAGCCTGGGTGGCACGGCCAGGCTAGGGCCCGCGCCACCTGGTCTCATTTGGCCCCTGGGCCTCATCTCGTTGACTTCTTGATCTCAAGGTTCCTCTCATGATAAAATATTAACGCTCCAAAAATCTCAGGTCAATTTGAGTTCGGGAAGTTTCCTGAAACTTAAAAATACGCAAAACAAGGTTTTCTTGTCCTGCAGAGTTATAACCAAAATAAGGGGGGTCGATGGAAAATCCCCATAGAACGTTATAAAAATATGATCATAACAACTAATAACATTATAATATGTAGGAATATGCATCAATAAACCACAAAAGATCATGCATGTATTTTGCATGCATCACACCACTCGACAAAAGATCGAGTCGGCCTAGCGGAGTCTTTGTCTAGAGTCTCCGGGTCAGAACCAAAGTCTCTAGTGTTTTCACATCGGAGTCATCGGTCTTGAGAGGTCGGAGCCTCCGCCCGTAGACTCAACATCAACTAAATTTCTGGATGTTTCTCTCCACCTTGTGTTATGGGATGGCTATTGGGTACATTATGGTTTTGTGCAAAATATGATTTCACCCAACAATTCCATCAAACAACCCCTCTTGATAGCACGGAGACCTAAAAAATAACTAAAAATCTAGGTAGTAGGCTTGGTCACTTCCTAAAAATCATCCCAATTGGTCAATTCCTTCGTTCCAAGCGTTGTAGGACAAGGTTTCCATAGACTCTTCCTCGGGCTCGGAGGAAGGAGGGTCCATGTTGACAATATTCAGCTCATCAATAATAATGCCTTGGTTGCGATTGAGGCGCTTACGGGACATATATGTCATGGAGTTTCTTGTTGATGTCCACATTCATGCAAAGAATGTTCCTTTGCCACCAAGTGAGTTTCTTCATCTTGAATTTGGCCTCCTCCTTAGAGCTAGAGGGAACAAAAGCATTGCTAGGATTCTTCATTATTAGCCTCCGAGGAGCCACTTCCTCAATTTCCTCTTCCTCCTCACTCGAGGCATAGGATTCAATCACAATGCCCGGATATTCCTTCCATTGGGGATTGACAAACTTGTGCTCAATGAGTCCGGATTTAGTGAGAGGGTGGTTGGTTTCTTGTCCAAGATGGTCTTCATAACAAAAGGAGCATACACGGGGGTCTTCTTCTTGGTATGACCACACCATACATTTCTCGATGAATGAAGACCATCACATCGATGGGCTCAACTTTGGCTTCATTGTTCGAGCAAAATACCTCATGCGAGTAGGCCATGAGATTCATGAAAACTCCGGGGTTAGCACCTAAATTTGTAGCATTTTGGGCAATGTCTGGCGGTGCTTCGTATGCACATCACCCTGTTGTGTCCCTGTCGTCTACTACACACCCGGGGAGCTCCCGATCTCCTTTCATGTCTCCATCCTCGCGAGGGCGCTCCCGGTCATGGGAAGAAGAATAGATGAGAAAAGAGAGGGGGTGGGGGTGGGGGTGGGATAGCGCATTGGAATGTGGGTCATAGTGTAGATTTATTTCCTTGCAGTTTTGGTCCACTTTACAGGAAGGCTACAGAAAGCAGAATTTTGTGTGGACTATCTTCTCTCCCCTCTTTCGATAACTATTTTTAGCAATCCATTATGCAAAATCTGTTTAAAATGCTATAGGGTCGGTCTTTAGCTTTTGGTTAGCATCAAATCCTTCTTTATTAATCAACAATGTTTGGAGGTATAAGAAAAGGATCAGGGGAATTTCTAGACAAGACATACCGCACTGGTTCAAACGTGGCATTACTCTTAGCTAGATTATGAGCCTCCACGTTCAAAATTCTATTCGACTACTATAGAGCTATCAAAGGATCGTCTCCTTTCTTCGATCTCCTTAAGAATAGTAGCATTAGGAAGAGAGACTGCCTTCATTGATCTCGTGAGATACTCCTAAGCAATATATGGCTAGCACAAGCTTGTTGATGTTCAGGTCTGCAGCCAGGGAAAATCCTTTTGCACATGCACATGCCTCTAAGGTTGCAGGGTCGTTTATACCATCATAAACTTTGGATGAGGCGCCTAAAAGAACTATGTGTTCATCCCTGCAAACAACACCAATGTTTACCTTGCCTTGCATAAACCTTGCAGTGGTGGGTTCCAACATGACATGGGTTGAGATGGTTCTGTTGAGCAGTCCTTGGTGTCGCCAAGCTTTGAGCTGGTTCTCTGGGTTGAGATATCTTTAGATTTCCCAAATAGCTTTGGACAAATCCCATGATGGTGATGGGCGATGATTTACTCATGGATCGCCTTCCGTCTTGCCCAGAGTGTAACAATAACTTGGACAAAACTCTCATGTGGTAGCGATTCTAACAAAAAATAGACATTCCCTTGCATCCCCACATTTGTTCACTAGTAGGTATTTGATTAGTTCCTCCACTAGAACTGATCATGCACTTCTTGCCATGTTACACTCGTGTAAGAAATGCCTCCAAGAATCAATAGGAGTGTGACACAGAGCACGTGCACATTTATCCGCTATATTTCATCTATGCAGGGGCTGCCCTAGTTGGCAAGGATTGGTGTGATAATCTCCACAGAAACACTCTTATCTTGGATGGAACTTTGGTCTTCCAAAGTGAGGACCAACTCTTTTGTTCATTAACTACGCCTGATCTAGCGCTCCCGTCTAGCCAAGCTTCCCCTAACTTCCTTTTTGTTGGCCAACATTCAATAAGCAAACCGAACAGAAAATTGTCTTTTTTTCTCAATATGTCGTGCCTAGAAGTCATCGTGACTTACAATACCCAAAGGAATTGAGCAAATTATCTCTATAACAATTGGAGTAAAGTACTTTTCAAGTGCCTGAATATTTCATGATCTAGTTTCTTGCACGATCAGCTCGGATACAAGAATTGGTGGATCCTGAGCAATAGCAGTAATAGGACGAAGGTGAGTATCACGTGGTAACCAATTATCTTACCTCACTTTGGTGTCCCTCCCTGAACCAATTCTTCATATCAATCCAAATTGAAGCGCTTCCTTTCCTTCCATTATAACTCTCCATATTTGCGATGGACGTGGTTTAAGTCCCGCCTTCAAGAAATCCACACTCGGGTATTGCTTTAAGTACATGGGCACTCAAGGTGGTGGGCGAAGTTAGGAGTCGCCATGCTTGTCGGGCTAAAAGGGCTAGGTTTAAAAGATCCGTATCCCTGAAGCCTAGACCACCATCATGCTTTGATCTCGTCATCGCTTCCCATGATACCCAATGCGGTTTTTCTTGCCTTGCTTTGAACCCCAGTAAAAACCACGGATACTGGAATATATGTACTCACATAGACCTTTTGGAAGTTTAAAATATGACATAGAGAATGTCGGTATAGCTTGAAGAACCGATTGGATCAAAATCCCTTTGCCTCCCACAGATAAGATCATCTCAATCCATCCTTGAACATAAACTAAGTTTATTGTGAGGTAGCTTAATGGGCCTTGGTCATTTCTCGCTGGCTCCAAGCATAGCTTCCGTATTTGGGCCTACAATTTGTAGCGAGTATATACAAGTCGGGCTCTAATCCATTGGCCTGCTCTCCCCTTCCTTCCTTCCCGGCGGCGGTGGTGGCGGCGCAATCTCCTCCACCCTTCGCCGACTTTTCCGTTCAGTGTTTTCAAAGCCACAGCGAGGCTCCACATTACTCGGAGCCCCACGACCTTGCAGCCGTCCAGCGCTTCTCCGGCGACCAGAGCTCCTGAGCATGTTTCCCAGAGCCCCCACGACCTCGCTCCGGCGGGTAGGATGTTTGCCTGATTGCCTCGCCCCCGTCAGTCCATATGACGGCGAACTCAAGGTACAATTTTCATCTCTTGGCATACTACTGAAAGAAAAATGCATTGTGCGATCAAAATCTCTAGGTTTTATTTATTAGCCGAGAATTTAATCTCTAGATTGGATTTGCATCAGCCTTATTTTAATATCCTAACCTTTTCACATGCAGATCAACTTTGAGTAGTATTCTGATTCCAATAAGACAAGGCAGAGAGATGAGTGGAAGTTTCTAAAACCTTTTTCTAGGGATTCAAATAGCTAGGGATTACTATACTTCAAGACTTGATTGCTATATACATGAATGGAGTCTTCCTTTACAGTAAACAATAGGGAAATCACATTACCCCCCCTCTATTTTTTCTTTTGTTTTGGCCGTCCTCATCACATCGCTTCACTGCCATTTGCAAGATGGTTACTGTAGAATATGAGGTAACATCTCGCTGACAACATATAGCATACAAGTCACACATTACAGACAACAAGGTCACCTAACTAGGCTATCATATCGAATCAGAAATCAGCAAAGCAGCATTATAAAACCAATACGTAGCTGTCAGTGACTTGGCGGGTGTAGTCCATGTAACCGAGGGAATCTCTGTGCATGTCGATACCATAGGTCCAGACTTTGTCATGTTTTACAAAGCTAGTGATAATAATAAGTGTATACAGAAGCACTACTTCATTGGACATATATATGAGTTCCAATCATCCATGTCTTCCCTGACCTGAGCACTGATTCTGAATTGCTAACAAGTAGATGTATTACAACTGAAGCACTACTTCATTGCACGACAGCAAGCTGGTGTTGACTCACAGACATTACAACTGAAGTCATTTTGATCTCTGTTATCTGCTCCTGCTAATAGATGTATTAAGATCTATGTCTGGTCAGCATGTCTAGCTACATCAATATTGGAACAAGTTTTCTGACTCTGTCTTCTTGGTGCAGAGTTTGATCACATGACTGGACCTCGATTTGCATAGTAGTTTCCAGTTCAAGCTCAGTCTATGTACAAGCAAATCTTAAGTAGGTATTCACTTCCTTGTTTCCATCGTTGATGGTCCAGTGCTAGTTGCTATTGATTAAGTTTCTCTTTCTAATTTATCTTGATTGCACATCTACTTTGTATAGATAGAAGAATGGAACAAAATATCCTCGAACGAATACTTGAGGGGAGCATGAAGCCAACAAATCTGCCGTTGGAAACCTTACGGAAAATTACAGACACGTTTTCAATAGATAGAATAATCGGTGAAGGTGGATTCGGAACGGTCTATAAGGTAATAAAATTCTACTCTTTCTTTTGAAACTTTGGTTTATTCTTAACACTTAAAGATAAACTTAAGCACCAAAACTGAATATTTGGTTGATGTGTGTCGTGTACCCGATTTCCTTCTATTTTCTATGCTATCTTATCTTTCTAACAGTAGTACACTGCTAAACTTGACATAATTAATCGCCCACAACAATATTAAATAGGGCGTCGTCGGAAACATGAATGTTGCTATAAAGAGGATTAGAAGCAGCATGACAATTAATCAGAAGTTCTTCCGTCGTGAGGTTGACAGCCTGATGGAGGTTAACCACGAAAATATAGTACGGTTTCTTGGCTTATGTTCTCACACAATCGAGATACCAATGAAAAACCCAGAATCCAGAGGATATATTTACGCCGAGATAAGAGAAAGATTGCTCTGTTTTGAGTATATCAGCAATGGAAGCCTCGATACAAGAATTACCGGTATGTAATCTGTATGCAGCTCTTCTCTTTACTTTTATTTTGTTATCAGCCTTTTCTCTTTTACATTCATCTCACAATTAAACAATTTTGTGATCATATCATCGTGATGTGACGATGAGATCAACAAAAGCTTTGGTTACAAAAAAATTCTCATGACCCACAAATTAAATTCATGTATAGGAGATTTCAGGCATCCATGCATATATTTTCTTCCGCAGATGAATTAAGAGGACTTGAATGGGATAAACGTTACCAAATAATCAAAGGAATATGCGCGGGTTTGCATTATCTACATATGGAAAAGCGTATTCTTCATATGGATTTAAAGCCTTCCAATATATTACTAAATAATGATATGGTGCCAAAGATTACGGATTTTGGTCTATCAAGACCGACTGAATACTCCAATACAATGAGCACAAACCATTTTTCATCACCGTAAGCTATGAACCAGTACAATCAATCTACATGAATCTTCTTATTTTATAATTATGTCGTAATGTTTGAATTTTTCGTATTTCATGCAGAGGGTATGGTGCTCCAGAAAACTTGTTTGGTCGTGGTAGGATGTCCGTCAAGTCAGACATGTATAGTTTGGGTGTCATAATCATCGAACTGGTGGCAGGACATAAGGGTATCCCTGATGAGAATAATAATGTAAGGGTTGTTATCTCAAAATGCATAGCTTCCTTTTTATACGTCAAAACTTTACCTTTGAGGGTTATCATTATTTTCCTCATTGATCCTACTTAATTTGAATGCCATATGTAGTTAAATTCTTATATACAACAAAATACATGATTCCAGCTCTTTCTTGAGCCGTGTCACTCAGAAAAGTTTTTGTCTTATGGATGTTAATCTTCTCTTAAGTTCATCTTGCTTGCTTGCTCCATCTAAGAAAGCCTCTATGATACCACAATGATCATTGTCCCGCAAACAGCTACTAGATATCCCCATCAGGGCCGGCACTATATTTTACGGGGCCCTAGGGCGAAGTTGACGGCATGGGACCCTAAAGCTATTATAAATGTACGCATACTTAGAAATATGGACATATATGTATCTAATTTCACTTAAAAAATAATTAAAATTAACATCTAATTAGACATTATTAGTCTAAGTTATCTATAAATAATTATCAAGTACTTAAAGTAATGTCATATTAGGACAGTGAAGGATAAAATAAAGTATACATGAAGCTTAAACCCTAATTTAACATATAACATGCCTAATGCTTTCCTGATTGGCTAAAGAATCAAAGGGAAAATCATTAATTCGACAATTAAGCACGTACGGGGGCAGGCACGTAGGAACAGGAACGAGCAGTGCTCTGATGGAGAGCCGGAGAGGGATTAAGGCCTTGGGGGAGGGTGAGTGGAGCATGGTGCTGCAGATCATCTGGATGAAATCCACCGCCTTTCTCCAGGTCCAGGTGGCCGAGGCATGGACGCATGGTAGCAAACTCCGCATGGAAGCAGACGAAGAGGCAGATCGATAGCATATTGCTTCGACTAAGATCCTGATATCGATCGCATCGTTGCTCTGGCTAATGGCGGCGTGCATCGTGTGTTTCCCTTTTTTTAGAACTCATCGTGCGTTTCCATGCCTCCCGATCTCCACTAAAGGCCCATATGCCTTCTCTTTGAACTTTTCCCGGCCTAAAACAGTAAAACATGTATAGTCGTACAGTCTAGAGATGGGCCCCTCCTAGTCATGGGCCCTAGGCGGTCGCCCAAGGTCGCCTAGGGTCAGAGCTGGCCCTGATCCCCATAGGTTAACCCACATCCATCCTCGTTTTGAGATTCCACAGTCCCTAGTGTTCGGCCACTAGACATTTTAACATGCTGGCAGAAGCTACCACTACTGTTGTGAACCATCTTTGAACTCAATAAATGCATATTATAAGTATAAAAGGGGGCCACAACTTGGGTTTTAAACTTTTAATTGGCCGGTTTATGAGATGTGCACATAACGTATTTATCCACACCAATAAAATAATTTCAGACAGGTGACGCACCTAGGATGTCTGGTTTATTTGTGTTCTTACTGAAAACAAAGATACAAAATGCAATAACTTTTTAGGACTGAGCATCCAACTACAAACCATTTTGATGTTGTATTTGTGGTAACCAGATCTTCAAAGTTAGACCCCTGTTAGATTGCTGTTATGATATATACTATTGAACTTTTTGACATGATTTTTCTAGTAAATATGCTTTATGCACTCTGACCTATACCAAATGTGGATTTAGACCAATGCGCGCTTCGAGCTATGCCTCTTCTATCATTATCTGTATGAAAATAGACGTGTCGAAGGTGACTTGATACAGCCGGTAGTGGGCGCTGCTGAATGTTATCTTGATGCTTTGTTTATTTATTTTTTGTAAGATGGAAGTTTTTCTTGTCAAGTTTGATTGTTTTTTTCATAAGAACCAAGAAAATATCTTGTTCAAAATAGTAAATCACACAACAAATCTGAAAAAGAGAGAAACCAGATGTTTTTGTACAGTATGCATATACGTACTGTTTGGATGAACTATTCAGATATCATACTTGATCAACTTTTTTGGAACCGCAGATACTTAGAAGATGGAGACACAGATGGAATAAATCAGGGAAGGAAACACCACTGGGATACCACGAACAAGTAACTAAATGCATAGAAATAGGGTCACTCTGCCAGAAGATTGATCCCTATGCACGACCTTCTATATCAGAAATAATGAGAAAATTTATTGAAATGGAAAGTACATTGACAGTTGCCCAGGTATCATCTCATATGCTTCCTAGGATCTCAAGGACCACTAACCATATATATAGAAATGGTGATTATATATACTTTCACTCACAACGAAAATTAAGTATGTCTAGATCTTCTATTTTTTTATTTTATTCCAGAAACTTCTTTCTCTCATCCAAAGTATTGAGAACATTTCATTAGTGATTAGGGCACCTTGAGTACTGGTGCTCGAGAGTCGAGAAGCAAAACAAAATGTACTTTTCTTGCCATGTAGGATAGAAAAGTGTAAACGTTGTAGCACTTGCTTGTCCATATGCACACATAGATAGAAATTAATGTAGCGCATCTTGATTTATATGCATGCAGATAAATCCACCTTATTGGGAGGATGACATGCTTGGGGCTGAGCCACTGGAGCTGCAGTTCGGGTATAATAAGAAGCAGATGTTATCATGTTCAGTTGAGCTAAGCAATGATACATATGGTTTCATTGCTTTTGAGATTCAAACAACGAGCCCATTGCCATACTCCGTAGAACCAAACAAAGACATTGTGAAACCACGATCCAAATGTAGCGTGCACATAACATTTCCTGCAGATAATACACAGGGTCATAAGGCATCACTGCAATATAGTACTAGTAATAAGCAATACAGCGAGGAGTTCATTGTGCGGAGCTTTAAAGTGAATGAAGGTCTTACAACTAAGGATATTAATCAAGACATGTTTGATAAACATACAGCGGGTCACCATGTTGATGAGATTCATTTGGCGGTTATTCTTGAAACACTCTGCAGTAAAGAGGTAATTCCTCTGTCCTTTTCCTTGGGCGTAATTTGTTCCCTGTTCTCCGCTTGCTTAGGTTTCTACCAGATTTGCCCCTTCCCTGAGACACTCTGGGGCGTAGCGTAATCAATTGCGTCGGGAGTACGTTAAAATTTATTCCCTTCATTTTTCTCCATATGCAAAAACAGAATAGAGAGAGAACACCAAGCGTTCCGAGGGAAGCGCAGGCGAGGAAGACATCATGGAGTCAGCCACTGGTCTTGGGCATGTAGGCTATGTCTCTCCTGCAACCTTAGTGCCAATAGAAAACTTAATTTGACACTCACCGTCATTTGAGAAAATTGAGTCTTCCATGCAATTTTTATCTTGTATGTTGATTGGCACACAGCCATGCAACTGTTAAGAGCTAGGTGCGTGGCCTGGTTTGCATCCAGTTTTGGCGAGCACGTGATAATGTCAAGAATGGCAAGAAAAGACAACGCTGCCTCTGCATTCAATTGCATTAATACGGCGTGTGCCAGCCAACAATTCCAAGGGATTAGCAATTTTCTAGGTTCCTTGGTTTCCGTGCAAGGGGAGATTACACCTGAGAAAAGGGACAGTGGGCTAGCTCTATATAAGTTGTAAAAAATGTATTATTTAAGTTTGACTAACATGTAGCTTTACACTATTACTGTAGATATATAATTGGGAGAGGTCCTTGCAAAAAACATCTTTATACATGGACCTGTAAAATTTTATTTTGTAGGTCACCGACTTCCCAAGCAAGCAGGACATGAAACAATATGTAAGCTCAGGTACATGTGCATCTGTCAGCTAACTAGTTTGGCTTGACATCTTGAGAATATAATTTTTAGATGTCAATCATTAATTGAAATACTAACGATTAATCTTCTAAAGAAAGGAAAAGTAGTAAAGCGACTAGAGTGCACCATGTATGCCAATTATCACCATGTGTGTCTGTGTGTTCATAAAATTCAGGTCCAATAACTCGACTGTGTCGTTCTCCAAATTCAGGTCATTAACTCGACCAAAGCATGTGCTTAATTTGCAGATTCATATATACAAGTTTACAGTTTGTGGGATTTTTCTGCAGGCAGTAATAGACGAGAAAACTGCCACTAATTAAAGACTATATACAGGGACCCCGCCGATGCTGATCAAACATGGGCGAGTGCAACTGGCAATCAAGAACTACAAAAAGGCCTCATGCAAGGAGTGTAAAAAAAAGGTGATGCTGGAGATCACTGGTGGCGACTACACCATTGACCGGCCGGGCCTGGACCTGGTGGTTGTCCTGGACGTCGGTGGCAGCATGTGGGGTGAGAAGATGGACCAGCTGAAGACTGCAATGGTGTTTGTCTTACGGAAGCTCAGCCCCATCGACCGCCTCTCCGTCGTCACATTCTCCCATGTCGCCAGGAAGCTCTGCCCACTGCGGCAGATCACCGAGGTCTCATGGCTGGATTTGCAAAGTCTCATTTACAAACTTGAGCCGCGTGGCGGCAACAACATTATGGATGGCCTCCTGACCGGGCTCAATGTCCTTACCGAGCGCAAGGTCAGCGATGCCCGTGTATCTGGCATCATGCTCATGTCCAATGGCCATCAGAGTGAAGGCGACGCTACTCAAGTCACTATCGGCAACGTGCCTGTCTACACATTTGGCTTTGGCGCAGACAGCGACCCTATGGTGCTCAGCGCAGTTGCGGCTAACAGCATGGGTGGGACCTTCTCCCATGTCCAAAACATTGACGGTGGTGGCCTGACCATGGCCTTCTCCCAGTGCCTCGCTGGCCTACATACCATATCGGTTCAGGACCTCGAGCTGACGGTGGCAGCCATCGGAAACGAATCTACTATATTGAAGGTGACCTCTGGGAGCTACCTGCAGGAGCAGGACAGCAGTGGCCCCGCTGGCTCGGTGACCGTCAGCTTTGGCAACCTCTACAGCACGGAAGTGCGCAAGGTCATTGTCGACCTCCTCCTCCCAGCACACCAGAGCGAGCACAGCGCGGAGATCCTCAAGGTCACATGCTCTTACAAAAGCAGGTACCGACTATGAAATTATCTATCTTGTATTCTTGTTACGATGGAGTTAATTTCAAATGATCTTGATGACCGAATTAGTGAATGCAGTTCTACATCCGGAAGGCTACAGTTTGTTGCGCCTCCTGAGACGCTCACTGTGTGGCGCACCGGAGGCGTGGAGGTCTTAGAGGAGAAGCCGGCGGATATACAGTCTGAGGAGGCCCGCCTGCAGATGGTGAAGATGGTCAAGGTGGCGAGAACCATGGCGGACTGCGAAAGGCTGGACGAAGCCCAGGACAAGATAGTGGAGGCCCAGAACTTGCTGGAGGAGCAGTCTGACCCACTGCTCAGAACCGAGCTGGAGGAGCTCTTTAAGCTCTTCCAAACCCAAGAAGACTACGAGAAGCGTGGCCGCCCCTGCGCGCTGTCGTCCGAGTCTGCGCACGACCGGCAGCGTTTTGTGACGAGGGGTGGCGACATCGAGATCATGCGGATCTTCGCGACGCCACACATGGACAAGTACCTTGAGCAGGCCAAGAATTTCTACACACACTTGATACTGCCTTTGCTGACGGGGAACGAGGGCGTCAAGGGACCAGGTGACCCTATGATTCATGTTTGACCTTGTTGAAGTGTATAAGGGTGTGTTTGTTTGGGCTGCTGCTGTTGAGAAGCAGCTGTAGCTGGTGAGCTGTTAGAAAGCAGCTGTAGGAAGTAGCTGCTAGAAGCTGAGATTTGATGTTTGGCAGAACTGCTTTTGATGACTGCTGTTCCTGATTTGAAGGATGAAATGTCTGGAATACCCCTGAATGCTGAAGATGTTGTATAAATACTGATTCGAGCTGAATTAGCTAATTCTAACCATATCTGAACACAACTGTGATCATTAATGCAAATTACCACAATATAAATTTATAAGTATTCATAAACAATTTGTATTGAAATAATTTGGGAGTTATTTATTTGGCTTTTGGCTTTTGGCTTTTGGCTTTTGGCTTGTAAGTCAAAATTTATGCGGCAATTATATTACAAGACTTTGTCATATTACATAAAACATAAACCATCACATTTATATTACAAGACATTTCAATACGAATCCAAAAGAGCTATAAGTTTGCCACATGCACACATATATTACAAAACTTACATTAACCCAAAAGCGCTACAAGCTTTCTCTCATCTAGGCACCTCCCCTTGATGCAAACAAAGCATTAGCTATGTTATCACGAATGTTGTTCATGTTAACATGGTCCTCTCCCAAACCATCGCCTACATTGCCTCTTGATGTGGAACTAACATGCCCTGGCGGCATATAGTTCTCATCATTATCGCAATCCTAGCAGCCCCACGCTTTCTATTAACACTAGGAGGTGTTGGCGCCGAGCCTTCTTCTTCTAGAAGATCAACCAAATCTGCGGGCACTCCTCTTGGCACTCCCGGCATGACCGCCGATGTCCCATCAACATGGGCATCCTCAAACATGACCTCCATCAACTCCAAGTTATCCGGAGGACCTTTCCGGAATCCCGCAATAAGCTTGTTAGCCTACATAAGTTTTGCCAAGTTAATAACCATTATGTAATGCACCTACTTAGAAATGTAAATATGGCATAAACATGGCATATGTATGTCTTACCTTGATCAATTCAGCCCACTGTGCATCATCCGCTGTAATTGTTTTCTTCACCAGATCCCAACCTAGTCCAGTAGCTTTGGTAGTATAGTACACCCATGCTTGGTACAATGCTTTGGTTGAATCCCACTTATTTTTGAATTGTGTCTTGGTGTAGTTTCTTCCTGTTTTAAGACCAAATTCTCTACCAAGATTCCTGTACCCCTCCGGACTAAGGAAAGCGGTTGGTCTATTTCCTGCTCTTTTTTGATTCATGCAGATTTCACAAAAAAATGTGGTCGACGATGCATCCCAATGTGCCTTAGGTGCCTTATCTTGATCCATCTAGTTACATTAGTAAATTACTTAACTCCTACTACACATATCAACTACATATCCAACAATATATGTATACAAAATATCACACAAACAATCTGAAATAATAGACTAATCGAGGCATATATATCCAATTAACATGCACATTTTAGCAATTCAATAGTACCCTGTCCAGATTATCACCTCACAACAATCTAACCATCACAGAGAATAAATGGGAGGGCTCAACCTTCCAGAAAATTACTATGGCAGGAGGGAGGCAGAGAATGGGAGGGCTCACCTTGCTTGATCCGTTCGGGGCAGACCTTGCCGGAGAAGACCGCGGGAGCTGCCGCGGACGAGTGACGGCGAGGCTGCGGAGGCTGGGCGGCGGCTGGGCGGGACGACAGCTGGGCGGAGGCTCGGTTGGGCGGCGGCTGGGGGGCGGAGGCTGGGCGGCGGCTGGGGGGCGGAGGCTGGGCGGCGGCTCGTCGGGACGGCGGCTGGGCGGAGGCTCGGCTGGGCGGCGGCCGGTCAAACCCTAACCCTAGCCGCCATGTCCAGGGAAAGGGGAGACGCGGGGGCTGGCTTCAGGTGAGGCTGGGGGTACCGATTCGGCAGGCTATATAAGGGATGGCAGTTTTTTCGTAAATAATAAGAAGTGCCGAGGATAGAATCGTCAACTCACTTTCGGGAAGCTCGGGAAGCAGCCCCCGGCCTGCTTCCGCTCGACAGCGGTCGACCAGCACGTTTCGGACCATCACTTCTCTGCAGCGCTTTGCAAAGTTGAGGTGTTTGTTTCAGCTACTACTTTTAGACCCCAAAAGCAGAAGTAGAAGTTTAAACAAACACACCCTAAGTGAATTGCCTAGCTTTTTCCATCAGTTCGGATTTTTGGTTGCGTTGGCTAGTGTATGAAGTTTGACATAGCCCAGGGTCTCGAGTTTGAGTTCTGGTTTTCGCAATTTATTGTAAAATTGTTGTTGTCCTCCTTTGTGTCCACGTGTATTTTCTCTTCTCCCTTTTGTGTCCACGTGTTGATTTTCTCCTCTCATGTCTGTGTCCACGTGTTGACTTTCTTTTCTTCCGTCACACGTGAGTGGGGGTGTTGAAGTGTATAAGTGAATTGCCTAGCTCTTTCTATTAGTTCGGACTTTTGGTTACGTTGGCTAGTGTATGAAGCTTGACAGACCGTAGGGGAGAGGAGATGCGGGGATATTGACGCTGTTTGCCTTCAAGATGTGAATTCGATTCATTCAATCTGTTGATGAGTATTTCCCTGGACAGTAAGATCTGAGGGTACCAACCTTGATCCTGGCGAGCTACAGATCACACTGTTGGGACAAAACAGTGTCAGGACCCTAGTGCCTGACGAGTGACTGTTTCAGTCTTATTCAGTTAGCTGTTCATCTGAAGGCGTTACCCAGCTCCATGTCAGCTGTCAACAAAGATCTCCCATGCAACGGCTGAGGCTCCTGCACGCTTGCTAAAATTTACACCTGATTTTTTTTACCCAACCACTCCATAGTTTGTCGCCTGCGTTTGCTTAGCATTTTAAGCCTCGATCCTTCCAGAGAGAAGGCACATTCTTGTACTTGCTGTAAGCCCTAGCCGCCTCTGTTGAGGTCAGGCCATAAGTTCTTCTGTAACAGACCATTTGTTGATAAATTGACCCTAAATTTTGTGCTACTTTGCTGTTATTTCTCTGAATTTCTCCATCAGTCCTGGATTCCTAGCTTCAGGCCTGTCAAGCAGTTTCATGTAGTCAGACAACTCCTTGTTTTGGTCAGCAAATAGATCAAAGCTGTAAATCGAACGAAATCTGTAACAAATCAATCCGGAGCGCAAGCTCAACAGACATGGTTTTCAGTCAATTGTGTTTATATTGTGGAGAGTAACACCAGGTTTGCTTACCAACAGAAAACTGAAGAATGCAGATGGTTAGACAGGATTAATGGAGTGAATGGATCAACAGAGGTTAAATATCTTCGGAGAAGCTCCCAGCCATTCATGTTGTAGAGTTATACACGTAGGCTCATGATTCACCCATTGACGACGAGGCGGCCGTGAGTCGAAGGACTCAAAAGCGAAATGGCAAGCCAGATGCACTTGAATCATGTACGGGTCATTCAATATGACCCGGTGACTCCGCAGCATCCACTGGAATGGACGATATATGTACCAAGCGAGCTCGAGCTCTATTCGTCGAATCTAAGGTTTGCTCACCAATAGAACCATGAAGAATACAAATGGTGCAACATGATTAGAATGAAGTGAATGTATCAACTGAAGAGGCGGCCGCAAGTCGGAAGAACTCGGAAGCAAAATGACAGGCAACATGAACTTGAATCATGCACGGGGTCACTCAATGCAGCCTAGTGGCTCCACACCCTCCACTGCAGTGGCGATATGCATACCAAGCGAGCCCGAGCTCTACTCTTCCCTGTCTCATGTTTGCTCCCCAATACAACACTGAAGAATGCATGCAACAGAATTAGAATGGAGTAACGTATCAATAGAAGAGGTGGACACGATCGGAAGCAAAATGGTTGGCCACATGCACTTGAATCATGCACGGGGTCATTCAATGCTCCAGACCATCCATTGCGGTTGGCGATATGCATACTAAGCGAGCTCGAGATCTATTCGTCCGTATCCCAGGTTTGCTAGCCAATAACCCTGAATAATGTAGATGGCGCAATGGGTTTAAAATGGAGTGAATGCATCAACAAACGAGGCAGCCATGAGTCGGAAGAACTCGGAAGTGAAATGGTAGGACACTAGCACTTGAATCATGCACGGGGTCTTTCAATGCAGACCGAGTGGCTTCGCACCATCCATTGTGGTAGGCGATAT
Source organism: Dactylis glomerata (assembly GCA_007115705.1). Taxonomy (NCBI): domain Eukaryota; kingdom Viridiplantae; phylum Streptophyta; class Magnoliopsida; order Poales; family Poaceae; genus Dactylis; species Dactylis glomerata. The sequence goes on from QXEO01000087.1 coordinate 1,189,042, forward strand.
GCGTACCAAGCAAGCTCGAGCTCTATCCGTCCGCGTCCCAGGTTTGCTCGCCAATAGAACCCTGGAGAATGCAAATGGTGCAACATGGTTAGAATGGAGTGAATGTATCAACAAAAGAGGTGGTTGTGAGTTAGAAGAACTCGGAAGCGATATGGCAGGCCACACGCACTTGAATCATGCATGGGGTCATTCAATATAGACCCAGTGGCTTCGCACCATCCACTGCGGTGGGCGGTCTACGTACCAAGCGAGCTCGATCTCTATTAGTCTGCATCCTAGGTTTGCTGGCCAATGGAACCCTGAAGAATGCATATGGTGCAACATGATTAAAATGGGATGAATATATCAACAGGAGAGGCGGTCACGAGTCGGAAGAACTCAGAAGCGAAATGGCAGGCCACATGCACTTGAATCACACATGAGGTCATTCAATGCAGTCTCGGTGGCTTGACACCATCTAATGCATCGGGCGATATACGTATCAAGAGAGCTTGAGCTCTATTCGTCCGCGTCTCAGGTTTGCTTGCCAATAAAACCAGATAATGCAGATGGTGCAAAAATATTAGAATGGAGTGAATGTATCAATAGAAAAGGCTCTCACGAGTTGAAAGAACTCGGAAGCGAAATGGAAGGCCACATACACTTGAATCATGCACATGTCATTCTGTGCAGTCCCGGTGGCTCCACACCATCCACTGCCGTGTGCGATACACATAGCGCGTGATTGGTTGCTCGCAACCCTTTTTTGGCTCCCGGGACGCAGGCGCTGGGGGGCTAGGATCGCATCATGCGATGCAAAAACCACTTTTGGCATTTTGTGTGGTTGCCCACTAGACACTATTTTGCACAAGAGAGAAAATGATGACTGCAGTGTTTGTTTGGTTGGAGTGAACCATTTCATGCAACGCTCATGCTGTTTGGTTGCAACATAGGCAAGTGATCTGGTAATCTCTTTCTTCAAGAGGTGAGCATACCCAGCACATAGCACACCAATAAAGCTGAAAGAACTTAGAGTTAAACTAATAGTTCATCATAGTTACAGATGCATCACGAGCTACCCCAAAAACCTACACCTCATAATGCATCTCAAGTTCATCAGCGGAGTGATTAGTATGTGTACCACCTCCCAAAATATTATAGGTCTGACATGAAATTTTCATCAACCAATCGCGCCCATACTAAAGCTCTATTCATCCGTATCTCAGCTTGCTTGCCAATAGAACCCTAAAGAATGCAGATGGTGCAGCAGAATTAGAATGAGTGAACAGACGAGATGGCCGGGAATCTGATACAATTTCTTTTATAAAATAAACTAAATATAGTAGTATTAGGCTAGCAAGCCGAGTCTGAAGCAAATTGGCAGGCCAACATGCGCTTGGATCATCGGACACACGCACGGATATACCAGGCGGGTACTCAGCCCAGCCCCCACCTTTGCCGCTCCTAGGACCGCTCCGGCCCACCCACTCCGATCCTCCCTTTGACCTGATTGACCACGCTCGGCTCGGCCCCATCGCCATCTCCTCCCCCCCCCCCCCCCCCCCCCCTCCCCCCCTCACGCGCGCGCATATAAAACCTCGCCCCGCTACCGTCCCGACCTCGCTTCTTCCTCCCCCCGCAGACCCAGAAAGCGCGCCGCTTCGCCCTGGTGCGACGACGAATCGACGACGATGGGGCGCGTGAAGCTGCCGATCAAGAGGATCGAGAACAACACCAACCGGCACGTCACATTCTCCAAGCGCCGCAACGGCCTCATCAAGAAGGCCTACGAGCTCTCCGTCCTCTGCGACATCGACATCGCCCTCCTCATGTTCTCCCCCTCGCGACGCCTATGCCCCTTCTCCGGCCGCCACGGGTGAGTTCTTCTTCCCCTCCGTTAATTCAGGGCCTCCGACCGCGTATCATTAGTTATTTCCGTTTTTCTGATTCGTGGCTGCCTAATGCATGTGTTTGTCCGTCCGTCCGTCAGGGTGGAGGACGTGCTTCTCCGGTACCTCAACATGTCGGACCACGACAGGGGCGAGTGAGTGCCAGACTTGTTCATGCTCGTCTCATCGTATCTTGATCGCTGTCGTTAGAATGTAACTGATGTGGTTTTGTTTTCTTGATTTGCAAATTGCCACCGCAGGCCCATCCAGAATCGTGAGGTGAGAGAGGCCAGCTGCCGCCTCGTCAAGTAATTTTTCTTCACTGAAAGGATATGCCATGATTCATCACTCACCACAACTAATCCAATGCAGTACCTCATCAGCATGCTCCAGAGGCTCAAGCGCGAGAGCGACATGGCCACGCAGCTAGCAAAGTACGCACCTTACTCCAATTTCCTTTCTTACCAATCCGGTTTCTGAATTTTTCATGTCCTGATTAAATTCGACATATGTTCTTCTGTTGGAAAATTTCAGCCCGGGGGCACTGAACGAGAAGATAGAGGTGAGCAGAGATCAGAGCTTCCGCATTGCAACATCCCTCCATACATCTACCCTACATCTCGACCAATTAACCTGAATTTCTTGTGCGAGTTGCAGGAGATCCAGCAAGAGATATACGCCTCGCAGCAGCAGCTGCAAATCTCCGAGGAACGCCTCAGGTACACGGCAATTTTCCTTCGTGGATACATATACGTAAACCTCGATCTCGTGATACTTGATTTCTGTTCGTTTATTTCTTGCGTGCAGGCTGTTCGAGCCTGATCCGGCGGCGTTCGGCTCCACGAGCGACATCGACGGCTGCGAGAAGTTCCTCATGGACATGCTCACCCGCGTCGTCGAGAGGAAGGTAGGGAAACAATCCTTCCCATAATCACACAGATTCTCATTGATCTCATCTCGATTTATAACACTTTAATTTCTCGATACGAATCGCAGAATTACCTGCTGAGCAATCACATGGCGTTCGACCCAACGGCGCCCGGGATGCAGGTAATTAAATGCCACGGATTTTTTTCCAATAATACCGAGATCACATTGAAAGGGCAGGATTTTGCGCTGATTTGCCTATGATCTTACACTGAATATCATCAATGTCCTGATGCGGAGGTGATTGACTCTCGCGTTATGAATGGCGATATGCAGGGGGCGAACGGCGCGCCGATGTACGTGCACCCGGCGCAGGCGGACGGCATGGGCCCGTTCGCCAGCGACGCCGCGCTGTGGGCCACGGAGGGCGGGCCCAACGCCGGCCACCATATCTTCGCCGCCAACGACCCCATGATCTACCTCAGGTACATGGGCACACGTCAACCTGACTCGTCATCAGCTCATTGTTATCACAAGTGTAAAGTTACGATTTTTGTTTTGGCAGGGACCAGGACGTGTACGACGGCAGCTCGCAGGTGGCCGGGCTGCACGCCGGCGGCGACCCGTGCGACGTCGCGGGGAGCAGCGGCCAGGCGGACGCGTGGCGGCAGGCTTACACCTGCACGGAGCTGCTCTCCACGCTCATCCCCAACACGCCGTTCATGCAGCACTGCCTGGGGCCCGACGACCAGTACCTGCCGGCGTTGCCGTCGGATATGTTGCCGGTGCCGGCCGCGGCGGCGGCGCAGGACCAGGTAGAGGTGGAGGCGTCGGCCAGCTGCTCCTACAACATGCCCACCAGCGACGAGACCGGCACGTCCGTCATGGCGTACGACAGCGGCGCCATGCCACCGCCCAACATGCCTGAGCTGGCGCCAGTGAACGACATGAATTAACCATGTCACCATAACGATCGAGAATTCGAGATCGTCAACCATACTATATACCCTATACTCCATGACGGAGTAGTAGCTTAGTTAGCACATCATCAGAACCAAAAGGCAATAATATGCTCTCTTATCTTTTAATAACATGCTGAAATTCCTTTGTTTATTATTAGCTTTTTTAGAGCAACTATATATTTTATTAATTGAAAATCAAATTATATGAACACACAAATGTAGAAACTAGAAGACAGAACCAGGAAAAAATAGTTATCAACAGAACCCAAAAGGATAGAAAAATTCAAAACCATCTTTAGCCCTCCCTGAAAAGAAGGTGAAGGTGATCTAGCCGAGCACCTTCCAGTACAGCTACCTTGTTACGACTTCACTCTAGTCGAAAGCCTAGCCTTAGGCATCCTCCACTCGCCAAAGCTAGCGGCCGCCGTCAAACTCTAAACGCTGCCTAGACGAACATTAGAAGAGACGTTGAGCCTCTACCATTGCCAGATCTGAAGAAGCACCATTGCCAACAAGGCTTTGTGAGTCGATGAATAGGCCCGCTACAAGCAGCGAGGCACATATCGCTATGGCACATCGACCGGGAACGTCCTTGATGTCTTGGACTAAGATCCGCCGCATCCCATCGATGAAGTCGAGGAAAAACGAGATATCCACCACCTCTGGACCAACATCCTCACTTCAGAGGATTCACCTCGCTCCGCCCCCCAGCACCACCGTGGATAATAACAAACGCCATCGACACATTGAGAAACAGATATCGCCAGATCTGAAGAACGGTAAGAAGACCAAGCTATCGATCTAAGAGAATGACAAGCACACGTTGCCATCAACTTCGGGACGTCGCAGTGAAGATCATCGCCGGTGTAGGAGTGGAGTTGAGGCATATTTATTTGCTCGGACGCCACTCCCACCACCTCGATTTTTTGATAAAAAGGACCATCTGCTCCAATGAATTGTTAAAAAGGACCACCTCTCAAATAAAATGCTAAAAAGGACCACTTTTTTATGGCGGCAGGACTAGCCAGATGACACAACAACACTGACGTGTAGCATGCCGTCAATGTCCGAGGCGGCACGTCTAAGAAGATAACAGATAGCTAGCGCTAGCGAGATGTACGTCCACGGCTACCATGCAAGAAATGATTAGCTCGCTCGCTCACTTGAATTGCGGTACAGGGAAGCATGCCGCCACATGCCATGGCGGCAGGGAACAATTTCAGCAGTGTTTCTGCACATATCGACGTGCCGTCTCGGTCAGTGGCGGCAGGCCGTTGCCGCCTGGGCCTATGGCGGCAAGTGCTACGTGTCGTGACCGCCATTAAAAGGTGGTCTTTTCTTTTTTAGCAATTCATTAGAGCAGGTGGTTCTTTTTGCCAAAAATTCCACCACCTCAACGACGCACCACCGTAGACAAGCCCTAACCCTACATACAAACGGAGGAACGAGGTCCCCCTCTCTATCCACTTAAGGATCGTGAACAACTAGCACTATTTTCATTAAATTTGGGCCGCGTTTGCGTCACCACCGATAGCACGATCAAAATGCGTCGGACCGCTCAGCTATTTTTTTTCCGTCCGCGATCAAAAACAGACTAAATCAGACGCCCGTAATCCGTTTGCGTCCGGCCGTTAGAGATGACCTTATTCTCTGCCTTCTCGACCACCAGATATACCAACATAACAGTTTCCAGCCGGTGTTGGCGCACACATTCGTCAGTGCAAATCAAACCTTCAGCACAGAATCATCTGCTCATAATGATCAAATCAAACTGGCAAAATGCAGTTAACCAGTCACTTAAATCAGTAGCGATTCGGTCGGCCAGGTCAATAGATACTGCTGCTGCTCTCCTGTAAAGGTGTGCAGTGCGAAGCTTTCCGCATCGTCTCTGACAGAGAAGGGCACTAGATAAATAAAGCCACGGACCGGCGGCCCCTGAAGAACGTTCTTGGTTCCTTAGCCACGAATTAACCGGCCAAAATCTCCCCTGTCTTTATTTCGAAACGAAAACGGGTCGGAGCGACTTTGCTTTTTCAAGGTTAAGCAACTTGTGATCTGCCACCGGAAGTTAAAAGTAGCCAAGTAACGGCTTCGGCCAAGTTCCCACATGATTTGAACTTCTAACCGAGCTTTGTGCAAAAGATTTGAGAAATCTGTATCGACACTCGACAGTGACGCATGGTACGGTAAATCAGAATCGGAATTTCTAATCTCTATTTTTTTTTCTGTTTTTCATAATCGAGTGGAAGAGCACATTCCAGAGAACATCAAGGAGGCACATCAGACCAATAAACGAAGCTTTGTTTCCAAGAATTATGCTTTTTCCGGAGGTAAAGCAGGCCCCAATCAATCGCGGCTTGCCACACTGCCTTCACTCGAAGCACCACCGAATTTTCAATGGCAGAAAAGAAACAGTGGAGGCAAGGCAATGGCAGGCTGGCCCCACTTCCACCATTTTCAAAAGCTTCTCCTTTTCCCGTCCATCTTTATTTCGGGACCCCGCCATTAGCATCCTTAGCCTCCTTTTAACTCCATTACTTCATTCCCTTGCTCTCCTTCTTGCTCCGCTTTTGCTTTCTCTCCAGTTCGGACAGACTACTCTCTCTTGTCTTCACCGGCGAGTTGGTGGTTGATTGTTGTTGCTGCGGCTGCGAGTTCTGGTGGTCGGAATCCATGGGTACTCCGTACCACCTCCAGTCCCCGAGGACCATCGTCACCAAGATCATCAGCATGAAGCAGCACGCGCCGGAGCTGCCGGAGTCGGAGGCGTCCAAGCTCATCCTGCAGCCGCGGCACACCACCACGCCGGCCATGTGGTGCGCCGCCATCGTCTGCTTCGCCTTCAGCGTCCTCCTCATCCTCGCCGGCCTCGTCATCCTCATCGTCTTCCTGGCGGTGAAGCCCAGGACGCCCTCCTTCGACATCGCCAACGCCGCCCTCAACAGCATCTACGTCGGCTCGCCCTCCGCCTACTTCAACGGGGACATGGTCCTGGTCGCCAACGTCACCAACCCCAACCAGAAGATGGGCGTGGCGTTCCACTCCGGCAGCGTCGAGCTCTTCTTCCGCGGCAGGCTGGTGGCCGCGCAGGCGCTGCCGTCCTTCGCGCAGCGCCGGGGCCAGTTCACGGTCGTCAACATCCACATGGTGTCCAGCCAGGTGGCGCTGCCGCCGGAGGTGGCGCTGGAGCTGCTGAACCAGATGAAGAGCAACAAGATCCTCTACACCATCAGGGGATCCTTCAAGGTCCGGGAGAGGTTCTGGTCTTGGCACTACAGCTACTGGATGACTGCGATCTGTGACCTGGAGCTCACTGCGCCTCCATCTGGAGTTCTTCTTGATAGGAAATGCACAATATCAAAGTGATTTGGCTACTGATTTTTTTGTCTTTTTTTCCTGTATCATATTTTTAGAGGTTTGTGTACCGTGGAATTGGGTTAAGGCAAAGCAAAACTAAACTATAAATCACTGATGTGGTTGTTGCTTTCCCGTTTGCTCAGTTGCTGCTGGACCCTGGAAGTTTCCTGCAACACAGCAGTAAAGGTTGTATGTAGCTGCCTGAATATAATTGGACAAAGTTTGTACATCATGGATCTCGTGTATGGAAAATATAGTAGAGTACTCCGTAGTAAATTTTGCTAAAAGTTGTTGTAGACAGAGATGATACAAGGTGCAAAAGGTATGCTCTGGGTATTCAACGGTGTACCGGTCATAGAGCGTTAGAAAACGGGATTGAAAATACCAACACACTGCATTCAACAGTCAACTAAGGTCTACATATGAACATCTTATTGCTGTGATATAGTAGCAATATTTTGTCACAAACAGGACAAATAGTTTTACAACACATCAGGGAAGATGCAAAGGGCACCAAGAACTGCCAGGCTCTTAGTCTAGTAAATCTGGATGTATGCGCCTATGTCTTGCCAAAAATATAATGCAACTGCTCATGATCTGGGAGCTGCAACCTCGCATAAGTAAATACCTCAACTATCACAGACTGCAACCTCGCATAAGTAAATACCTCAACTATCACGGACTGCAAACACCCTTACGCAGTGATCAGCTCCACAAGAAGCCAGCTCAAGTGCTGATTTCTCCTCAGACGAGTCGGATTTCTGCCATCGCAGACGATGCACTGTTGACACATGACACAACAGAGGATCAAACCGGAGCATGCGTGTGACGATGAGTGCAGATGGATCTGAGCTGCTATCTGAAGCAGCTCGTCCACCTGAAGCACTCCAGAGCTCAATTAGTCCATTATCCATGCCAACAGCAATAATACCAGCATTACGAGCACGGTCCCGGCCTGTCCAGGACAATGCTGTGACACTGTCACGGAACTGAGGCAATGTTGCGAGCAGCTTGACAGAAGATCCATCTTCAACACACCATATCTTGACAGTCTTGTCCCTTGAACCCGTTGCAAACTCGTGGCCAAATGGGTTCCATGAGCATGCCCATATGATTCTTTTGTGTGCTTCATGCTTTGTAACCAGGTGATGTTGTGCTCCTTCCTCTAAGAGTTACACAAGTGGAACGGCACCAACAATTGCAGAACATGAGCACTCGATCCAACAGAACTGAAAAGGCAAGAAATTATATGGAACTACAATGAGACTCACCTGTTATCTTAATCAAAAATATGGACAAGTGACGATCCCTTGATACGCTCAACAGAAAAGCATTGTCAGAAGAAAACTCCATTTGCGTAACTGTCAGATTGTGAGACTGCAAGCGGCCAACGGCTTTCCATGTTCCAACCTCCCAGAGCCAGATCTCAGCAACTGGTGCTGATTGAGCCTACAAGAGAGTAAGTCTCGTCAGAACTCTTTAATAAAACATCGACATATTCTGCACTAACTAATGCCAGTATGTCATACGAAGACAAATAATAATATGCAATCTTGTAAGATGAGGATTCACAAACACAACACTAGTTTCCAGCTGCCATGCCAAAAATGTTCAGTGGTTACCAGATTTAAAATGGCCCAGATATAATATGCATTCATCCTTTCCAAGAGTTTCCATGGAAACAAAAACAAGCATCTGTTTGCAGATTCACATTTGAGCACTTGGCTAGAGCATACATGCTCTGAACCAGAATAATAAAGTTACTGGCCATGCAAGGCAACTGAACATGGTGTGACGACGTCTGGCTGAACACAACTCATATTGCATAACATACATGAATTTCAGTTACAGCAAGAGAACATGCAGTGATACCTTGCATGATGACGCGACAAGCTTCCCTGCATGATCACAGCAGATGGAAAAGAGTTCATTTCCATGCCCATAAAGTTTGTGAGATTCAGGCCATAAGGTATTCCATGCAAGTTGGTCCTCCACAGGAGGCTCAGTAAACACAGTTGGCACTGCATCGGGGATCGTCTCCATAGAATCTGGACCATCGTTAGAAGTACTGCTCGGGGATTCCTTTCCTCCTGGATAACAATCAATACAAAAAGGCATCAGTCAAATGAAAAGAATAACTGAAAATATAAAGTGGGCACTACTAGAATTTGTTATGAGAAGCTAAGGGGACACTTTGCCCAACACGCAAGAGATTTTACCATGTGTATAAATAGGTTTCTGCGAAAGCCCAAGAGCAGACATATTTGCTCCAAGGACTTGCACATCATCAAAATCCTCGTTGTCAGGTTTCAACAAAGTTGCTTCCTGTAGGGTCCTCAGGAATGATAAAGTAGCTTCAAAAACTCTAGAGACCTTTTCATCAGCACCACAAACAAACCGGTGGTTTCCTGTACCCTGAATGAATGCCACACAGTTAATATCATGCCCATGAATCTGTGGACGAGCGATTTCGCGCCAACAAATCACATCTCCTGGGGTAACATGACTTCTCCAAGGAGCAAATATGCGTGCAGTCTGCATAATAAACATTGATATAGCAGAGGATTAGCAAGTAGTAAGAGAAAATGTCAACCGACCATAGATAAGCAATCTATAAAACTGGACCAAAGATGATATAAGTACAAGAACTTGCCTGGTCATGGCTAACTGTTAGTAAATATTCGCCGGATCTAGACCATGTTAAGTCAGATACAGGTGCAAAATGACCAGATGGGACAACCTGAGGCTGCCAATTTTCAGAATTCAGTCCAATATCTCTCCACATATGAAAAAATCCACCATAGCCATGCGCAAGAATAGATTTGCCATCAGGTTCCCAATGGCCACCATAAAATCCAAGTGCTGAGTGACTTAATTCACCAACTGTCACGGAATTTATCCAAAGGCCAGTATTTTTCTCCGGCCGCCATATCATCATCATCTTGTCCATAGATGCAGATAATATACTCATTGGCTGATGAGCTTCAGCATTTAGTAACAGTGTAGGAGGCTGCCACTCTACTGAATACACCCAATCCTCATGCCCAACAAGAAGAGACTCCAAAGATACTTGGTAACTAGCATTACCGGCCACAAATAAAGGACCTTCAATATAGGAGGCCATCCCGATATTCGCCTTCCTTGGTTGCACCATGGAGGAAGAAGAAACAGATTCTGAAGTCATTTTCCATATCCGAATGGTTTTGTCCTGGGATGAGCTAACAAGAAAAAGGCTGTGCTTTTCACTGCCCATCATCACAGGTAAAGAGAAGTCTAAACTTCTAATCCAGTCAGAATGGCCCTTAAGTTCACAGGCTTTGGTGAACTGCACATCATAAAATGCTAGTCAGGACAAATTAAGCGAGCAGATATAGCATAGGAAGTAATGAAAACTCTTACAAACCTTGCCTGACTGATCCCCACAATAGATGTGAACCTTATGATCTAACCCTCCCATTGCTAAAATTAGATGGCCTTCCTGTTCCGGCAACACCGCCAATGAGAGTGAAACCATTGGTTTTAAGCCAACGGAAAGAGAATGCAAACAAGAGACCTTGCAGCTGCCTGCAGATAATAAACAAAATAACTTATGTGGGATGACAGAAGACACTTTCAGAAGTTTTAAGATCACACAAACTAATAGAATTTGATTAATAATTTTTTTCTTAAAATGCAGGCTATAGATCGATGCAACTCTTCAAGATACAAACCAATAAGATTAGGTTCGGTGTCAAAGTATCAAAATGCTGATAAATATCTTACCACTAGTAGTCGGCTCCACTGCCATTTCCCAAATAACCACCGTACCATCTGAGGAGGTGGAAGCGAAAATTGAAACTGTATCCGACACCATCCTTCCAGCAAGGCAGGTAATACCTTTCTTATGCATTGCTGGCAGTTCCAAAGCATGAGACCACTGCAAAGCAGACATAAACGTCAAAATATAACAACTTGGGTCAACTTGATCAAGATAAACAGAAAAACATTTTCCCAGCAAGCATATGATACGGGGAAGAAATATAATGTCAAGATATTGCAGTAAGGGTTTCATTCAAAGGACAGCAACTACAGTATAGTGAAACAGAAGAAACTCACCTCGCCTTTTCCAGTACCAATCTTCCATGCCATAATAGCACCATCAGAACTTCCAGAAAGTAGATAATGTGTCTCCCTGTGTCGAACTGCAGCGGGACAAATGAAACAAATCATCACCAACAAATCATTACTCGGGATCTAAGGGTCATACCAAATTTTCTTTGGATCGATTTATACTAGTGCCACATATCCAAACCCCACCAATTATTCAGAGAGACAATTCTTTCAGTTTGATTATCTAATTTTGCCTCAAAATGTAAGTCGGTGCATCAACAATTGTACATCACATAAAGTTGTTTCAGACTGAGAGTATCCAAGCTAACCATTTCAGCTCAGACACAGCAGAGAGTTAATAGAGAGACACGGAAAATAGGTGAAATAAGGAGGCAGCAGAACCTTGGAGTACATCCTTCTTGGTTGGCAGCCACAGCGTGCAGTTCACCGCCGCCTTGTGCCCCGGGAGCGTCGTCACGATCTCCCCTCTCTGTCCCAGCACAGAGACGAACGGAGACCAATCGGGTCAAACAAAAAGCAAAATATGGTCGAATCCACATAAAAACTGAAGAGGGGGAGGACCAGAGCGACGGACCAAAGGGGAGAAAAGGGCGACGGCGTTCTGGGCACCGAAGGCGACGAGGCCACAAGCGCCCCATGAAACGTTGTTCACAACGCGGTTGCATCCGGCGCCAATGAATACCCTATCCGCCTTCACTCCTCCGTGAGCACCGGCGAGCTCCCCAGCCGCCGGCGGCATTGCGACGGCGAAGCAGGCTCGAGCTACTTATTTTTTTTCTCGTGGAGAGGAAAGCAGGCTCTAGCTAGAGTTTAGGGTTTGGTACCAACTGCTAGTTCGACTGGCTCATCCACGGTACTAGTCCGTGCTAGATCCAGCCCAAGCCCAAAATGATCTTCTTTTTCCTTTTCTCTTATTTCTTTTTCGGTTTTCTCTTATTTTTATTTTTATTAAAAACCATCATTATAGAAAATTTAGATTATTTAAAAAAAATATTTGAAACTTCTTCATTTAAAACTTGTTCATGATGTTCAAAACTATATTTGAAGGGTATAAAAAGTTATTCATCGGGTTTGAGAAAAATATTTCGGGGATTCAAAAAATACACTCTATTATTTTAAATAATTTTGAAAATTTGAAAAAATATTCAAAAAGGTTTCAAAAAGTGTTTATGTGTTCACTTTTTTACACCATTGAACAGACTTTTACAAATAAGTAGAAACTTGATTAAAATATAGATTTATTAAAAATAAAGAAATTAAACATTCTGCCACTACATGTAGGCCGAAGTTTTGTGGAATAAGCTCTCCGCCTTTTTTATTGGACCGCATTTGAAGCGGCATGTGAAGCTACCTTTTAGGTGGCACTGACGCCTGCGCCACTATGAGAGGTGTATATGAGCTTTCGATTGTGTTTTAGTGGAATAACGGAAGTTTTACTCCGAAATTTAAAATGAAGGCCCAGCTACACATAGCTTTTATTTTTTAAAATTATATATCAAAGTTTAAGAAAATTTTGAAACAAAATTTTAGAGGTATCCAATGATGAATACTATAAACGTCCAAGTCTCAATATAAACTACTTTTGTATTCTCAGCTACACATAAATGATAAAATCTGTCAAATTTATAGTGAATACTGCATATTTCAACACTATATAATTTGAAATATTTTTGCATTTTTATGTAACCTAGATTATAAGGTAGTTCACATTGAGATTTACACATTTTGTAGTGTTCATCATTTGCTACATCTTGAATTTTCTTTTAGATTTTTAATATTTAAAAATAAAGGGTCACATGTAGCAGTCTCCATTTATCCACTCTTGGGCACATCAGAGGGGCGAATGACATTTTAGGGGCACGTAGTTATACGCGATGGCCGAAATCAAAGGCGGAAGACAACAGCTGCACGTAGTTGTGGGCAGCATATGAAATCGAAGGCAAGAGGCACCAGCGGAGGTGTGGTGACCCAGCATACCACTGCATGTGTAGTATGCAAGTCGTTGACATAACACCAATGAAACACCGTCTCACTAGTATTACATCGATCAGAGTGGTACAACAGAAACATCACAGGTCCAAGGTAGGTGCATATGATTACAATTTCATCATACAGAAGAGCTTCAGAACTTCCTCAACAGGTAGATGTTTAGTCCTGGCGACTACAAACGAGAATAATACACTGAAGACTCAACTAGAGCTTCACTAATGCAGTTGGCTTGCTACAGAACCACCCTAGCTAATTAAATTCTAGGATTAGGGAATTGGGTCCCTTCTATTCCTATTCTAGTTTTTCAGCGAGCTTGGCGTAGTCGTTGACTCCATTGAAAGTTCTGACATTGATATAGGGCTTCATCTTCATCATTAATGTCTTGAGATTGCCTCCTGGTGTTGTCTCCAATCTAAGCAAGGGTTACGAGGGAGTGGGGTGAGTAACGAGCGTTACCCAGCAAGTTCATATAAGGAATAAGGTGTTTTATGCACTATCTACAGCCTTAGACTCAAGAGTCGTTTGGCAATGCAAGTTTTCGTAAACATTTCTTCAAGAGGTTGCTTTTATTCAGAAGAACTATGTCCGTCAGCCTTCACAGGTTGATTAGAGCTTCGATGGGCTCCTTTCCTGCTGTGTTCGCAGCTCCTTCCCGGAGCAGGGAATATCCAGATACTTTCTTACACTCTGCAGAGGTGGTCACTTGTACCCATAAGAGATCAAAGCCTTGTTAAACATCCGAGTTGCATGCTCGTCCACACTTCTTGTGTATGGGGCCCAGCCGTTGATCCGAGCCAATCACTGTTCCTTCCCGCGACCGTGCATACCCACCCTTTTGCGGCTCCAACTTCGGTTTGCTACCCTCGCCGGTCTACATTTTTAGTAGTTGCCGACCTCGGCATACTTGCCTTTCCTTGACAATGAGTTACCCCCACCGGTTTGGTTACACTTCTTTTTGGTAACACCGGCCTCGGTACTCTACCCCCGTCGTTGCCGCAATCCATCATAGACCGCCAGAATCGTGAATTCATTAGGGGGAATCCACCCATCCCGAAGCTCCGCGCAGGGAGACAACTGCTCCGAAACGGTGCGTCCGTTGATATGCATGAGGGAAAAGATACAACTGACTCTCCCGTCCCATTCCAGACCCTATGGTTGACCGTATTTTACGGCACAAGAATCACTGGCGACATTGGTTATTAGTGCTAGGTGAACATTCCCGGTACAGTGGGACCTCCACCATACTCTTACCATGGTCCCACTGCCCACCTTCCTAGGTCGACAACCACCATGGTTGCTAACCACTAGTCATATTCATTCAAGAAAAGTAGAACCTTTGCCTTTTAATGCAATCATAATAATAATATCACCGGTATATTTGCAAGTACTTTGTTAAAGATAAACAAGAGATATGAGCAAGAGTGAACTTGCCTTTCTGACTGCAAGATTATGCAAGTCAGGGTCTTCGATACGATAGAAATCCCAATTCTGAAATAGTAACCATCATCCGATAGGGATGATGTTAGAAATCTGTAGCATGTTATGCATAAGATATGATATGCATCACTCTAAGCGTAACCTAACCCCGATGATTTGTTATCATTGAGTTAAGGTGATTTATTTATGATGTGTTGCACTTTTAAATCACACCATAACATGGTTGTTAAGCATTTTAGGTTAGATCACTATCAGGTGATATTAACAGAATAAGATTCTAACAAGAGCTATTGTTTTAGGGTGTTATAATCATTCCTTGCTACAAGAGAATGATGGTTTATGGTGAAAACATGAAGGTAACACTTTTAAGTTGCAACTTATAATTAGCAATCACTTGGTTTATCATGGATATGTAAAGTCAAAGTAAGGTATACACATAGCAATATCTAAGTAGTTATAGGGTTGACAACAATCTTAATATAACTTAGGGTTTTTCATTTATAACTAACAGGAAATGGTTTGATGCTTATTTTCAAGGTATCTCAAAAGAATAACTTTTGAAGAACACATTCTTTAAAAAGGGTAATTGGTATTTAACTCATTTTAAGTGATCACAACTATTCTTAGGAGTTTGGCTAATTAATAAAACATAATTCTTCTTATTATAAGTTTCTAGGTCTTAACTTATAATGTTAAAGTAATTGAGTTAATCATTCATCATGGTTGAATTGAGCATTTAGAGATAACTTCTTATTTACTGAATGAAAGTTAAGAAATAACTTCAAATACAATTACTATTGTTTGTTAATGTCCTGCATAATTTTAGTACTTAAAAGTATCTATGAAAAATAGTTCCAGTGTTTTAGGTGTTAATGGTAAAGTTGAATTTAAGACCTTAAAATACTGAAGTAATAATTACCATAGGGTTGTTTAAGTGTAACAATATTTACTACATAATTAGAGAAATTATTTGATCCCTAAATTTGATTCAAACTCATATTCAAAAATTGTACTTAAACATGCTTTTAAATTGCACTCAAGATTATTCCACACAAGCATATAATCTTATAGTACAAATAGATGGATCCTAATTTTAGGATCATTTTGATATATTATTCATATTTTTCTGACTAGAGATGAAATAGTTATGATTTTTCTAAGTTTTGACTATTTCCAGGAATTTCTATTTGACTGGGAAAACCTTTTTATACCGAGACAGACTTAGCCGCAGAGACAGACAGGTGGGGTATGGCCATGTCATCTGCCACGTTGGTAGGACCAAGTCAAAATGTTGGTTGGCTTGGTTGACCTCACCGCCGGCGAGACAGAGAAGAACGACGGCGACACTCAAGGGCTTCTGGAGCTTCAAGAGCAGGTCAAATCGAACCAGGGCCTCTCATTGAGCAGTTTAGGGGTGGCGCCCCCGAGTTTTGGTCACTGGAGCATGCTCCGTCAAGCACACCCACGGCGGTGGACTCCGGTCGGACCTCGAACTCACGCCATAGACTATACTGAGATGCAATAACCGGCTCCAGAGATGCCCTAGCTAACCTTGACATCGATAAGATGCTTGGTGACGACGGAGGTGGTCGGAGACGAGTGGCGTTTCGCGGATTCCGGCAAGGTCCAGTGAAAAGGAATCCATCGATTCGCAGCACTCATGGCTCCCCTAGACGAACTGCTCCTCCCAGATGATCTCCTTGATGAGGAGCTTCTCCTCGACTAGCCCATGGGCTCCGGGGTGGCTTCAATCGCCGGCTAGTCGGAATCTCTTCGACGGTGACCTTCGGTGATGTGGAGAAGAAAGAGAGAGATTGAGAGGTAACGGTGGCCTTCTAGGGTTTTAGACGGCGGCGGACGACGTCTTATAGGCACTAGAGGGCGGCGGTGTGAATCTTAGCGCGACCGAGCGATGGCAGGACGACAGCGAGCTGCTTCTTTGATCCAGAGGTTGAAGACGACGATTCCCCCTGGTGGGTCCCGCTTGTCATATAACGAACCGGTACGAGGACTGGGCTGATTGGTAGTTGGGCCGGCTCGATGGGCTCTGGCTGGTAAGCGTTTCCTTTATTTTTTTCTGCTTCTTATTCTTTTTCTATTTTCTGTTTTGCTGTTTTGAATTCTAATTTGATTTTCAATTCTGTTTTGCAAGAACTCAAGGTTAGGACTTCATATAAATACAATTCATACATTACTAGTACAATATGTTGTATTAGGAAGATCTCTAGGTGTATTGCACACAATAGCTTTTTACATGTGGTTATGGTTTTTGTTAGGGGTCTTAATAGAAATGATTTTTAAAGATTCTATTTTTGTGTTTCTTCTTAAGAGTGTATAGACACCATATTTGTATCTGAATGAAAAGAGAACTATTATTTATAATAGATTCTAGCATTGGAGTTCCTAGTTAGGTATATGTATCTATGAACAGGATGCTCTTAATTTGATACCAAGATTCATGCACATATTAACATGTTCAAGTTAATCACTGGATAAATAATATGGTTGATATTAGGAATGTTTATGGTGTGGACATAATCCATGGTTTAAAATATAGGATGTGATTCTAGGGTTTTACTCATGATCCTGAGGTGATGCATGAATTAGGAATATTAGAATATGTCCCACATGGATAGATAAAGGAAATGGGATTTGCTATGATTGAATTACCCTATTAAGAAAGTAGTACTCACTCCTCAGATGAGACTAATGTGCCATAGCTTCAAATCTAAACCATCAACCAAGATATAAACTTGTGGTATTCTCCCACATATCTAGTTGCTTGCCTAATGCAAACTTGGACACAAAGCAAGGTTGTCCATATGGTTTCCATAACAATGGGTATCTATTTGATTCGGCTATATGCAAAGATGCATCTTAATAATGTGTAACTGAGGTGTTAGAGTGTTTACTAATTTATCTTAGCATGCTAGGCTATATAAGCATTCACACAATTAACTATTGGTGTGTTCACTAACTAATGGCAGCTAAAGATAATGTTCTAACCTTTGTTATGCAAGTGTAGGTGTATGAATATTATGCATATGTTGATAGTAATTTCTTGGTACAGACATATGCATGATATGAATAGCTACTCTATATTTTCTGGGTTTGATTTGCTTCCTAGTAAATTTACTTGTTTGTTCTTGGTGCTCATATGATCATTTAGATGTATGTGATATGCCCCTGTACCATGTATATGTTTTTAGTAGATGATTTCAGATCAGGGGCATATATTTATCTTGCTTATGGTGAGTTCTTCCCTTTTCCCAATAACTACACTTCTCTCCTCTCATACTAGACCAACCTGGTGGTCTTGTGAAGCTTGTTCTTCAGGAATTCTGATAAACCTGCGTCTTGTGGCATGCCTACACCTCCTAGCTGCTTGACCTAATTCCTAATTGAACTAAGTAACCATTTGGTCTTGGTCTTGCTGGTTTGGTTCTTGTGATGGTGCTGGTGGTGGTGAATCCTGCCCTGTTGCTCAACTCATGAGCAGGGTGGATTGTGTGGTGGTGTTGTTGGTGGTGATGTTGCTATGATGGTGGTGTTCTTGGCCCTATCTAATGGCACAAATTTGTTGGTCTACTCAAACCCTGAGTTTATGGTGTCAAATGAATGCCTTGGGGTTCCTTTTATAGTATCTTGATGCTCACCAGAAGTTGACACCTCAAGTGGTGACTCTTGTTTTAATTTGGTGAGTAAGCTACTTGGTGTCAAGCTCTCATGCATGCGCATTACTTGGGGTTCAAGTAAAGGAAGATATTTTCATGTGGATAACTATCACAAGATATTTTCAAGTGGATAACTATCACAAGATATTTTCAAGTGGATAACTATCCTAGGTGGCATGATGATTATCCTCTAATAATCTTTATTTTGGATGGCCAAGTGGCATTTGGCACTAAATGGACTTGTGGCTGAATCAACTCATATTCTTATACATATTTGTAATTCATAAATGAATTGTTATCAATGAATGTTGTATTAATTGTTTGAAAGTTTAACTTCCAAAGTTCATATTTGAAAGGATCTTGTTATTGTGAATTATGCATATTGTCATATCTTATTTGTTCCTATTATCAGTTGTGCTCAAAATATCTAAGGTTAGCAAAGGTCATGTTCAAACTTTGAATGATTTTATTTGATTTCACCAAGGCATGATCATAAGATTTTCAAAATGATCATAGTTATTTTTATTCAAATAGTTTGAACTATTTAATGTAATGTAAATGAGTTTAGTTTTGTTATATCTCATATAGTTAATAAGTTATGATTTAAATAAGAATGGGTGGCTTTTATGCACTTTAAACCTTGTGGTTTACCAATTTTGGTAACAAGTTTAAGAGTGAGTTATATAATACCCAGAAGTACTGGATAATTATTTAAGTAGTTAAACTCTATTGTAAAATCCTCTAATCAACTTGGTACTATGTTAAACTCCACTACCACTGAGTTTCTAATTTATACCCTAAGGTTCTATCTCAAGAGATAGGAATGATATTGGATTTGATATAGGCTTTCTCCTCTTGTCTTGGAGATAAATAGATTTAGATGGGAAAGATTATGATAGTCAAGATATGAAAATAAAGCAGATTAAGAGTCAAGGTAAGACTTGTGTTGTCTTCCTTCAAGCTAGGAATGGCTCCAATGATTTAGGTTTAAGAAATACCATGGTGATCATGGTAGAATTGGTTATAAGGTCCTAAAATGATGTGTTAACAAATTAATTCTACCTCACATTCATCTCCTTTGATTATTGTTATTATCTCTACCCAAAACAAGGTTGTTAACAAGGTCATGTTGGAGTTTATCGCACTTCAGTTGATGAGCTACTTCAGTTCCATCAACTCAAGATAAGCTTCAATCACTTTGACAAGTTTTCTTTAAAAATGCAAAAAATTCCCAGATTTTCTATGCATGAATGCAATGCACACTTCTGTGTTCTCTCTATTTCTAGCCTCACATCCTGGGATGTTACAGACTCTCCCCCTTAAAATCAACTTCGTCCTCGAAGTTTGAACTCTCTTACGTTTGGGCTGAGCTTATCGTCGATAACATCTAGCTTTCAACTCCTCCTCCAATTGATTGGATATAGGTGATATCCTTTGTTCAGAGTATCTCTTAAATCCTCTTTCTGACTCTGAACAATTGTCAATTGAATCAATGCTATGTTGTCTTCCGACACTCTTGGAGAATCCAATAGTCTTTGGCACCTTACCTTCCTTAGTTTCACAAGCTAATCTTGGTGAGGTCTCCATACTAGGGTATCAACTTTCTATGTATGGCCTAGTTATGGTCTATAAAATAAGGTTTCACAGAGCTCATAATGATACTTAAGAGGTCCGTTAAGGCATAGACATACTTAAAGATTCAGTTCTAAGGAATGGATTAGACTCATTTAGCCAATCCAATATAGGGTGTTGGTTTACTTCATAAGGTTGACCTTGGTCCTCTATGCTCAAAAGTTACTAACTGTGGTTCCTACTAGGTGTGGTTCATGGTCAACAACCATCTAACTCCTTCACTGCTCTCCTAATGGAGCTACAGTGAACCTTAGGGAAGTGTCGTTCAAATATACTTCATCCAACTTCAATCATCTTTGGTTTCTCCCCAATTGCTGCTTCTTCAAAGTATTAATTACTCCTTTTGGTCAAGTTTAAGGTCTAGTTGTTTCTTCCGTGAGGTATAAATCTCAACTTCCATTCTGATGAACTTCCGAGGCAAGTATCAATACATTACCTCGACATCACCTTATGGAAATAAGACTAATCTCATCTTAGTTTAGACCTCCTTCTTACTCCAACTTATTTGGTCTCTTTACAACTCAAAGCCTACTCTCCCCCTTAGACTTTTCTAATGGTCTCTTGAAAAAAAAATCTATGGTATACCCACACAATTGTGGATATCCGGTATGAATCCTTCGATTATGTGTTTGGGTAGGGTGTCCTATTCCACCTTTGGATGTACCTTCATACCAAAAGTTCTAAAGGTTGATGAGAATTGGATCTTCCCATTGCTATCCATCCTAATTCAGACGGTAGGTTATATATACAAAGCCACGGGAGAAATCCGGGAGAGTTTCTCTTGTACCGGAGGACATCCACGACAGGCAGTTGTATATATTGAACAAGATATGAACTAACATGGATATAAATGAACAAATGGCTTCAACGGATCACTGTCAACATGAAGACCAATGAAAACCTCACCAGTCTTGGTCCGTAGACAAAGACTACACTCGAAGATAAGAAAAGATACTACTAACGTCTTAACCACCAATCTACAATTCAAGATTTTGGGACTAGGGATCAAAGTTATACAGAAATGTTATGTGTCTTAGTCACGCTAGCAACGAGGGTTACTGGGGTTACCACTCCCAGGCTGAGTAAAGCAGCAGGCAATACCGAAATGGATCATCGGTACTACAACACCTCAATCGACCCGTGATGTACTAAGCATAACCAAGGCTGCATAACAACGAGCTCAAATACCTCCAACTCAACTGTAGCTAACTTAATTAGTGGTTCTACTTCATGATCTGATGTTCGGATCTAGTATTTACGAACTTAGGGTTCCAGTAAATTCCATCATTTCATACTTCTACCACTTCATGATACTTCAATGAATGGGTCTTACTACTTTTCTCCACCTTTTTGCTACCAACTGTGGTATCCCTTAACCAATTTTTCTTCTTCTAGGGTTTGTATTGCAAGAAATACACCATCTACAGGTGTCTTCTCATACCTTCCCTTCTTGTTTGGCTTCCTTCTTGTCATGATTCTTCCTCTTTGTCTTGACTGCCTTAGGAATTCGTCTCTCCCTCACACGAATCCTTTAACCCTCTAGATCAATTCCATGAAGTAAGAACTTGATAAAGCAACATGCACTTGCATATTAGAGTTAAACTTCATGTATGGATCTAGTCAATCAATAAAAATCCAAGAAAAGTCTAAATGTGTGCTGGCAACATACATCATCATAAGTCCGTTGAGTAAAACATCTCTATAATTCAGGCTTAGATGTGTACTTTATAGCACCAAGTAATATAGGTTTATATCGTGCTATATTGCACATGTTGGTGGACTACTACTCTTTGTCTCAATATTTACTCCAATTGCTCAATTGCAATCGAATAAACTTGTACAAAGTGGGTTTGGGAGTCTTTATAGCTGACCTATACGTGCCTTTCTATCCTTCTATAACTTACCTTCCGTTCTATTGAAGACTACCCTCAGGTGATCTTTCAAAATTTCTAGCATACCTACTCTAAACACCTACTTCGCTAAGTATGGTTCACACAACTCCATGATATTCATGGGGTTCTCCGTTGTGCTTTGATCAATCCACTCCAACTAGGGCTACAGTTCTTTCATATTTAGCCTAGTTACCATAGTTTGGAACACTTCATTCATCCTTCTTCTTAAGCATCTTCCTCCTCAGCAAGGAATTACTGGTTTACTATAAGGTTCTTCTCCATTATGTAAAGATTCACATATGAATCTCACATACTCCAAGATTTTACACCCTGGGTACTTCTTACTTGTATATGGAATGCTTGAGTACCCACATACATGACTTAACATGGGGTCCTACTATCTCATATAGCTTCACTTTATCACTCAATATCATCCTACTACAGTTTAAGGTGACTCCAGTTTAACACGATGGCCTTGGTATACTTCTTCCAATAGGATAGTTCCCATTCCGGTTGTATCATCTCTTTGGACTACCATGTATTGTATACCAATTGTAATCTACTTCCATCCTTTGTGTAAGGTTATAATAATGTCATAACTACTTGGTATGGAACAAGATATCTACCTTCACTTAAGAAGACAGGTAAGAAATTTGACTCAAGTGTGTCAGGAGTATTCTTTTAGTGAATATCCATCCCAAGTCATAAGAAGAATTGGTTTAGATAAGATGGCTTCCTATAGTCACTACCAAACCTACAGGTCTCCTATTAAAGGGTTTTAATCCTAGGGTCAAAGCGTTTGCTCTGATACCAACTGTGGTGACCCATACCACTGCATGTGTAGTATGCAAGTCGTTGACATAACACCAATGAAACACCGTCTCACTAGTATTACATCGATCAGAGTGGTACAACAGAAACATCACAGGTCCAAGGTAGGTGCATATGATTACAATTTCATCATACAGAAGAGCTTCAGAACTTCCTCAACAGGTAGAGGTTTAGTCCTGGCGACTACAAACGAGAATAATACACTGAAGACTCAACTAGAGCTTCACTAATGCAGTTGGCTTGCTACAGAACCACCCTAGCTACTTAAATTCTAGGATTAGGGAATTGGGTCCCTTCTATTCCTATTCTAGTTTTTCAGCGAGCTTGGCGTAGTCGTTGACTCCATTGAAAGTTCTGACATTGATATAGGGCTTCATCTTCATCATTAATGTCTTGAGATTGCCTCCTGGTGTTGTCTCCAATCTAAGCAAGGGTTACGAGGGAGTGGGGTGAGTAACGAGCGTTACCCAGCAAGTTCATATAAGGAATAAGGTGTTTTATGCACTATCTACAGCCTTAGACTCAAGAGTCGTTTGGCAATGCAAGTTTTCGTAAACATTTCTTCAAGAGGTTGCTTTTATTCAGAAGAACTATGTCCGTCAGCCTTCACAGGTTGATTAGAGCTTCGATGGGCTCCTTTCCTGCTGTGTTCGCAGCTCCTTCCCGGAGCAGGGAATATCCAGATACTTTCTTACACTCTGCAGAGGTGGTCACTTGTACCCATAAGAGATCAAAGCCTTGTTAAACATCCGAGTTGCATGCTCGTCCACACTTCTTGTGTATGGGGCCCAGCCGTTGATCCGAGCCAATCACTGTTCCTTCCCGCGACCGTGCATACCCACCCTTTTGCGGCTCCAACTTCGGTTTGCTACCCTCGCCGGTCTACATTTTTAGTAGTTGCCGACCTCGGCATACTTGCCTTTCCTTGACAATGAGTTACCCCCACCGGTTTGGTTACACTTCTTTTTGGTAACACCGGCCTCGGTACTCTACCCCCGTCGTTGCCGCAATCCATCATAGACCGCCAGAATCGTGAATTCATTAGGGGGAATCCACCCATCCCGAAGCTCCGCGCAGGGAGACAACTGCTCCGAAACGGTGCGTCCGTTGATATGCATGAGGGAAAAGATACAACTGACTCTCCCGTCCCATTCCAGACCCTATGGTTGACCGTATTTTACGGCACAAGAATCACTGGCGACATTGGTTATTAGTGCTAGGTGAACATTCCCGGTACAGTGGGACCTCCACCATACTCTTACCATGGTCCCACTGCCCACCTTCCTAGGTCGACAACCACCATGGTTGCTAACCACTAGTCATATTCATTCAAGAAAAGTAGAACCTTTGCCTTTTAATGCAATCATAATAATAATATCACCGGTATATTTGCAAGTACTTTGTTAAAGATAAACAAGAGATATGAGCAAGAGTGAACTTGCCTTTCTGACTGCAAGATTATGCAAGTCAGGGTCTTCGATACGATAGAAATCCCAATTCTGAAATAGTAACCATCATCCGATAGGGATGATGTTAGAAATCTGTAGCATGTTATGCATAAGATATGATATGCATCACTCTAAGCGTAACCTAACCCCGATGATTTGTTATCATTGAGTTAAGGTGATTTATTTATGATGTGTTGCACTTTTAAATCACACCATAACATGGTTGTTAAGCATTTTAGGTTAGATCACTATCAGGTGATATTAACAGAATAAGATTCTAACAAGAGCTATTGTTTTAGGGTGTTATAATCATTCCTTGCTACAAGAGAATGATGGTTTATGGTGAAAACATGAAGGTAACACTTTTAAGTTGCAACTTATAATTAGCAATCACTTGGTTTATCATGGATATGTAAAGTCAAAGTAAGGTATACACATAGCAATATCTAAGTAGTTATAGGGTTGACAACAATCTTAATATAACTTAGGGTTTTTCATTTATAACTAACAGGAAATGGTTTGATGCTTATTTTCAAGGTATCTCAAAAGAATAACTTTTGAAGAACACATTCTTTAAAAAGGGTAATTGGTATTTAACTCATTTTAAGTGATCACAACTATTCTTAGGAGTTTGGCTAATTAATAAAACATAATTCTTCTTATTATAAGTTTCTAGGTCTTAACTTATAATGTTAAAGTAATTGAGTTAATCATTCATCATGGTTGAATTGAGCATTTAGAGATAACTTCTTATTTACTGAATGAAAGTTAAGAAATAACTTCAAATACAATTACTATTGTTTGTTAATGTCCTGCATAATTTTAGTACTTAAAAGTATCTATGAAAAATAGTTCCAGTGTTTTAGGTGTTAATGGTAAAGTTGAATTTAAGACCTTAAAATACTAAAGTAATAATTACCATAGGGTTGTTTAAGTGTAACAATATTTACTACATAATTAGAGAAATTATTTGATCCCTAAATTTGATTCAAACTCATATTCAAAAATTGTACTTAAACATGTTTTTAAATTGCACTCAAGATTATTCCACACAAGCATATAATCTTATAGTACAAACAGATAGATCTTAACTTTAGGATCATTTTGATATATTATTCATATTTTTCTGACTAGAGATGAAATAGTTATGATTTTCAAAGTTTTGACTATTTCCAGGAATTTCTATTTGACTGGGAAAACCTTTTTATACCGAGACAGACTTAGCCGCAGAGACAGATAGGTGGGGTATGGCCATGTCATCTGCCACGTTGGTAGGACCAAGTCAAAATGTTGGCTGGCTTGGTTGACCTCACCGCCGGCGAGACAGAGAAGAACGACGGCGACGCTCAAGGGCTTCTGGAGCTTCAAGAGCAGGTCAAATCGAACCAGGGCCTCTCACTGAGCAGTTTAGGGGCGGCGCCCCCGAGTTTTGGTCACCGGAGCATGCTCCGTCAAGCACACCCGCGGCGGTGGACTCCAGTCGGACCTCGAACTCACGCCATAGACTATACTGAGATGCAATAACCGGCTCCAGAGATGCCCTAGCTAACCTTGACATCGATAAGATGCTTGGTGACGACGGAGGTGGTCGGAGACGAGTGGAGTTTCGCGGATTCCGGCGAGGTCCAGTGAAAAGGAATCCATTGATTCACAGCACTCATGGCTCTCCTAGACGAACTGCTCCTCCCAGATGATCTCCTTGATGAGGAGCTTCTCCTCGACTAGCCCATGGGCTCCGGGGTGGCTTCAATCGCCGGCTAGTCAAAATCTCTTCGACGGTGACCTTCGGTGATGTGGAGAAGAAAGAGAGAGATTGAGAGGTAACGGTGGCCTTCTAGGGTTTCAGACGGCGGCGAACGACGTCTTATAGGCACTAGAGGGCGGCGGCGTGAATCTTAGCGCGACCGAGCGATGGCAGGACGACATCGAGCTGCTTCTTTGATCCAGAGGTTGAAGACGATGATTCCCCCTGGTGGGTCCCGCTTGTCATATAACGAACCGGTACGAGGACTGGGCTGATTGGTAGTTGGGCCGGCTCGGTGCGCTCTGGCTGGTAAGCGTTTCCTTTATTTTTTTCTGCTTCTTATTCTTTTTCTATTTTCTGTTTTGCTGTTTTGAATTCTAATTTGATTTTCAATTCTGTTTTGCAAGAACTCAAGGTTAGGACTTCATATAAATACAATTCATACATTACTAGTACAATATGTTGTATTAGGAAGATCTCTAGGTGAATTGCACACAATAGCTTTTTAGATGTGGTTATGGCTTTTGTTAGGGGTCTTAATAGAAATGATTTTTAAAGATTCTATTTTTGTGTTTCTTCTTAAGAGTGTATAGACACCATATTTGTATCTGAATGAAAAGAGAACTATTATTTATAATAGATTCTAGCATTGGAGTTCCTAGTTAGGTATATGTATCTATGAACAGGATGCTCTTAATTTGATACCAAGATTCATGCACATATTAACATGTTCAAGTTAATCACTGGATAAATAATATGGTTGATATTAGGAATGTTTATGGTGTGGACATAATCCATGGTTTAAAATATAGGATGTGATTCTAGGGTTTTACTCATGATCCTGAGGTGATGCATGAATTAGGAATATTAGAATATGTCCCACATGGATAGATAAAGGAAATGAGATTTGCTATGATTGAATTACCCTATTAAGAAAGTAGTACTCACTCCTCAGATGAGACTAATGTGCCATAGCTTCAAATCTAAACCATCAACCAAGATATAAACTTGTGGTATTCTCCCACATATCTAGTTGCTTGCCTAATGCAAACTTGGACACAAAGCAAGGTTGTCCATATGGTTTCCATAACAATGGGTATTTATTTGATTTGGCTATATGCAAAGATGCATCTTAATAATGTGTAACTGAGGTGTTAGAGTGTTTACTAATTTATCTTAGCATTCTAGGCTATATAAGCATTCACACAATTAACTATTGGTGTGTTCACTAACTAATGGCAGCTAAAGATAATGTTCTAACCTTTGTTATGCAAGTGTAGGTGTATGAATATTATGCATATGTTGATAGTAATTTCTTGGTACAGACATATGCATGATATGAATAGCTACTCTATATTTTCTAGGTTTGATTTGCTTCCTAGTAAATTTACTTGTTTGTTCTTGGTGCTCATATGATCATTTAGATGTATGTGATATGCCCCTGTACCATGTATATGTTTTTAGTAGATGATTTCAGATCAGGGGCATATATTTCTCTTGCTTATGGTGAGTTCTTCCCTTTTCCCAATAACTACACTTCTCTCCTCTCATACTAGACCAACCTGGTGGTCTTGTGAAGCTTGTTCTTCGGGAATTCTGATAAACCTGCGTCTTGTGGCATGCCTGCACCTCCTAGCTGCTTGACCTAATTCCTAATTGAACTAAGTAACCATTTGGTCTTGGTCTTGCTGGTTTGGTTCTTGTGATGGTGCTGGTGGTGGTGAATCCTGCCCTGTTGCTCAACTCATGAGCAGGGTGGATTGTGTGGTGGTGTTGCTGGTGGTGATGTTGCTGTGATGGTGGTGTTCTTGGCCCTATCTAATGGCCCAAATTCGTTGGTCTACTCAAACCCTGAGTTTATGGTGTCAAATGAATGCCTTGGGGTTCCTTTTATAGTATCTTGATGCTCACCACAAGTTGACACCTCAAGTGGTGACTCTTGTTTTAATTTGGTGAGTAAGCTACTTGGTGTCAAGCTCTCATGCATGCGCATTACTTGGGGTTCAAGTAAAGGAAGATATTTTCATGTGGATAACTATCACAAGATATTTTCAAATGGATAACTATCACAAGATATTTTCAAGTGGATAACTATCACAAGATATTTTCAAGTGGATAACTATCACAAGATATTTTCAAGTGGATAACTATCACAAGATATTTTCAAGTGGATAACTATCCTAGGTGGCATGATGATTATCCTCTAATAATCTTTATTTTGGATGGCCAAGTGGCATTTGGCACTAAATGGACTTGTGGCTGAATCAACTCATATTCTTATACATATTTGTAATTCATAAATGAATTGTTATCAATGAATGTTGTATTAATTGTTTGGAAGTTTAACTTCCAAAGTTCATATTTGAAAGGATCTTGTTATTGTGAATTATGCATATTGTCATATCTTATTTGTTCCTATTATCAGTTGTGCTCAAAATATCTAAGGTTAGCAAAGGTCATGTTCAAACTTTGAATGATTTTATTTGATTTCACCAAGGCATGATCATAAGAGTTTCAAAATGATCATAGTTATTTTTATTCAAATAGTTTGAACTATTTAATGTAATGTAAATGAGTTTAGTTTTGTTATATCTCATATAGTTAATAAGTTATGATTTAAATAAGAATGGGTGGCTTTTATGCACTTTAAACCTTGTGGTTTACCAATTTTGGTAACAAGTTTAAGAGTGAGTTATATAATACCCACAAGTACTGGATAATTATTTAAGTAGTTAAACTCTATTGTAAAATCCTCTAATCAATTTGGTACTATGTTAAACTCCACTACCACTGAGTTTCTAATTTATACCCTAAGGTTCTATCTCAAGAGACAGGAATGATATTGGATTTGATATAGGCTTTCTCCTCTTGTCTTGGAGATAAATAGATTTAGATGGGAAAGATTATGATAGTCAAGATATGAAAATAATGCAGATTAAGAGTCAAGGTAAGACTTGTGTTGTCTTCCTTCAAGCTAGGAATGGCTCCAATGATTTAGGTTTAAGAAATACCATGGTGATCATGGTAGAATTGGTTATAAGGTCCTAAAATGATGTGTTAACAAATTAATTCTACCTCACATTCATCTCCTTTGATTGTTGTTATTATCTCTACCCAAAACAAGGTTGTTAACAAAGGTCATGTTGGAGTTTATCGCACTTCAGTTGATGAGCTACTTCAGTTCCATCAACTCAAGAGAAGCTTCAATCACTTTGACAAGTTTTCTTTAAAAGCGCAAAAATTTCCCAGATTTTCTATGCATGAATGCAATGCACACTTCTGTGTTCTCTCTATTTCTAACCTCACATCCTGGGATGTTACAGGAGGCGGGGGATGGAAGCGCGCCAAGGTTTTCTAAACTGGTAGGGGCGATCATTTGGTTCCGTTGTGAAATCTAGCTATATATACCGCTGCATTCTTTTTATGGGTGTAACTAAATTTTAGTCGACTGAGAACTAACTTAGTTCTTAGTCGGATGATGTCATTGAATCTCTGTTGCAACACATATTGCAATCACTATTAACACGAATAACGAAGCAAACCTAGTGGTATGGAGGCAATTTTTCTAGTTGCAACCTTACTTATAACTGAAAAAGCACAGTTGCAACCTAACTTACAACTCAAGGCATGAATCACGATGCGAATTTAATGGCAGGACTTAACTGAGAACTAGCAAATGTAACTAAATCTCAATCGACTGAGAACTAACTTAGTCTCAATTAGACGATGTCATGGAATCTCACCATTAACACAAATCATAAAAGCAAATTTAACGGTCTATAGTCATTTTTTCCTAGTTACAACCTGACTTACAACTGATTTTTTTTAGTTGCAACCTAACTTGTAGCTGAAAAATCTCAGTCGCAATCTAACTTGTAACACAATTGTATGAATCATGATGCAAATCTGATGGTTTAGACCTCGGCTGAGAACTAAGTTAGTATTGAGAACTAGCAAAACTAAAAAAATTATGATTTGTCTTAAAACTTTTTAAGGTTTTTGCAAATATACGGAAGAGTTGCTCTTACTGCCGGTCAGAACGGTTCAGCCACGTTACTTGTCTGCGCCAGACCCAGTTCAAACCTAACCCAAGCGTGGCATGCCGGTCGCGCGTGCCCGCGTGGTAAACGGGTAAACTCGGAATGCATGGTTGAAAAGAGAAGGGGGTAAACTCGGTTTCGCGTTAAGGTCGCGCCTTCGCTTAATATATATCCGGCGCTTGAAGGAACCGTTTTTTCTCAGAAATAGTTTCCTGTTCTTTATCGGAGAAACGTGAAGCAAACAGAGAAAGGTTTCGACGAAAGACTGGCTGTGTTGGTCACGTGAGTGCCTTTTATCTTCCTTTTTACTGGCCGATCTCATTGACTTCTGCTTGCACTAGTGTCTTGCATGCATACAAACCCGATCTATCTTTTTATATCCCCACGTTTTATAATCTTGTGTTTCAAAAAAAAGGTCGGAGATAAATGTATGCATACAAACGATTACGGAGTACATCTCATCTCCACTGTCAACCTATTGTCTACATCCTTTAAAAAAAGAGATTGTTGTCACCAAAGCAGTGATCAAGTAGTACTAGAAAGATGAAATAACAATCTCTTGTCAATTTTTCTCGAACCTTTTATCTGGAAATGTTGTTCTCTTCATATGTGATTATGATATCTCAAAAGAAGTGGTTTACCTGACATTAAGAAGTTGTTTGGACATGTGATTTTATACGGAATATATTCTCTACGATCTTAGTTAACCGCCATCTATGTGTGGAGAGAGCGAGTAACTAGAGTGCTCCGTGAACACGCAAGATATGATGATTTTCTTCTGATTTTTGCCATGTTTTTGAACTTGTGTTGTGCGCTTTTTTTTATTTCTATAAACTTGTAGCGTGGACTCAGTGTCCGGAGTATTTATCCGATAATCGTTTTTGTTCTAAATTCGCTATTTTTTAAACTGAATCTCTGATAATCCGTATTTGAGTTCGCATCCTACCATTATTCGCTTCACTCCAAATTTAATAAAAGAGATAAAAAAAATAAGAAAAGCATTATCCGATTCGATGTGTTTACACTAGTCCCAAACGCATACAACTTCTTTCGTTTTTGCAAAGGATGAAGTGCGCATAAAGCCCAGAAGGGCCGCGTCTCTCCCCTCTCTTCTCTATCGAAACCTGGCTCTCTCTCCCTGACGTCTCAACCCAGAGAGAGAGGGAAGCCGGCTTGGCCGACGGACATCGCCACTGCTTCATAGCTTCAGGATCGAGACATTGGTGCGTATTATCCCTGTTGCGGTGCCGATTTGAGGATTCAGTTTCCAGACGTGAGTATCTGGGTTGGGGATTTGGGGATCGGCCGTTGGGACTTTTTAGGGCCGTACTGCATCGCAACTGATCTGTGAGTTCCTCTGCGAAGCCTTTCAGACTTCACTATACGAATTGCTAATCTACAATCTTTTAGAGTCTCTGTGCGGTCGACTTTTGCTAGCGATTAGTAGTTTAAGGTTGGCATTACTGAGCTTGGGGACCACACAAATAACCCAAGCAAGGTTATTTGCTACTCCCGCTGATCCATAATAAGTGTCGCTGATTTAGTATGGTCGGAGGGAGTAGCGATTAGAAGCAAGGTTTTTCATGATCTGGAAGCGGAAACTGAGAAAAATCTTTTGGTCTCGCTGGTCCAAATAACCGAAGAAAAGAAGAAACTTGAAGAACTAACAGCAGAGAGAGTATGAAGAAAAAAAATTCAAGAACACTTGAAGGCAAAATAAGTTTCTTAAGAGAGTGTGTAGAGTCAAGAAGGTGCTTGGTTTAGAACAATTGTTGGAAAGACTTAGAGAAGGAAAAGGAAGTGGCGAGAACACCATTGCCGAGCTTAACCTGCAATTGTCCAGTAAAAACGACATGCACATGCAGTTAGAGTCCCGTTTAAGAATTAAGATCATAGCAAAGAAAGATCTCTTCTCTCTGATGCACACTCGCACAAAGAGGAACTAGAGTTGAATATGAAATCTCTTAATGATCTACACACTGAATAGAAAACAGCTGCGGAGTATGCGATGCTGAGGACTGCAGAGCTTGAAACTCAAGTTCAGGAATTAAGTGCTGCTCAGCAAAGTCAGCGCGGCATACTCAGATTCCTGGGATGGCCTCTCCGAACCTGGGTCGGCCAGAAATCCGAGAACCTCAGGTATCATGGACTTCAAGTGTCCGTGATAACCTGTGTATTATTTGAAGAGGGATACTAGTGCTGCTTTTGTGAAATTGCTGCTGGTGCACTATATCTCTACTAATAATACGGCTTAAGGTCGTGATGTCATAAAACCGTGGTATGTAAAAAAACTGGATTAAAAACTTCGTACGTCAAAAAGTTCTGTCGTCCGTCGAGCGGAGCATCCTACGCAAAAAAACCAGATTCATACGTCAACAAACCGGCTTCACCTGTACGTCCTGCGCGCCCTTTGTTCCGTCCCGTGAAAGAACCGGACGATTCCCCGCACTCAACTCGACCTCCTCCCCGTATCCTAGAGCGGTGGGCCAGCGGTAGAGCTGGGGAGCGACAACGGGGCAGCGCTCAGAGACCAGGCTACCTACCACAAGAGACGATGCTCCTCCTCCTAGGTTATGGCAACCGAGCGCCCTGATCCTTGCCCCGGTGAGCCTGCTTGTCCCGTGACCCCCCTCGAAGCGCCTTATCCTTCCATTGCAGATCCACAAAACGAGGACGACGACGAGGTGCGAGCTGTCTCAAGGAACGAGGATGGATGCCGGCGGCGCGAGCTGTTCTGCAACGACCGGCGGCGCGAGCTGTTCTCCAGCGACTGGCATATCGCGAGGACGTCGAGGTCGACTGATCCAGGTGCGTCTCCTACTGCGCCCTCTCGATGGACCGAGTAGGGAGACTGCAATTTCTAGCGATTGAACGAAGGATTATCCGAAACAGAGCTTAATAGGGTCTTCCCTATCCCCGGCCAGCCATTGATCCCCGGTGAGCTCTGTCGTCTGCCGCCGCCTTCATCTGACCGGAGGAACAGAACCTTCCGCACCTGATATTCCCCGCCCACGAGATCCAGGCCGCCCCGCGTCTGAGCACCCGTCTCTCCAATGCCTCCGATCTCCTCCTTGGACAGTTTGGTGCCCCGACGGGTGAGCGCGGAGCTGCGCAGACGCGGAGAGTGCGGAAGCGCGTCAGCCTACGGGACTGTTGTCCCCAGCCCCAGTGACGAGGTTCTAACCCGGCAATGCCCATGCTTGAGGGCTTTCGATCTATGGAGCGCTTGTGGGATCCGGCGAACTCGACGGCGGTCGATAAACGACGAGGGGCACACGAATTTACCCAGGTTCGGCCCCCCGGAGGGTAAAGACCTACATCCTGCTTGTCTGATCTTGTATTGCTGGTATATGTGGAGTTGCTACAATGGCGCGCAGATGTAATCTGGCGTGAGGTGGGTGGAAGGAGATGGCGTGGCTAGCTTATGCGAGTTAGGTTGTCTAATCTGTCCAGAGATGGCGCTAGGGGTGCCCCTTGGTGGCTTTATATATGCAGCCATTTAGGGTTTACAAAGTCTCTTGCCTTCTACTCCAAGTCGGTGTGCTGGGCCTTGCGGGCTTCGTGTAACCTTCGAGCGGGCTTCTCCCCTGGACCGAAAACTAGGTAGGCGAATATCGAGTGCCTATTTGTAATTCCTTCGTCAGTAGCCCCCGAGTGTCTAGTCGATTCGTAGAATCGGGTAGAGACTCTAATCTTGCCTTGACGTCGTAGTCTTGCATACCGCGTGTGAGGGCACCAAATGAAGTTCTTGCATGTCGGGGTCGGTGAAGTCGCATGGTGGTTGAATCATCATGATGATGTTGTCGAATTCTTGTTGTAGGCGATGTCGTTGTCGAATACTTGCTGTAGGTGATGTTGCTGTCGAGCCTGAATATGTCAAACCGAAGTCGACGCAGCAGACGGAGCACCATCGATGATGTAGAAGGCAATGCGAGGCGCAGCCCCCGAGCGTGTCGCCAACGCCAAGACGGATGGACGCCAATGCGGGGCGCAGCCCCCGAACGTGTTGCCAACACCGGAATTCGAGGCGAATGAAAAGCCAATGCAAGGCGAAGCCCCCGAGCGTGTTGTCAACGCCGAGTGCTAAAGGAGTGAATGCTAAGGTTAGCATGTAAGCGTAGCCCCCGAGCGTTGCTAGCATCGGGTTGTAAGGCGCAGCCCCCGAGCGTGCTACCAACGCCGGACGAATAAATACCAATTCGAGTAGTGCTCATTCTGAGCCTCGAAAATGCTAAGTCGGGTTTGCAGAGGGATGCGCATAACCGGCCTGAGACTCACGCCGGGTCTCAGTTAATTGCATAGCCACAAAAACACTCGGTTAGCTTACTCAGATTCGAGTCCCCCGACTCGAACCCGCGTGGGCTGGCGCTACCCCGACCCGAGCCGCGTTGGACTTACCAGGTCGAAGCCCAGTTCATTGTGAGGCACCCGATGCGTCCATCGGTGCAAACTTCATACCGTAGGTATGGAAAATCTCCGGCAGAGCGCGTTTGATACGAATACCGGGCCATCGGGTGTTGCAAACCGTGGACTTACCTTCGTATTTGACATACGGCATCCGAACTGGTATATTGCCACCAAAATTCGGGCATGTTGAATGAGGAGCGTTGATAGCCCGAAAGAGAGGTTCGAAAGGGCATCAGCCCATATTCGAACAAAATGAGGGCACCAGCGGTGTGGAGACGCGTTTTGAGGGTTCCGACATCCCAACCCGAATAGTGTAGAGGCGCTGCCGGCTCGAAGAAGGAGATTCGAGGGACTGAAGCCTGAACTCGAATGTTTTGAATAACTCGAAGGCACTGCTGGCCCGAAGAAGACAATTCGAGGGACCGAAGCCCGCACTCGAAGAATATGGAGGCGCTGCTGGCCCAAAGAAAGCGATTCGAGGGACAGTAACGCCCGCACTCAAATAATACCAAGGCGCTGCTGGCCCGAAAAAAAGAGATTCGAGGGACAAGAACGCCCGCACTCGAATATCCCGAAGGCGCTGCTGGCCCGAAAGAGCGATTCGAGGGACAAGAACGCCCGCACTCGAATAACGCCGAGGCGCTGCTGGCCGAAAAGAAATGATTCGAGGGACCGAAGTCCGCACTCGAATAATATGGCGGCGCTGCTGGCCGAAAAGAAATGCTTCGAGGGACCGAAGTCCGCACTCGAATAATATGGCGGCGCTGCTGGCCGAAAAGAAATGATTCGAGGGACCGAAGTCCGCACTCGAATAATATGGCGGCGCTGCTGGCCGAAAAGAAATGGTTCGAGGGACCGAAGTCCGCACTCGAATAATATGGACAGTGCACTTCGAGGGGCAAAATAACCCGCACTCGAAGAATATAAGCAGTGCACTCCGAGGGACAAAATAACCCGCACTCGAAGAATATAAGCAGTGCACTTCGAGGGACAAGATAGCCACCACTCGAAGGATATGGACAATATAAGCGGTGCTGACGACCAATGGATTTGTCGAGTGCTATGTGAGCACATTAGGAACAGCAGTCGGCGTCGACCCTCAGTAGCCCCCGAGGGTGAGTCGAAGTGCTTGCACTTGGGCTTGCCCTCAAAATTTCAGTTACTTGTTGTCGACTGCCATAACCCTTCGTCAAAACCCCTGAGTGTGGGTAAATGCATATCTTTAAGGCGAAGCCCCCGAGGATCGGGTGTGGCAAAAGTAAATATTAATTGACTCTTGGTAGAGAAAAACTTAGCTTTATCAGGTGCGACGTGGTCGAGGTTGATGCAGACGTGGTCGAAGATCATGACGACGGCGGGGTCGAAGATTGTGGCGATGAAGGGTCGAAGATCACGGCGACGACGAGGTCGAAGATCGTGGCGATGAAGGGGTCGAAGATCATGATGACGGCGCGGTCGAATATCGTGATGACGCAGGGGTCGAATTTCTTCATGATGCAGGGTCGAATTTCATGTCGGAGACAGAGTCGAAGACCATGTCGGCGGACTCGAAGGTCATGATGGCAAATTTGAAGGTCATGTCGACGGCGGAGTCGAAGACCATGTCGGTGGACTCGAAGATCTTGATGCTTGATTCGAAGATCATGACAATGGTGTCGAAGATCTTGATGCTTGAGCTTCCGCATACAGAGGCGAGGTGATGTCGAGCCCCCGAGCGGTGCTGAATGCGCGACGACGAGTCTCCGAGTGAGGCGAGTGTGCAATGGAGAGTCCCGATGTCAAGCCCCCGAGCGCAGCGGCGGCGAGGTTGCTCGGACTGCAGTCAATGAAGTAGCAGCGGGACTTGGCGTAGACGGAGTTGCGACGTCGATGATGCCGATCACGGCGTTTGTAAACCAATCCGGCCGGTGTCCTGGGCGCAGTCGCGATCGCCGACGGCTCGTGTCCTCGGCGACTTGGCTGATCGATGCGTGTACTTGAGTTGGTCTGTGTTGCGTCTGGGTGGCTTGATTCTCCAGGCCATGTATATGCACAAATGACATGTAAAGTATTAGATCTCATGTCAATTAGATAATTAATCTGATGGAAAAATTACTGAAAGAAGGATGAGATCGGATGAGAAAATCCATCAGCGAGACCACGTTCAGTCACGCATCGATCTTGTACAGCCGCGCGCGCGATGGCATGGCTGGTGTAGATGCAGCGTTTAGCCGGATGGAGTCGAGGTGGTGACGGCGTAGCGAGCTCGATTAGACCATTGATCGACGAAGGCGAGCGGTGTCGATGTAATTGAATTCAACGTGGCGACAGAGTCCGTCGCTGGATTGCGAGTCCCCAGGCCGCATAGTCGCCGTCATGTCGCGTGTAGGCGCAGGCCATGTTGATGTAGAGCCCGAGCGGCGAGCGTCCGCAGCCGCAAAATCCATGCACCACGTGCTCTCCATGTCCCAATCCTCCAAACGATACGTACAAGCATAGAATTGGTCAGATTTAAATTAAATAACCAATCAGTCAATAGTATAATAAAGAGGTGAGAGAGAATTGTAAAATTAATCTGCACAGGACCGATCTATGCACGACGATTAGCCTGCTTCGATCGGCTGACTCGAGCAGGCAGTGATCACGCGGGCAGTTTTTAGATGCAGCGATCGAGTCGCCGCCGCTGCTACTGATGAAGCGCCAGATGCGATCTTGTCGTTGTTGAAGGTGAGGAAGGAGCCGGCGAGCCCGTAGATCCAGATCCCGTCGTCCCCACGGTCGGCGCCAATTGACGAGGTTCTAACCCGGCAATGCCCATGCTTGAGGGCTTTCGATCTATGGAGCGCTTGTGGGATCCGGCGAACTCGACGGCGGTCGATAAACGACGAGGGACACACGAATTTACCCAGGTTCGGCCCCCCGGAGGGTAAAGACCTACATCCTGCTTGTCTGATCTTGTATTGCTGGTATATGTGGAGTTGCTACAATGGCGCGCAGATGTAATCTGGCGTGAGGTGGGTGGAAGGAGATGGCGTGGCTAGCTTATGCGAGTTAGGTTGTCTAATCTGTCCAGAGATGGCGCTAGGGGTGCCCCTTGGTGGCTTTATATATGCAGCCATTTAGGGTTTACAAAGTCTCTTGCCTTCTACTCCAAGTCGGTGTGCTGGGCCTTGCGGGCTTCGTGTAACCTTCGAGCGGGCTTCTCCCCTGGACCGAAAACTAGGTAGGCGAATATCGAGGGCCTATTTGTAATTCCTTCGTCACCCAGCGTCACCGTCTTGGTCTTGGAGGATGCTGGAGTTGCGCGAGTGACCGTCAAAATCATCTTCACCAGAACAATCGGCACAATTAGATTGATTGAGTCCAATCCTGCGTGTGACTAGGTATCGCAAGTCAAGAAGAGGCCATATCTTGTGGACTGGTGTACTGGTATGTAACATGTATCTGCTATGGCTAACTGAAAGCAACACCCGGTCAAAAAGTTCTGCAATCTCTTAACCAAACCAAGTTAGCAATTTTTTCCTATGCCCAAGCTGCTTGGTATGTGTCTACCTGTCCCACGGTCTGTAGCTACTTGCCACTTCGATTTGTAACTGAAGATTTGTGATATAACTGTGTTGCATTCTGTATAATTAAAAATGTCTCTCAACCCTGCAGGTTCTCATGAGAATTAGAGGCCCTTGGTTCATCTAGATGGTGAGAATGAAACAAAAGAACTGGACAAAATCTTGCTTGTAATATTTATGAAACACATGACTTCCCTTGCACATATATGTTCAAGAACATTCATAAATTTAAACATATAGGATGTGTCTATGATGTGTTATTAGTTGTATTCCTATCCGCATGGATATATCTATTATGTTATTAAAGTGCACAGAGATTTAACTTTTCAAACTTTATATGTTTCTAAGCGTATTTATAGTTGATCATACCCTTTGTCGCAATAGTACAATCAATCATGATTGCGACAACATATGAATATGGGCTTGCCAGATTATGACGCATTCATATAATATATGCGGCATTGGAGGAGACATCCCACACAACACCTGCCTCTGCATATGAACAGTGGCGACGGTCGAGTGGATAATTTGGTTCTGGTGTGTTTCGGTAATTGATATCCGCTCGTTTTCCTTGTGGAATCAGCGCAAGAGTGCGTATCTGCGAGGATCCTTGTGGGTTCCAGGTGGAGTGACACGCCATGAGATGGAGTTTGACATTGGAGGCACCAGAAGACAAAAGACAAACTTGGTGTTGACTAAATTCAGGTCCATTATACATATTGGCAAAAACAAATTGGAAAAAAATAAATTCTATAGCCTCTGACCACATTTAGTCTTATCGGTCAGAGCACATTAAGAAAAAAAGAGAGTAACTTCCGTCACTAGAATTCTCAAGGAACATTTTTAAAATACTTTGTATAAACTCCAAGTGCGCCATTCGATATACACTTCAATTACCCCATTCTGTTTTTTCAATCAGAGAACATCAAGAAAAGAAGACAGTAACTTCTGCCGCAATAATTCTGAAGGAACATTAAAAGAAAAAAAAATGATGACACATAGTGGTTGTTGCTGAAGCCAAAATATATATATACAATTCCTCTTTGTCCAAATATAGCAGTGGTTAGAAACAAAAGAGACCACGATCATGATAGACTTTGTTACTTATCTTGTTGATTATACTCGATCAAGCTCGCGATGCTAATATTGTCAATCATATTTTCTAAGGGAGAAAAAAGCTCAAGAAAAACCTAAGGCACCTTAAATTTCATTTTGTACCATGGTTAAAGAGAGAATATATTGTTTGGCGTAAGGAACCCTTGTGCATTGGGGTGATCGAGTGAGTGTAGTCATGGAATAAAATAATATTTTAATTGATACTTGAATGTGTGCATTTTTCTTCCGTCTAAAAGAGAAAAATATCGAGTTTTTGCTTTCTATGCATATGATGTTGAACAATGATTTTTTACCAAATTCCAATGTAAGGAAAGAAGAATCCCACTGTTTTCGTAATAATATAGGACTATATATTTTTATACGTGTAAAATTTATGTGTATTATGTTTGCATGTGAGACAAAAAAAAGTTTAGGAGCCCGTAGCAACGCACGGGCATTCAACTAGTTAAACGTTAAAACTGCTTGCCATGAACCTAAACTAACTCTAGCTAAACAACACATAGTTTAGTTTGGTAGACTGCACTTGAGCGGATTGATGACTTTTACGGAGAAGTCGGAAATCTGTAAGCTTTTTTGTTTCTCCTGTTGTTGAGTTCTCCCCTTTAGTTTCCTTTTTGGTAAGATGGGTAGCAATTTGATTTTTTTTTCATTCATACTGTTTGCACACAGAAGGCTATATACATGCGATTGTTTTTTTTATGTCAGAATGAGCTTGTATTTACACCTCTCTGTAAAAAAGAAAGTAAGAAACCGCTCTGAAATCATTTTTGACAATAACCGCTCCGAGATCTTAATTTTTTAGAAAAGATTGGTGCTACTATCTAGTGAGTTGTTTACCTCTTCGTTGTTCCCATGCACGGACATTTATATTCATGTTTATCTATTCTTGACTACTATGGATTTGTCCTTGTCAAATTTCGCATGGTGGTGGCTGCTTGTTGGAACTACACTAGATAGGCACGTTTGATGTATTTGTCTGTGTCACTGTTATTTAGTAGTATTCCTTTTGCTCTCGAAAGAAAATTAACCTCTGTTATCATTGATTTGCAGAAGCACCGGTATTAGTAAATCTGAAGTAAGGAAGCTTGAATGGAAGGTTTGATTAGAGCAAGTACAATAAGGTATAGTCAGCAGGCTATAAAGATTTAAATACTATATTTATGCTGAGTTGGATGAGAGAGAAGAGGTGCTGGCTGTAGGATAAGAGCCAGCTGCAGCACGTGCTCATAGGCACTTTGTGAGTGTGTCAAGTGGGCCATATATTCAAAAAGTAGTACTCTTCTATAGCTAACTATTGTACATATTAGCTATAAGCTAGCTATAGATGACATGGCAATGACTTATAGCCAACAACTGACTCTACTGTTGTCCTTGCTCTATGGAGATAGAGTCCGTCATCCGCCGCCCGACCACCGAGGTCAACAGCAGCAGAACCCAATCATTTCTCGATGCGTTTGAGCAGATTGTAGCCAACGGAAACAGGGGCCCCACCAGACGGAAGGCGCGGGTCTGGGCGACCCAACATTGTTGGCTGCTTGTCGTAGACCCTGTCTCCCTGCACGCCGCGCTCTGGGATCCCGTGGCTCGGGACAGGGTCAATCTCCCGCGCCTCACCAAGGACCTACCCAGGAACTGCAAGTGCTTGCTCTCCCATGAGAAGCCAACCTCCCATGGCTGCCTGGTCCTGGTTGTGGACCTGGACTCGCCGGTCCTCTGGTACTGCCGCGTGAGTCACCACAACTGGTACTCTCACGAGTACAGCTTCGAGAAGCACCCGGGCTTCCAGATCCAGAGCATCGCGGCCATACACGGGGACTTCTACTTCTCGGTGTCGCCGACGGAGCTCGTGTGTATGGAGCTCATGTGCTACGAGTTCAACCCGGAGCCGCGGTTCATGACCATCGAGCATGGGAAGATATGGCTCGCCGGCGGGTTTCCCCTGGAGAAGGCGCCGCAGCACCTGGTGGAGTCGCGCCAGGACCTGCTTGTGTTCATCCAGTATTATCCTATGAACATTGGGGGCTACAAGAATTTCGAGGTGTGGAAGATGGATTTCCTGAAGCGAGAGTGGACCAAGGTGTACCCGCTCAACGATCGGGTCCTTTTGGTCGGCCCTTGGCGCTTCGCCGAGTCCCTCCCCGCCAGCGAGCTCGGCGTGGAGCACAGCTGTGTTTACTTGATCCGAGATGACAATGTCATGCAAATCCGCAGCCTGAAGTTGTTCGCTTGCATGAGGCGCCCCTACCCTCTCAATCCAGATATGTCCGGCGTATATACTCTTGCGGCCAATGCATGCGGCTTTGATGTAGTTGTGTGAATAAGTCTTTTCTTTCAGACCCATGTACTCCCTCCGTTTAAAAATATAAGATGTTTTAGCTTTGTGAAATGAGTGTATCTAGACATCTTTTAGTGTATAAAAATTTATACACTAAAATATGTCTAGATACATTAGCTTCATAAAGCTAAAACATCTTATATTTCTAAACGGAGGGAGTACCATTTAGTTTGTTAATCGCGTTTGAAAGAATGCAAAAATGGTACGTCATCCATAGAAACATACTTGTTCACTAATATAAAATGTTTTGGGAAGCTGCATGTCTTATATAGTGAACAGAGGTTGTATTTCTTTTGTTGAGTAGAAGTCAAAACGAGGGGAATTAACCTTTCACCCACGATGCATATGCTTCTTTTACCTAAAAAACAAATTTCGAATTGTTAAAAGATTTAGAAAAATCTCCACATTCTGTGTCTACCGAATGTTTCACGCAAAGCTAACATTTTTATGCCTTGTGCAAAAGAAAAATATCTCATGAAAAGTCTTACTTTAGCATTGATTTTTTGTCTTTTTATATATACATGTCGAATAGAAAGTCCCTTTTTCTTGAAACGACATTGTGATCGTGTAGGATACGGAGATGGGTGTGGGAACATAGACATCAAGGGTATCGCATACCCCTTTTTTTGAGTGGAAGCAAGCTG
This sequence comes from Dactylis glomerata, assembly GCA_007115705.1. Classification (NCBI taxonomy): domain Eukaryota; kingdom Viridiplantae; phylum Streptophyta; class Magnoliopsida; order Poales; family Poaceae; genus Dactylis; species Dactylis glomerata. The sequence goes on from QXEO01000087.1 coordinate 1,230,940, forward strand.
CCTCATTAAAAACCTTCCAGTCCTGTAGGTACCCTGGTAAGGAAAAGAGTACGTCTGAAACTTGTTGCTTTAATCAAAATTCGATTACATCATTCAGAAGGTTTTCAAGCAAAAAGCTAGGGGGGATCCTCAACCCATGACCGGCAGCAGGGAGAGGGAGACGGTCCAAGCTACCCTCGGCTGGGATCCCGGGGAAGCTAGGCACACAAACATGCAAGGGACATGGTTTTTTACTGAGGTTCAGGCCACCCGAAGGCTAACAACCCTACATCCTGCATTCTGATTGGATTGCTCATCGGAGTACAAGTGTGGTTGTGGTTACAAGTGAGGTTCCCTTGCCGGTACTCCCAAGCTGTGGCCTATCTACTTTGGATGACGGTAGAGCACCATGGATCTCCGGCCTCTGAGCTCGGAGGTGCCTAGCACCCACTATCCAGTCAACTAGAGTGCCGAACTTTGCTTGGGGATCGATCGCCCCCCTTTAGCTCAGCTCTAGTCATGGTCCTCCTTTATAGCCCAAGGGGATACTGTTGCTGTTTGATGGCGCCCAGTTGACGAGGGAGATTATTCTTCTTTGTTCCCCAGCAACGGCGCCAGAAAATATGCTTGATGCGTGGTTGATGACCAGCCCGTTGGGAACCCCAAGAGGAAGGTGTGATGAATATAGCAGCAAGAGTTTCCCTTAGTTAAGAAACCAGGGTTTGTCGATCAGGAGAGGAGAGACAAACGACTGAAGGTGATGCTTGCAAGCTTCGCGACAGCTTCGGACAATTTATATATGGCGCCTCGTCCAAGCTTTGCTTTGCTAGCAGCAACGTAGAACCTGCACACAACACAACCAAATACTTTGTTCCTAACTTGCGATGAGGTTGTCAATCTCACCGGTTTGCTTGAAACAAAGGGTATGAGCGTATCGAGTGGAAAGCAGTAAAAGTATGCGAGTAAAGTAAAAAGTGCAAGTAAAGTAAACATGTGATAGCAATATGATGGAAATAGGACCGGGGTCCACAGTTCACTAGTGGTGTCTTTCCATAAGATAAATAACACATGCTGGGTAAACAAATTACAGTTGGGCAATTGATAGAATAAAGATAACGTGATATGTCAAGAAGATCACTATGCGATTTACTCTGGGCATTACAACAAAATACATAGACCGCCATCCAACTGCATCTATGACTAATAATCCACTCACGGGGATATCATCCGAACACCCCATGAGTATTAAGTTGCGAACAACAGATAATTGCATTAAGCAAAGTGTGTAATGTAAACAAAGTATATGCCCTTGAGCATATGAATGTTGTTTTCTCCCTAGTAGCAATAGCATATCTACAACCTTAGAGGTTTCTGTCACTCCCCCAGGTTAAATAGAGACATGAACCCACTATCGAGCATAAATACTCCCTCTTGGAGTCACTAGCAACTACTCGGCCAAGATAGCTACTAACAACGGAGAGCATGCAAGATCATAAACAACATAGAGATAACATAAGATATATTTCAGAGTAGCAACTCAATCATAACACCAATATTCATCGGATCCCAACAAACCAAACATGTAGAATTACATAACGGTGATCTCAATCATGTAGGGCAGCTCATGAGATCTAAACATGAAGCACATGGTGGAGACGACAACCATCTAGCTACTGCTATGGACCCATAGTCCAAGGTAGACTACTCACTCATCGCTCCGGAGGCAAGCATGACGATGAAGAAGACCTCCGGTGGCGATCCCTCTCTCCGGCAGGGTGCCGGGAAGAGCTTCTGGACCCTCCCGATCTCGGGTCGATGACGGCGGCGGATCACGATGTGTTTCTGGAAAATTGATCGGGTACTTAGGTTTTTCCCGTCGGGGGGTCTTTATAGGCGAAGGGGCAGCGTCAGAAGTGGACCGAGGCGGCCTCACACATAGGGGGCGCGACCAGGGGCTAGGCCGCGCCGCCCTGGTGTGAGGGTGGCCTGTGGCCCCTCTCCGTCTCCTCTTCGGATCACTGGAAGCTTCCGGGAAAAATAAGACTTCAGGAACTTGTTTCGTCCAATTCCGAGAATATTTCCTGTGTAGCACTTCTGAAACACAAAAACAGCAGAAAATAGGGAACTGGCACTATGGCGACTTGTTAGTAGGTTAGTTCCGGAAAATGCATAAAAATGCCACGAAGTGTAATGATGCGTGGTGAATGACCAGCCCGTTGGGAACCCCAAGAGGAAGGTGTGATGAGTATAGCAGCTAGTTTTCCCTCAGTTAAGAAACCAAGGTTTTATCGATCAGGAGAAGAGCGGGCAATACGACTGAAGGTGATGCTTGCTAGCTTGCGACGGCTTCGGACAATTTATATATGGTGCCTCGTCCAAGCTTTGCTTGCTAACTGCAACGCAGAACCTGCACACAACACAACCAAATACTTTGCTCCCAACTTGCGATGAGGTTGTCAATCTCACCGGTTTGCTTGAAACAAAGGGTATGAGCATATCGAGTGGAAAACAGTAAAAGTATGCGAGTAAAGTAAACAGGTGATAGCAATATGATGGAAATAGGACCGGGGTCCACAGTTCACTAGTGGTGTCTCTCCATAAGATAAATAACACATGCTGGGTAAACAAATTACAGTTGGGCAATTGATAGAATAAAGATAAACGTGATATGTCAAGAAGATCACTATGCGATTTACTCTGGGCATTACAACAAAATACATAGACCGCCATCCAACTGCATCTATGACTAATAATCCACTTGTGGTGAATCAATCCGAGAACTTCACAAGTATTAAGTTGCGATCAACAGATAATTGCATTAAGCAAAGTGTGTAATGTAAACAAAGCATATGCCCTCGAGCATATGAATGTTGTTTTCTCCCTAGTAGCAACAGCACATCTACAACCTTAGAGGTTTCTGTCACTCCCCCAGATTAAATAGAGGCATGAACCCACTATCGAGCATAAATACTCCCTCTTGGAGTCACTAGCAACAACTCGGCCAAGATAGCTACTAACAACGGAGAGCATGCAAGATCATAAACAACATAGAGATAACAAAAGATATATTTCAGTATAGCAACTCAATCATAACACCAATATTCATCGGATCCCAACAAACCAAACATGTAGAATTACATAACGGTGATCTCAATCATGTAGGGCAGCTCATGAGATCTAAATATGAAGCACATGGTGGAGGAGACAACCATCTAGCTACTACTATGGACCCATAGTCCAAGGTAGACTACTCACTCATCGCTCCGGAGGCAAGCATGGCGATGAAGAAGACCTCGGTGGCGATTCCCCTCTCTGGCAGGGTGCCGGGAAGAGCTTCTGGACCCTCCCGATCTTCGGGTCGACGGCGGCGGCGGATCGCGATGTGTTCTGGAAAATTGATCGGGTGCTTAGGTTTTTTTCTGTCGGGGGGTCTTTATAGGCGAAGGGGTATCGTTAGAGGTGGCCCGAGGGGCTCTCACACATAGGAGGCGCGGCCAGGGCCTGGGCCGCGCCGCCCTGGTGTGTGGCCACCTTGTGGCCCCACTCTGTCTCCTCTTTGGATCTCTGGAAGCTTCCGGGAAAAATAAGACTTCAGGAACTTGTTTCATCCAATTCCGAGAATATTTCCTGTGTATCACTTCTGAAACACAAAAACAGCAGAAAACAGGGAACTGGTACTGTGGCGACTTGTTAATAGGTTAGTTCCAGAAAATGCATAAAAGTGCCACGAAGTGAAATGAAATAGTAGGCAAATGGTGTAAAAACAAGCATGGAGCATCAAAAATTATAGATACGTTGGAGACGTATCAAGCATCCCCAAGCTTAACTCCTGCTCGTCCTCGAGTAGGTAAGTGATAACAAAGAATAATTTTTGAGGTGACATGCACCTACACAATCTTGATCATATATGTAAGCATTTGTGAGCTGGGATCATAAGAACTTAAAACATGGGCATGAAGATATAATCTTGACAATAAGAACTTAGCAACCATGTTGTAAACATGAAAATGAACACAAACAAAAGATCATGAAAATGAAATAATGAAAGTCAAACGTGTGTTCAAATCATAAGGAAAAACATACAAATGGTTTTCAGCTTGTCCTTCATAGAGAGCAAAATGCATAGGACACCTTCAAGTTTAAGAGGGCGACTAGATACAAATAATTTGAGAACAAGTGAAACCAACAATATGAATCAATCAATGAAAACTTTGGGACAATGCACATTATACTAAGAATGACAACTATGCTCTCTTATGGTGCATAAAGATAGAAGGTGGTGACTCAACAAAAAAGTAAAAGAAAGGCCCTTCGCAGAAGGAAGCAGTGATTGCAAGTTTTATAGACCTTCAAAAATTATGTTACTTATTGGCTTTGAGCTCTCATTGCCCCCATCATAAGCATCTTGAATGGTTAGAGTTAATGCGAGAACAATTATGATGCATATGCTTGACAAATCATAAGTCGAAAACCTCGTGTCCCGTGAATACGAGTACCCAAACCTAATGCTACTCAACTTAGAGTCCCAAGCAAGGCTCTTGTCATTGTAAGTATATATGTATCATCGAACACCGCCAACGGGGTACCTCCGTGCCCGATGACATGGAACAAGCCCACATCAAAATGACAGGACAAGCAGACAATGAACACCTCGACATCTCTTTTATTTACCATTTGTATAGCTTTTTATTTTGAGATGTGTCGTCGAATGTCCACTATGGGTATGCTGCAAATTTCCACCATGAATTATGCATGGCTTAGATTGGCGGCTCAGGCGTTTCCCTAACACATATACAAACTCCATGATCCCCACAAGATTCCCAATTCATTTCACACCGTGGGCATCCATAAATAAAAGATCACGATATCAACTCAAATAAGAAGTGCAATGTTGAAAGCTTGCCCCATGACAGCATGGATGGGCTAGAATCCAACTTACAACTTGCAAGCATAACAACTCAACATAAGAGACCACAATGTCAAAATTTTAAGAACATGAAAAAGTAAAGTGTGCCTTCCGGTTCGTGAGAGCTTTACTGACCAATTTTCGCATAACACTGGTAAGAGTTCAATTTGAAGAGAAGATAAAAGCAAGTCAAATTTACTTGGAATAGCAAATTGCTAGTAGGTATGTATGGTGGACACTTTGGTAAACTTGGTTTTTAGGAGTTGGATGCACGAGTAGAGCTCATACTCAGTACAAGGCGAGGGCTAGCAAAAGACTGGGAGCGACCAACTAAGAGAGCAATAATGGCCATAATCATGCAAAGCGACAAAGTGACATTAAAAGAAGCATAAGATGGCATCAAAAGTCAAAAACTAAATGATCATAGAGGCTATTGGCGACTTTGTAAGAGTCTAACATGTGTGAGCATGCGCCAAGTCAACCCAAATAAAGCATCAAGGAGAAAACCAAAATAATGCTTCCAAACAATAAAAACAACGCATGATTTTTTTCAAAGGCTCATTAAGCAATCTCAGTTATTTGAGACAAGTCATGCTACAGAAAAACCACTAAGCATACTATCAAAAAGATATCAAGCACGACATGAAAAAGCCTAAGCCGCAGTCTACACAAGCTCATTCTTGTACCACTTTTTTGCATAAAGCTTTTTCTCTTTTCCAACACCATTTGAAATTTTTTAAGACACCTCTTTTGATGAAAACCAATAAACATCAGAGGCAAAAATACACCTTGATGAAGAGATATGACAAGGTCTGAACGCAAATCAAGGCGAAAAAGTAAACCAAAAGCAGTAGCGGAAAAAGAAGAACACTCGTTGAACAATAAGAGTGAAAACTGAGTGTTCTTGGCAAATGAAAACGAGTACATCTCCTCCAAAGGAAATTTGTTGGGTCCAACCATTTATTACAGCAAACAAACTAAACTAACTAAGAAAACCAAAACAACTGACGCTCCAAGAAAAACACATAGTGCATAAAGCAATAAAAATATAATGTCTTGAAAGGTGACATGATTTTTGCCAATGAAGAAGGGGTGCCTCGGGGGCATCCCCAAGCTTTGACGCTTGTACTTCTTGGATATTTCTTGGGGTGATGCATGGGCATCCCCAAGCTTGAGCTTTTGTCCATTCTTCAACTCATCTCATCATTCTCCAATCCCTACACTTGAAAACTTCCTTCATACAAAACTAAACACAAATCTATTAGCAACATTAGTGTAGGCATAACATATAATCAACCTCTTTTGCTTCAGGTTTCAACCCAAAACCACCACATATAAAGTATATACTACTGTAGCAACTTCCCCAAAAGTTCCGTGATCAAAATAACTCAAAAGAAAGCGATAAAGCGGCAAACACAAATATTGGCAGAAATCTGTCAAAACAGAACAGCTGACAAAGGTCGAATTTTTTAGGGGTTTTCTGTTGCTCAAATCAAAAAGTGTTCAACTAACTAAAGTTTGTATATAACCTGGGGCATATGCACAAGAAATCGCAGGTCCAAAAGATATACAGAGAATTTATACGAATTTTTATGGTGCAGCACCGAAAACAGTTTTAGGACAGCAACATCCCCAAATCTTTACCTCACTCGAATTAGAGGCTTCTCTTGGCACAACAATAAAATAAAAAGGATAAGGAGTGGTCATTACAGTAGTAATGACTTCCAAGACTCAAATAAAAGAAAAAGTACTGGAAATAAAATATTGGGTTATCTCCCAAGAGTGCTTTTCTTTAACGCCTTTGAGCTAGGCGCAGAAAATTGCGAATCAAGTAACATCAAGAGATGAAGCATCAAGCTCATAATTTGCTCTAAGAATAGAGTCAAAAAGCAATTTGTTTCTTTTCATAGGGAAGTGTTCCATACCTTTCTTGAGTGGGAGTTGATATTTTATGGTGCCTTCCCTCATATCAATGATGGCACCTACAGTTCAAAGAAAGGGTCTTCCCAAAATAATAGGACATGAAGCATGGCATTCAACGTCCATAACGAGAAAATCAACGGGAACAAGGTTATTGTTAACCACAATAAGAACATCATTAATCCTTCCCAAAGGTTTCTTCTTAGCAACATCAGCAATAGGAACATCATAATAACATTTTTCAAGAGGCGGTAAATCAAGCATGTTATAAATTTTTCTAGGCATGACAGAAATACTAGCACCTAGATCACATAAAGCATGACAATCAAAACCATTAACATGCATATCAATGATGGGTTCCCAACCATCTTCTAACTTCTTGGGAACAGAAGCTTTTTGCTGCAACTTTTCATCCCTAATTTTCATGAGAGCATTGGTAATATGCTTAGTAAAAGCAATATTTAAAGAACTAGCATTGGGAGTCAAAGCAAGCTTTTGCAAGAACAAAATAACTTCAGATATATTGCAGCCATCAACATCAAAATCATTAAAAGAAGTAGAGCTATCATCTCCTACACTCCGAAAAATTTCAGCACTCTTTTGAGAAAAAGTTTTGGCAGTTTTAGGCTTTTTAACACAAGGAGTGGGAGTTTTCTCTACACCAATCAAAGTAAGAGGATTGCTAGCATTAGGAACAACATCATCAGAGGTAGTAATAGTACAAACTTTTGTATTCCTAGCAATCTCATCCTCTCTTTCCCATCTAGCATGCAATTCTGCTAACAATCTAAGATTTTCATCAATCCCAACTTGAATAGCATTAGCAGTAGCAAAAACATTGTTCTCTTTCACATCATTAGGCAACACTTTTAATTTCAGAAGTTCAACATCATGAGCAAGGCTATCAATTTTAGAAGCAAGAATATCAATTTTGCCTAATTTTTCCTCAACAGACTTATTAAAAGCATTTTGCTTACCGATGAAGTCCTTGAGCATTACCTCAAGCTCGGAGGGCGCGGCCCTAGTGTTGTTGGAGGAATTACCATAACCATTACCATTGGTAGAAGGATACGGCCTATAATTGTTACTAGCAAAATTGTTCCTATAAGCATTGTTGTTAAAATTATTGTTTCTAATGAAGTTCACATCAACATGCTCTTCTTGAGCAACCAAAGAGGATAAAGGAACATTGTTAGGATCAACATGAGTCCTATCATTAGCAAGCATAGTCATAATAGTATCAATCTTATCATTCAAGGAAGAGGTTTCCTCAACAGAATTTACCTTCTTACCTTGTGGAGCTCTCTCGGTGTGCCATTCGGAATAATTTACCATCATGTTGTCAAGCAGCTTTGTTGCGGCGCCCAAGGTAAGGGACATAAAAGTACCTCCAGCAGCTGAATCAAGTAGGTTCCTTGAAGAAAAATTTAGTCCTGCATAAAAAGTTTGGACAATCATCCAAGTAGTCTGTCCATGAGTGGGACAATTCTTTATCATAGATTTCATTATTTCCCAAGCTTGAGCAACATGTTCATTATCAAACTGAGTAAACTTCATAATATTGCTACGCAAAGATATAATTTTAGCAGGAGGATAGTATCTACCAATAAAAGCATCCTTACACTTAGCCCATGAATCAATACTATTCTTAGTCAAAGACAGCAACCAATCTTTAGCTTTTCCTCTCAAAGAAAAAGGAAACAACTTGAGCTTAATAATATCACTTTCTACATCCTTATATTTCTGCATCTCACATAGCTCAACAAAATTGTTGAGATGAGCTGCAGCATCTTCAGTACTAGCACCAGAAAATTGCTCTTTCATAACAAGGTTCAATAAAGCAGGCTTAATCTCATAAAAGTTTGCAGCAGGAGCAGGTGGTGCAATAGGAGTGCAGATAAAATCACTATTGTTCGTGCTAGTAAAGTCACACAACTTGGTGTTTTCAGGAGTAGCCATTTCAGCAAAACTAAAAGTAGATAAGTAAAAAAAACTACCAAGGATTCTAATTTTTTTGGGTTTTTGATATAAAACGATGCAAGTAAAAATAAAGTAAAGCAAAACATAAAACAAAGTAAAGGATGTGTGTGCGAAAAACTCCCCTTGCAGAGGTCTTCCACTCTTCCCCGGCAACGGCGCCAAAAAATTAGCTTGATGCATGGTGAATGACCAGCCCGTTGGGAACCCCAAGAGGAAGGTGTGATGAGTATAGCAGCTAGTTTTCCCGCAGTTAAGAAACCAAGGTTTTATCGATCAGGAGAAGAGCGGGCAATACGACTGAAGGTGATGCTTGCTAGCTTGCGACGGCTTTGGACAATTTATATATGGCGCATCGTCCAAGCTTTGCTTGCTAACTGCAACGCGGAACCTACACACAACACAACCAAATACTTTGCTCCCAACTTGCGATGAGGTTGTCAATCTCACCGGTTTGCTTGAAACAAAGGGTATGAGCATATCGAGTGGAAAACAGTAGAAGTATGCGAGTAAAGTAAACAGTGCGAGTAAAGTAAACAGGTGATAGCAATATGATGGAAATAGGACCGAGGTCCACAGTTCACTAGTGGTGTCTCTCCATAAGATAAATAACACATGCTGGGTAAACAAATTATAGTTGGGCAATTGATAGAATAAAGATAAACGTGATATGTTAAGAAGATCACTATGCGATTTACTCTGGGCATTACAACAAAATACATAGACCGCCATCCAACTGCATCTATGACTAATAATCCACTTGTGGCGAATCAATCCGAGAACTCCACAAGTATTAAGTTGCGAACAACAGATAATTGCATTAAGCAAAGTGTGTAATGTAAACAAAGCATATGCCCTCGAGCATATGAATGTTGTTTTCTCCCTAGTAGCAATAGCACATCTACAACCTTAGAGGTTTCTGTCACTCCCCCAGATTAAATAGAGGCATGAACCCACTATCGAGCATAAATACCCCCTCTTGGAGTCACTAGCAACTACTCGGCCAAGATAGCTACTAACAATGGAGAGCATGCAAGATCATAAACAACATAGAGATAACAAAAGATATATTTCAGTATAGCAACTCAATCATAACACCAATATTCATCGGATCCCAACAAACCAAACATGTAGAATTACATAACGGTGATCTCAATCATGTAGGGCAGCTCATGAGATCTAAACATGAAGCACATGGTGGAGGAGACAACCATCTAGCTACTGCTATGGACCCATAGTCCAAGGTAGACTACTCACTCATCGCAACGGAGGCAAGCATGGCGATGAAGAAGACCTCCGGTGGTGATTCCCCACTCCGGCAGGGTGCCGGGAAGAGCTTCTGGACCCTCCCGATCTTTGGGTCGACGACGGCGGCGGATCGCGATGTGTTCTGGAAAATTGATCGGGTGCTTAGATTTTTTTTCCGTCGGGGGGTCTTTATAGGCGAAGGGGCATCGTCAGAGGTGGCCCAAGGGGCTCTCACACAAAGGGGGCGCGGCCAGGGCCTGGGCCGCGCCGCCCTGGTGTGTGGCCACCTCGTGGCCCCACTCCGTCTCCTCTTCGGATCTCTGGAAGCTTCCGGGAAAAATAAGACTTCAGGAACTTGTTTTGTCCAATTCCGAGAATATTTCCTGTGTATCACTTCTGAAACACAAAAACAGCAGAAAACAGGGAACTGGCACTGTGGTGACTTGTTAATAGGTTAGTTCCGGAAAATGCATAAAAGTGCCACGAAGTGAAACGAAACAGTAGGCAAATGGTGTAAAAACAAGCATGGAGCATCAAAAATTATAGATATGTTGGAGACGTATCATGTAACGAAACAGTAGGCAAATGGTGTAAAAACAAGCATGGAGCATCAAAAATTATAGATACGTTGGAGACGTATCAAGCATCCCCAAGCTTAACTCCTGCTCGTCCTCGAGTAGGTAAGTGATAACAAAAGAATAATTTTTGAGGTGACATACAGCTACACAATCTTGATCATATATGTAAGCGTTGTGAGCTGGGATCATAAGAACTTAAAATATGGGCATGAAAGATATAATCTTGACAATAGAAACTTAGCAACCATGTTGTAAACATGTAAATGAACACAAACAAAAGTTCATAAAAATGAAACAATGAAAGTCAAACGTGTGTTCAAATCATAAGGAAAAACATACAAGTGATTTTCAGCTTGTCCTTCATAGAGAGAAAAACATAAATGCATACGACACCTTCAAGTTTAAGAGGGCGACTAGATACAAATAATTTAAGAACAAGTGAAACCAACAATATGAATCAATCAATGAAAACTTTGGGATAATGCACATTATACTAAGAATGACAACTATGGTCTCTTAAGGTGCATAAAGATAGAAGGTGGTGACTCAACATAAAAGTAAACGAAAGGCCCTTCGCGGAGGGAAGCAGTGATTGCAAGTTTTATAACCTTCAAAAATTATGGTACTTACCGGCTTTGAGCTCTCATTGCCCCCATCATAAGCATCTTGAATGGTTAAAGTTAATGCGAGAACAATTATGATGCATATGCTTGATAAATCATAAGTTGAAAACCTCGTGTCCCGTGAATACGAGTACCCAAACCTCATGCTACTCAACTTAGAGTCCCAAGCAAGGCTCTTGTCATTGTAAGTATATATGTATCACCGAGAACCTCCAACGGGGTACCTTCGTGCCCGATGACATGGAATAAGCCCATATCAAAATGACAGGACAAGCAGACAATGAACACCTCGACATCTCTTTTATTTACCATTTGTATAGCTTTTTATTTTGAGATGCGTCGTCGAATGTCCACTATGGGTATGCTGCAAATTTCCACCATAAATTATGCATGGCTTAGATTGGCGTCCCAGGCGTTTCCCTAACACATATACAAACTCCATGATCCCCACAAGATTCCCAATTCATTTTACACCGCGGGCATCCATAAACAAAAGATCACGATATCAACTCAAATAAGAATTGCAATGTTGAAAGCTTGCCCCATGACGGCATGGTTGGGCTAGTATCCAACTTACAACTTGCAAGCATAACAACTCAACATAAGAGACCACAATGTCAAATTTTTAAGAACAAGAAAAAGTAAAGTGTGTCTTCCGGTTCGTGAGAGCTTTACTGATCAGTTTTCGCATAACACTGGTAAGAGTTTAATTTGAAGAGTAAATAAAAGCAAGTCAAATTTACTTGGAATAGCAAATTGCTAATAGGTATGTATGGTGGACACTTTGGAAAACTTGGTTTTTAGGAGTTGGATGCACGAGTAGAGCTCATACTCAGTACAAGGCGAGGGCTAGCAAAAGACTGGGAGCGACCAACTAAGAGAGCAATAATGGCCATAATCATGCAAAGCGACAAAGCGACATTAAAAGAAGCATAAGATGGCATCAAAAGTCAAAAACTAAATGATGATAGAGGCTATTGGCGACTTTGTAAGAGTCTAACATGTGTGAGCATGCGCCAAGTCAACCCAAATAAAGCATCAAGGAGAAAACCAAAATAATGCTTCCATACAATAAAAACAACGCATGATTTTTTCGAAGGCTCATTAAGCAATCTCAGTTATTTGAGACAAGTCATGCTATAGCAAAACCACTAAGCATACTATCAAAAAGACATCAAGCATGACATGAAAAATCCTAAGCCGCAGTCTACACAAGCTCCTTCTTGTAACACTTTTTTTGCATAAAGCTTTTTCTCTTTTCCAACACCATTTGAAATTTTTATAGACACCTCTTTTGATAAAAACCAATATAGATCAGAGGCAAAAATACACCTTGATGAAAAGATATGACAAGGTCTGAATGCAAATCAAGGTGAAAACGCAAACCAAAAGCAGTAGCAGAAAAAGAAGAACACTCGATTTTTGATAAGAGTGAAAACTAGAGCGTTCTTGGCAAATGAAAAGCAAGGCAACTTCTCCAAAAGAAATTTGTTGGGGTCCAAACATTTATTGCAGCAAACAAAACTAAACTAACTAAGAAAACTAAAACAATTGATGCTCCAAGAAAAACACATAGTGCATGAAGCAATAAAAATATAGTGTTTTGAAAGGTGACCTGATTTTTGCCGATGAAGAAGGGGTGCCTCGGGGGCATCCCCAACTTTGACGCTTGTACTTCTTGGATATTTCTTGGGGTGATGCATGGGCATCCCCAAGCTTGAGCTTTTGTCCATTCTTCAACTCATCTCATCATTCTCCAATCCCTACACTTGAAAACTTTCTTCATACAAAACTAAACACAAATCTATTAGCAACATTAGTATAGCATAACATATAATCAACCTCTTTTTGCTTCAGGTTTCAACCCAAAACCACCACATATAAAGTATATACTACTGTAGCAACTTCCCCAGAAGTCCCGTGATCAAAAGAACTCAAAAGAAAGCGATAAAGCGGCAAACACAAATATTGGCAAAAATCTGTCAAAACAGAACAGCTGACAAAGGCCGAATTTTAGAGGGGTTTTTTGTTGCTCAAATCAAAAAGTGTTCAACTAACGAAAGTTTGGATATAACCTATGGCATATGCACAAGAAATCGCAGGTCCAAAAGATAGACAGAGAATTTATACGAATTTTTACGGTGCAGCACCGAAAACAGTTTCAGGACAGCAACATCCCCAAATCTTACCTCACTCAAATTAGAGGCTTCTCTTGGCACAACAATGAAATAAAAAGGATAAGGAGTGGTCATTACAGTAGTAATGACTTCCAAGACTCAAATAAAATAAAAAGTACTGAAAATAAAACATTGGGTTATCTCCCAAGAGTGCTTTTCTTTAACGCCTTTGAGCTAGGCGCAGAAAATTGCGAATCAAGTAACATCAAGAGATGAAGCATCAATTACCTCAGTAGGCTCTTTGGAGGTTCCCGAAGATGATTCAACCTGCAAGTCACCCTTAGTGGAACTAAGAGTCTTACCAATTTTAAGAACATGTTGAGGTTTAAGCGCAGAAACCTTGGGAACATACATAAATTTTTGCTCTTTTCTGACAAACACTTTCTCTTTCTTAAATTTAAGAGAAGAGAATATTAAGCTAAGAGTTTCCATAGACTCCTCTAGTTTACCAATCCTTAAGTTTTGATTATCAAGAGTAGTGCTAGCCTCTAAAACGGTAATTCTCTTACCAATGTTTTCTATTAATTCACTAACTCGGCTAGCATTTTCTAGGATACTTGGCAAACTTTTCTCTAAAGAGCTGAGCTTTTCTACCATCTCCTCCAAGGTGGTCTCAGTTTTAGCAACATGAATAGGTGGTATTCCCACTAAACTTTCAATTATAGTGCATGCTTCTCCAGTGGGAGTACCCAGAAAATTACCTCCTGTAAGAGTATCGAGAACATACCTACTCCAACTAGATATACCAACATAAAAATTTCTAAGGAGGATCGTGGTAGAGTGCTTTTTTATACACCTATGATGGGCATTGTTAATACGGTACCAAGCATCTTTTAAACTTTCTCCTCCTTGTTGCTTAAAACTACAAACTTCTACTTCAGGATTACTCATTTTAGCAAAACTAAAAGCAAACAAATAAAAACAACTAACAAGGATTCTAATTTTTTTGGGTTTTTGATAAAAAAAATGATGCAGGTAAAATAAATAAAGTAAAGTAAAACAATAACAAAGTAAAGGATGTGCGTGCAAAAAACTCCTCTCGCAGAAGTCTTCTACTTCCTCCCCGGCAACGGCGCTAGAGAATATCTCGTTGCTGTTTGATGGCACCCAGTTGACGAGGGAGATTATTCTTCTTTGTTCTCCGGCAACGGCGCCAGAAAATATGCTTGATGCATGGTTGATGACCAGCCCGTTGGGAACCCCAAGAGGAAGGTGTGATGAATATAGCAGCAAGATTTTCCCTCAGTTAAGAAACCAAGGTTTGTCGATCAGGAGAGGAGAGACAAACGACTGAAGGTGATGCTTGCAAGCTTCACGACAGCTTCGGACAATTTATATATGGCGCCTCGTCCAAGCTTTGCTTTGCTAGCAGCAACGTGGAACCTGCACACAACACAACCAAATACTTTGTTCCCAACTTGCGATGAGGTTGTCAATCTCACCGGTTTGCTTGAAACAAAGGGTATGCGCGTATCGAGTGGAAAGCAGTGAAAGTATGCGAGTAAAGTAAAAAGTGCGAGTAAAGTAAATATGTGATAGCAATATGATGGAAATAGGACCGGGGTCCATAGTTCACTAGTGGTGTCTCTCCATAAGATAAACAACACATGCTGGGTAAACAAATTACAGTTGGGCAATTGATAGAATAAAGATAACGTGATATGTCAAGAAGATCACTATGCGATTTACTCTGGGCATTACAACAAAATACATAGACCGCCATCCAACTGCATCTATGACTAATAATCCACTCACGGGGATATCATCCGAACACCCCATGAGTATTAAGTTGCGAACAACAGATAATTGCATTAAGCAAAGTGTGTAATGTAAACAAAGTATATGCCCTTGAGCATATGAATGTTGTTTTCTCCCTAGTAGCAACAGCACATCTACAATCTGTTTCGTTACACTTTGTGGTACTTTTATGCATTTTTCGGAACTAACCTATTAACAAGTCGCCACAGTGCTAGTTCCCTGTTTTCTGCTGTTTTTGTGTTTCAGAAAAATTACACAGGAAATATTCTCGGAATTGGACGAAACCAAAGCCAGTCGCCCAGAATTTTACCGAAGCTTCCAGAGAACTGAAGAGGAGACGGAGTGGGGCCACGAGGTGCCCTCACACCAGGGCGGCGCGGCCAGGGGCTGGGCCACGCCCCCTATGTGTGAGACCGCCTCGGTCCACTTCTGACGATGCCCCTTCGCCTATAAAGACCCCCCGACGAGAAAAACCTAAGTACCCGATCAGTTTTCCAGAACACATCGCGATCCGCCGCCGCCATCGACCCGAAGATTGGGAGGGTCCAGAAGCTCTTTCCGGCACCCTGCCAGAGAGGGGAATCACCACCAGAGGTCTTCTTCATCGCCATGCTTGCCTTTGGAGCGATGAGTGAGTAGTCTACCTTGGACTATGGGTCTATAGCAGTAGCTAGATGGTTGTCTTCTCCACCATGTGCTTCATGTTTAGATCTCATGAGCTGCCCTACATGATTGAGATCACCGTTATGTAATTCTACATGTTTGGTTTGTTGGGATCCGATGAATATTGGTGTTATGCTTGAGTTGAAGTACTAAAATTTATCTTTTGTTATCTCTATGTTGTTTATGATCTTGCATGCTCTCCGTTGTTAGTAGCTATCTTAGCCGTGTAGTTGCTAGTGACTCCAAGAGGGGGTATTTATGCTCGATAGTGGGTTCATGCCTCTATTTAATCAGGGGGAGTGACAGAAACCTCTAAGGTTGTAGATATGCTGTTGCTACTAGGGGGAAAACAACATTCATATGTTCGAGGGCATATGCTTTGTTTACATTACACACTTTGCTTAATACAATTATCTGTTGTTCGCAACTTAATACTCATGGGGTGTTCGGACGATATCCCCGTGAGTGGATTGTTAGTCATAGATGCAGTTGGATGGCGGTCTATGTATTTTGTTGTAATGCCTAGAGTAAATCTCATAGTGATCCTCTTATCATATGCACGTTATCTTTATTCTATCAATTGCCCAACTGTAATTCGTTTACCCAGCTTGTATTATTTTATCTTATGGAGAGACACCGCTAGTGAACTGTGGACCCCAGCCCTATTTCCATTATATTGCTATCACCTGTTTACTTTACTCGCACTGTTTACTTTACTCACATACTATTATCATTTCCCACTCGATACGCTCATTCCTTTGTTTACAGCAAACCGGTGAGATTGACAACCTCATCGTAAATTGGGAGCAAAGTATTTGGTTGTGTTGTGTGCAGGTTCCGCGTTGCAGCTAGCAAGCAAAGCTTGGACGAGGCGCCCTATAAATTGTCCTAAGCTGTCGCAAGCTAGCAAGCATCACCTTCAGTCGTTTGTTTGCTCCTCTCCTGAACGATAAACCTTGGTTTCTTAACTGAGGGAAAATCTGCTGCTATATTCATCACACCTTCCTCTTGGGGTTCCCAACGGACTGGTTATTTACCACACATCAATTATCTCTACCCAAAACAAGGGTTTTAACAAAGCTCATGTTGAAGTTTATTGCGCTTCAGTTGATGACCTACTTCAATTCCATTAACTAAAGTGAAACCTCAATCACTTTGACAAGTTTTATTTAAAAGCGTGAAAATTTCCCAAATTTTCTATGCATAAATGCAATGCATACTTCTTTTTCCTCCCTATTTATGACCCCAAATGCTGGGATGCTACATGTACACCTCAGTATTCAACCCAAAAAGGCTATCAACATCGATTTGAACTGTCAAATACGGATACTTTGAGGATCAGTCAATTTCAACTCCACACACTGAAACTCACTAAGATCATCTCCAGCAGCAGTCGTACGGACCACGCCATAACTGTAATAAATAACAAACTTAACTATTTCAGACACGACTCCTGCTACATACAAATTCTAGTTCATCAACTACACCACTAAAATATATCTACAAAAATACACTACGCTCATTCAACATTCGAAGCGTGCAAACCACCACCTTGCAACTGCCTTGCGTCACACCACTTCCAAAATCAGCCTGTAGAACATAAGCAGCCTCAAGAACACAAGAACAACAACAACATAATTTGCAACAACTACACCGAAATGCTACTAAACGCACCAACAAATTTACTCCACAAGCTAACTCATCTGTAGATCAGGCTCTTCCCTACTTCTTGCAACAAATCTCACCGATTTTTGTCAAGTATTTCTCCTAGAATCGAAGAAATAGAGATTGGAGAAGAAAAGAGCTTGAGTTGAGGAAAGAGGAAGAGGTGATGAGATGGGAGGCGATGGAGGAGGGACGGGGCATCGCCCGGTTTTCGGCCGCGCCTGCTACCTTGTCGAGCCCGGCGCACTCGACAGGCTGCTGGTCGTGTCGGCCGGACGGAAGGAGAACTTGTCGAGGCCGATGTGGGCGACTGTCCACCACTCGAGGCAGCAGGGCATGATAGGCCCCGTCGGCATGCATGGTCCTGCGTAGCAGCACCATATCGCATCCGCCCGATACGATAACCTCCTTATGCGTACGCCAAATACAACGCCGCGCTAGATTTGAAAAAAAAATATGTATGAAATTGTATTTTTTTCGCAAATTCCCCACTATCTGAATAATCATATTATATAACATTAAGTAATACTCCTTACATGAAACAGTTACCTACTAATTTACTGATCTTACTAATATCTCAAAAAATTCTACACATTTAGTGACTGTTATCTACTAGTGCAACAAGCAGCTTAATCAGGTGGAGTAATCAAACATGGCAAACGAGCAGTTTGAAGAGCCGCCCATGGGCAGCGCGTTCCGTGCCGGCGAGCGCTGCTCGGCCGCTTGAGCAGGCGCCGCAGCACCGCGCGGCTGCTCCTTCCCATCGTCACCGGCGCTGTCGGGCGGCCGCCTGACCTCCTTGAGCAGCGCGACGACGTCTTTCATCGCCGGCCGGTCGTCGGCGCGGTGGCTGATGCATAGCATGGCCACGGCGAACACCTGCAGCATCTCGTGCACATGCGCCTCCGGCTTGCCGCGCAGCCGCGCGTCGAGGAGCTCCGCCATGACGGCCCGCTTCGCCTGCATGTGCTCCCGCACCCACTGCACCAGGTGCGTCCCGCCCGGCAGCGTCGGGTCCAGCGGGTGCCTCCCCGTCAGGATCTCCAGCACGACGACTCCGAAGCTGTACACGTCGCTCTTCTCCGTGATCCTCTGCATGGACGCGTACTCTGCTTCAACAAGAATCTCAATTAGCAATCTGATGATCTCTGAATCTCTGATCACAATACAATTATTTCTTGGATACGCGATAGAGGAAGTATACCTGGCGCGATGTATCCGTATGATCCGGCGATGCGTGGCTTGGACGTGTCCAATTTGGCCGAGCTGCCGGGCTCGATCACGCCGGTCAGGACGCGGGCGAGCCCGAAGTCGGCGAGGTACGGCTCGTTACTCGGGCCGAGCAGGACGTTCATGGCCTTGATATCGCCGTGAAGAATCGCGGGAAGGCAGTCGTGGTGGAGGTATGCCACGGCGTGCGCGACGCCGAGCGCGACCTCGTACCGGACGCCCCAGTCGGCGGCGCCCTTGACGCCGCCGCGGTGGAGGAAGCCGCTGAGGCTGCCGTTGGGCAGGTAGGTGTAGAACAGCAGCTTGGTGCTCCGGTTTGCGCCCCACCCGAGCAGCCGCACGATGTTGCGGTGGCGAATGGAGCCCAGCGCCGAGATCTCGTTGCGGAACGCGCCGGCCTCGTCGGAGGACCACATCTTCTTCACCGCGAGCGGCTCGCCGTTGGGGAGCTCCACGCGGTACACCACGCCCGAGCTTCCCGTGCCGATCACGTTCGCCGACGTCAGTCCACGCACCACCTCGTCCACCGAGAAGTCCAGCTTCTGGTACAGGGTCACCTCCCACGCCTCGGCGGCACCACCGTTGATGGCACTACCGTTGCGGCGGCGCGAGCGGACGAGCACGTACATGGCGGTCACGAGAAGGAACGCGCTCACCGCCACGAGGATCGTCATCGCGAGCTTCAAAGTCGAGACGACCGCACGCCGGGAGTTCTCGTCGGCCCCGGCACCGACGACAATCAGGTGGTTGCCGGCGATGTTGCTGAGCGGGAGCTTCTGGAAGAAGGGCGTGTCCGGGAGCTCGCCGGAGAAAGCGTTATAGGAGATGTTGAGCGTGACGAGGTTCTCCAACCTCGCAAGAGGCGCTAGGCTGCCGGAGAGCTGATTGTAAGACACGTCGAGGCAGGCGAGCTTATCGAGGCTGCCGAACTGCGACGGAATCTCGCCCGTGAGGCGGTTGCAGCTGAGGTTGAGCGAAATCTCCAAGAAAGGAAGCATACTCAGCTCCCGTGGGATGCCACCGGAGAGCGCGTTGTCGCCAAGGTCCAACAGCTGCAGCTTCTCGCAGGAACCAAGCTCCGGCGGGATGCCACCAGAGATCCGGTTGTTCCCGAGGCTAAGCTTGGTCAGCTCCGGCAGCCTCCCAATGCCAGGGCCCAACAGTCCGGTGAGGCGGTTGTCGGAGATGTCGACGATCTGAAGACTGCGCGGAAGCTGATCCGGGAGCGCGCCGGACAGGGAGTTGGAGTGCAGGTCAATGAACTCGAGGTTGTCGCACCCCGACATGGACGCCGGCAATGGGCCGACGAGGCGGTTGCTTCCGAGGTCGAGGAAATTGAGGTTCTTCAGGTTGCCGATCTCGGCGGGTATGGTCCCCGAAAGCTGGTTTCCGTTGAGCCGGAGCCGGTAGAGATTGGTGCAGTTGCCGATCTCCGGTGGTATAAACCCCGAGAGCTCGTTGCTGAGGAGCAGTAGCTTGGTCAAATTCTGCAGCGCGAAGAGCTCCCTGGGGACGGGGCCGGTGAGGTTGTTGTACGAGAGGTCCAGAGACTGCAACCCCTCGCACTGGGCCAGGCTCGCCGGCACGCCGCCAGTGAGCCGGTTCTGCCACGCGTAGAACAGCGTCAGGTTTCGGAGCCTCGGGAAGTCGATGTCGATCTCTCCAGACAGTTCGTTGTTGTCCACCTCGACGTCGGTGAGCGACGTGCAGTTGGAGAGCTCCTGCGGGATGGCGCCGGTGAGCTTGTTCGTGCTGAGTTGCAGCTGCTGTAGCTTGGAGAGCCCACCGAAGCTTCTCGGGATGGGGCCCGTGAGCCCGTTGAGGGACAGGTCGATGAGCACGAGCTCCTTGCAGTTGCCGATCTCCGGTGGTATCGTGCCGACGAGCTGGTTTTGCCACAGGAGCACCGTCTGCAGCTTGCGCAGCTGCCCGAGCTGCGGCGGCACCGTGCCCGTGAGAGAATTCTGGTACAGGTACAGGCTGGTGAGCTCGGTGCAGTTGCCGATGCTCTCTGGAATCGGGCCGGTGAGCATGGCGGTGTAGATGGCGAGGGTGTGGAGGTTCTTTAGCTGGCCGATCGTGTCCGGGAGACTGCCGGAGACGCCGGTCTCGGCGAGGCCGAGCATGGTGAGGCCGGTACACCCGCCGATCTCCGACGGCAACGGGCCCTTCAACGCCGGGTTCCCGCCAGCGCGTAGCACCTGCAGCTTCTTCAGGTTCCCGATGGTCGCAGGGATCGTGCCGCTCAGCTCGTTGTCGTAGAGCGTGAGCGACGTCAGGGCAGTGAGGTTGCCAATGCCGTCGGGGATGGCGCCCCGCAGCGAGTTGGTGTTGAGCGCCAGCGTCTGGAGCTTGGCGAGCCGGCAGAGCTCGGCCGGGATCGCTCCGGAGAGGAGGTTCCCGCTGAGGTCAACGGTAGTCAGCGCGGCGTACCCCCCGAGCTCCTTGGGGATCACGCCGGTGAGGTTGGTGCCGGAGAGCACGAGCGTCTCGAGCGAAGTCGCGAGCGGCCGGAGCACACCCGCCGGCACGGTCCCGCCGAGGTCGACGTTCTTGATGATCAGCGACACCACGTTGCCCCGCGCGTCGCACGCCACGCCGGTCCACCGGCAGGCGCTCGCGTCCGACTCGCTCCACGTCCCCAGCGCGGCGCCGGCGCCCGTGCCGTTCGTCAGCGAGCGTTTCCATCGCAGCAGCGCCTCGCCCTGGTCGTTGACGCCGTGGGCGCCGGCGCAGACGCACGCGAGGAGCAGCCACGTCGCGATGGCGCGTAACCGGGGAGGAGGAGGCATTGCTGGCCTGGCGCGGCGCGCGTGGAGCGAGAGAGGCGAGACAGGTGAGGACTTGGTGGTGGTGGCGCCTCCTATCTATGGCATTGGGATTGTAGTCTGTAGAGTGGGAGGGAAACCCCGGGATTTGTTTATAGAGCAAAAGGTTTTGGGCCTGGAGATCTGGATCCGAAACCATAGCATAGCATAGCTTTTTTTTGCAGGATATTCTTTTGAATAAACTAGTGCTCCTACAGATTTGATTTGGTGCACTGTCTCAGTGAGTGTGTGTGTGAGTGGTTAACTTGATTTTCGAAAAAGGAAAAATTGTTCTTGGAGTTTTGGATGAGGAAGGAATATGAGCATTTTTTTTAGGCAGGAGAAGGAAGACGGGAGGAAAGTGGCATGCGATGCAATGGAGCCTCTTGATGCCATCATTTGACCCTAAGTTGATGCCATTGTTAATCATGTTTAGGATGTGAGTGAGCGAAAACATCTCTTCTCTCTCGGGTCCTGCGCCGTGATGATGCTGTTGTAATTCTCTCTCTCGGTAACCCTACTTTAATCTTTAGTTAAGTACGGTGTTCTAGCGTCTGTCGAAGTTTGTTCTTTTGTACTGCGTTGATGCAGTGTGGTCAGAAGGTCTGAGTACAGAGGTTAAGCAGCAGCTGCTGCTGGTGTTTGTTTACTGTTTCTTTTGACATGCTCTCCTCTGAGTGTTACCTTCTGAATGTTTCTGCTGGTCTACAGTCATTCAGACCTTATTTACTGTAACTTTTTTTTTAAACTTGCACTGTCTGTGTTGTTCGAGAATTTATTTTACAGCAACTTTGGTGTTTGCCATATTGTAATTTAGTTATGTCAAAGTCACTTTTTACCTTAATCTCCGTGAAAACTATAATCCAATGCAGTACATTTTTTACCACCATTACTGAAAATGACAGAATTTTCTTGACTGTCATTCTGCTGTCCCATAATTTACTTCTTGACAATATTCAGAAACCTGAGTTCTTACAGAAAACATCATTCAGTGTTACAGCAGCGATGCAGTCATGCAGGTGGAACATGCTCTGCGTTCTTGGCAATCTAACCTCGTTGGGACTGACGATGTAGTTAAACAAGAGCACCAATCGTATATCTGCAGCACCGCGACCATCATTTCCCCTTCTTCTCCTCCTGCAGCTTTCTCAGATCTGAGAAACTTACAGCAGCAGAATGTCACAGACGCTGCTCGCCTCTGTCATGTTCCTCTCTGTGTAGTATTGTCTGCAGTACTTCATGCATGAAAAATTTCCAAGCATTTTCCCTGCCACCATACCAGCATGTTCTTGTTCTTCCACTGTCGCACATGCACAGAGAATACGACTGTGCCATCAGTTAATCTAATCCAGAGGCTTAACTAAATTACTCTGTCTGCAGCTTCCATGCTGTACTATTTTCGCGAGGTTCAAAGCGCATGTTCACATCACATGCCTAACTTTCTGAAGAGACAGGAAAAGGAAAAATTATTATTACTGCATGTGAACTAACTCATCATAGCCATCATCAGAGTTATTTTTTGTGTTAAACAAAATGAGCAGGTGAGGTAGAATAATCCAGGAATCTTTGGGTGCACATGGCCAGTAAAAGGTTAGCAGAGATAAAAATACTAGCAAGGAGGCAAACGCTGGAAAGTTAACGAAAAGAGAAGACGTAAATTATCAAAAACTATCCTTGGGGTGGTTAATTAAATTTTAAAAACCCAACCAGTTGTTGAGGACTAGTAGGAACTACTGGCAGTAGCTGAATGAACCGATACCAAACTAGCCTTGTGTTAGCTATAACATGCAAGTCAATGTCATCCAACAAGAAGCAGGCAACACCACCACAAGAGCATGACCTCTATTAGTTACATCATGCATTTGCTCAAGTCTTTTTCACATGTATTAGGTTAAACATGCAACCACATGACGTTAGGGGACATATTAGGTGTCACACATGGCTCACAAATCACAGTGCTTTGAGTAATGGGGATACACGGCGGCATTGGAGCATCATGGGAACACTGAGAGTGGTTCGGATTCAGATCCCATCAGAGCTCAAGAAATGGATGGCAAGGTGAATGCCTGGTGGTGCGAGTGAGGGCAACATGGATGGAGCTTGGAGGCACATGGTTAAGTTCTAGACGGCCGGGCTTATCGCGCTTTTGATTAACATAAACTTTGTACCTTGTTCGAGCTGTAATGCATGTTCTTTTACATCTCATTCTTCCGTTAGTTCCCTGACACCAGAGCATTTTCCAGGCCTAGTTGCAGCCAAGATGTGATCCCGTTTGCCTTTATAAAAAATTTACAGAACATGGCAATCGAACTTTACGAGCTTGGATAGATCCAATTCGAGAATTTCTTCTGCAGATGGTACATTGTCAAAAGCTGACCATGATTGTTTTGTTATTACATTTACCGAATGTGACTCCTGTCACTGTCAGTGCAGAACATTCTGCTGCTAAGATACCCCGGTACTTAGCATGGTTAAATAATGATGTAGAAAGGATAAAAGCTCACTTCACGAGTCATTAGACACTTGTTGCCCGAATAGATGTGCTGATCAACAGTGCTCTTAAAAGACAGTACTTTACACTTGCTTGTGTTAGTTACCTTTTACCAGATTCAGTTATCTTTAGTTCCCAGTTTGGAACAGTGTGCCATTTACAGTTAACTATTGCAGCAGATGGACCTGTGCAAGAGTGTGCCATCAAGATTTGTATAGCCTAGCTACACTGTCAAAAGTTAAATGGGGAAGTTTTGCCCCTAGTGGCCCATGTAAAGATAGAACATTCTATTGACAGCACAAGGCAGCAGCTAAAAATAGCTGCAGAAAGGCAAATGAGCAGAACAAGTAGTCACTTCTTGCTTCCAAAGTGCAATACCAAAAGTGGTAGTAGAGTTAGCAATCCAAGTTTCTAGCCTGACCACTTCTGGACCCAAGTTACTGAGATTGAGGGCATCTGTCTGCCTTGGAGTCTTACGAGATGATAGCCTGACATGATTTTGCGGCCTTCATTTTTTCGCCAGGAAAGATAAGAACTAAGCTCAGATTAATGATATTACATTGGCTTGTGTATTCATGGTCTATGAACTTTGAAACAGATTTCGGAGATTTGGAAGCGCAACAGCTTGACAGAGCAAGCGATCTGATTGGGCCACATGATAAATCAGTGAAAGCCAAAGTTTAAGGGTCAAATGATCTCTAAAAACGAATCTTCTTCTAACTTAGCTCTCCACGTGTTATTACATTTAGTAGCCGCAAAGCAGATTAGGAGGTTAATCATGCCCACTTCATTACCCTACAAATCACCATATTTTGCATGGGCAATCTCAAATCCATATATCCTATCCACATAAATGAAAAAATTAAAACAACTGAGAAGGCCGTGTATGGAGATAAAATCAGCAGGAGCTGGTGCCAGTGTTCATCAGCAGGATGTGGACTGCCGCACCACCTTGGTGGTTCACTCAGCACTACACCATGTTTCTTTCCCTATTAAACTTGGGGAAAAGACTGTATTGTCGTGCACTTTGGAGCAAAACCAATAAGGGTCACATCCAGATCGATCTCTGCATGACCTTTTCATGTGTGCATTGAAGCTTACTCGCCATATTGTTAAGATAACTGAAAACTAATTGAAATGTGATGTTTTCAGGCTGCTGATGGGGTCACCTCAGTGTCCCCTAGGCACAAGACCTAGTGGTTGGGGACAATATTTGCCTCCCTAATTTCAGGATTTTGTTCTCTTAATAAACACTAGACATCACTGTCTTTTTATCTTTATGTCTCTATAAGCATTTTTATATGGATGGTGAACAGCCCATTACCAAACAAACAAACAAGCAGGCATATTAGAGCAACTACAGGTGTGTGCGTGTGAAAGATTTTACAAGTATATTGAAAAACCAAAAACAATTGCATGGTGCTTTGACCAAGCGTGTATGCACTCTTGCTTGTACGAGTGGAGCAATTAGAGGCCAAAACAGCAGTGCTTGATGATTTGATTACCAACTCTATGATTGAGCTATCTGCCTTGGATGTTCTTCAAATAATGAGACTTTGGACTTTGTGTCTCGTCAAGAAAATGATAATCTTGGATTAGAATATGATTGGGCCTGCAGTTGGGTTATGAATCTCTGCAGGCGTGCTGGGTTTGCATTCCGGCCAGTCAGCATCCGCATGACGTCCATCATTAGATTCGATATCCCAATTGTTTTGCACGGGCGCACTTTGATGCTCACAAATAAACCTGCATGCTGAAGCCTGCTTCTGCACTGTGCAGTTTCTGAACCTGCTGATGACGAAGAACAGAAGAAGTGACAGAGTTTTGCGCAGCATAATCAAGCGCTCCTTTCCTCGTTTCTTTCTCAATTTATTCGGAAAGCTGGGCGTGGTGATCACCCGGTTGCTGGGTCGTGCCATCCCACGATCGAGGCGTGCAGCATTACCCTCCTAGGACGACAGATGGGATCACACAGACGAAGTTCTCATCCGGCTAAAACGCTAACTGAAAACTAGCTAGAAAATGGCCGACGAACTAACTGAAAATGTCTGACTGCTAACTGAATCTACAGCAGCTAACTGAACTTCGACAGCAGGATTTGACCAACAGACTAAGCTGATGGACTGTGGTTACAATTTACAAAGGTATAGCACTTGGTAATTTTGCAAACTGATATTCTATTTAGTTCAGAGGCAATAATTTGTTCAGGCCTGGAGAACTTAGATTGGTGATTATTAGGCCACCACACCTAAGGCAAGTTCCAATTTCTAGCGGCCAATTTTATTAGCAAGAAAACATATGCCACATGTTCACTAGTACGGATCGAGCATTTTAACGCCCCGTATCGCATACGGAAGGCCTCTCTGTGTGCTACGGAAGATTTTTTAAGGGCCAGAAAATAGACCGTGTATATTGTATCCGAGATAGCCTCCTCGCATTTCGTTTTACGTGCGTGCTCTCGCGCTTCTCACATTGATCAAAGATCAAATGTGAGTGTTCTCACATAGAGTTCACTACTATTTAATCGTTAGATTAGAAGGTGATCAGCATAAAGTATCTCTTGTCCTCTTGATCTAGCTCGTTCCACAATTCTCAAGCAAAGTCCAAGATCCACAGCCTCCGATGGCAGCCATACCATCTTACCGCATCTATCACTTCAACGAGCAAGGCATAAGCTTTAAGGTGACCTTCACACTCCATGGAGCGAGGGTGGAGAAGTGGATCAGGCAAATCCAGGGGAAGATCCTAGATAACGCACCGATTAAGTGTGTTGGACTAGACGTTGAGTACACTGATGCGGTGATAAATGTGAAACAGAGGAATCTTCCACTAGAAAAAAGGCAGCGCGTCGCCGTCCTCCAACTCTCCGTCGGCTACGAGACGCTTGTCTTTCAGATTGTTCATGCGGATACAGAGGCCGTCAGAGATGAGAACATCACGTTCTTCGGTGCTGCTACCGCCAATGGCGTGAGTATGCTCATATACTACAACATCATATTTCTGGAGGCACACGACGTCCAGCGGGTGATCGCTAACCCGACGGCCAACTATCCTCCTGCTCTGTATGCTCCGTCTAATGCATACATTGAGACCAATCTTTTGAAGAAGGGTTTCAATTTTATTGGACGTGACAGATGATCCAACTATCCATTTAGTATTGACAAATCATGTATGCTGCTCTTGATGCCTTCCTCGGTTTTGAGATAGCTAGAAAGTGCTGGCAGCTAGTGGGCTACAATAGCCATCTGAATGTCAACGTTGTTCCAGAATAAGTATTTGATGTGATGGGCCGTGCTATGTAATGAAGATACATATATTTATATTATTTATTGTTAAGTAATGAGCCTATCCTCTATCTTCTCTTTTCTGTTTATATTTCAATATACCGAAACCTATATAAGACTAGATAAATATTAAGAGGACTCTTCCTCCTATCCTAGATGGTCAGCAAAGTTGTTTCTTTATTTCGATTTGCCCTTTAGTTAATAATTTCAATTTCATTAAGAAAAACTAACCAAATATATGGAAAATGAAAATTAATAGAATTCTTTTTTTTTCTCCTAATCCAAAAAATTTTTCTTTTTTTATAGATAGGTCGTCGATTCGGCATTGGATAAAAAAGGGCAGGGTGCCCCTTTTTTCTAGTAAATAGTTCAAACCATTTTATCGATATGAGTGTTCTATATCAAATAAATTATACATTAGCTATTTCCTGTTTAAAGCATTTCAGTGAAAAAAGTTATATTTCTTGATTTTTAAATTATACTGTAAAGATCATGTAAGATCCCATAGCCAACTGTCGCCTGAGATAACTTTTTTCACACACGAGAAGAGTAAAAGTTACATGTGTGATAGTTACTTACATATAGAGTTCATGTGGAAAACTGGTGTGGAATTGGTGCCAACACACACCATTTATGGAGGAACTCCATGTGGGATAGACATCAACATAGACAATTTATTTTAAAAAACTATGTGTAAAGTGATAATGCTCCTTTAAATACTAGTGCCCTTACTTTTGAATATTTTGAAAACGCCTCATAGATTTATAGTCGTTACACATCCAAGTGAAGATTGATTGGGGACGTCCGTTGCCATTGTTTTGAGGGCTGAGAGCACGTTCAGTGAGCTGGTCGCCTCTGTCGATGATGACACAGTTTGCAGGCGTAATTACCAGTTTGTGTTCTCTTTCCTATTCGGTACCTTTTATGTGAATATTTTAGGTCCTTGATTGTCACTATGAGTGCGAGGACATGCAGCTTCTGTTAGCAGATCTGAGCATGGCTGTCGAGGAGAAGAAGAAAGAGGAAAAAGCGAAGAGGCTTGAAGAAGAAAAGGTTAAGAGTTAACATAATTTGGCAGGTATTATTCACAGACGGAAGATGAAAGCAGAGGAAGACAAGTTGAAGATGAAGAAAATCAAAAAGTATGCTCGTAATTTTTTCCTCTATTATACTTTGGATATTGTTGTAATCCAAATTAATGTTGTAATACCATTATCAGGTTTAACTAGGTGCAAGTAGTTCAAATAATACATGTATTCATGGGGTAAATCATGCTACTATGGGTGAAAGTTTGCAATAATTTATTTCTCGCAACAATGCAAAAAAATATATGCAAAAATGTATGAATTATGTGTCATTTGCACCCGGTTGACTTCTAAAAACGTGTGCTATAGTTTGTCCCATTAGGGCCCAACAGACGCAAACCTACAAAATATTTGGTATAAATAAGGACTAGCAAGCTGGTCCTTATCTCTAACTCTGATGATGACGAACGAAGACCCAAGCTACGGTGGAGTCCTCTGAATGTGACCATGCAACCATCTCGATGACCTCGGGTCGCACTACTTGACCGTGCGAGTCGCTAGCCCAAGGGTTGACAAAGGCAAGGGGTTGACACAGTGAGGAGCATGTGGCCTTTGTGTACGGCAACCCATATATTTGTCGGTTCGTTAGCACGATTTTTGGAGAGCTTCCAAAGTTGGTGCGAGTTGCACGTGACGTAGTCCCCAGTATGGTGGGTGATGCAGTCCCCAGTGATTCAGGGCGACGTAGTCCCCAGTTGTTTTCAGTGATGCTGTCCCAATTTTGGGTGTCGCAGTCTCCAGTCGTTTTGGGTGACTCAATCCCTAGTCGCTTTGGGCGATGCAGTCCCCAGTCGCTTTGATCTGGAATTTTTGGCACCTATCACTTGTCTTTTGGTGTTCTGCTTTGATTCTCCGACAGGACAGGATGCTGCGCTCGCCTTGGGACAATGCGCGTGCAATTATTGCTCTATTGACTATATTGCCATTATTTGTTGAGGAATCTGGTCGGCGGAAGCGGATCCGTCGTGGGCTCGTGGGTGTATTTTGGTCTATTGCTACTTCGCTAGAGCCAACGCGAGTTGTTTGGTGCTCGATATGGTGAGCTGGACCTTCGAGTTGCAAATTTGTGCCGAGGGCTATTGTGACGGCGTGGCGATCTATCATTTTGAGGTTATCTGGATCTTCGGTTTATTTGGGGACCCCGGATTAGCCATCCAAAATACTAGTGATTCTTACAATTCACGATCTCAGGAAAAGTGTTGTGAATCGACATAACTGAGTCGATATCAAAGTTACATCATCCATTATAGTACCAAATATAATAGTCTTACAATTGGTTACATGACCAAGACTGATAATGCCACGCAGGGCAAGTTCTCAATCAAGCAGTGAATATAAGAGCAGTGTTGATGACCCAAGTCTTCCTCATAGTCTTCTTCATAGTCTGACCAAATTAATAGCTAGGAACAAAGTCGTGAGTACATTTGAATTGTACTCGCAAACCAGAGCATTGGATATGCAATATGGCTATAGCAAGGGAAGGCTCTACACTAGTTTTTTCTTTGAAAACATATTTTCTCGTGTCGATATAGCATGTCTAGAACCTTGTTCTACGACATCTCTATATCCTTATTAAAAACCTTTGTAAAACATTTTTAGTAAAAATCTCTAGGAAGGGAGTAACCCTTTTTATTTCTTAAACCAGGTCAATCACACATGACCATCTCCAAATCCTCGGCAGTATCCTTCAAGTACTCCGAACCTTTCCTGTGCCATAGTAGTACCGTCCGAGTACTCCATCCGGCACCTTCCTCCATTCTCTGAAAGCCACTTTTGAAAATAAAAACCGACATTAGGCTAGTTCCAGCCAGTTCAACCGTCCATGACCAAGGACTTGGCTATTCGAATAGATTTACACTCTGCAGAGGTTGTACACTTTACCCACACCATCCAGATACTTATTGTGTGGGCATCCTCTCCGCATAGCAGCCTATGCCACGACAAGCACCCGATCAAAACCTTTCGCTCATCAACCTTAGTACGGGTGCCTACCCTCTGGAGTATACCTCCCCGACAAAACTTGGTAGCCTACCTCCTTATGTCGAGTGTAGCTCCAGTGCCTCGGCAGGAGAAACCCAAGTGTCTTCCGGCCGGAAAAATTTCGAAGGATCTCGATTCACTATTGCCCCATTTCCTGCGGCAACCCGGATTTCGGGGTTCGACGACACTGATATAGTGCGAGGCTCCCCATACCAAAGTCAATGAACTACGGGCTAAGCCCCATCCAATATCAGGGTAATGTGGTTGCACGGGTTAATTGTCCCGGGGTAGACCCTAGTGATCACCAATGTCCTTTTATGAAATTCTCCTGCCTCCAACTCCGGGATATTCATCCCCCTCATTTTCAAAACTCATTTTTGAAATCCATCAATGGAATAGTTTCCTATCCCAAGGTTTTTTGAAGACATTTTTGAAATCTCATTTGAGTGTTCCCAACCTAGAGTTTTTGCTCCACTACAAGGTTTTCCAAGAAGGGCATGATGCTAACCATCAAGCCTCTAACCTAGGGGATAAGTAGGTGTCAAGAATGTGTCAGCCATAAGGATGATAATTAGTTGACTTGTGGAGCCAAGTCACCAATAATTGCTATCTAGAGGTAATAGCAATATAAAACATGCATTTTTATAATCATTTATAAAACATGCAATAAGTAAAACTAGGATCAGATATGCAACAAGTTTAGATGGCTTGCCTTGCTCAGCTTGTCCCTGGTCTTCTTCCTGATATTCAAATATTTCCCCCACCTCAGAATACCCAGTGTCGTTCAAATCTAACGTCGATAACAATTTAAGAAATAAGCATACAAGCACAAATAAATCACACAATACACCACAACAAGCATAAATCAACAAAACAAGCACCAGTAGAAAGCACAACACCATACTGAACCATTTCAGGTGATTTCAAACAATTATCACATTCCAAGATTAAATGGGGGGTTTTATCAATCAACAAACCCTAATAGGACAAATTTAATACCCAGGTACTTGTAGGCATTCAAATCATACAAACATCATACCTATAGAAAGATAGGATTTTTCTGAATCCAACAAAAGTGGATTCAACTCATTTGAAGTTATTGTTATTTTTCTATGATTTTCCTAATGCAAACAATAACTGTTTAGGCAATTAAATTCCCAGATGTTTTGTGCTCAACAGAAAAATCTGCCAGCAGATAATATGAAAGTTAACAATGTGAGCGACTAGTGAAAATTGGAATCATGCCATTATCACCCATATAACAAGATTTATAAATCAAACAAGTTAAACAAGTTCCTATAGCAATTTAATTACTACTCTAAGCACAAACATCACAGAGGGGTAATTCCAGTGGAACATGCAAGTAAAAACATTTGGCTACTACTTAAAATTGGTTTTGCTCTACAGTTAACAAGATTTGGATTTTTGAGTGCTAAGTGGCCGGGTTTCAAGTTTGAATCTAGGGATTTGTACAGTGACCTATTTGCAAAGTGGCTAGTACTAGAAAATAGACCTAAAATCAAGGATCACTTGGAAATTGAATCATTAAATTTGGATGTCCATGGAATTTTCTATGGATTTATTCCTCCACAGATCTGGTAATATGATTAAAAGATTTAACAAGAAAAAAATAGGATGGGCCGCAACCAAACGGACCCGGCCAGCACAGTGTTGGGCTGGCCCAGATGGCACCCATGAGAGGGATCGAGAGGCCTGGGTAGGACAAACCGGTACCTTACCCTCCGATCGGTGATGCATGATGGACATGCAGCCACGTTGTCGCCTGACCGGCGACGACAAAATTTGGGCGGTGCATGGCGACCTGACGGCGACCGGCAGAGAGAGCTCACCGTCGAGAGCCACGAGGAAAACATGGAGGCGGGTTTCAATGGAGGAGTGCCAGCGCGAGGTCGCCGATATCTTAGTACCACGCAAGCATGCATGGGAGAGCCTAGGAAAGGAGCTCAACGGAGTTCTGCGGCCGACGAACTTCGGCAAGGATGAACTTGAGGTCATCGTGGTTCCCTACCAAGATTGAGAGCGATGTGAGCAATAGAGATGAGATGGGAAACTAGGGAGGGGAATAGAGAGGGTGGAGGCGGTCCCCATCGGGCTAGGGACGGGGAGCTCAGGGAGGGAGAGCTGTGGAGGGGCCAGAGCTTGGTCTGTCCTTTGAGTGAGAGGGAGGGGTTCTATCATTCTGGGTCGAGTGGGGAGGAGTGGAGGCTTGGGTGGGATTTAACTAAGGGGCGGTCTGGGCACTGCTAGATGCATCGCTCGCTGATTGGCAGAGGTGTGCGGCGAGAGCATCTAGGAGAAAAGGACAAGAGTCGAGCTGGGGCGGCGCCAGTGTGTCTAGGGTCACGGGGCGAAGTCTGTGGTGAGAGGGTAGGCGCGAAGGTGGTTGGTCTTACCGGGAGAGGGAAGGCCGAATGCACGCCCGCCATGTGCTCAATGAATGGTCGGTTCCCAGTGCATGGCTGATAGTGGTCAAATAGAACTGGACAAGGCTCGGAGCGGGTGTGGGTTCGACTAGAGATGACGACGGAAGGCTAGTGTCAAGAGGGTTCGGGTTGGGTAGATGGCTTATGCCATAAGGCATGCCAATGGCGACATAGGGCACAGGAGAGAGAGACCAACGTGGGGGTTGCCATGGAGACTAAAACGTGGGGGCATGGGAGGTTTTGGGGTACCTATCCTCATCTGGTTAATGGTTGGAGAGAAGAGAGGGGTTGCACCATGGGATTTACTAAGATCTTGTCTAAGATATGACATTGGTTCTTCTCCCTCTCCAAAATAATAGGACAAAGGTGGTACTATAGTAGATGGAGGGATCAACCAGAGAGAAGGGAAAGGGTGCAGGAGAGATCAACATGGTGGTTTTGCAATCATCAAAGGTGAACTAGATTGTGAATGATAGAAAAAAGTATAATAGTGCAAGTGATGACTACTATTTAAGCAAGATTTGAATAATCTCAAGTGGTGTCATAAGATGGTAGCAAATATGTTGGGTATGCAGAAGATGGCATGGCATAATTGTTTTCACAAACTTGATGAGCAGAAGTGCAAATAATAGCATAGTTTCCCTTTTCATGCATTTTGTTGAAAAGGAAGATAAAATAATAAATAGAAGTTATGTTTGATGGAAAAAGGAGTGATACTATGCATCAAAAAAATCCCAAATTTTGTTTGAGAAGAATTTTTTAAAATGATTGATAAATCATAGAAATAGTTTTGTGGAGAAAAGAAAGGAGAATGCAAGATCTAGGGTTTTAGGAATCTTTGGAGAGGAAACTCACTTTGAGCAATGACAAGATCTTGTTTGGTTTGGAAATAATACTATTAGGCATAGGGTTTGGTCTCCAAACTAATAGTCAACCAATTCTAGTGAAGATATTGGATATGAACCATCATGAGAAAAGAATATAAAAATATGGAGTAAAGCTCTAAGTATGATCTTGCCAAGGGAATAGGGTTGGATGGTAAGATGAAGGGTGGTTGAAATACTCTCATACTTGATAGAGGTCTTTATAGAGGATTTAACTATGGTTTTAAGCCACATAAGCAAGTAGCTCAGATCTAGAACATGTTAGTGTGCATTGAGAAGTAGAAAATAACCAAGTGGGGGGTTTTTGAAAGAGAATAGGCTCAGATTCATTTATAAACCCTTGGGTAATATTCCCATAATTTCAGAGACAAGAATAATTCCAAAGAGGTATTCTTCCCATTTATGTTATTTTTGAACATAGGAAAAGTGGTTGTGAAAATATTCTTATAAAAGATATTTATGAAATGAAATGAGGGCAGAATATAGTGAACCTTATTTCTAACTTCTGATAAACTTGGGTTTCAACGGTAAATACTCATTTCATAAGAATAGAGTTTTAGGGTTTACAGGGAGGAAAACATTAAAATAGGTTTTATTTGAAAGATAGACTAAAATAATTTTATAGGAATACCCCTACTGGCCATTTTATAGTTTGATGTGCTTTAGATAGGTTAGACCATAGGCCTACCTGTAAATCATATGTACAAACAAGCAAATCAATTAAAGTCAACCATGGTCACACCATGTCAACTCATCACATAAAGCCAAACTTTAGCAACCAATCTAGCATTACTAGAACAAGGGCAGAACAAGTACTCAATAATGATCATGAGGAAGTTTAAAATGAGTTTCAAATAAGGGAGTAAGGCTTTTGTGAATATTTCCAGAAACTCTTGGAGACAAAAACATCTCCTTTATCAAGTCTTCTCAAGTTGTTTGAAAACCATGTGCCAAAGGTTTATAAATAGTAGTTTTATAAAATAGTGGGATCATACCCTTATAGATCCCCATTTGTTTTATAAATAAATAGTTTGGAAAAACTTGGTGCCCAAAAGTAAATCTCGGCTCTTATTTTTAAAATAAAAACAAATCATTTGGAATAGGAGAGGTTGCCGAGATAATGGTTTTCGACAAATAGATAGTAGTAATTGAAATGACATGATCACAAGGGCACAAGGATCGTGCCAGTTCACAAAATTGTTCCGCAAGCAACGTACACAAGCAACAGCCACACAATCAAGCAAAGCAAACATGCAAGATACTGCATTAAATTTTACTAAGCACAAAAAGTTTTTGTCGGCCCTCATTTTTGCATCACAAAACACTTCGTAAACTTGGTTATAAAAGTTAGGGTGTTACAGATCTTCCCCCTTAAAAGAATCTCATCCCGAGATTCCTAAGTGTAGTACTAGAGAGGTGTAGCGACCAGAATAGAGTTGGATTTCAAAAGTTTCCTCTTCAAACTTCTCGGTGGTATCTTGAGTTGCGTTGACAACTTGCTTGTACAAGGATGTAGATCTTCTTTTGCAGAAGTTGATGGCTAGAGAGTTGATGTTGCTGTGAAGGTCTTTCCAAAACCAAGTCAAGACACTTCTAAGATTAATGCGGTCAAGCTATCTAGGGTGACCGAAAAGTTTCTATGAGAGTCGGAGGGTTACCAACTCGTAGACAAATTATTGAAGAGTCAAGGCTTCGCGTGTAGCTATTGTTGACTTGGGTTCGTCGCTTACTTCGAGTAATCTTGATAGGATCTTCAATTCTTGGTTTCACTCCTTGAAGCTTGATGTTGGTGTAGACCTTCAGTCTTGAGCTTGGTCTCGCGAGGTACGTCGGATTTGTAGACTTATCTCTCTATGCTTTCTAACTAATAGGGCACATGTTAGTCCTAATCGGAAGAATTCTTATAGGTCACCTTGGACTTTGGCTGAAGTTGTTTCATAAGTTGGCACACATAATCTTCGCTATCCCTTCGAGTAGACGGTTTCCTAGTCCTTCTTGTCTTTAGGTTGATGGGTGGCATTGAAGATCTTCTTAGTTCTTTTTTTGCAGCTTTGAGGATCTTGAGGTATATTGGGATACCTTGAGTTGACTTCATCTTCCAAGAACTCTTCATGCGGATTTCTATCCGGGGGCATAAGTTAGTTTTGGTTTCATACTCATCAAAATTTTCGATGAGCGAATGAAAGGGTTAGTTGTGGTTTCACTTATTGTCGTTGCTACTTCCCTTGATATCTTCCATTGGCGGAGTCGATTCGAGGTCTTGATCATGGAGGGAATTCATGCTTCCATTTCTTGGTCGAGATCAAACTTGCGATTCTTCGGTCTTATGTGGCGAGAATTTGTTGGACTTCACCTATTATGCTTGGCTTTGATACTTCTATACTCGAGGTTATTTTTCTTGTTAGAGAGTGGGCCATTTATTGGGGTGTTAAGAGAACATCGTCATGGTTAGTGGGACTCTATTTTAAAGTTAGACCATGTTAGTGTAATCTTTGTCTTCAATTCAGAGTCAAAAGATGCAGGTAGCCCGGGAGAGTCTATCTTCTGCTTCTTGACGCCATAGGGAGATCTTGACTAAACTTGAAACACTCAGCACAAATTGTTGGACGTGATCTCGGGTATGTACTGCAAACATGGTTGTGCCAACCTATTACTATTATAGTGCTAGGAACTCTTTCCTAACTTAACTACCTAGTGGTTAACGTGCTTCTTGGGACTGCTATAAATAAGAGGGAAAACATTTGAGGGAAACTTCCTACACAGGGGTTGACACACCAAAGTGTTTTTAAGGCCGAGAGGCCAAAATCATACATTAGTACAAGGTAATGATGCACACTCAAGAAGCACACAAGGCAATCTACAAACAATCACATGAACACATGGGGTACATCAAGTACCAAAAGATGCCTAATACTCGCGGTATTTGGGGGTAGCTCAACCAAAATAAGTGAGCTTGTCCTATTCATCCTAGGGGCATGGTTGGTCGTAGTTGTTGATGCCTTATTTTGTCTTGGCACGGGCTTCCATTGAAATCTTGATGATAGTGTTGATGAAGCTGGAGTGAAGTTGATGATCCCTCAATGCTGATGTGAAAGTGCGGGTTTGTAGGTCTTCTTGCTCACATCACATGGATGGGAGGTCTTCAGAGGGGTTGTTTAAGCTCCATTGGTGACATATTCGCAAGGCAAACCTACAAAATACTAATCAAGCAACTGAGAACTTGGTCCTTGACGACTGCAAAAGTGCATGTCCAAGGAGAAACAAGGTCAGCTTCTCAACAAAGCCATTTGGTGTCAACCAAAGTTCTTTACTTTCTCGCTCCAAGAGAGGGGTATCAAGCGCTTCACACATGGCTAAATTTGGTAGCCATTCTTCATATTCTCGAGTTGGGGATCTAAATCATTGATTACTTTCTCCATCTTTATTTGCTAGGATTTAGGTCTAAATGGGGACATCGTCCAACTTGTAGTTTTGAAGAGGATGATACAAAAGAGTAAGAATCTTTAAAAATCTTTGGAAATTAGAGAGGTAAGATTAGATGTTTTTGAAGAGGTAAGAATGATATGCCATACTTTTGGCTACTTAGGAAAATAAATTTTTGTAATTAATTTTACCCAAAATACTAGTTTCCTAACTAACGCCTGTCAAGGGTATGCCACCCAGGGATGGCCCATGAAGAGGGTACTCCGTAATGGAGACTGTCTTGGGAGGCACGGCAATTGGATGGCCCACAACGTGAGGTCCGGCGAGTGGAACATACAGCCCAGAAGCATAGCTAGGCCTAGTCGATTAGGTCAAAGACCGAGTCTCTAACAGACTTGGCCTAATTCTCTGTAAACCCTAGCCTGACGACTGCTATATAAGCCAGGCTAGAGGGACATAGAGGGGCTCCACTCCATCATACACCCCCTTAGAGGCAGTCTTACGTCCAGCGCTTGGACTCGCCACCACTGTAAAATCATCATAATCAATCTAGACAAAGCAGGACATAGGTCTTTACCATACGGGGGCTGAAACTGGGTAATTCCCTCGTGTCTTGCAATCCCGATCCACGGATGGCTGCAACTCCCTTGCCCCATGCTTCCCATTCGCTACCCCCGGTAGCACCTGCCGTGGCCATTCCCACGACAGTGGCGCCCAACGTGGGGCATGGTTTGTCTGGCCATAGATCTGTGGAGGGACTCATTTTGTCGACTGGCCGGCAGTTTGCCACCGGCACGCTACTCACCCACAGCAGCGACTCCTACCTCTTCATCAAGCCAGGCAGCTACCGGCCAGCCGCCACGCCGATCATGCACGCTGATGACCCACAAGTATAGGGGATCGCAACAGTCTTTAAGGGAAGTAAAACTCAAATTTATTGATTCGACACAAGGGGAGCCAACGAATATTTATAAGCCTTGACAGATGAGTTGTCAATTCAGCTGCACCTGGAAACAGACTTGCTCGCAGCGGTTTATCAGCAACAGTTTTATAGTGGTGATAGTAGTAAAATAGTAGCAACAATAGTAAAATAAAGACAGTAACAGTATCAATAGTAAACAGTAGGATTAAATACTGTAGGCATAGGGATGGATGAACGGACATTGCATGGACAAGATAATTCATGTAATAATCAAGACATGGGCAATTGCAGATAAATAAATATAAAGCATCCTAGTACTAAACAACCATAGGCATGTGTTCCATAAATAGTCGTACGTGCTCGCAATGAGAAACTTGCACGACATCTTCTGTCCTACCAGCCCGTTTGCAGCAGGGCCTCAAGGGAATCTACTGGTAATTAAGGTACTCCTTTTAATAGTGTACCAGAGCAAAGCATTAACACTCAGTGAACACATGTGATCCTCACATCACAGCCATCCCCTCCGGTTATCCCAATTATTGTCACTTTGGGGCCTCGGGTTCCAGACAACGATATGTGTATACAACTTGCACGTAAGATCAAAAACAACAATTATCATCATAAAACAATAACAAGTTCAGATCTGAGATCATGGCACTCGGGCCCAAAGTGACAAGCATTAAGCACAACAAGTTGCAACAATGTCATAAGCACTAACAATGGATACTAGGCACCATGCCCTAACAATCTCATAGCAACTACATCAATGATCTCATCCAATCCCTACCACCCCCTTCGCCTACAGTGGAAATTACTCACACATGGATGGGGGAATCATGGATGGTTGATGGAGAGGCGTTGGTGATGATGATGGTCATGATCTCCTCCAAATCCTTGTCCCGGCAGGGTGCCAGAACGGAGTTTCTGGTTCCGAATCGTGGTTTCTGATGGTGGCGGCGCAGCGGAACTCTATCTGGGAAAAACGCCAAACCCCCAATCCTTTTAGGTCAGAAGGTATATGTAGGCGGAAGGAGGGGTCAAGGCGATGGCCGAGGCGGCCTGAGCACCCCCTGGCGCGGCCTGGCCTAGCCCGCGCCACCAGGGGGTGTGAGCCCCTCGTGGCCCTCCTCCGTCTCGTATTCTGGCTCTGTGTGTCTTCTCGTAAAATAGGAATTTTGCAGTATTTTCCAGGATTTTTCCTGAAAGTTGGATTTCTGCACAAAAACAAGACACCAGGGCAATTCTGCTAAAAACAATGTTATTCCGTGTTAGTTGTATTCAAAACACACAAATTAGAGGAGAAACAACAGCAAAAGGGTTTGGGAAAGTAGATACATTTTGGACGTATCAACTCTCCCAAGCTTAGCTTATTGCTTGTCCTCAAGCAATTCAGTTAACAACTAAGTGCGATAAAAGAAACTTTCACGAACACATTTGCTTCATAAGATGTATATATTCTCAATATATGATCAAGTACTTAAGCAATTCATAATAAGAAGTATGCAGCTAATGTTATCTCATAGTCATGCAAGCTATGAAGAAGTACCAACACACTAATAACAAGTAACATGAAACATAAGAAGTTACATGATTGTAATGCTCATAATAAGATATGAAAAAGTGGTATCTCGCTTGCCATTATTTGTGGAGCAAAACATAAATGCTAAGGCACCTCTGAAGTTCAAGAGAAGACTAGAAGTAGAAATATCAAAGATACAAGCATCAAAGTTATACCACAATTAACCGTGTTCTGGGACAATCACATTGCACTAAGAACGACAGCCATGCTCTCAAGAAGGTGCTTAAAGTTAGAAGATGAGGACTCAACATAAAGTAAAAGAAAGGCCCTTCGCAGAGGGAAGCAGGGATTTAACATGTGCTAGAGCTTTTTATTTGTAAATAGAGATAAAAATTGTTTTGAAAGCTGGTTGTTCTTGTCAGTGACTGGCAATGGGGTTCTTGCTATCTTCCATACTAAACAAGTTGAGAGAGGTTCCGAGTTCTTTGAAAAATTGGCACACTTGTGCTCTTTTATAAAATTTGGCACTTCTCCCCACTTTTCCTTTCACAAACCATGGCTAACCGATTCCATCGGGTGCCCACCAACTTTCACATACCATGGAGGAGTGCCTTTTTCTTTTTTTTAAGGTTACAATGGTCTGACCAGCTCTCTTGCAAAATTAATGACGAGCAGATGAAGCATGCAAGTCGAGGGGTACTTAATTCAATATGGAAGATAGAAAATCTGACCACTACATCCTCATGAGCTAAAAATAGTGTCACAAAATGAGAAGTATTTGACGGTTTTGAAAGGTAGCACATGAAAATTTACTTGGAATGGTTTGAAATACCATGCATAGGAATTTATAGTGGACTCTTTGGAATAACTTGGTTTTCAGGAGTTGGATGCACGATAAGTATTCCCTCTCAGTACAGGTGAAGGCTAGCAAAAGACTGGGAAGCGACAATCGAGAGAGCAGTAACTATCATAATCATGCTTGCAACAAAACAAAATTAATATAGGCATAAAAATGATACAAGAGCTCTGCGGCAAGGTAATCATCAAGGCTTAATTGAGTTTTGTTTAGTCATATGCATGCTTGAGCATGTGCTAAGTCAATTCAAATGAAACATTCAGAGGAGGATACCACAATGTCATACCGTTTTATGAATAGAACAATGCAAGCAAACATCTACATGACATGCTACAAACTATTAGTAAATTGGAACTAATCATATGAGAGCAAGAACTACTAAGCATCCATTAAATAACATACACCTTACATGAACAAACTAAGCATGTCCATATAAATGAGTATATGTACAAAATGAAAACAAATAGAGTTCATACCAGCCTCCCACCACATCTCGATTTGTCATATGTCGTCATTATTGCCTTTCACTTGTGTGGTTTGAATAATATGAAGTGATAACCAGGCTCCAACGGACTCGTGGAGACTGAACTCTATAGCAAACTTTACAAAATCAGAGAAGAACAACAAATATTTTTGGGTTTTCGAATTTTAAAACAAGAACAACAGGAAACAGCAAACAAAGCAAAATCTTTTTGGATTTTTGAATACCAAACCGAAGATAGAAAGTAAAGCAAACCAAAACTACAAAACTATAGAGGCAAACAAAGAGAAGCAACAGACATATTTTTGGTCTTTTTGTGTTTTGAAAAGCAGAAATAAGAACAAGAACAACAAAGAGAAAGAAAGCAAAACATGGATATACAGAGTACCGACAAAATATGATGTATAGATGAGTGAGTTGTCGGCGTACCTCCCCCCAAGCTTAGGCTTTTGGCCTAAGTGGAGATCAATCCCAACGCTGGAAATCGCCCCATGCTGGTGGGTCATTGGTGGCATGATCATAATCAGGCTCTCGTGAAGATGAAGCAGAAGGTCCATAATCAAAATAGGACTGCTGGTATGGGAACTCCCAAGTGCTGGAGGGCTGGACAGAATTATCTTCAGTCCCCTCTCCATCCTCGCGTACGTGCTGAGGGTGTTCCTCCATGTACGTGTCAAGCTCATCCTCCGTGAGTGACCATCCATTCCTGCCATCAAGGTTAAACAAAAGAGGCGCAGGCAAATGGACTGATCGATCAGACTTAACTACTCTCCAGGCTGATTTCTTGAAAAAAGGCTATCTCATAAGACAAGTCGCCCAACCAGGCCCGAGAAGAAGAAAAACCTATGATGTATCATAGAATTAAGATCAAGCCTCTCTATGGGGAACTGAATGTCCAAAACATGCGGTACTACACCATGCAAGGCTAATAAACGAGAGGCAATAAGACCTCCACAAACTCCCCCTTTCTCGCGGTTAGCAGCAAGAAGGAAAGCTATCAAAGCACCCAAATTATAAGTCCTATCCTGTCTCAAAGCAGCTGAAATAAAAGCTAGATCATAAGAGGATAACTTGTTTGCAGTCTTCCTAGCAAGAACACACTTGGCAATAAAATAGGCAAAATATCGAATAGATGGGAAATGAATACTCCGAATTTTACCACTCTCTTCTGGGAAGCTTCTTCCTTGGCAAATCTCTTCATACAAGTCCATCAATGGCCTAGGTTGTTCCTTTATCTTTCCGCGCGATCCCCACTGTGGTACTCTAATAGCTGCACAGAAAACATCAAAGGGCAAGTCCACAGTTTTATTGTAAATTTTATAATGAACCATGGGGTTAGGCGAAGACCAACTGAATATAAAATCCCGCACCACAGACATGGTTAGTTTAGCATATTGGTGAGGTTCACCATCAACAAAATGTTGCAATCCTGCATTAGAGATTAGAGTTTGGAAATCCCGCAGAATCCCCCCAACACTCATGAATTCCGAGCATGGATAGATAGAGGGGAAGACTCCCTCTTCACGGTGGACTTTCATAACTTCATGCACCTCTAATTCTTGTTGGATGAGTTGATATTCATTCTCCTCCATCTCTGAAATTTTTAACAAACCTCATAAAAAATGATTTTGAGATAAACAAATGTAGGGAACTACTATAGGGAGTTGCAAGAGGGCTAACATGCATCAAAATAACTTATCTAAGCAATAGAACAAGCATGCAAACTCATTTAACCTGTCACCTATAGTGCTAAAATACTCAAGAAATACTCCACTAAACAAAATTCTACTTGGACAATCGAAGGAGTCACATACCAGAGAACAAATGCTCCAAATCTCAGCAGCAAAGATGGGCTGAGCAAGGAGATCAAAAATCGCGAGCAAGAACAACAAGAACTCGTGTTTGAGCTATGGAGTGAAGGTATTTCGGGAGAGAGAGTGAAGTGGCTGGTGGAGAGGTAAGTGGAGGGCCAGGGGGCTCCACACCATGCCACGGCGTGGCCTGGCTCTGGCCGCGCCACCATGTGGTTTGGTGGCATGGTGGGTCCCCCTAAGGTGCCCCAGGTGCCTCTCTGCCCCAAATTTGATATAAAATTTTAAAAAGAATTTTCTGGAATTTTTCGAGAAACTTTATTTTCGAGGAATTTTCAGAAATTGAGAAAAGGTTAAAAACTCGGGAAAATGAATATGGAATGATAGAAAGCAAATACAAACCAAGTCTACAACAGCTCTAAGATACTCTAATATGCTACTAAACAGCGGAAACAAAAGTGAACAAGGTGGAAACATGAGTAAACAAAAGTAAATGCGGTGAAAACATAGTTTCATTCATTCAAAAACCGCTTTGTTAACAAGGTTGATCAAGTCTTGTTATCAGAACAATTTTCTATGAAACAAAAATTTGCATTTCACTAAATGATTATGTTACCTCGACCTTGATAGGCATAGTCCCAACCATAACAATTTTATGTTCTTCCTTAGGCTTTAGCCTTGAATAATAGATTTCTCCAACCTTGATGGTCTCAATATTTTTGATTGAATTTAGACCATATTTTCTATCAATCTTCTTGGGAAAATAAACCGTGTGCTCTTTATCATTGACATTAAAAGTTACTTTCCCTTGGTTGCAATCAATAACAGCACCTGCAGTGTTTAGAAAAGATCTCCCAAGAATAATAGACATATTATCATCTTCAGGCATTTCCAACACAACAAAGTCAGTTAATATCAAACAATTATTAGCCACTTGAACATGAACATTCTCACATATACCAATAGGAATAGTAGTAGACTTATCAGCCATTTGCAAAGATATATTAGTCGATATCAATTTTTCTAGATCAAGTCTCTTATAGAGAGAAAAAGGCATGACACTAATTCCGGCTCCCAAATCACACAAAGCAGTTCTAACATAGTTATTTTTTAATAGAGCAAGGAATAGTTGGTATACCTGGATCTCCAAGCTTCTCTAGAACTTTACCATCAAAAGAATAATTAGCAAGCAAAGTGGAAATTTCCTCACTAGGAATCTTCCTTTTGTTAGAAACAATATCCTTCATATACTTTGAATAAGGAGGCATTTTAATAGCTTCAGTCAAAGGAATTTGCAAAAACAAAGGTTTCATCCATTCACAAAACCTGTTATAGTGTTCTTCTTCCTTGGATTTGTGTTTCTTACCAGGAAAAGGCATTGGTTTTTGCACCCAAGGTTCTCTCTCACTACCATGTTTATTGGCAATGAAATCTTCCTTGGTGTACTTTGCATTCTTAGCAAGCTTTTCTGGTTCCTCCTCAACTTCTTC
The DNA here is from genome assembly GCA_007115705.1 of Dactylis glomerata. Classification (NCBI taxonomy): domain Eukaryota; kingdom Viridiplantae; phylum Streptophyta; class Magnoliopsida; order Poales; family Poaceae; genus Dactylis; species Dactylis glomerata. The sequence continues at coordinate 1,275,141 of QXEO01000087.1, forward strand.
TTTATCAGAAGCATTACCACTTTCAATTTTAGCATCAGAAATAGAAACACTATTAGGATCCTTACCTGTTTTGGAAGATTCTGCAACCGTTTTATGCTTCTTCTTCTTTTTCTTGGAAAGAGTATCATTACTTGCGGCACGTTGAGAATCCTTCTCGATCCTCTTAGGATGTCCTTCAGGATATAAAGGATCCTGAGTAGAGGCACCACTTCTAGTGCTTATTTCACAAGCATGTTTTTCTCTAGAAGCATTAACTAGCAAATCTTTTTGCACCTTAGTGAGCTGATCAATTTGAGTCTGATCCATTTGAAAATGTTTAACAAGCATCTTCACATCATTGGAGGTTCTCTCCACAATATCCTGCAACTTATTAATAGCTCTAGAGTTTTCCAACAAATGATTCTGCACCCTCTCATTAAAGTTATCTTGCTTAACAATAAAATTATCAAACTCATCTAAGCATTGATCAGGAGGTTTAGAGTAAGGAATATCTCTATTATCAAAACATTGGAGAGAGTGTACCTCAATATTAGATGAGCGAGGGATTGGCTTACATAGTTCTTCTATAGGTGCTAGATTCTTCACATCTTCAGATTTAATACCCTTCTCCTTAAGAGATTTCTTGGCTTCTCTCATCACTTCATCATTTAATTCAATCATCCCTCTCTTCTTTGGTGTCAGCGCTGGTGTTGGCTCAGCCATAGTCCAATCATCATAATTCCGGCTTATTTTCGCCATTAATTCCTCAGCTTCAGCAGGAGTTCTTTTCCTGAAAACACAACCAGCACAACTATCCAGATATGTCTTAGATTCATCAGTTAGTCAATTATAAAATATATCAAGAAGTTCATTTTTAGGTAATGGCTCTCCAGGCAGTGCTCTAACTAAAGAACAAAACCTTGCCCATGATTCAGGTAGTTTCTCTTCTTTTACCTGCTCAAAGTCAAAGATTTTCTGCAAAGCAGCATGTTGAGCACTAGCAGGAAAATATTTCTGAAAGAAAGCATTAACCAAAGCAATAGGACTATCAATAGATCCAGGAGACAAATTATTAAACCAAGCTTTAGCCTCACCTTTCAATGAGAAAGGGAAAATCTTGGCAACAAAATAAGTACGCAACTTAGTATCATTAGAAAATAAGTTACTCAAAGCAGAGAGCTCATTCATATGTCCCATAGCACTTTCATTTTCAGTACCACAAAAAGGTTCTTTCTCAACAAAAGATATGTAAGATAAATCCAAAGAGAAATCATAATCCTTATCACTAATGTTTATGGGAGACGTAGCAAATTTAGCGTCAGGAGACAACTTATATCTAACATCGCGTCTTGCAAGAAGATCTCTAATAGCACCAGCATCGCTAGTAGCATGAAATTCATCAATAAAATCATCATTGAGATCAATATAAGCTTCCTCAAGATCATCACTAGGACATTCCCTAGACTCAGGTGAACTAACATGTGTAACAGTAGTGTTCCCCATTTGCTTAGTCCTAGCAATTGTAGCATCTAAAAAGGAACCTAACGAACCACTCTCATCAAGCACAGTAGAAGCATCATCCAAATTATCAGAAGCATTTTCAAACTCAGCAGAAGTAGTAGCATGTGCATGTGGTGGTGTAAGCAACTTACTCATCACAGATGGTGAATCAAGAGCAACAGAGGTGTTCAGAGTTGTACCTCTTCTTGTAGTGGATGACAATATAGGAAACTTTCCATCACGAGGTTTACCCATGATGAATGGATTACAGTGAACAATATGAATTCCAAGTGAACTTACAAATAAAGCTTTGCTCCTCGGCAACGGCGCCAGAAAATAGTCTTGATGACCCACAAGTGTAGGGGATCGCAACAGTCTTCGAGGGAAGTAAAACCCAAATTTATTGATTCGACACAAGGGGAGCCAAAGAATATTTATAAGCCTTGATAGATGAGTTGTCAATTCAGCTGCACCTAGAAATAGACTTGCAGATAGTAAAATAAAGACAATAACAGTATCAATAGTAAACAGTAGGATTAAATACTGTAGGCATAGGGATGGATGAACTGGCGTTGCATGGACAAGATAATTCATGTAATAATCAAGACATAGGCAATTGCAAATAAATAAAGATAAAGCATCCAGTACAACCATAGGCACGTGTTCCGTAAATAGTCGTACGTGCTCGTAATGAGAAACTTGCACGACATCTTCTGTCCCACCAGCCCGTTTGCAGCGGGGCCTCAAGGGAATCTACTGGTAATTAAGGTACTCCTTTTAATAGAGTACCGAAGCAAAGCATTAACACTCAGTGAACACATGTGATCCTCACATCACAGCCATCCCCTCCGGTTATCCCAATTATTGTCACTTTGGGGCCTCGGGTTCCGGACAATGATATGTGTATACAACTTGCAGGTAAGATCAAAAACAACAATTGTCATCATAAAACAATAACAAGTTTAGATCTGAGATCATGGCACTCGGCCCAAAGTGACAAGCATTAAGCACAACAAGTTGCAATAATGTCATAAGCACTAACAATGAATACTAGGCACCATGCCCTAACAATCTCATAGCAATTACATGAATGATCTCATCCAATCCCTACCATCCCCTTCGCCTACAGCAGGAATTACTCACACATGGATGGGGGAGTCATGGATGGTTGATGGAGAGACGTCGGTGATGATGATGGTGATGATCTCCTCCAAATCCCCATCCTGGCAGGGTGCCAGAACAGAGTTTCTGGTTCTGAATCACGGTTTCTGATGGTGGCGGCGCAGCAGAACTCTATCAGGGAAAAACGCTGAACCCCCGATCCTTTCAGGTCAGAAGTTATATGTAGGCGGAAGGAGAGGTCGAGGCGATGTCCGAGGCGGCCTCACCACCCCCTGGCGCGGCCTGGCCTGGCCCGCGCCACCAGGGGGTGTGAGCCCCTCGTGGCCCCTCTCCGTCTCGTATTCTGGCTCCGTGTGTCTTCTCATAATATAGGAATTTTTACAGTATTTTCTGGGATTTTTCCTGAAAGTTGGATTTCTACACAAAAACAAGACACCAGGGCAATTCTGCTAAAAACATCGTTAGTCCATGTTTGTTGTATTCAAAACACACAAATTAGAGGAGAAACAACAGCAAAAGGGTTCGGGAAAGTAGATACGTTTTGGACGTATCACGTGCCTTCATGTTGCCTGTGGGCAGCATCAACATCTTTGTCGGCCTCACCGACATCATCAACAACTTCGATGATTCTGCACATCGTGCCATGCTCACAACTCCGCTCCTCACTCAGGCGGAGTACGAGCAGGCCCAATCTACCAACCTCCCACTCTCTGGAGAGGCGTCGGTTGACGACTCCATCAACAACACCGATGAGTCTAATCCACTTGCCGACGAGTCCGATGTACTCGCCGACGACACCGACTCCACCAACCCATCGGCTAGCAACGGGTCCATTGTTGCCACGTCCTTCGACAGCTCCATCACCTGCGCACCCTTCGACTGGTGTCAAGAGGACCACTCGGAGGCCCAGCCCTACTCAGAATCTAAATCTAAGGGCGGGATCTAGGAGGAGCCTCACGCCATCCTCATGGCTGGTGGCGACCCACCACCGCTAGATCCGTTCTATACTCCCATCCGTGCAGATGTGCCGGCGATGGATATCGAAACCGCTCGCAAGGCCCTGGAGGAGGCCAGGGCCAAAGAGCTGCGGGAGCGCGAAAAATTTCTCCTCGAGAAGAAGACCGCCACCGAGATCTCCGAGTACCACCAGCAGAAGTGGCAAAGGAAGATGGCGACCAAAGTGCCTATTCGCACGCTCAACTTCGACACCCTGTGCCAGGTCCAGGTTGCTGATCCATTGGCACCTAGATCCAGTCACCCAGTCACAGCCGTCGATGCTGCCACTCACCCATCTGCTGGGGCGACTGCTGTTGGAGCTCCCCAACCGCTGCCCAACGTCAATCTTCCCCAAGGGCCACCAAGAATATTCTTGGCCATGAGGGAGGTCAACGACAACAACCTTCCGCTCTACACCACGCCGATGGACAACATCGTTGCCAGTGTGGTGGCCCTCACCAACGTCGACCCAGCGGCCGACAACACCTTGGAGATTGCCTACGCCAAGAACCTGTTGAACAAGTGCATCCAGTAACAGCGGGATGGTTGCAGTCTCGCACGGGCGAGTATACTCCCATTCTCCGGTAGCAGGGCGGCCTCCACTGGCAATCGAGCCACCGCCACCGCTGCTATCGCTACACCGGCCAGCAACCTCCAAAGCTGCCCTCCTCCAGAGCAGGCACAACAGCAAAACCATCCACAAAATGACCACCCGGCATACTTCGATCCTCCAACGAGTCGCCACATCACCAGCGCTACACCAATGATGGCCAGCACATTGACGCGCGCACCCACCTCATCAACAAGAAGGCATGGTGCGCTCAACAGCCATACGATCTGCAGCACACCCTCAATAACTGCGCCGAGCAATCTGGCTTGCTCACGCGAGTTGGACCTGCGTGGATTGGACCAATGGTCTGCGGTGAGAAGTACCCGCCAAACTTCAAGGCTCCAAGGGAGATCGAGAAGTATGACCCCAAGCAAGATCCTACCGTGTGGATCGACACATACCTCATGGCGATGGGAATCGTTGGCCATACCGAGCTGCTGGCCACTTGCTACCTGCCTTTGCTGGTGGACAACAACACCAGGCAGTGGCTCAACACCCTCCCCAAGAACAACATCGACTCTTGGGATGAGATGCGATCAGAGTTCGTCAAGTACTTCTAGGATTTCAACTACTCCCGCACTACCTCCATCGATAACCTCGAGAAGTGCATCCAACAGAGCAAGGAGTCCACTCGCAAGTGGCTCCACCGCTAGCAGGACATATGGGTGCGCTCCTCCGGAGTTCATCCCACCCTCGCTATCAACACATTCAAGCGCTGCTGCCGCTACGAGCCCCTGGTCGGGGGACCAACGTCGAGGTGCTCGACAAGGTCGACGATGATGAGTTGGATGACTTTGCCGACTTCGACGACAAGGAAGATGCCCCGGACGTCATTGATGAGTAGCGGGCCCTTATGGCCTCATTCAAGACTGCCCGTCGCGACCGAACTGTGCAGCTGTTCATGGCCGCAGAGCGCCAAGCTCACCAAGAGGTGAGGGACATGTGGCAGCACACCACCCGGGGCACCGCCGAGGACATGGACCGATGGCCCGTGTGACGGCGGGCACCGTGCACGTGCAACACTGACAGGAGGCAGCTGTGGTGGCAGCTTTCCACGAAGCTGCTGATGTCTACGCATGTGTCTATTCTCGTAGACAGTGTTGGGCCTCCAAGTGCAGAGGTTTGTAGAGCAGCAGCAAGTTTCCCTTAAGTGGATCACCCAAGGTTTATCGAACTCAGGGAGGAAGAGGTCAAAGCTATCCCTCTCAAGCAATCCTGCAATTACGATACAGAAAGTCTCTTGTGTCCCCAACACACCCAATACACTTGTCAGATGTATAGGTGCACTAGTTCGGCGAAGAGATAGTGAAATACAAGTAGTAGTGATGATTATAAGTAGTAAATGTAATCTGAAATAAGTATCGCTGCGAGCAAACATGTAACAAAACTGAAAGGAAATGGTGTGCAATGCTTGGAAATAAGGCCTAGGGATCATAATTTCACTAGTGGACACACTCTCAACAAATATAACATAATTGAACCAATAGATACTATCATCAATATGCAACTCAAAACAATTCTCCAATGGAAAACGAACACTAATCATGCGTAGGGCTACGAAGCACTCCTCAAAGTCCGTATGTACCCAAACTAGATTGACCCACACTATCACCGTGAACGCACTAGATGGTTCCAATAAACACCAACAATTCATAGAGACATTAACCAAAAAGATACACATGATGCGCACACTAGTCACCTTCACACCATGATACAAGGTGTCTTCGGAGATTACAAATATAAAGCACGGGAGTAGCATAATATCTGAATAATAACATCTACCAATTTAACTAGATACAAATCTCACGATCACATAAAGATCACATCATGGGAGAGAGAGGTGAACCACATAGCTACCGGTAGAGCCCTCAGCCCCGGGGGAGTAGAGCCCTCAGCCCCGAGGGAGAACTACTCCCTCCTCAGCATAGGAGACAGCAAGGTTGATGGAGATGGCGGTGAGGTCGATGGAGACGGCGGAGACGGCGATGGAGACCGATGGAGATGGCTCCGGGGGCACTTCCCCATCCCAGCAGGGTGCTGGAACAGAGACTTCTGTCCCCCGAAATTTGTCTTCGACGGCGGCGGCGCTGCGGAACTGTTCTGGGAAAAACGCCGATTGTTTTGGGGTTTCCGTCGGGAGGCTTCTTATAGGCGAAGGGGCGTCGTCAGGAGGTGGCCCAGGTGGGCTCACTATGGGTGGATGCGGCTAGGGGCTGGGCCGCACCCCCCCTATGGTGTGGCCAGCCTCTGGCCCCTCTCCGGCTCCCGTTTGGTCCTCGTCCTCCGTCTGGGAAAAATAGGAGTTTCCGAACTTGTTTCATCCAATTCCAAGAATATTTCCTATGTAGCTTTTCTGAAACACAAAATAGTAGAAAACAGGGAACTGGCACTGTGGCATCTTGTCAATAGGTTAGTTCCGGAAATCGCATAGAAACGCCACAAAGTGTAATGAAACACAAGGCAAATGTTGTAAAAACAAGCATGCAACATCAAAAATTATAGATACGTTTGAGACGTATCAAGCATCCCCAAGCTTAACTCCTGCTCGTCCTCGAGTAGGTAAGTGATAACAAAAGAATAATTTTTGAGGTGACATGCACCCTCACAATCTAGATCATCTATGTAAAGCATTGAATACTGAGATCAAAGAACTTAAAACATGGTCATGAAAGACATAATCTCAATAGAAGAAACTTAGCAACCATGTTATAACATGAAAGAGAACACAAACAAAAGATCATGAAAAATGAAACAATGAAAGTCAAACGTGTGTTCAAATCATATGGAAAAAAATCATATGGAAAAACATAACAAATGGTTTTTAGCTTGTCCTTCATGGAATAGCAAAACATAAATGCATAGGACACCTTCAAGATTAAGAGGGCGACTAGATAAAAATAATTTAAGAACAAGTAAAACCATAATTATGAATCAATCAATGATAACTTTGGGACAATGCACATTAAACTCAGAATGACAACTATGCTCTCTTAGACGGTGCATAAAGGTAGAAGGTGGAGACTCAACATAAAAGTAAAAGAAAGGCCCTTCGCAGAGGGAAGCAGTGATTGCAAGTTTTATAAACCTTTAAAAATTATGGTACTCACTAGCTTTGAGCTCTCATTGCCCCCATCATAAGCATCTTGAATGGTTAGAGTTATGCGAGTACAATTATGAAGCATATGCTTGACAAATCATAAGTTGAAAACCTCGTGCCCGTGAAGTATGAATACCCAAACCTCATGCTACTGAACTTAGAGTCCCAAGTAAGCTCTTGTCATTGTAAGTATATGTGTATCATCGAGAACCGCCAACGGGGTACCTCCATGCCTGATGACATGGAACATGCCCACATCAAAATGACTGGACAAACAGACAATGAACACCTCGGCATCTCTTTTATTTACCATTTGTATAGCTTTTTATTTTGAGATGCATCGTCGAATGTTCACTATGGGCATGCTGTAAATTTCCACCATGAATTATGCATGGATTAGATTAGCGGCCCAGGTGTTTCTCTAACACATATACAAACTCCATGATCCCGCAAGATTCCCAAGTTGTTTCACATCGCGAGTATCCATAAACAAAAGATCATGATATCAACTCAAATAAGAAGTGCAATGTTGAAAGCTTACCCCATGACGGCATGGTTTGGCTAATTTCCAACTTACAACTTGCAAGCATAACAACTCAACATAAGAGAGCCACAATGTCAAAATTTTAAGAACGAGAAAAGTAAAGTGTGCCATCAGGTATGTGAGAGCTTTACTGACCAATTTTCGCATAACACCAAAAAGAGTTTAATTTGAAGGATAGATAAAAGCAAGTCAAAAGTACTTTGGAATAGCAAATTGCTAATAGGTATGTATGGTGAACACATTGGAATAACTTGGTTTTTAGGAGTTGGATGCACGAGTAGAGCTCATACTCAGTACAAAATGAGGGCTAGCAAAAGACTGGGAGCGACCAACTAAGAGAACAATAATGGCCATAATCATGCAAAGCGACAAAGCATCATTAAGAGAAGCATAACATGGCATCAAAAGTCAAAAACTAAATGCTCATAGAGGCTTATGGTGACTTTGTATGAGTCAAACATGTTGTAAGCATGTGCCAAGTCAACCCAATTAAAGCATCAAAGGAAAAAACCAAATAAATGCTTCCACATAACAAGAACAACGCATGATTTTTTTTCAAAGGCTCATTAAGCAATCTCAGTCATTTGAGACAAGTCATGCTACAGCAAAAATCACTAAGCATACTATCAAAACGACATCAAGCATGACATGCAAAAGCCTAAGCCGCAGTCTAAACAAGCTCCTTTTTGTACCACTTTTTTGCATGAAACTTTTTCTCTTTTCCAACACCATTCGAACCTTTTTTTAAAACAAATATTTTGATGAAAACCAACATGGAACAGAGGTCCAAATACACCTTGATGCAAAGATAAAACAAGATCTGAACAAAAATCAAGGCGAAAAACAAAAGCTAAACGCAGTAGCAGAAAAAGAGAACACTCGTTGAACGATAAGAGTGAAAACTAAAGTGTTCTTGGCAATGAAAAATGGAGCATAGCTCTCTCCAAAACAAACATGATGTGATCCAACCATTTATTGCAGCAAACAAAACAAAAGAAAACTGAAAGCAAAAACAACTGACGCTCCAAGAAAAACGCATAATGCATGAAGCAATAAAAATATAGTGTCTTGAAAGGTGACCTGATTTTTGCCGATGAAGAAGGGGTGCCTCGGAGACATCCCCAAGCTTTGACGCTTGTACCTCTTGGATATTTCTTGGGGTGCGTGGGCATCCCCAAGCTTGAGCTTTTGTCCATTCTTCAACTCATCTCATCATTCTCCAATCCCTACACTTGAAACTTCCTTCATACAAAACTCAACATAATTCTATTAGCAACATTAGTGTAAGCATAATAATGAATCAACCCCTTTTTGGTTCAGGTTTCAACTCAAAAACACCACATATAAAGTATATACTACTGTAGCAACTTCCCCAAAAGTTCCGTGATCAAAAGAACTCAAAAAGAAAGCGATCGAGAGGCAAACACAAATAGTGGCTGAAATCTGTCAAAACAGAACAGCTGACAAAGGTCGAATTTTTCGAGGACCTTCTGTTGCTCAAACTGAAAAGTGTTAAACTAATGAAAGTTTGGATATAACCTGGGGCATATGCACAAGAAATCGCAGGTCAAAAAGATATTCACAGAATTTTCACAAATTTTTACGGTGCAGCACCAAAATCTGTTTCAGGACAGTAACTTCCCCAAATCTTACCTCACTCAAATTAGAGGTTTCTCTTGGCACAAAAACGAAATAAAAAGGATAAGGAGCAGTCATTACAGTAGTAATAACTTCCAAGACTCAAATAAAAGAGAAAGAACTAAAAGTAAAACAATGGGTTATCTCCCAAGAGTGTTTTTCTTTAACGCCTTTGAGCTAGGCGCAGTAGTTTACAAAGATGCTCATGTAGGCGCCATAAAAGAGCTTAAGGCAAAGGCACTATATAAGAATTTGAAGCAAGAGAGAGCATCAAAAAGCAAATATGAAATACATTTAAATCTAAACCACTTCCTATGAAAAATAGTCTTGTAAAGAGACAAGTCATGAAAGCGCAAAGCGAAAAGCATAGGAAGGTAAAACAAGTTCAACTTCAAGAATTCCAACAAAAAGAGGGGAAACTCAATATTGTTGAGATCCATCAAACCATGTTTCCCTCTCTCATAATAACTTTCAGTAGCATCATGAATAGAACTAACATAACTATCACATAAAGCATCCCTATCATGAGCCACATGTGTAAAAGAATTAATACTCCCCACATGAACAATAGTAGGAGCAAATTCAACAAAATTATTCTCATCACCATAATCATCAAAAATAGGAGGCATATTGTAATCATAACTAATTTTCTCCTCAATAGTAGGTGAACTGAAAATATTATACTCATTATTGTAATCATCATAAAATAGAGGTTTAGTATCATCATAAGCGATAGAATAGCTATCTTGCAAAGCATATTCATCAAACATATCATCATAGGAAGAAACATGGATAGTACTAATGGTACAACAATTATTAACCTTAGAATTGGTACCAAAAAGATTTTCAATATCAAAAGTAGAGTGCTTTTCCCAATCATGATCACTAACATAGGTAACAGGCATAGGAACATCATCAAGATCAGAATTATCATAATCTATAATAGGAGGAACATGCTTAGGGGAAGATACCATTTCCTCTCGCCTTTTACTCCTCTTCTTCTTCTTCTTCTTCTTCTTCTTCTTACTCTCTCCTTTAGGAGGGAGAGACTTGAAAGGCATCTTCTCCACATAATCTGGTTTACTGACAGAAACAACAAAAGAAACTTTGGAGGATTCCTCCTCTCTATTAATAAGATGGAAACATCTATTAGTCCTATCATAGCTTGGCAAAACATCATGTTTTATAACATTTTGTATGTAAGTATTTGCGAGGCAATCTTTAACGCAATAGAGATGACAACCTTGAAGGGTGCTATTAATATAAAAAATACTCATATCTACCAAAGAAGTCTTTCTAGATAACTCTTCACACCCCAAAAACAAAGTAAGCTCATCATGCTGATTGAGAGTAATCTTGTCATCACAATACAAACTTGCGGTACTCATTCGATTAGAAAGGTGACTATTAGGGCCTGAGCATTGAAAATTAAAATGACCCTTGTCATCGCAAAGTTCACAAAGAAAAGGATAAAGCTCACAAACCTTTTCACCAAGCTTATCTAGAGCCTTGAGCCACATTCGGGTTTCTTCATTCCCGTGGTGGATACAATAATCTTCCTTGTTGTGACTCTGTTCACAAGGTCTAAGTACTCCACAAAAATTAATATTCTTATAAGAAATAGTACTTTCAGAAGTTTGAGCATGTTTATTGCAATCATCAATAACAATATCACTTTCTATGCAAGTGTCTTTAAAAGGTTCATGATACACATCCCCATTTCCCTTGGGAACATTAATATGAGAAGCAAAGGCTTTAAAGCAATCAACCATAATTTGAGGATCAAGCCCATATTTAACACTAAGCTCTTGAAAATCAGTAGTTTTAGCGAAAGACTTAATGCAATCATACTCGTAATTTATACCTGATCCTTTACCTTTGTCGCTATCCCAATCTTCAATATTGTTTTGAATTATTTCAAGCAGATCCCACTTGACGTCAACATCCTTGCTTGTGAAAGACCCATCAAAGCATGCATCTAGATAGTCCTTGTAATATCCTGAAAGTCTTGCATAAAAATTATTAATAACAATATTACGGGAAAGATCATGAATGGGACATTTGTGCATTAGTGACTTCAATCTTTCCCATGCTTGGGCAATGCTTTCTCCCTCATGCGGATGAAAATTATAAATATAATTTTTATCCTTATAAACCTCACTAGAAGGATAGAATTTAGAATAAAAGAGAGGTACAATTTCCTCCTAGTCGACAGGTCAGCCATCCTTCAGTGTTTTATACCATTCCGCAGCTCTGCCCTTCAGTGATAAAGAAAATAGCTTCCTCTTAACTTGGTTCATCGAAATACTTGCACACTTGAACAACTCGCATAATTCATGTATAAAGAGCAAATGATCACCAGGATGGACAGTTCCATCTCCTAAATAGCAGTTATTCATAGCACGTTCAACAATTTTCATAGGTATTTTAAAAGGATGAGGAGCACAAGCATCATAAGAATTATCACATATGGGAGATAAAATATCATCAGAGCAAATCTTCTCCACTAAAGCTGGGGGACTAAAAATATCATGCTTAACAAAACCAGCTTCCCCAAGCTTAGACTTTTCTATAGCATTAGCAACAACGGTATTCAAAGCATTCATACTAACAACACTATTAGCATGCAAATTAAGCTCCAAAGGTTTTTCAATTTTCTCTTCAAACACTTCATATCCTAACGTAGGAAAAATACTAAAGAACTCTTTGTTTTCCATTAAGCCTAACTATTGAAAATAAAAACAAGAAACAAAAAGATATAATTGCAGAATCTAAAGGAAATAACTTTGAGCACTCACACAGGAGGATGCGAGTACCTTTTACCTTACCTCCCCGGCAACAGCGCCAGAAAAGAGCTTGATGTCTATGCACGCATCTGTTCTCGTAGACAGTGTTGGGCCTCAAAGTGCAGAGGTTTGTAGAGCAGCAGCAAGTTTCCCTTAAGTGGATCACCCAAGGTTTATCGAACTCAGGGAGGAAGAGGTCAAAGCTATCCCTCTCAAGCAACCCTGCAATTACGATACAGAAAGTCTCTTGTATCCCCAACACACCCAATACACTTGTTAGATGTATATGTGCGCTAGTTCGGCAAAGAGATAATGAAATACAAGTAGTGGTGATGATTATAATTAGTAAATGTAATCTGAAATAAGTATCCCTGCGAGCAAACATCTAACAAAACTGAAAGGAAACGGTGTGCAATGCTTGGAAACAAGGCCTAGGGATCATACTTTCACTAGTTGACACACTCTCAACAAATATAACATAATTGAATCAATAGATACTATCATCAATATGCAACTCAAAACAATTCTCCAATGGAAAACGAACACTAATCATGCGTAGGGCTACGAAGCACTCCTCAAAGTCCGTATGTACCCAAACTAGATTGACCCACACTATCACCGTGAACGCACTAGATGGTTCCAATAAACACCAACAATTCATAGAGACATTAACCAAAAAGATACACATGATGCGCACACTAGTCACCTTCACACCATGATATAAGGTGTCTCCGGAGATTACAAATATAAAGCACGGGAGTAGCATAATATCTGAATAATAACATCTACCAATTCAACTAGATACAAAGCTCACGATCACATAAAGATCACATCATGGGAGAGAGAGGTGAACCACATAGCTACCGGTAGAGCCCTCAGCCCCGGGGGAGAACTACTCCCTCCTCATCATAGGGGACAGCAAGGTTGATGGAGATGGCGGTGAGGTCGATGGAGATGGCGGAGACGGCAATGGAGACCTGGAGATGGCTCCGGGGGCACTTCCCCGTCCCGGCAGGATGCCGGAAAAGAGACTTCTGTCCCCCGAAATTTGTCTTTGACAACGGCTGGCGCTGCGGAACTGTTCTGGGAAAAACACTGATTGTTTTAGAGTTTTCCATCGGGAGGCTTCTTATAGGCGAAGGGGCGTCGTCAGGAGGTGGCCCAGGTGGGCTCACTATGGGTGGGCGCGGCCAGGGGCTGGGCCGCGCCCCCCTGTGGTGTGGCCAGCCTCTGGCCCCTCTCCGGCTCCCGTTTGGTCCTCGTCCTCCGTCCGGGAAAAATAGGAGTTTCCGAACTTGTTTCGTCCAATTCCGAGAATATTTCCTGTGTAGCTTTTCTGAAACACAAAATAGCAAAAAACAGGGAACTGACACTGTGGCATCTTGTCAATAGGTTAGTTCCGGAAATCGCATAAAGACGCCACGAAGTGTAACGAAACACAAGGCAAATGGTGTAAAAACAAGCATAGAGCATCAAAAATTATAGATACGTTTGAGACGTATCGGCTGCCGCAGCAAGGGCGGAGGCAGATGCCCTGGCAAATGCCACGGCGGAGGCTGCCCATGCGTGGGCCACACAGACGCAGGTGGAGGCAGAGGAGGCAGAGGATGCGGCGCGGCGAGCGCACTGGGCAAACGCCCTAGTGGAGGGCCAGGCGCGGCGCGTGGCGGAGGAGTACCACAGCCAGATGGCGCTACAGCGGGCGGAGGCCGAGATGCTGGAGCTGACGCTGCGCGAGCGGTGCCGCTTGGCCAACCTGCGCCGGTGCAACTTTTGGGTGCCTCCACGCAGCGGTGGCGCTGGTCCTTCCGGCGTTGGTCCTTCTAGCACTGGTCCTTCTAGCGCTTGTGGCGGCGCCGGTACCTCCAGCGTGCAGTAGGGCGAGCGACTGCGAGTAGCCAATATAGTGGTAGGGCACGCGACGACTAGTAGATACGGCCGTCAGCGTGATTTTGGGTGTAAAAATAGGCTAATTATGTTTACCCATTAATGAAACTAGATAATTTAACATTGTGTGGATGACATCTGGTTCCGGCACCAATTAAGCAGGACACGCGCCGGATGCGTCGGTTAGTCCGCGGCGACGCAAACTGCGCCCAAATTTGGCCCATGTTTGCGTCGCCGCGGACAACGCTGTCCAAATGCATCGAACCGCTAGGCTGGATTTTTCCCAACCCCAGTCAAAAACGGATCAAATCAGATGTCCGCGGTCTGTTTGCGTCGGCCCGTTGGAGATGTCCTAACACTCAGCCTAGCAACACACCTCTCACCTTCAAAGGACCCATGAACAGTGATCCCGAGAATCAGAAACGGAAAAGAAAGGAGGTCAAGTCAAAAATAGAATGGATACGTTGTCGACCTTCACAGGTCTTTACAACGAAAAAAAGAGAGGGAACATGGCGTAGCAGTGTAGCACTCGTACTGCACACCTTAACACAACGACCTATACGAGGTGGTTTTCCTGTCTGAAATAACCGGTCCCCTATGCAACTGGGACTACTCATGGACCTATTTAGGCGAGCAAGAAGTGAAGAATAAATTTACCGCATCGGACGATCGGTAGAGAAACATGCACTTAAAAAGTTGTGCAGTGAATCGAACGAACAATTTTTTATTAAAATAAGGCAAAAGACTTGCCATCTTCATTGATTAAGAAGAAGAGAGTTTGACCGATTTATTATGTGGAACCGGCCAAAAACCGATATAAATGCATCAATGTCATCATGGAACACGACCACATTGGGCACAACCACATTTGGGACCCAAACTCCACTCACAGCATCATCATTGCCAAACTGTCGCAGTGCCCCTGGCCCGCAACCTCGGCCACAAGCTCTCCATCACCGGTCCCCAAGCATAGTCGACTTCGAGACGATGCCACCAAGGAGGAGAAAGACACAAACAAGCGCCTCCATCGCCTGATCTTGAGGATCTTAGGTTTCCCTCCAGAGTAGAAACCGCGGAAGATCGACGCACAAACTCCTCGACAATGCCTCCAACAAGGCCATGACACCCACAGGCGTTGCCATCGCCGGTTCCGGCCGAGCAAGACCATGAACTTCTTCCGGAGCTGCGAGCCAACACCTTCCGAATCGGTCGACATCCGCCTCATCCACACACATCACCTCCCCTGCCAAGCAATGTTGCCGCTCACCTGCGAGCCGACCTCACCAGAGTGAAGACGCCCACCGCCATCTTCAACACTGCCCACGCTACCGAAGAAGCCGGCGACCACCCCTTGTCCTGGAGCCGCTGCTCCAACATACGGAAGCCACGCCAGCCGAAGGTCGACGAGCCCCCACCATCGTGCATGAAAGGCCGGCCGGCCGGGACCGCCCGTCACCCGCCACAAGCGCCATGGCGCAGACGAGTAGCCACGGCCCAGGAGTCCCAGATCGGGCCCTGTAGCCCAAGCCGCCGCCACCACTGCGTCGGTCCCCGCACACGCCACCACCGCGGCCGCATGCCCCGCGCGTGCGCCGCCCACACGGCCGCATGGCGGGCGCCGCCTCTGCCTGCCCGGGGCCGCCGCCCCGACGATCGATCTCCGCTGTGTATTGCAGCCAGAGGCTCCCCGCTCCTCTTTGGAGACGAGGCCCACCGCCACCGCGGCAAGGGCCGGCGGTAGCGACGACAAGAGCGCGAGAGGAGGGGCCGACGGCAGGATGGGCTAGGGTTTCCCCTTGTGTCACCAGGGGAGGCCGACGTGGGGGTCGAGAGTGTGGCTTTGCTGTGGTAAATTGACGGAACTCAAATAGGCTCACAGAAAATAATCACGAACAATATTTATGCGCGCGCGAGAGTGCTCTCAATGGGCGGGTAGTATCACGTCCTTTATAGGAGAGATTTATAGGAGAGATAACCGCGCGATGGCTTTAGTCTGGTCGCTTTGGCTATGTAGGAATGACACAGTTTTTAATAACAAAAACTCTTCTATAATGCAGGTTATCTACAGGTGTACGGGAACGCTTCGGCTTTGGTCGCAGCTACATTGCGCGGAGGAGCACGATCTCTTTTCGGAAGTATGCAAGCGGCTGGAGGATACAGCGAGATTCCTTTTTCCACACCATGGATGGCAGCATAATCTACGGATTGGTCCTCCGTCATCTTAGGCGTCTTACAATTTCTCATTCTGATATGTAATTCGCCTAGTTTTCTTTTTTATGTTTTCAGAACTTTGTGTGTTGTGGCTGTATGCATCCTAGTTATGCAGGGCCGGGTGTAATAATACTTAAAACTTAAGTAATAAAAGCCCATTATTGAAAAAAAGATAAAATAAAAGAAAGGATAGCTACAACCTGAAAGAAAACCCAATCGAAACTGGACTTGATTGTGCATACAAGGTACACTTACAGGTGCTGTAAATCATCTGCATAAAATTAATTTACGTAAATGACTTTCGCTCTGTACTGTTAACATACCTGGCAAAGACTTATCGATAATATCGAGTCATGCCCTATATTTTAAAATAATTTAGACATTTATCGACTCTTGTACGTAGCAACTTAACGGCTCCATGGTTTCAACGAAGGAGAATGTCTGACTGACGGAGCCAGTAATATCAGCGACCGCAATCCCGTGATACTTTGTACTACGACTAACATGCAACACAATAGGCTTTGACATCTCATCGCTTGGCATATGTGCGTGTAACATCCGACGCCCACGTGTGCACTGTCCCATCAAAATATACTTGTCTTGAACAAAGTGTGGCTGAGCGAGCCTACAGAACAC
Organism: Dactylis glomerata; assembly: GCA_007115705.1. Taxonomy (NCBI): domain Eukaryota; kingdom Viridiplantae; phylum Streptophyta; class Magnoliopsida; order Poales; family Poaceae; genus Dactylis; species Dactylis glomerata. Next base: position 1,292,147 of record QXEO01000087.1, read on the forward strand.
TGTAAGACCACCATGCACACACACACTGTACCGTCGGCTCCATCCCTTGCCCTCAGAAACCCATATCTGTACAAGTCACTTGGATGAATTACACGATTGACGAACTCGCGTACATACATTGGTCAAATCTTAACTATAATAAAAATTATGGAATGATGAGAGTACATATATTGACAAATAGTCAAATATTAAAGGGTTTGTAGTAGTACCTGGATCTTATTCTCATCGTAAAAATCGACAGTAGCAGTAGCAACGCCAAGCCTTCCGTGGACCTCCACCAAATAACGAACCGTTTCATTTTGTACGGGCAGCGGCTTCGTGGACGTGAGACACTCATGCTCGAGGTCGAGCGACATGATCACCCGATCGCCCCCTCTGACCCAGAACATCGTGCCATCGATGCTGACGATGCCATATTTTAGAATGCAGCTCGCGCCGGGGGTTGGCACAGATCTCCATGATGCACCCCCCAGCGTGAACACGTGCACCTCTTCAAATTTCTCCGCCCGATCGGTGCATGGAACATGCAAGATTTTGTACAGCCCCGTCGTAGGATGGTACGCGAAACTGTACGTATTGCAATCTCTTGCCGTGAGTCGCCCAACAGTCGACAGCGGGGGCACCGGCAGCGTCTCGCCGGTGTCCGGGTTGACTAAGGTGATCTCGCCGGCCTTTGATCTGTCGATCAGACAGAGCAGGCCGTTACACGTGCCGACCACGGCGACGCTGGGAAACAGCTCGTTGCCGGTGGAGCTTCCGGTCCACAGCTTTCTGGAGCGCCCTTCGGACAGGTCATCCACGATGTGCGCAGAGACCGTGGTCCCGCCGCGATCGCCGACGAAGGCGAGCGTGTTTGGGCGGCTCTGCATCTCTGTCGTGCGCATGTCGATGACCTCGCGCCAGCGCCGGCAGACGAGGCGGAACCGCCGCCGTGCGCTCGTGGGGAGTCGGAGCAGGATCTCCACGAAGATGTCAGGCGGGAAGTCCCAAACATCGTCCATGGCGGCCGCTGTTTCGCTGTCCATGGCGGCCGCTGTTTCGCTGTCCATGGCTATGGCCGTGGTCTCTTCGCGATCTTGTGTTTTTAGGTTGGAGGAGGGATTCCGATGGCTATTGGCGATCTTTCTTTTTTCTTCCGGTTTTACGAGGGATAGCTGCGGTTAGTAGTAGAGTCCCCGTTCGATGCGTTTTTGGAAAGCATTGGATTGCGTTCGCAAACCGGATTTGAGTTGATCTTGGTCCTCAGGTTGGCAGTGATTTTGGGAGATTGTTTGGTCTCCGCCGGTTCCGCGATTTCTCACGTTGCAGCAAACTACTGTTTTTCGTACTCGCGGTTCACTAATCACTACCTCTACAGGCTCTACTCCTCTAGTGCTAGTGTGCTACACTAACACTGCCATATTTGGGAGTAAACGGGTCTACCAATGCCGAGATATATACGCCGCAATCCCAGGAAACTTGAAAACCAAGTAGACCTCAGATTCAATTTTCTATAAAAATACCGAAAATCTACGCTCCAGCAGCGAGAGATGGGCGCGCAAAGCCCTAGCGGGCTGGCTCATGTAACTGAGAGGCGGGATCTAGACGATGGCCGCGACCACGCCGATGGACGGCGAGGGAAGGAAGTTCCCCATGGCCCCGGACGTCCTCGTGGAGATCCTGACGCGGCTCCCGCCGAGCTCCCGGCGGCTGCTCCGCCTCGTCTGCCGGCTATGGCGGGACGTCGTCGACGAGCGCACGCCGGAGATGCAGAGCCGCGCAGTCCTCCTCGTGCAGACCTGGAGCTCCTCGTACGTCGTGGACGACCTGTCGTCGGGACGCCGCGGGGAGCTCTGGACCGGCTGCGCCGGCGAGCGCTACGAGAGCATGTGCGTGGTCGGCACGTGCAACGGCCTGATCTGCCTGTGCGACACCAGGGAGCCCGGCGGCGGCATCACCCTGGCCAACCCGGCCACGGGCGAGACACTTGTCCTCCCGCTGCTGCCGTGCTCCGGCCAGTATTTCCGGCGGCATCGCTGGGGAGACGGCAGGGTCGCGACGTCGAGGCACGAGGCGTACAGCTTCGCCTACCTCCCGACGACGGGGCGGTACAGGGTTGTGCACGTCCCCTGCTACCCCGACCGTGCCGGAAAGTTCGATGAGGTGCAGGCGTTCACGCTCGGGGAGAAATCATGGCGGAACCTGCCGACGCCCGGCATGAGCTGCAATCTCGACGCCGGCATCCTCAGCATCGACGGCGCTATGTACTGGCTTACCGTGGGCACCGAGAAGCTAATGTCGCTTGACCTCGAGGAGGAGAAGGAGCGCGTCACGCCCGTCAAGTCCCTGCCGGCGCCGGCCGGACCCAACTGCCACCTGACCGTGGTGCGCGGGAGGCTGGGCATTGCCATCAGCGACGGGTCGTCTCCTCTGGAAAAGATCGAGGTATTTACACCCAAAATTCGATCCATCTGATTTCTCTTGTTTGCTCTCGTGCGCTCATTCGATCTGCGAAATCGTTCAGGTCTGGATTTTGGAGGGCAGTAGAAGGGAGGACCAGAGCTGGAGCCGCCGGTACAGCATACAGGTGCACATGTCGCGGGATCAGTATCATCAATGGAGGCGGCAGCAGCTCACACGGCCGCAATTTGCTCACGGCGAGTACGTTCTGACGAAGCATTCCCGGGACCGGAACTGGTTCTTGTGCGGGAACAGGGTGAGCGACGCGGGGAGGTTGCAGTGCGGCGTGGTGCGGCTGAGCGAGAAGAAGCGGGGGGCGGAGATCGGGACTGCCGGGGGCTACGGCCGAACCTTCGCCTACGTCAAGACCACGGAGCCGCTGGATGTTTACAGGTCAGCGATTGCAGGAGGATCTGCAGGCCCTGAACCTCAAGATAGGATTTCAGTTTAAATTGTTTAGCATTACTCTTTATCCCGTGACAAAATGTTGAATGGGGTTCTTTCGGATTACGTCCTTCGAGTTTCATAGATTAATCCACTAGTGGCATTGTCCTTGTTGAATACTCTCGTGCGTCCACTTGCACAAGCATTATTTTAAATCAAAATGGATTCATATGTTAGGGTTCTTATCTGCCCGGAAGAATATTCACCGATTTATCTTGATCACACCATTATCTTTTGGTGATTGTTAAGGGATCACATGCAACTTTATTGTACCCAAAAAATCAATGATTTGCATTCATCATATATATAGTAAGACGTATAAAAAGTTAACTAGCACCAAGTCATCCAATCAAAGATTTATTGCATATCACTCCAAACAGTTTGTTCTACCCAAAAACTGGTTGTTAAGGTGTTAAACGTTGTCCACTACGTCTGAACTTGTGGGAGTCGAGCAAGTTAGCATTGACTTCTTAGGACAAAAATACGAGCACTATGAAAAAAATTAGATGCATGTAATTATGTTCACATATTACTCATAACTAGCTATTGAAAAATGTATGAAATTATTCGTAAGTAAAAAATAAATGGTTTTAGATGTTTTATTTTGTTATGAAAATAAATGTTTGTGAAAATATCTGAAGAAGTGATATGGTCAAATTATGTGGGACCACAGGAATGTGAGATAAAGAAACTCTTACTTTTTTTTTGAAACAATACCATGATATATTATAGCAACGAACGGTACATAGTAGAGATATATAAGCTGTCTCCAGCGATTACAAAATAAAGTCTAAGAAAAAACGAGCTAATCTTCGAGGCCTTCAAACTCTTCTTCTTCCATGACACAATCTTGTATTTTCCTGAAGCCAGCCAAAAGATAATGGCATAGATACCAAACCATAAACCTGTAAATACCAATAATGGTTCTCCTTTTTTTTTAATTTGAGCCGCAGTGCCAAGACTACGTGCACGCACGCAACCATTAAAGCAATCATACCACATCGGCAAGAGTACCAACACCAGTATTCCAGGGAAGAGAAACCGAACAGCCTTATCAACGTCGCTGGAAAGCCGAGCGTACGAATCACCATTGTCGAAGACGTAGCAGTCGGGACAAATATTACGAGGATAACCCTCCTCGCGGCAACCAGGAGAAACAATCCAAAACCGATCTAGCGAAGCAAGATCTTGAAGACCGTACCTAAAAAACTGTAATCTTACACCACCACCATTGACGTCGGGAAGAAGATCTCGTCGCCAAACGAAGAGCTGAAGGTCACTTATTATGAACGATGACATCTCCATTGACGTAGAAGAAAACGAAGATGGCTACCAAAACACTAACCGATCTATGGAGGAGGCGAAGCTTGGAGGCGGCTGCTAGGTCAAAGCGGCGGCGGCTGCAGGGAAAAGAACTTAAAGAAACTCTTACTTTTCTATTCGTGAATTGTACATGACAATGTGTCTTTGGAGGGCATATATCAATATCAGTTATACTACAATGTAGTTTCAGCTGCATGTTTAACTCGGTTAGTTCCTCATGAACAATGTTCTTTAACTACTGTTATTATTTACAACAGTCGATGCATGCATTTCTTGTCCATGCTTGCAGGATAAATCATCTGGAGACAGGCATGCATATTATGGAGTAAATAGTTCCCCAAAACTCGTTGGTTATTTCCCAAAAGGGTTAAGTGCACTTTTGGTCCCTCAAGTGTTGCCAAAGTCTAACTTTGGTCCCTCAACTTTTTTTTGTCTAAAACTGCCCCCCAAACACTTAATTAGGTCTACTTATCAGAATTTTTGACAGAAGAGACCACCTGCACCAATGAAATGTCAAAAGAGACCACCTCTGAAAATATTTGCCAAAAAAGACCCCCTACGAGTGGCGGCACCCCTGGCCAGGCGACACGTGGCACGTGCCGCCTGGGCCAGTGCCGGCAGGGGGTGCCGCCGTTCCCATTTCCGGCACGTCCGTCTCCGTGCGTCGCCATTCGGCCGGTGGGCCCTGCCGCCTTCCCCGGTGCCGGCAGGATGACCTGGCACCCCTGCCACCAATGGGAGCGCCGGCAGCCTGCGATCCTCTGGCCGACAGCCGATCGGCCCAAGTTCCGATGCAAAAGGAAAAGAGCTGGGCGGGAGATTCGTCTGCTGCTGACTCCGAGGCTGCTGATTGCAAACTTTAGCTTTTGTCAATTAAAACGCTGTTGCAGACCACCGAAAGGAGTACTAGTATCGCTTTTAGCTCTTTTTAAGCGCAAGAGTTGTGTGCGAGAGAGTTGTGCGCTGCAGTTCACTCCCTCACTCTCTGCCTCACTCCACTTCTAAAGTTTAGCTGTGTAGCGATCATCGATCTGAAGTATCAGCTGTTGAGCAGATGTTGATGTAGTGGACGAAGGAATCATCACAAGGTAATGTTTGTAGCTAGAAGTATGTAAATTAGTTGTGTCATCAGTACAAAATTAGCGAGCAGAGAAAAGTAATATTATATAGTATAGTTAATCTCATCAGACAACAAGAATTAGCCATCATTGTATGTATGAATAGAAAATTTTAGTTAGTTTATCATCATATGCAGATGGCAGCCATTATTACATATTATTCGTAAAATTGCAGAACAGATTAGTGTATCATCATATGCAGATATTCTAACTAGATTTTTTCAATGTAGAATTAGGAAGGATTTAAGTACACACATGAAGGTAACATATGCCAAATGATTACTTATATTATTGCATGGTAGTTCTAGATTTAGGGATGTATCATATTATTTGCATGGAGAGTGATAATTATGATATTATAGTTGCATGTTTTCCTACTTGGTAATGAAGCATGGATTATTTGTACATGCATTCTAACGAAACCAATGATTTTATGTGGTAGGTGGATTGTAGTATAAATACGATGTCGCTGTTAGTACATGCAAATTGTGTGCCGCCTAATTCCAAGTGGAGCAATAGTCATTGAAGAAAAGGTATAAACCTCGTGTCATATTTTTTTTTGTTCCTGTAGTAGTAGAAGTGTGATTTGTGAATAATTTGGTTGCATATATATTTCAGGTGAAATTTGCTACGAACGTGAGTTAATTAGTGGTTATTGGAAATATTCGGTCGCATAAAAAGTTGGGGACCGAATAATTAATTATTGGTTATTGAAAATATTCGGTCGCGTTCTTGAAGTTGAGGTATAAAATTTATCTCTTAAAAAGTGTTAAGTATTTATTTTGTTGTAGTGTATCCCATGTAGTTAAGTTGGTAGAACGGAAATGTGAAGTAATTTTATTCTGTTATTGATTGCATGCATGAAAGAATAATTAATTGTATGCAAAATTTTCAGTTGCATACTTGAAGTTTAGGTAGGTCTAAAATTAATCTCTTAAAAAGTGTGAAGTATTTATTTTGTTGTAGTATATCACATATAGTTATGTTGGTAGAACAGTACAATGAAATAAGTTTATTCCGCTAGCGATTGCATGCATGAAAGAATAATAAATTATATGCGAAATATAAATTACGTCAGCTCATTTAGTAGAATATTTTTATTTATACATAAATATGAAATTTAGCTTCCGTGTTACTAATGTCCATTATAAATTTGTGGGGTAGGTACGATGGAAAATTTATTAGTGTTTTATGGGGATGTGGTTCGCGACGGAATTTTTGGGCTAGATGTGTCTCAGTGCGAGTCTATAAATGTTGTAGTGAGAGATATGGAGAACCTAGATTTTGCGGAAGTGAGGAAATGCATCCGGGTGCAGTTTGGTCCTGAGATGCGGGGGAAGAAGATGACCGTTGAGGCCGTCATATGTGTGGGAGGGGATGAAGGGACAGCTCCCCGTTGGGGTCTGCGGGAGGTGAAAGGAAATAACTCATGGAGGACATACATGAGGTTTGCAACCACGCGAGGCGCCGCTATGTTTCAAAGGCCGATGGTGTATGTGCAGTTTATCTCTCCTAGTGATGAGCCTGGATGCAGTAGCGGCGCTCCAGAGGCGCAGCTAGCCATCACAGGCGGCCCCAGCAGCGGCCGATCGGAGCCGATGGAACTTGAGCTTGTGCCCGACCCAGGCTATTGGTCTGCGGTCGTTGACATAAGTGAACGTATGGAGGGATTACCGGAGGCCCTAGATGATGACGATGACGATCATTCTTCTGGGTCGTCATCGTCAGAGGAGGAAGGTGTTGGTCCATCTCAGAGGGCGGTTGCAGGACCGATGCCCGAAGACTTCTTACAGACTATGACCATCCGCAACGAATATCACTCTGTTGCGGGCCTCGGTGAGGCTAGTCTGGAGGTTGGGCATAGTTTTCCTGACAAGGACTCTGCTGACCAGGCAATAAAAAGATATGCATTGTCCATATCTCGGCAGCACAGAGTTAAACAGTCTGATAAGACTGAGCTGAAAGTCATCTGCCTTTTCAAGGCCGAGGGTTGCCAGGGTAGAGTGATCGCTCGTCAGAGGCGTGGTGTATGTCAGCCATGGGTGATCACAAAAATTATACCCCATAGCTGCGAGCAGGTTGGAACTCTTCTAGATCATTGCAATGTGACCGCGAAGTACGTGTCACATATAATGTCAGTGGCAGTGGAAGAAGATATTAATATGGGTATTAAGAAGCTGCAAAAAGCTGCAGAAGACCGAATTGGCTACAAGGTCAGCTACGGCAAGGCTCGGCGTGCCAAGGAGGACATTTTTGAGAGGTTGTATGGCACATATGAGGATGCCTATAACTACACCCCTAGATTGCTTAATCAGATATGTGTAACTAACAAGGGGACTCAAGTGTTCTTGAAATATCAGCCGCACCCTCGGGAGGAGAACAAAAGAATCCTTGACCGTGTATTCTGGGCATTCCCCCAGACTATACAGGCATTCCATCATTGTCGCCCGGTGTTATCAGTTGATGGTACATTTCTGACTGGAAAGTACAAGGGTACACTCATGGTGGCAATTGCAGCAGACGCAAATAACGAGCTTCTTCCTATTGCATATAGTTTGGTGGAGGGTGAGAACAAGGATAGCTAGTTGTGGTTTCTAAGCTGTTTGAAGAATGGAGTCGTGAAGCAGCGTCCCGATGTATGCATCATCTCTGATCGCAACGTGGGTCTGCTAAACGCGCTGAACACAATCAAGCAGGTTACAGACCCTGAATGGGGGTGGCCTGATTTGGAGACACGGTGGTGCATGCGGCACCTAGCAGCAAATTTCTACACAAAGTTCAAGAACAAGGATTGGTTCAAGCTTTTCAAGAGGATGTGCATGCAGAACACCGAGTCGAAGATGAATGCAATTTGGACGGGAATCAATGGAGAAATCGAGCGTGCTGCCTTGCCATCTCGAGAAGGCCGGAGGGGTCGAACACCACCTGTCAATCTGACACAGTGGATAACAGAGAATTGCCCCGACTTATACAAGTGGGCACTCGCTCATGACTCAGGGGCTCGGTACGGCATAATGACCAGCAATATGTCAGAGGTCTATAATGGCGTCCTCAAAGGGGTGCGAGCCCTCCCTCTTACATCCCTCATTACTGAAACTTGGAACCGTACTCTATCATACTTTGCAGACAGAGTACAGGTCGCCAATGCACTAGTCGGCATGAACAAGCCATGGTGTGAAAAAATGCAGAGATATCTGGATGAGAAAGCAGAAAAATCCAGGAGTCATGGGTGTAGTCTTGTCGACGCCCTTAGGAATAAATGGTTGATCAATGTTCGAGCGAAGTATGTTCACGGCCACCACAGGGGAGCACGAAAGCATGCTATTACTCTTGGCCCCAACTCATGTGAGTGCACCTGCAACAAGCCCAAGCTGCTAGGCTATCCATGTAGTCATGTCCTCAGGGCGGCTGCCGAACAGAAGATCAGCGTGGAGCATTACATATCTCCTTATTTCAACACGTTCAGTCTTCTTAACACCTGGAATGGTGAATTCTGGGCCTGGGGCATAGATGAACACTACAGGGATGTGTGCAAGCGAAGTAATATCATATATGTTCTATATCCGGCGATGCTTAGAACTGATAAGGGACGCCGACCATCTCGACGTCATAGGAACGACATGGACCATAGCCAATCTGGAGAACCACGTCGATGCCGTATTTGTAGGTGCGCTGGACACCCACGCAGGGAATGCCCCTACCGCAGCTAGTCATTTCGAATGTTGTATTTTCCTAGCTTCGATGTAATGTAATAAATTACTATTAATTTTTGTAAACTTATTATGTAATGAATTTCGTTTGTAATGAATTATGTATTTGTGTTATGTAATTCAAGTGCTTCGTCGGTTTGTCTCTTGTACCCAGTAGCTCCAGACCCTGCTTCCTCACTCACCCTCTAGAAAACCCTCTTCCCTTTCCCTTCATTATCTAATGATTTTAGTTTGTATATAATTTTTAGTAAGTTTTCGCAATATTATTTGTACTAACTAAATTTTATCTGACTACAGGATAATATGGCGCAACTACCATCCCTATTACATCAATCAATTGATGATGGGCACCGCTGCCACATTTGGTTGGATCCTAGTACACATGTGCACCCGCCTCCAACATTTAGGCTCCGAACCATTAAAAGCCGATGGTATACAAATGTTTTTTATGACACATACCTTCAGGCTTACGGACTTCTTCCATACTCAAGGTTAACAGATGTTGAGGCTCAATTCATGTTAGACTCGTCTCTGCAATCAGCACTAGTAGATCGCTGGAGACCTGAGACACACACTTTTCACTTACGTTGTGGGGAGCTTACGCCCACACTTAAGGATGTGTCACTGATCACAGGTCTACCAATCTGCGGTAAGCCTTTGGTCCCTCCTGCATATTCTAGTGATTGGCCTGACGATCTTCGAGTGCGTCTAGACACGAAAGTGCCTAATTCAGGTGCTCGGGGTGGTAGAAGACCAAGGGGTGTCCCAATGAGTTGGTTAACACAACTTTATTATAAAATACCAGATGATGCAACAGAGGAGACGTTGAGGAGGCATCTGTTCGCGTATTTGCTGTTTCTTTTTGGTATGATGTTCCCGTCGACGCACGGGGATGTATGTCTCCCTAGTCTAATTAAGATTGCCGAGGAGATAGTAGATGCTCCATTACCTACAAGCCCCCCATACAGTTTTGGTTCTGCTTTGCTAGCTCATACTTATAGGGGTTTATGTGATGCAACCAGGAAGAAAGGTGCTGGTGGTCATACACGTGTTGTTCCCTATGAGTTTTTGCAGCTATGGTCATGGGAGTACATACCTGTTGGTCGTCCAGTTATGAAGAATATAATCCACCCTTATAATAGTGCCACACAATATAAATATGGGCCTCTTACTATGGCTAGCCGGTGGGTCCATGTCCACAAATCATGGGCCACAAATATTGTACGCGGATGCTACCCTGAATATCACAACCAGTTTGAGCATCTGGAGTGGTACAATGTCATATGGGATCCATGGACGCGTAACAATTTTGAGTCCATCTGGGGTGATCAGCAGCCAACAATTAACTGTGTCAGAGACCATGCGTACTGGATGACTCGCTGCAACCTACTATTTATTTGGATGGTTGAGCCATATAACCTCGAGCGTGTAATGCGCCAATTTGATCTCCATCAGGATGTGCCCCCACCAGTACCCAGACAGCTTGAACATGCCATACATAAGTAAGATATCCACTCAATGGTATCGTATACTTAATATTATGTGAACTCTATTTAATTCAATTTTTTGTCATCTAGGCAAGACAATAAAGGAAAGAATTGTTATGACTGGCAGACACATAATAGGCGTTGGATTGAAACGTGGAATGAGAACGCGTTGATTGATTGTGTACAGGATGAAAGGTAATATGTTTTTGTATATTTTATTTGAGAGTCTAAATATTACCCTTTTACTATGTCTAATATATTTCTCAATTTTCAGACCATACAATATAAATACAACTGCGATATACAATCAGTGGTATATCCGTAATACACGTACCTTGTTGTCGGGTCCTCCGCCTATAGAGCTTACACAGGATGAGCAAGTGCGTGGACTAGAAATCTTATCATCGGCGTACCATCGTGACAGCACGGTACTGATTGTGTTCTAATTAATCATGTCCTAATTAATCATGTCCTAATTATGATACATGCAGCTAGAAGATTTACGGCAAATCGCTTTTGATGCGCAAAGAGCTATGCAACAGCAGAACTTAAATATACACAGGAAGGGAAGAACATATTCAGACGTATTTTCGCTACTGCCGCAAGCGGACTTCGGCGTTTAGGCTGCACCCGTCTTGATGATATTATGGCGTATCATCGCGAAATGTCTGAAGCGCCTTCGTCTAGACCGAGTCTTACGCGACCCAGTGAGCCGCGACTGAGTACCACACCAATGACACATCCCCGACAAGACTCATCACTACTACAACGTTCACATTCACGCCTACGATCTCAAAGACGTGCTGCTAGACAGGTACTATGGAACAACGTCTTTTTTCACATTTCCCATCCCCGATAAGACTCTTGTCTATAAAAACACTAAATTCCATAGACAGTAACAATTTCTTTTTTCAATGATTTTGCTAGGAGGAGCCAATTACTATGCCAACTGTTACCCCATCTGGAGGAATGGACTCGTACATATGCGACGTGGGAGCACGGCGTGTGCACGAAAATATTGGGACTGCGTGGGATTCAGTGGATTGTGATGTTGGCCAAAATATGCCGCAAGCACATGCGAGGTGGGATCAAGGCGAGAGTTCACAACGGTTCAATACCACACAAGTATGTGCATATATCTTAACTAATTACACCTTCTCAACCTTATTAACGTGACATGGGTTCTAATAATGTCTATAACCCTTAGGAAACTATTGATCCGACGTGGGACGACATGGGAGCTGGTATTGGATACACCATGGCTCCAACACAGGGATTTCAGCATATGCTGCAACAGGATAACACCAACTTTTTTTCATCTATCCCAGACTTCTTTTCGTACGATCCAGCTAGCACATCTGGGAGCTTAATCCCTCCACCCTCAGGATCTCAGCACGTGTTTCATACTCCTCCGCCACCACCTGACACACAACCAGAAGAGGACAAGCGGCAGTACGGCCGAGGCCACCGTGAACCTCATCCCCCCCGTGAACGTCTATCGCCTTCAGGACGTCGGCACAGGCAGCCCAGACCTCGCCGACAAGGCTAACACAATTTGTGTACGCCTATATATAGCTATGTTACTATTTCCAGCTATGTAATAGACATATTTCTATGTTCGTTTGTATGGGACAAATAAATTTGCTTTCAATCACTTATTGCGATAATAAGGCCTGCCATTTATTTGCTTGCAACACAAATACAACATAAACTACAAGTAAGATACACATGTCACGAGGCTTCAAATTAAGATACATTACAATGTTTCACTAATCGAATCAACACTTGCCCGATGATGCTGCGTTAGATTTGGCTTTCATTGCTTTAAATCTAGCAGCCAACCGAGGCGTGAAGTCATCACAACTATCCTCATCGGAGGCTACCGTAGTCTTGGCCTTGCAACCTGATGTACTCTTGGCCTTCGACGTTGACGTCCTCTTGGCCTTCGATGATGCAGCACTCTTAACCTTAGATTTCACAGGCGCAGGCATGAAGTCATCGTCATTATACTCATCATATGCTGCCTCTGCTAGAGCATCAGCATATGTATTCGGGCGGTATAACCCACCCCGCACTGGACCAAATATCTTATTCAGCCAGGCAAAGTGCTTGATTCTTCTATTGACAAACTCTGCGTCATCAGGATAGTGCTGCATATGACAAATAGAAAACCAGATAATGTCAGTAGTACTACAAATAAATCTTAAGGAATATAAAGTGCGCAAAATAATAAATATTACCTGCATGTGCAATGCGTATGTTTTTGGCAGCATCGTGATTTCAGTTGAATCAGTATTGATCCAACGTTGAAAACCAAGACCAGTCTCAATATTTTTGAGCTCAACCACTCTATTCCACCTTGCTTGCTGCCTTAATAGTTCTTGGCGTACCTCTTCTATGCTCCTCTGTGGGAGCTGCATCCTCGGTAACCATACACCTATCTCAGCTACGTGGCTATCTTTAATGATTACCTCCTGGAAAGACATACCTCTAATCTCACAAAATGTTCCGGTACGACACAGGATACAATGGGTCATCTCTGGGTGGAAATCACGGTTAGCGGGATCAAAGAAAGGAAGAACATCCGACATGGTTGGAGGCTATACTGATGCAACAAACCCATGAGTGAGAGGAATGAATGACGAATACCTTGCTTATATAGCCTGCGATTAGTGCCGTCGGTGGTCTAGTTACTGCTACGACACAGTGAACGGTGGTCTTTTCCTGTATCAAACAGTATTCTAAAGCATCGATTTTATCAGCGCATGCGAGACATTAGCTCAACACATCGAATCTTACACAGTCTACCTAAAAATCAGTGCAAGGGCGGGAGATGCTGTCGGTCTACCTAAAAATCAGTGTAAGGGTTGTCGGCAGGCATGCCAGGGTGCCGCCACCACCGTTGCCGGCATGTGCCACGTGGACATGCCGACCTCCCCATTGGCGGCAGGGCGTTGGCACGGCAACATGCCGGTTTTGGCAAAGGCGGCAGGGTGGTGCCGGCATTGGCCCAGGCGGCACGTGCCACGTGTCGCCTGGGCAAGGATGCCGCCATTCGCAGGTGGTGTTTTTTGACAAAATTTTTGAGAGGTGGTCTTTTCTAGCATTTCAGTGGCGCAGGTGGTCTTATGTGTCAAAAATTCTACTTATCATCCCTGACAACGGTTTTGAACTTTTTTTGCCACGCTGGAAAGTGTTTGGCAAGATTTTATCGAGGTAGGCTCATTTAAACGTGGGGATTTGTTGTCCTCGATCAACATTGCCCTCTCGATCTCATAATAAACCCTAGCTAATGGCCGAGTCTATGCAGATGGAGGTGTGACAGAGCTAATCAACGACCCTACCTCCTTGGATGTCCGCCCTATATGGTGCATGCATTCCATGGACGATAGTTTCGCCTGCATTCCATGGACGACAGTTTCGAGTCAAGGATCGTCGATTAGCTCCATCACACCTCCATGTTCATAGACTGGGCCATTCAGAGAGGGTTTGTCAAGAGATCGAGAGGGCAATATTGATCAAGAACAACGGATCCCCACATTCAGATGAGCCTTCCTTGATAAAATCCTGCTAAAAACTTTCCAGCGTGGCACAAAAAGGTAAAAAATCGGCAAAAAACCGGTGCCAGGGACGATAAGTAGACCTAATTAATTGTTTGAGGACTAGTTTTAGACTAAAAACAGTTGAGGGACTAAAGTTGGATTTTTGCAACACTTGAGGGACCAAAAGTGCACTTAACCATTTCCCAAAATCATTGCTTCCTGGAGATAAACCAGTACAACTTAGATTTGGTGGCTATGTATCTCACGAGAAACCAACACCAAGTCCTCCTATGGGCAATGGGAACACTCCATCGATCGGTTCAGCTGCATCCGTCAGTAATATCAAGCTTATCGATGCCGATGGTAATGACCATGTGGTCAACACAAGTCTGCCTTATTATGAAACTCGTCCAGACTGCTACGCGCTTTCTAATATTGATTCCAGCCGGTTCTTCTATGGCGGGCCTGGTTGTACCGAATAACCAGGACTTGCGAGCTGAGAAAATAACTAATATATCACCCAAGTGCTAAATCGGGAAGAGAGGTTATTTCAAAACTTATTATTTACATAATTTGCTACTCCCTCAGACCCATATTACTTGTCACTTATATTGATGTATCTAGAGTCAGAGGGAGTACACAAAAACGTACAATTGTGCCTTTTCAAGTAAGGAGTATTAATTTGCTTAAATGAGGAGAAATATGTTATCTCAACAGTTTAAGCCAGTTCCTACTACAAGTGCGTGGACACCGTCACATCAGTTCTTCCCCTTGGTGAGCCTGTTTCTTTGTCTTTCTTAAAGGTCTTCTTCAGGAAGAATGCCATGGCAAGCTGAGCGCCAAGGTTTGATCGGCCTTTAGACAGACAAACGATGCTTCCAATAAGCAAAAGACCACTTGCGACCGTTTCCCGTGTTGGCTTCTTCACTAGCTGCTTGCAGGGTGAAGTTTTGACCGTATTTGTAGAAGGAACAATAGCTGCAGCAGCTGTATTCACTGGAGATCGACGACTAACATCCATGTTGGTCTGTAAGGCCTGGGGAAACTGTTGCAAAGAGCTTCATCAGAGCAAGAAATATAAATGACAACAGTAAAACATCCGCATATTGTGTGGGTATAGAAATTAAAATTTCAAAAGGATAGGCCGATGCAACTTATAACATATTCAATCTCCAAGGCAATGGCAATGCCTAAATTGTTGTATTTCGATCATGAAAGCAAATGCGAGACAAATTCAAGCAATAAATTTAATCTGAACTGATAAACTAGTACACAACACAAACCTTCTTGATAAGTCTTCGCATGGTCAAAATTGATACTGATGGACCATGGTGATGAGGATACCGGCGTAAAGCATTGTTCATTTTGCAAATATATTTCCAAATTCCCTTGGAAAAGGCTAGCTTTGCCATCTCAATGTTCATGCCATTGTCCTCATGATGCAGCACTGTGATTTGGCATGCATCTCTTCCTGGGACTGTAAGAAGTATAAATATAAATTACTAACTAACTACACATATATACTACCTCCATTCCAAAATTGACGACCTAGAAAGTGTGCAGTCAAACTTCTCGTGCAGAAAAAATCTTCTAGCTACTGAGACAGGTCAAATGGAACATCTAACCATTTAAACCTATTTTCATCATTATGTATGCTTTTTTGTTTTCTTTGGAAACGCAGTTGCATCACTGTGTCAATGTCTATAAGGTTATGTATTTTGGAGAGAAGGGTATATACCAAACAGTAGGTCTGGTACCAATCTTGACTTACCTTTCCTAATACACCATCCTGATCTCAGAAGTCGTACTCGAACAAATTTTCTTTGTATTGGTGCAAGAGAGTGTTCACATTCCTGCAAGCATAAACATATTAACCAAGGCAATTAGGTCATATTGCAATAGGAATAAGGTGATTCTCATTTGGACTGCATATGGAGCAACTCAGGTGTCAACTGGTTGACAACTTGTATTTTTGTAAGAACTCTGACTCAATTTTGTTTCAAGCAACATATATCTCCCTTTGTCTGTGTGAACAAAAAAATTGAAAAACTTTGGCTTTTAGAATCAGAGCAGGGTAAAATGAGAGATATGAACAAGAGGCTTTAATAAACCCGTGTTTCCAAATCTATTTGACGCCAGTACAGAAACAAGAAATGAATGGGAGCAGGTGCTATTAAGAGAATAGTTAGCAGATTTGGATTTGTGAATTATTATAAAGAATTCCTTGGTTGAATGGAGTTCCGAGTCCTGTTATCTCCAGCCCGTGACCATAGCAGGCTCAATTAATTTAAAGAGATTTTTTTGTTCAACCTCAGTTGAAGCGATTTTATGTGTTTTGGTCAACCTTAATTCATCAAGAGATTCATTTTGTATTCTTCCAGGAAAGTTGCTAACTCCAAGGTCAAATAGGATTAGATAATAGTTTCATTTTGAGATATAAAAACCAACGCTTTTGAAATTATGATAACTGCAAATGAATGTATGCAGAGTTGAATAAATTACTGCATCTGTACAAAAAACAACGAATAACACAACTGCAGATAACTTCACATCTGATGAAAATATATCACACACGTAATGCACAGTAGTGTGAAACTGTGAATGAATAGAAATGCAATATGCAGGGAGGGTGAGAGAGATGCGACTAACCTTGACCAAACAATAGAAAGAGCTGTCATTTGATTCCCAAACTCGCCATGCCAGTATGTACTCTCTCGGTGTTAAAATAGGGAACTTCTTGAGTGTGCGCCCTATCTCGATTCCGCTATTCTCATCACACTGCAGCTGCTCATGCTTTGTGACAGTGCTATCCCACTCCAGTCTATACTCATTGTCCATGTAGAAGTCCCTCAAAAGCTCTGTTGAGCACCCCTCATAGGTTGTCACACTAAGATACTTAGGTGGGCCGTCCTGCAATTTCAAAGCTCTTACTTAGAATTGAGTAACTATTCCTGGGCCCTATGAAATTTTTTAAGAAGACACCACGTCGATCAGCGATTAGTTATAACTCCTGTGACCATTATGAGTTCTAACTAATTCCAAGAAGAAATCTCAATTCTCATGTAAACAGGAGAAAAAATCCATTTGCCGAAGAACAAAACCAATATTCAGAGTTCTACTGGTGATCTATGAGATGTTTTTGACAGTGGAGGCCAACTACTCTATTAATGAATCTCCCCCGAGCCCCTGTTAGGACTTATGAGGTAGTACAGTATGTGGCAGAAATTCTTATTAAGGTGTTCCTGGCCTAGTATCATTACACTGAAGATTGAACCCAACAACACTAGTCAAAATCTGTACCAATAAGAACCAATGAGAAAGAGAGAAAGCAGTGAGCACAACCTTGGTCTTGTCGCACCAGGCCTTGTACGAGACCGCGTCATTCCCCATGGCGATCACAGGCTCCCAGCCCTCCAGCTCCGGCTCACGGTCGCCCACCCCCAGGCTGCCCACCAGCTGCCTCAGATCGTCCTCCGTCACAAGGCCCTCTACCCTGCGCTCCACCACAGGCAAACACGGCACGGCCAGTCAATCTCCCCCACCGATAGAATCAAGGAAGAGAAAACCGTGGCAGAGGGGGCAACGGGCATCAGACCGACCCTGTGCTGGAGCCGGGGGAGGGGGAGGCGGCGGCGGACGAGGCAGGCGTCGCGGCCGCGGTTTCCGGGCGGATCAGGCGACCGCGGCGGTAGCGGCGGACGAGGTGGACGGCGAGGTGGGCGGCGAGGAGCAGGAGGAGCGCGGCGGCGGTGGCCCAGCCGCCGCCGCGGGCCGTGGGGCGCCAGAGGTCGGTGGCGCCGAGGAGGGTTTCCAGCGGCGGCATGGCCCCCGCCCCGGTTGCGCGGTGGTGGTGGTGCTGTGTGCCTCCCTTCCAGGCCCGCCCGGGTTTGCCCAATTGCGGGGTTTCCCTTGTTCCTTGGCGATAGGGGCGAGGAATCTAGTCTAGGAAGTTAAAAGAATATAATATTCGGGGGAAAACAGGGGAAAAGGGAGAGGCGGGCAGCTGTGCACGGATAATCGTCACAAATAATGTGAGGGGCTATGGGTTTATGTTCATATATTTTGGTATTTTTTAGAACAAAAAGGAGAGCAAACGCGCGGTAGGCACGCGAGCGCAAGTCAGATCAGGAGGATTTCGACCGCAAATGGGGCGACCAGGACGAGGAGGCGAGTAGAGTATACTGGATTTTGCTGCCTGGTCTAATCTAATACTCTCCATATGGACGCATATGAACGCGAAGGTATTTCTTCCGCTTAGGTGACTCCCTCCAAACACAAATAAGTTTACTAGCTTTATTGGAAGATGTAGCATCATCTATGACACGGATGTGAAATTTAGTTTCATACTATACCGAGTTAAATTTTATAAAAAATTAATGTGATAAAAATCTAGAAGTACACTTAATTATGGATGTAGGGAATACTCTGCTAACCCATTTCAGCAAAATAGACCGCACATAAAGCATGATTTCTCATACCGTCGCAGCAACTCACATCTTTCTCTCGCTACCTCAACTTCCATCAACCACCCTCATCAACAAGTACCTAGTAATAAAACTTCCATGGTAATTGACAAATGAAAAAAAATCTGATTTGGCAATGGGACCGGCGGCCAGTCTTGCTCCCTCTGTAGCAAAGCCTTCACATTTACCTTCGTTGTACGTGGAAGTTCGATATTAATGTTGCCTCTGTTTCAAATCATTTTGAATGATGCGTTTAGCCAACATAAAATTTATAAGGCTCCTTAGATTCATGCAATAGAAAAAATATAGGATTGAGATGTCTACCTGAATCCTATGAGAAGAGAAATTCTCTTTAATTCTGGTGAAGGAATTTTTAATGAGATTTAACCTCATAATATTTTCATATGAAATTAACACTAAAAAATATATGGGATTATTTCCTATGGGATATGATCCTAAGAATCAAACGACTTCTAAAGGAAACAATTCATGGAATTTTAATCCTATAAATCAAAGGAGCCCTATAGTTTGATCAAGTATATAAAAGAAAAAATAAACATCTACAACATAAAATCAATACTCTCATATATTATAAAAAAAAATACATGTAGCACTATTAGAATTATTATAAAGGAGAATTCAATATTATATCCATTTTATATTACAGGAGTTGATATTTTTTATTCGGTTAGTCTATCAGGAGACGTGTCCACACAAGTGGCACTTATTCTAGTGTGTTGGTCCATATGACATCATGAATTTTAATAACAAGATCTAAATATTCAAAATATTTATCTTCTAAACCATTAATCAAATTAGTGATATGGTGAAACACTATTGAGTTTGTCTCGGCGAGGGTTTAAAATAAGATCTCATCTCATGTTTTAATGAATTTTTTTACTCCATCAGTCACCGGATTATGATACTTCCTCTGTTTTGATTTACTATTCCAGTGCGTATCTCTAGGTCATGAATTTAACCAACTTAACATGATATATATATTACAAAAAATATATCATTAGAAACTTGCGTTGTTATACTTTCTAATGGTACAATTTTTATGTTTCATGTTTTATACTATATAGATCAAATTGATGACCTAGGTACATGCGCCGGACTAGTAAACCGAAACAGAGGGAGTAATAAGGCTACCATGCTACTAATGAACGGTTACCATCCTAATTATAGTCACTAAGTAGGTAATAATTTATAATATGTTTTAGTAGGTATGGTAAAGTTACACAAGCATACAAAACAATAACTCAAGTGTTTCCAACATGTAAAATATACTGTAATGCAAAGTTTAAGTTAGAATGAGGGATGTTCAATAACTTGGCAATCAAGTAAATATTACATAGTAAGCATGTGATATAATATGTCTATAACCTTGTAAGGAAGTGATTATAACCTAACAATTATGGATACAAAATTTATCAAAACATAGAAACAAGGAATTTAGTTTTGAAGATTTTATTGAGATTTATTCATACATAAAATTGGATTTTGACTTTGGTGTACATTTCAAGAAATTAATCATTTTAGAACTCAAAGCATTGCATTAGATGCATGGTTGGATGCATGTGAGAGTGTTGTAAGTGGGTGTTTTGCTTAACTACATTTTGTGTGCACCGTATGGGGAATCTTCCGTGAGTAGGTGTGCTCATCCACATTACTCATCCGAGTCCCAGTCCGGCCTTGTTTAATTCTTCGGTATTTTCATTCCTGAAATATGTGGAGATATACGGAGATTTAGTATTCATCCAATACTCTCAAATTCTCTCAAATACCCTTTTCTAAAAATACTTTATCATCATAGAGAGTTTTTAATCTAGCCAAAAATATACACTAGTGTGAAGGAGATTTGTGAGGATATCCGGAATTATTCCCTTCAAACCCGGCCTAGTAAACAACCTATCGGAAAGTTCCAGGATACAGAATAATCCCCTCTAATTCTCTCAGATACCCTAGAAGTAAACAAAGCCTTAAGTATAACAGTAGACAAAGGTTTTGTCGGTGCTTCCAAGGCGAGACACCCAGTGTTGAGATGAGTTACATGGCGCCTACTCTCTTTGGAGACTCATGCAGGCGGAGTTGATTATTCAAGCCATTGATGCGAGCTATGTGCAAATTATTTGTTGGTGGAACAAATTGTTTTACTCCGAACTTGTGCAAGTTTTACTTGAGAGCATGTTTGCAAATAGCAACAGGGAGCTGAGCGCTGGAGATTGCCAGCTCTTCTACTATCGGCATTCCTTGTCCAATCTGGCCACCTGCATGGCTATTGTGTTAAACTTCTTGAATAGGCTATCCGCAGCTATCAAATTTTCCACCGGCATGGAGTAGAATGGAAGTCCGTTGTCCGTCGTGCCATCGTTGTTGGCAACCGCTGGTTCTGCTTGCACCATGGGATGCTCGTTGTTGGCATTGTCGTCGCGAGCTCCACTGTTAGGGACCTCCTATGCTATCAGCGACTCCCTCTGAGCAAACTCGGCGGCAAGCGACCTGCCTCTTTCCTTGGGATCGGTGCGTGGGAGCCCATGGCGACTCCAATAATTGGACACATTGGCTTGTTGTATCCTCTCCATATGCAGGCGATCACAAGACTTGCGTTGCTGTTCTTGCTCTGCGAGTAACCCCTGTCGGATCAACTGCACGTTCTCTGGCGTAATGGGTATAGCGAGTGGATCCTGGGGTGGTGGTGCAGCCACTATGTTGGGAGCGGATGCTCTTGCATTGGCAGCTCGTGATTCCACCCGTGTCCTAGGCCTTGGGACGACAGCCTCCTAGTTGACTCCACGAGCACCTTGGTTTGCGCAATAGCACCAGCCCTTGTATTGGCCCACCGGTGAAAAAAAGGCCATTGTCCCGATTTGTAAGGCTCATTTGTCTCGGTTGAAGCAACCGGGACTATTACGAACCGGGACAAAAGGGCCTCCATGTGGCCTGGATCATATGCTGCGGCTGGAAGACCTTTAATCCTGGTTCGTAACATAAACCAGGACTAAAGGTCCGTTTAAAAAATAAATTATATTTGCCTTTTCGGAATTTCTCTAATATCTAATCACCTCTATTCTCATATCAAATTACATACTGGCTCTCACTCTATTCTCATGTCAAATTACAAACTTGTGCTCCTCACTTCCCGGTTGGTCACCCATCCTCATGTTGCTCCACCCTTAGCACGCTTAACTTCTCCATTCCTTCCATAGTAGCTTTCAAGACTATGCTCGCGACTTCTTGATAATAGTATGCTACCAATTCTATTAACCTATACACTTTGGTAACATATAATATTACTTTTTTAAATTCCAAATAAATTCACAAAATAAGCAACAATGATTAAATAATCATAAGCATGAATAAATTCCAAATAATATTTATGCATAATTTATTTATTAATTTTTAATAATTAAAATATTCAAAAAAAGTCCAAAAAACTTGAAAAATCCAAAATTCGAAAATTAATAGACTTGTTAACCAAACAAGAGGGATTACATTTTTTCCAAATATATATGCATGCTACTCAACAGAAAGACTTGCATACCACACCACACACACACATCTAGTAGCCTTCTAGCTTCCAATACCTCCTAGCAATCTCGAAGCCCAAGCGAGCGTCTTGAGCGGCATACAAGACTTGCTTGTCGCTCAATGGAACTTTGGCCCAACCATATATAAGTTCATCATCTTCTTCTTCTTCCTCGTCGTCCTTCTTCTTGTTCTTCTTCCTCTTCTTCTTCTCAAGCTTTGTCCCAATAGTAGCATTGGACAGATCATATAGACTCGGAATTAGATTCTTGGTGGGGTTCGGCATAATCTTTTGGAGGTCGTACACCGACGGAATTTTAATTCCGTATGATTCCAGCATGCGCACTGTCATTGCCGATAGCCGCGCCACAGAACCTAATGGTGGGGTCCTTCAAGAAATCTTGAGCAGCTGCGGCACATGATCGGCCCGACATATCTGGAAGACCAAAACCTTGGAAGCCACCGAGAGTTGAAGGACGGCGGGACGCTGATGGCGTCTACCCTCGCGAGGGCTGGTGAACTCGCAGTCCAAGCCCACACATTTGATTGGTGCGGCGTCGAGGAACCGCTGCTTGACAGCGCGGAGCCACATCTCCACCATTGATGCACGGAGAGTTTCCGTGATGGTGAATTCCATCCCTTCGGTGGTGATATTATGCACCCGAGATTGAGGTAGCGTCGTCGGCTCCATTGAAATGAGAGGGAGAGAGAGAGAGAGCTCGTTGGTGATGTCGTCGTGGTGAAACAACATATGCCATGGGATGGCTTAAATGGGGCCGAACTAGGTGCTGGAGGATTCGGGAGAGGGAAGCGTACCAAAAAGCACGACAGAAAGAGACTCAGATCTACCCAGATTCGGGGCTCTCGTGAGGAGATAACACCCCTACTCCTGCTCTACTGCCTGTATATCTCTGGATCGATGGAGTGTACAACAATGGTGCTTCCCAGCTCTCTGCTAGAGGAGGAAGATGAACTGCTAAGTGTAAGACTATTGAATGACCAACCCTTTGCTACGGTTCCCTGTGCCACCTTATATAGGGGTGGCCAGGGTTACAACGGTCACATGGGACCAAGAGACACCAACTACACTCCAAATAGGACATGCTGATGATGGCAGAGAACCTTGACTTTCTCCCTGATTGCTCTCGATGGGAGTTGGCATCCCTGTACTTTGTACTTCTGCGACTGTGACCTTACCACTGTGAGGTAAGGACTGTACTTTGGCACAGTGATGGTTGGTAGACCACCACTGTGCACCCTGTCATCATGATCTCCCTCCATGCTTGGAAGGTTCTCTCCTTGATTGTAGGGATGTGACCCCTTAGTTGACTTCTGTATCCCGGATGTAGCCGTTGGCCATATCCCGTACCTATATGCCGGACAAACGACCCAAGGTCGGGTAATCCGGCCTCCCCTGTTCCTGCATAATATAACAACTTGGTTAGGTCGGCATATCTATGTATATGCCGGCACTCATTATCATGTATCCCGGCTATGCCGACATATCTGAACGCTGGCCGGGATACGGCTTATATGCCGGCCTGGCCGATACTCCTATATGTCGGTCAGGCCCAATCTTGGTCAACCATCATAAAGTTAACCACTTTCCTCATATATTTCTAGTCTGTTGACCCTACCGGGGGTCATCCCCCCGACACTAGTCCCCGAAGCTGTCGAGGTCCCCCAGTTTTAACTGAGGGGCCTTGGCAGGTTCACCATAGCATCTTTTCTTACGATATCCTGGCACTTGATTATATGTCGGCGATTAATATATATGCCGGCCCGCTGCTTATTGATCTGTTGAGATTATAGGGGGGTTTTTCTAGTCGTCTCCACAGGGATCAACACAAATGAGACTATTTCCTAATTTCCAGAAGCTAAGCAGAAAAGTGGGGTTTTTGGTGTTGTAAACAGAAAAGTAACAGGAGGTTTTGAGCAGGGAAGTTTTAACATAACAAGTTCAAGGATTTCTTGTTTGTCAGACAAGAAAGCATTGAACAAACTAGCAAATTTTAGACAGGGATATGTTTTTGGAACTAGGTGCAGAGACTAGTCTTACACCTACAGATCAAGCAAGTGCAACACAGTTTTCACAGTAGTCTTAGAGTTTACAATGGAGTGTGTCACTCAAACCATAGCAAAGGTCAAAGACAAGTTTCAAACTGCTTTACAACGCAAGATCAACACAACAGATCACATAGCATGAGGGAAAGGAAGAGAGATTTGCTGTTTGTCACCGAAGGCTTGCCGTGGCAGAGAAAGTAGAAGAATTGCTGTCGCGGCAGAGGATGCAGAGGTTGAGGGAGAGCTGGGCCTTCAGATCCTTGGGGCTATGTTCATCCTGTGTTCTTGAGGTTCCTGAGGGAGTTCTTGGAGTTCTTGGTGGACGCCATGGATCCAGTCTTGTTACAACAGAGGAGAAGAGGGAAAAAGGGTGGAAAAGTTTTTTGTGTTGGACTATGGAGGAGGAAGGTTTTGGTGGAGTGGTGGATGGATGGAGTGGCTGTGGATGCGAGGTGAGAGATGGATATGGTGGGAGTGAACCTGGACCTCTCCTTTTAAAGACTTTTTGTGGCATTCTTGCTGCGGCATAGAGGAGTAGTGGGAAGTTGGTGGCGGCAGCGGCTTTTCTGCTTTTGCCGTTTTTCCTGTCTTCTTGTGCCGTACCAGCCACTTTCTGCCGTGCTTGCTTTTCTTGCTCCTCAAGATGTACTCCTCCATTCCTGGTGGCTTGGTCTTTGGTTTGAATTACTCTGACTTGTAGATTTAAGTGCCTTGGCGCACTGATCTGTGACAAAGGATCAAATGATGTAAAATGTTGGTGCAACACTGGTAGAAATGAGGTAAAACAGACAAGTTTTATGGTTGCAAGGTTCAGATATATGTGTAAATCTTAGAGTGATCAAAACCCCCAGACCAAAACCTTTGCTTGTCCTCAAGTAAAGAATGGTGCATTGTACCAAACAAAATGTAACAGAGCATGATGAGGGACATTGCTGACTCAATGCAGATAAATCTTGCAATTGCCAATTCAAAAACAAGTTTCACAAGAGAATTTGAGTATGTCTAGATCAAACAACATGGACACATGAGTATAAAGTAATTGACTCTGAAATTGAAAACTCAAGATCCAGTACATAGCCCAATATGTAATGCAAAATTAGTGCTTCACCTATTACAGTTCCCAGGAACATAATAGGCTAATGCATAGAAAAGTTAGTCAGTTAGTAACTTAGCTTGATGGGTCAACTTAGTTAGTGCTTCACACACTACAATCCCAGGATCATAGGTGCTAGTGCTTTGGATATTTACAACAAGTTTTACTTAGCATCATCAGGTTAGTGCTTCACACACCACAATCCAGAGATCATGGTTGCTAATGCTAAACTTTTTCCTTCCTGTTAGTATGTTAGTGCTTCACAAATCACAATCCAGAGATCATGTTTGCTAATGCAAAAAAAATGCAACAGATGCAATTGGTTAGGGGCTAAGAAATGGATCATGAACTTCATTCTTAGGGCAATTAACAAATATACTGATGTTTCACAGGTTCTTTGAGTAGAGACATACAAAGGTTCTGATTTGAAACTTGGCTTTGAAAATAGGCATTTGCAAGAGTTATAAGCAGATTCAAAGCAAAGTTCTTCATAGCATGCAAAGTGATATTTTCAGGTTCAAGCAACAAAATTTGATTCGTTTCTTAACAGAGCACTTTCACACAAGATCAAACAATAGTATAGTATATTCTGATTCAGATTCTAACAAATGTGTGGAAATGGAAAGTGTTCACCTGATGGTTTTCCTGCTTCTCTGCCTTGTCAATCAACAGCAATCTTTCTCCTCATCCAAGTTATCACTGAAACAACAAAAAGAAACAAACACACAAGGTAAAAACATAAAAAGGTGAAAGGGAAATATATGATACAAGGGATACCAGGTTTCCTCCTGGAAGAGAGCTTGTTTAAAGTCACTAGCTTGACTATAGCTTCATCATCACTGGTTTGCATGGGTAGAGGATGCATTGGAGCCATCCTCTGGTTCATCATCTTCTTCAACTTGGTTTTCAATCAAATCTCCAATCCTGTAGTGCTTCAACCTCTGGCCATTTACTTTGAATGTTCCCTCAGCTGAGCTATAAACCTCAAAGGCACCATGGCCGAGGTCTCTCTTGATCACACAAGGGCCAAACCATCTGGACTTGAACTTTCCAGAGAATAAGTGTAACTTGGAATCATACACCAGCACTGACTGCCCTTCCTTGAATTCCCTTCTCAGAATGTGGGAGTCATGCCATTTCTTGGTCTTCTCCTTGTAAATCTTTGCACTTTCATAGGAATCATTCCTGAGCTCTTCAAGCTCACACAACTGCAGTTTCCTCATGTTTCCTGCTTTGCCAATGTCCAAGTTCAGCTTCCTGATTGCCCAATGCGCTCTGTGCTCCAATTCGACTGGCAGATGGCAAGCCTTGCCATAGATAATTCTGAAAGGTGACATGCCAATGGGTGTCTTGTATGCTGTCCTGTAAGCCCACAAAGTGTCGGGCAATTTCATTGACCAATCTCCTCTGGTCTTGGACACAACTTTCTCCAAGATTTGCTTGATTTCCCTGTTTGACAACTCCACTTGGCCATTGGCCTGCGGATGATAAGGAGTTGTCACTCTGTGATTCTTCACTCCATACTTGGTCAGAAGCTTCTCAAACTGGTCATTGTTGAAGTGAGCACCACCATCACTGATTACAACTCTTGGCACTCCAAATCTTGGGAAAATGACAGTCTTGAACATTCTACAAACTGCCTTGGCATCAGCATTAACAGTGGGAATGGCTTCAACCCATTTTGACACATAGTCAACAGCAACTAAAATATGCTTGTAGCCTTGAGAAGATGGCAAGGGTCCAACAAAATCAACTCCCCAAACATCAAACAATTCCACTTCCAAGATTCCTGTTTGGGGCATTTCATTTCTCTTTGACATCTTTCCTGCTCTTTGACAAGGATCACACTTCATTATGTACTCATGAACATCTCTGAACATACTTGGCCAAAAGAAGCCAGCTTGCAAAATCTTGGCTTGAGTCTTGAACACTCCAGCATGTCCTCCATACAATCCTGAATGGCATTGGAACATCACATCACTTTTTTCATCAGAGGGAACACACCTTCTCACAATGCCATCAGCACAATGTTTGTACAGAAAAGGTTCATCCCAATAGTAACTCTTGACATCATGGAGGAATTTTTTCTTTTGCTGGTAGGAGAGATCTGCTGGCACAATATCACAAGCTAGGAAGTTCACAAAGTCAGCATACCAAGGTGAAGTGGCACTGACTGCCATGAGCTGTTCTCCTGGCATCAAGTCTTGAATCTCTCTGTTTTCATCAATGTTGATTCTGGACAAGTGATCAGCAACTGAGTTCTCTGACCCTTTCTTGTCTCTAATTTCTATGTCAAACTCTTGGAGCAGAAGGATCCATCTGATGAGCCTTGGTTTAGCATCCTTTTTGCTCACTAAATATCTGATTGCTGCATGGTCTGTGTAGACAATGCACTTGTGTCCAACCAGGTATGGTCTAAACTTATCAAATGAGAACACAACAGCAAGCAGCTCCTTCTCTGTGGTGGTGTAATTGATCTGAGCATCATCCAAAGTCTTGCTTGCATAATGTATAACATGTACAGCTTTGTCTTTCCTCTGGCCAAGGACTGCTCCAACAGCAAAGTCACTTGCATCACACATAAGTTCAAATGGCAGTATCCAGTCAGGAGGTTGAACAACAGGGGCTGTGATGAGAGCATCTTTCAATTGGTTGAATGCTTGCAAACAAGTGTCATCAAACACAAACTTCACTTCATGATTCAGGAGATTGGTGAGTGGCTTGGCAAGATAGGAGAAGTTCTTGAATAACCTCCTGTAGAAGCCAGCATGGCCCAGGAAGCTTTGAATTCCCTTCACATTTTCAGGAGGAGGTAGCTTGGCAATCACATCTACCTTTGCCTTGTCCACCTCAATTCCTCTAGCAGACACAAGGTGGCCCAACACAATGCCTTCAGAGACAAGGAAGTGACATTTTTCCCAGTTCAGAATCAAATTTTGCTCAGAGCATCTGTGAAGGACTAAGGTGAGGTTCTTCAAGCAGGCTTCGAAGTCTTTTCCATACACAGTGAAATCATCCATGAAAACTTCCATAATCTTCTCAATGTGATCAGAAAATATGGACATCATGCATCTCTGGAAGGTGCCTGGAGCATTGCAAAGGCCAAATGGTAGCCTTTTGTAAGCAAAGGTTCCATATGGGCAGGTGAATGTGGTCTTGTCTTGGTCAGAAGGGTGGATTGGAATCTGCAGAAATCCAGAGTAACCATCAAGGTAGCAGTAGTACTTCTGGCCAGCAAGTCTCTCTAGCATCTGGTCCATGAATGGCAGAGGGAAGTGATCTTTTCTTGTAGCTTTGTTCAATTTTCTGAAGTCATTCACCATCCTCCATCCTGTAACAGGTCTTGTGGTCATGAGCCTTCCTTCTTCATTTTCAACAACAGTGTAGCCACCTTTCTTGGGCACAATGTGGATAGGACTCACCCACTCACTGTCAGAGATGGGGTATATCATTCCAGCCTTTAACAATTTCAGAACTTCCTTCTTTACTACATCTTGCATAGCAGGGTTTAGTCTCCTCTGTCCTTCTCTTGTTGGCTTGCTGCCTTCTTCTAAGTGGATCCTGTGAGAACACACTTTCTCACTAATGCCAATGATGTCATCAATGGAATATCCAATGACATTCTTGTACAGCTTCAGAATAGACAGAAGACTTTCTTCTTGCTCACTTGAAAGGGCAGAACTAATAATCACAGGGTGTAACTTTTCCTTCTCCAAGAATGAGTATTTCAGATGGGAAGGCAATTCTTTGAGCTCCACAACAGAATGGTGAGCTAGATGAGCTGGTTCTCTTGCACTTGACACTGGTACAATTTCACAAATTTTCACTTCACAGAGCTGCTGTACATTGGTGGTTTCAGCAGTAACAAAGACTTGAGCTTCAGGCTCTTCTTGCTCAGGTTCTGGCAAAGTTTCTAGCACACTTCTTTCAACAACATCAATGGAATGGCAATGTTCAGGAACATTGGGTAAGTGAGTGGCATGTTTCATGCTGAATTCAGCTTGCTCTGATCCAAATTGTAATTTGAGGGTTCCACCTTTGACATCAATGATGGCACCAGCAGTTGCCAAGAATGGCCTGCCTAGAATCATTGATTCAGCATTGTCTTCCATCTCTAGCACAACAAAGTCCACAGGATATGCAAAGTTGCCAACTTGGACTGGCACATCTTCAAGGACTCCTACTGGTTTTCTCAAGGTTCTATCAGCAAGTTGAAGTGTCATTGGGGTAGGCTTCAACGTTCCCAGCTGCTGAATCTGGCTTGCAGCAGAGGGTAACACACTCACTGAGGAACCTAAGTCACAAAGGGCTGTGAAGGTTTTTCTTCCCACTACACAGGGAATGCTGAAACTTCCAGGGTCTTGTAGCTTCTTGGGCATGTGGTTCAAGATCACAGCACTGCAATCTTCTGTCAAGGCTACTAACTCAGGGCTGTCCAAACTCCTCTTCCTTGTGATCAAATCTTTGAAAAACTTTGCATATAGGGGAATGTGCAACACTGCATCCAAGATGGGGATGGTGATTTGCACTTCCTTCATGGTCTCAAGGAATTTAGAGTATTGCTTCTCCTCCTTGGTCTTGTCCAATCTCTCTGGAAATGGCACTTTCATCAACAAAGGCTTCTCTGTTGGTTCTGTGGCAGAGATCTGTGCCTTGACAGGGTTTTCTGTCTGGGCAGGCTGTCCTGTTGATTTTTCCTGCCTTGGCAGAACA
This sequence comes from Dactylis glomerata, assembly GCA_007115705.1. Taxonomy (NCBI): domain Eukaryota; kingdom Viridiplantae; phylum Streptophyta; class Magnoliopsida; order Poales; family Poaceae; genus Dactylis; species Dactylis glomerata. The sequence goes on from QXEO01000087.1 coordinate 1,322,071, forward strand.
ATTTCTGGAGGTGTTTGTTGCTGCACGGTGGGTCTTCTCTGTGGAGCAACATAAGTGACATTTGGTGGGGTTTTGAGTAAGGGTTCAGTGTTCACCCCACTCCTAGTGGTGACTGCATCAATAACTTCAGTAGTGGAAAGGGCACCACACTGTTTTGGGTTTTTCTCTGCTTGGGCTGGCAGTTTTCCTTCAGCTTGTTTTCCAATGTTGTTGGTCTGGATTCCAGCAGTGAGTTGCTGCATAGTCTTGTAGAAAAGTTCAGATTGCATTTTCATAGTTTCTTGCATTCCACTGAACATTTCCTTCTGTAGCTTCATCATTTCTCCAAGCTCAGATTGGCTGCTACTGCTGGATGAAGTAGTTTGCTGATGTACTGGGTGGTGTTGTTGTTGTGGGTGTTGCACTTGACCTTGGGGTCTGAAATTTTGTTGTCCAGGCTGATGGTAACTCTGCTGGGATGCTTGGGCATAGTGCTGCTGCCCTGGTGCTGGGTAACTTTGCTGATTATTGCTCTTGTAAGAAAGGTTGGGGTGGTTTCTCCAAGAGGGGTTGTAACTTTGGGAATATGGCCCTTGATTCTGGGCATAGTTCACCTCTGATATCATGGCTTCAGGAGGTGCAGACAAGGTACATTCCATGAGAGAATGGCCTTCTTTTCCACAAATTGCACAGGCAGAAGTAACTTGGTTGACAGGAACCAAAGCTTGGCTGTTTCTTTCTGTCATGAGCTGGGCAAGCTGAGTTGTTAAACTCTCCAACTTGGCTTCCAAAGCATTCTGGCCACTTGACTGAATCTGCAGCTGATTGTTGGGGTGGACAGCTCTTTCATTTGTCCAGGAGAAGTTGTGTGATGCCATGCTCTCAATCAACTCAGTAGCTTCATCAAGGGTCTTGTTCATGATTCCACCTCCAGCAGCTGAGTCAACAAATGATCTGGTTTGCTCTGTCAAACCCTTGTAGAAGGTTTGCAAGATGAGCCATTGCTCCTGGCCATGGTTGGGACACATCCTGATGAGACCTTGGTATCTCTGCCAAGTATCATACAGGCTTTCTCCTTCATATTGCACAAATCTTGTTATCTTGTCTCTGCACTCAGCTGCTTTGGTTGGAGGGAAATATCTCTCAAAGAAGGCTTGAAGAACATGTTCCCATGTGTCTCTGCAGTGAATAGGAAGAGAGTGGAACCAAACTTTTGCAAGTCCAGACAGTGAGAAGGGAAACAATTGCATCCTGATGGCTTCAGGAGGAACACCATTGTGCTTCAAAGTGTTACAGTACTCCAGAAAGTTTCTGATATGCTCATGGGGGCTCTCCAAAGCAGAACCTTTGAAGGGATTATGTTGCACCATATTGATCAGAGCTGGCTTGATTTCCCAGTTGTTTGCTTGTATTGCAGGCATAATCACATCTGCATTGTTGATCTGGTCCTTGGGAATCCACAAATCTCTCAACTTCTTATCACCCATGCTGAAATCTGAGGATGACGATTCCAAATCTGAGACAGAGGTTTCCAAATCTTCAGCAGAAACTTCAGAAGCTACTCTCTTTCTTGCAAACAAAGTCCTCTCTGGCTCAGGATCAAATGGGGCTAGTGGAGAATCTTCAGAGGACTGCATCAACTGAATTCCCACGGAGATTAGATGAAATCATTGTTCTACACACAATTACAGACAAGAACTTGATCAAGGGTTAGTGAACTAAATCCCCTAATAAAAGTTCTAAGCTTGATCACAGACAAGTCATTAAAACAGACAATCAAAGATTGCAAATTGGAACAAGTATTTACACAGCTTAGTCTACTGTAATCTAAGGAAACAATCAAAAGTTGATCCCCGGCAACGGCGCCAATTTTGATCTGTTGAGATTATAGGGGGGTTTTTCTAGTCGTCTCCACAGGGATCAACACAAATGAGACTATTTCCTAATTTCCAGAAGCTAAGCAGAAAAGTGGGGTTTTTGGTGTTGTAAACAGAAAAGTAACAGGAGGTTTTGAGCAGGGAAGTTTTAACATAACAAGTTCAAGGATTTCTTGTTTGTCAGACAAGAAAGCATTGAACAAACTAGCAAATTTTAGACAGGGATATGTTTTTGGAACTAGGTGCAGAGACTAGTCTTACACCTACAGATCAAGCAAGTGCAACACAGTTTTCACAGTAGTCTTAGAGTTTACAATGGAGTGTGTCACTCAAACCATAGCAAAGGTCAAAGACAAGTTTCAAACTGCTTTACAACGCAAGATCAACACAACAGATCACATAGCATGAGGGAAAGGAAGAGAGATTTGCTGTTTGTCACCGAAGGCTTGCCGTGGCAGAGAAAGTAGAAGAATTGCTGTCGCGGCAGAGGATGCAGAGGTTGAGGGAGAGCTGGGCCTTCAGATCCTTGGGGCTATGTTCATCCTGTGTTCTTGAGGTTCCTGAGGGAGTTCTTGGAGTTCTTGGTGGACGCCATGGATCCAGTCTTGTTACAACAGAGGAGAAGAGGGAAAAAGGGTGGAAAAGTTTTTTGTGTTGGACTATGGAGGAGGAAGGTTTTGGTGGAGTGGTGGATGGATGGAGTGGCTGTGGATGCGAGGTGAGAGATGGATATGGTGGGAGTGAACCTGGACCTCTCCTTTTAAAGACTTTTTGTGGCATTCTTGCTGCGGCGTAGAGGAGTAGTGGGAAGTTGGTGGCGGCAGCGGCTTTTCTGCTTTTGCCGTTTTTCCTGTCTTCTTGTGCCGTACCAGCCACTTTCTGCCGTGCTTGCTTTTCTTGCTCCTCAAGATGTACTCCTCCATTCCTGGTGGCTTGGTCTTTGGTTTGAATTACTCTGACTTGTAGATTTAAGTGCCTTGGCGCACTAATCTGTGACAAAGGATCAAATGATGTAAAATGTTGGTGCAACACTGGTAGAAATGAGGTAAAACAGACAAGTTTTATGGTTGCAAGGTTCAGATATATGTGTAAATCTTAGAGTGATCACTTATATGCCGGCACCTCTTCCCTTTTTAAAAGTTATCCCGGCCGGTCCCGAAGGTATTCCGGACGGGACACATTCTCAGTTTGGTCTTGCCGGCACTTAGCGGAGTCTTCCTCGAGAAGCCAAGTCTGACATTCTATCTCGAAACTTGCAACTGCTCTGCTACTGCGAATGGTCACATCAAGTGACGGTTCACAGTGTGATCATTGCCTGTCATTACTGGCATAACTTGCCTAGTGGCACGGTTTTTAGAACCACCGCCCCACGATGTGCCCACACGTGGCACCCGCGCTCTGTAACTGTCGCGGTAGTGGAACACTACCACCGTGCCCACGATCTCTGTCCCTCAGGTATAAATAGGGGAGCAGGGTAACCTAACCCTTTTTACCCCCCTACTTCTCCTTCTTCCTCGGGCTCTCCTCCTCGAGCGCTCCTCCACCGGCCCAATGCACAGAGAACTTGCGCCACCGTCGGTCCTCTTCACGCCGGCGCCAGTGCTCACCGCGCCCCTGCTTCCTCTTTGACACCGCCGCCGCTCTTCTCCATCACCAGCGCATTGCTCGGGGAGATCGCCCCTTTACTACAAGCCCATTGTTGCTCCGCCGTCGCCGTGCAAACTCCGGTGAGTTCTTCCTCTTGCTCTTCTCCCATGTTCCTTTGCAGCTTCTTAGTGGTAATCTCTCTGGCTTGAATCTTCTGTAGTTGTTTAGCATAGCCTCCGATCGATTCGATTAGCATTGCGGTTCGTCTTCCCTGCGAGTTCATAGATATTCTTCCCATAGGAATTATCCCCTTATTACTTTTCATTTAGCTGTGGCGGTAGATCTGACTTTACTGCTAATTTGTTGCGAGATCTGTTTGTCGGCGAGACTAACATTCCCCCTTTACCTGCTTCTGCTAGGATCTAACAGAACGGGACTCCGGCTCTCACGCCCTGTCTCGGCCATCTCAATGGCTTCTTCCAGTATGACGGCCACCTCTGCGCCAAAAGAGGATAACCCGGCCCAAGCTCAGGGACGCTCTGGCTGGGAGGGGTCTGAGGTGACCCCGGTCGACATATCTTGGATAACCACCACCCGACGCATCCCGGGACTCCCGGCCGGCGTAGCATGCCGCCTGCCTGCCGGCGAAACTGTGCCGGCACCTGAACCCACCGAGAGGGTGGTCTTTGTTAGATGTATATTTGTATATGTGTATTTCCCCACCTGTTAGGGGGTTTCCTGCATATTCTCACCTGTACATGTAACTATATGTTGTGACCTTTGGCCCCCAGGGAATACATCTTGTCTATTCCTAACATGGTATCAGAGCATTAGGTTTAGCTCCTCTCCTCGGCCGCCGCCGCCGCTCCTCCGTTGCTGTTTTTCTCGTCCTTCGTGGTCGAGCTCTCTCGTCACCTCTGCCTCTGGCCGAGCTGCTCCCCGCCGTTCTCCCATATTCAGCCCCAGATTCAGATCGAGATCTCGCCGCTCATCCTCGATCTCGTCTGGCCCGGGTCGGCCCGCCCACTCCCATCCGGTGCGAGGACCTCGACGCGCCCCACCAGGATCCCGCCCGGACTTGGTCCCATAGGTCCCGCCCGTCACCCGTCACCCGTCTCCCGTCTCCGCCTCGGCCTCGCTTGGCCGCCTCTGCTGCTTCGGCCTCGTCGATCCCTGCATCAGGCGCTCGTCCTCGTCAAGCGCCTGGTACTCGTCCCCGAGCGTCTGCTTCCGTCGGCCGGCCCTGTCTCGGCCGCTTTCTGTTCCGGCCTCAATTTTCCCCAGAATAGGTTTGTACTGCCCCGATCTAGCTTATCCCAGTGCTCAAATCATCGGTGGTACCCTGATCTAGGCGGAATTGGCCAGAATCTGCAGGCTCGTGAGTTGATCAGATCCAATTGCAAAAAAAAGAGAGAGTGAGAGAGAGAGCTATGTCTTCTTCTTCGTCGTCGTCGGGCTACCTTGCGATTCCTAGCTGCCTGGTGATCTTTGATGGCGCGAATTACCCTGATTTCGCTGCCTTTATGCGTGTCCACATGCGTGGTCTTCGCCTTTGGGGTGTGCTTTCCGGCGAGGTCCCCTGTCCGCCGCGCCCCACTACTCCTACGGCGCCTATTCCTCCGACGCCCGTTGCCCTTGCCCCCGATGCTACTCAGGAGGCCAAGGATGCAGCCAAGAGTGCTGATGCTACTGCTCTAGCTGAGTATGACCGACATGTCTAGGAGTATTCTGACGCTCTTGCGACCTACCGGCTGGATCTGACTGACTACACTCAGTGGATAGATGAGGATGCTCATGCTGCTGCTGTTCTTACTTCCAGTGTTTTGCCTCAGTATGCTGCTGAGTTCATGGGTCTTCCCACTGTTGCTGCTCAGTGGGCCTTTCTTCGTCAGCGCTATCAGCCGTCTGGGGATGCTCTTTACCTGTCTGTGGTTTGCTAGGAGCATGCTCTTCAGCAGGGTGATTCTACCATTGATGAGTTCTACACTCAGAGTGCTGCTATCTGGCGCCAGCTTGATTCTCTTCGTACAGCTGTGTGTGCCACTTGTCCCTGCTGTCTGACTGTGCGCGCTGATCTGGAATTTCAGCGTGTATATGAGTTCTTGTCTTGGCTCCGCAAGGAGTTCGAGCCTCGTCGCGCCTAGCTTCTTGCTCGTGGTCGTGTCCCGCTCTCTGAGGTGCTGTCTGAGCTTCGTGCTGAGGAGACTCATCTTCGTGGTGCTGGTCTTCTTGAGGTTCCCTCTGTACTTGCTGCTCGTGGTCCTCCTGTGCCGTCGGCTCCGTTACGGTCTCCAGTGCTGCCGATACTCTCTACTCCTCCGGTCCAGGGCCAGAGTCAGCCTCAGCAGCCTCGCGGTCAGAACCACAATCCTCGTCCTCCCTGCTCCTACTGTGGCAAGCCTGGCCATGATTTCTCTAGCTGCTAGAGGAGGGATCCCAGTTTACGTCAGCAGTTCCACGCTCGTCAGCAGGCTGGTTCTTCAAGATCTTCTGCAGTTGCACTCTCTGAGCAGGACATTCTTCGGGGTATTCGTAGTCTGCTCGCTACTACAGGCTCTTCCTCGTCAGGCACTGCTGGTCCCGTGTCTACCTCTTCTGGCACCGCGCGACCACCACCTTCTGCACAGTCAGGTATGTCCCCGTGGTATCTGGATTCTGGAGCTTCCTTTCATATGACCTCTTGATACGTCCAATTTGCATCACTATTTTGTATCATAATTTACTGTTATTCATTGATATATTTCATATTTAGGTATGATACTTATGTTATTTCCTTTGTTTTCACATGTTTGATGATCATCGGAGTAGTTGCTGCCGGAGTCAGGATTCTGCTGGAAAAAGGACCATCAAGAGACCATATTTTGAAGATCAGGAAAATTCCAGAAAAATACCCAGAAATTATATTTTACCAGAAGACTCACGGAGCCAGAAGGAGGGGTCGAGAGAGGCCAGGGGGGCCCCACACGCTAGGGTGACGCGGCCAGCCCCCTGGCCGCGCCAGCCCTGTGTGAGGGAGCTCTGGCCCACCTCTGGTCTCGCCCCTTCGCGTACATCATCGTCCCCGAAAACCTAAGTCAAGGGGGGGGGGGTTCAGAGTTAGACACAGCCGCCTCTGCGGGGCGGAGAACACCAGAGAGAGAAAGCTCTCCGGCAGGGAGAAATCTGCCGGGGAAATTCCTTCCCGGAGAGGGGAGATCGTCGCCATCGTCATCACCATCGCACCGGACTTCATCGGGATCATCGTCGTCATCATCTCCATCACCAGCACCTTCATCTCCACCATCACCTCGCCATCCCGCTGTAACATCTTGAGTTGGATCTTGTTATATTCATAGGGGAAACTTTCCCGGTGCTGATTACTCTTGTAGTTGATGCTATTGAGTGGAACCGTTGAATTAAGGTTTATGTTCAGATTGTTATTTACCATTATTTCACCTCTGATCATGATCCATATGATGTCTTGTGAGTAGTTCGTTTAGTTCTCGAGGACATGGGAGAAGTCAAGATGTTAGTAGTGAATTATTGTTGAGAAATATTTAATGGTTTGATATTGTTGTGGTGCTATTTCACTAGTGGTGTCATGTGAACGTCGACTACATGATACTTCACCATTTATGGGCCTAGTGAGATGCATTGTGTATTTGGTCACCGATTGTGGGGTTGCTGGAGTGACAGAAACCTAAACCTCCGTTGGGAAACCATTGCACCAGGGAGCGTAGGATCATAGAGTTTAAGGCTGTGGTTAGATTTATCTTAATTACTTTCTTGTATTTGCAGATGCTTGCAAGGGGTATAATCACAAGTGTGTATTTATCCTAGTAAGGGTAGTGCGCTAGCACAGGTTCACCCCCATAACACTTACCAAACCAATAAATACTATTGGCTCTATGAAGCGAAAGCTCTTGACAGAAACCTCCCGTGTGTCCTCGAGAACGTTTGGTTATTATAAGAACACAACCGGCTTGTCCTTTGCTGAATAAAGGATTGGGCCACTTGCTGCAATTGTTACTACTGTCTTTTATTTACTCGCACTTTATTTACTCGTATTACCAAATACTCCTGAAAACCTGTTTGCTAGTATTTACAGTGATTCCTTGATCAAAACTGCTCATCAACACCTTCTGCTCCTCGTTGGGTTCGACACTCTTATTTATCGAAAGTACTACGATACACCCCCTATACTTGTGGGTCATCGAGACTATTTTCTGGCGCCGTTGCCGGGGAGTGTAGCGCTATTGAAGAGTGGAATTGGTAAAGGTAACCGTCGCTGTGAGTATTGTTTTTATTTTGTCTTTTATTTTACTCTGCTATGGAGAACTCTCCATTTGGTTTCCTATTTGGAAACACATCTACTGCTGCTGCTGCACATGCGGAGGAACCACCACCGCCACCGCCTGCTGAAATTGATCCTTTTAAAATACCTATGAAAATTGTTGGGCGTATTATGGATAACTGCTATTCAGGAGATGGAACTGTCCATCCGGGTGATCACTTATTATTTATACATGAATTATGCGAGTTGTTCAGGTGTGCAGGTATTTCACCAAGCCAGGTCAAGAAGAAATTATTCTCTATATCATTGAAAGGCAGAGCTGAAGAGTGGTATCGACTACTCCAAGATGGTCCATCTATGGCATGGGAGGATATTGTGCCTCTCTTTTATTCCAAGTTTTATCCTCCAAGTGAAATTCATAAAGACCGTAACAAGATATATAATTTTTGGCCTCATGATGGAGAGAGTATTGCCCAAGCGTGGGGGAGATTAAAGTTACTAATGCTCAAATGCCCCATTCATGAGCTCCCCAATAATATTGTTATTGATAATTTTTATGCGCGGCTTACTCTTCCTGATAAGGATTATTTGGATGCTTCTTGTTTTGGATCATTCACTCATATGAAAGAAGATGCTAAGTGGAAACTTCTTGACCGTATACAAGAGAATGATGAAGGTTGGGAAAACGACAAAGGTAGGAAGTCAGGTATAAAATATGATTATGAATGCATTAAATCTTTTATGGGAACCGATGACTTTCATAGTGTTAGCGCTGCTTATGGTCTTGATTCCCAAATACTTGCTAATTGTCTTAAGGCCTTTGCCTCTTATATTGATGTTCCAAAGAAAGATTGGAACAAATATCATGCGCCTTACAAAGATTCTATTAGTCATATACCTGCTGCAGCTACAGAAGTTTGTACGGTTGATAGCATCGTTCCTGAACCTTATATTGAGAAGACACCTTTCCCTGCGAAGGTAAAGAAGTACTCTACTTTGGTAAGTGTGTCTAATAAAAGTACTAAGAAAGCTGCAGAGCCTGATGAGCAAATTACTATTAAGTCTCCTGTTGCTATATTGAAAGATCTTGTTACTAAAGATGTAGGAGATGAATATATTCTTTTTTGTGAAGATGCTTCTAACATTCTCTCGCATCCTAAAAAGCATAGGAAAGCAAGTGTTCCTGTTATTTCTGTCAGGATTGGAGATCATTGCTATTATGGCTTATGTGATATTGGTGCTAGTGCAAGTGCTATTCCTTTGGAGCTTTATAAAGAAATTATGCACGAGATTGGCGCTTGTGAACTTGAAGATATTGATGTGGTTGTTCAGCTTGCTAACCGAGAAACTGTTTGGCCTCTTGGTATTGTTCGAGATGTGGAAGTTCTATGTGGTAAGACTAAGTACCCTACTGATTTTCTAGTACTTGGTAAGGAGGCTAGTAAAACTTGTCCTATTATTTTTGGTAGACCCTTTTTGAACACTTGTGGCGCCATAATAGATTGTAAGAAAGAGAAAATTTTTACTAAGTTTAATGGAGAATCTTATGAGTTTAATTTTTGCAAGTTTGCTAAGACTTCTTATGAAAATGACACGCCTAATGAAAATTTTCGAGTTGAGCAGCTTGCTTCTATTGCTCTTGCTCCTAATAATGCCTTGCAGCAATTCATGGAAGATCACGAAAGTGATGTTTTTAGCAAGGAAAGAGAAGAGATTGACGATATTCTCCTTCGTCAACCACCATTACTCAAGCATAATCTACCTGTGGAGGATCTTGGTACCACTTTGCCGCCTAAAGAAGATCCTGTGTTTGAATTAAAACCTTTGCCTGATGACCTCAAATATGCTTATATTGATGATAAGAAAATATATCCTGTTATTATTAGTTCTAAACTTTCAGGAAAGGAAGAAGAAAGATTATTGGAGATATTGAAGAAACACCAAGGAGCTATGGGATATACTCTTGATGATTTAAAAGGGATTTCTCCTACTTTATGTCAGCATGCCATTAATATGGAGAAAGACGCGAAGCCAGTTGTGGAGCATCAGCGCCGCCTAATTCCCAAGATGAAGGATGTGGTAAGAAATGAGGTATTAAAGCTCCTTGATGCTGGTATTATTTATCCTATAGCTGATAGTAGATGGGTTAGTCCTGTTCATTGTGTTCCTAAGAAAGGAGGTATGACTGTTGTACCTAATGAGAATAACGAGCTTATTTCTCAAAGGGTAGTTGTTGGCTATAGAATGTGCATTGATTATCGGAAGGTAAACAAAGTTACTAAGAAAGATCATTACCCTTTACCGTTTATAGATCAAATGCTAGAAAGGTTGTCTAAGAAGACTCATTTTTGTTTCCTTGATGGTTATTCTGGTTTTTCTCAAATTGCTGTTAAGAAGGATGATCAAGAGAAAACCACTTTTACTTGTCCTTATGGAACTTATGCTTATAGACGTATGCCGTTTGGTTTATGCAATGCTCCTGCTACTTTTCAAAGATGTATGTCTGCTATTTTTCATGGTTTTTGTGAAGAAATTGTGGAGGTCTTCATGGACGATTTCTCCATCTATGGAACTTCTTTTGATAATTGTTTGCACAACCTTGATAAAGTTTTGCAGAGGTGCGAAGAAACTAACCTTGTTCTTAATTGGGAGAAATGCCACTTTATGGTGAATGAAGGAATTGTCCTTGGACATAAAATTTCTGAAAGAGGTATTGAAGTTGACAGAGCAAAAGTGGAGGCAATTGAGAAAATGCCATATCCAAGAGATGTTAAAGGTATTCGTAGTATTCTTGGTCATGCTGGTTTCTATAGGAGGTTTATTAAAGATTTCTCTAAGATTTCAAAGCCTCTTACCAATCTTCTTCAAAAGGATGTACCGTTTGTCTTTGATGATGATTGTAAGGAAGCTTTTGAAACTCTTAAGAAGGCTTTAACTACTGCTCCTATTGTTCAACCACCTGATTGGAATTTACCTTTTGAAATTATGTGTGATGCTAGTGATTTTGCTGTTGGTGCTGTTCTTGGACAGCGCATAGATAATAAGTTGAATGTTATTCATTATGCTAGTAAGACTCTTGATGCTGCTCAGAAGAATTATGCCACTACTGAGAAAGAGTTTCTTGCTGTTGTTTTTGCGTGTGATAAGTTTAGATCTTACATTGTTGATTCTAAAGTTACTATTCATACTGATCACGCTGCTATTAGATATCTTATGACTAAGAAGGATGCTAAGCCTAGGCTTATTAGATGGGTGTTACTTTTACAAGAGTTTGATTTGCATATCGTAGATAGGAAAGGTGCTGAAAATCCTGTGGCTGACAACTTGTCTAGATTGGAAAACATTTCTTTTGATCCTATTCCTGTTAATGATAGTTTTCCAAATGAACAGTTGGCTGCAATTAATGTAACTTCACGAGACCTTCCTTGGTATGCTGATTATGCTAACTTTATTGTTTCCAAGTATTTGCCTCCGACCTTTACAGCTCAGCAAAGAAGAAAATTCTTCTATGACTTAAGGCATTATTTTTGGGATGACCCACATTTATATAAAGAAGGAGTTGATGATATTATGAGAAGATGCATACCAGAATATGAGCAACAAGAGATATTAAGAAAATGTCATAGCAGTGCTTATGGAGGGCATCATGCTGGAGATAGAACCGCACAGAAGGTTCTACAATCAGGTTTTTATTGGCCAACCCTCTTTAAAGATGCCAGAAGGTATGTTTTATCTTGCGATGAATGTCAAAGAGTTGGTAATATTTCTAGACGCAATGAGATGCCTATGAATTATACTCTTGTTATTGAACCGTTTGATTGTTGGGGATTTGACTTTATGGGTCCTTTTCCTCCTTCAAAAGGCTATACCCATATACTTGTTGCTGTCGATTATGTTACTAAATGGGTAGAAGCCATACCTACAAAGAGTGCCGATGGTGAGACTTCGTTAAAAATGCTTAAGGATGTTATTTTTCCTAGGTTCGGAGTGCCTAGATATCTTATGACTGACGGAGGTTCTCATTTTATTCACGGTAGTTTTAGAAAGACTCTTGCTAAGTATGATGTCAATCATAGAATTGCTTCTGCTTATCATCCCCAAACTAGTGGGCAGGTAGAGCTTTCAAATAGAGAGATTGAGTCTATCTTGCAGAAGACTGTTAGTAGATCTAGGAAAAACTGGGCTAGTAAGTTAAATGACGCTTTATGGGCTTATAGAACTGCTTATAAGAACCACATGGGTATGTCTCCTTATAAGATGGTTTACGGAAAAGCGTGTCACCTGCCTTTAGAATTAGAACACAAAGCTTTTTGGGCAGTGAGAGAGCTTAATAGAGATTTTAAACTAGCCGGTAATAAAAGGTTGTTAGATTTGAGTTCTCTAGATGAGTGGAGAAACGAAGCGTATGAGAATGCCAGACTTTTCAAAGAGAAAGTCAAGCAATGGCATGATAAGAGAATTCTTAAGAGAGAGTTTCATGTTGGTGAGAAAGTTCTATTGTATAGGTCTCGTCTCAGATTTTTTGCAGGTAAATTACTTTCTAAATGGGAAGGAACATATGTTATTGTGGAAGTGTACCGCTCAGGTGCTATAAAAATTGCTTCATTAAAAGATGATTCTACACAAGTGGTGAATGGGCAAAGACTCAAACATTATATTTCTGGAGATTCTTATAATGAAGATGTTGATGTTATTGAAACAGTTTCTCTGGAGGATTACATCCAAGACAAACTGCAGGAACCTGCAGAGTTCGTTTTCGAATAGGTAACAGTTCTAGTCAGAAAAGTTTCGCGAAAAGTTCTTCCTTTAATATTTTTGCTGTTTTTAATAAATATGAAAAATCACGAGACGAAAACGGGGAGGAAAAGAAGTCCGTGTGTATCTCACACACGGGTGGCGCAGGCCCACCCCTGGCCGCGCCACCTACGTGTGAGAACACACCGGAACTCGTTTCCATCCCGGTTTCCTCCTGTGACTTCGTTTCAATGCATAATTTTCGCCTATTTATCCCCCCGGAGTCCCCGAGGTCTGTATATCGTTTTCTCGTCGTGTTTTGTTTTGAGCTGTTTCTGTCAGGAGTTGATCTTAAGCTTTGGGAAGTCATGGCCTCTTCAAGCGGGGACAAGGAGAAGACACCTCCGGAAGATGGCATCAAAGACTTTCGGCTGAAAGAAGAGGTTGAAAGCGAAGATGAGGAGGAAGATCAAGGTCCAAGGCCAAGCACCGTGATTGCCAGCATAGGGGTGGTGACAGATCATGACAAGTTCAAGAAGAGCGCTCGCATAAGGACCGGAGGAGGTGTGCCGCATCACACCTTAGCTCCACAGACATCTCCGCCAAGCCAAAATCCATTCCATACTCTAATTCATGAACATCAGTTCCAAAAGGTGCCCAAATCACGATTACCCTCTGGCTGGGATATAGATCGTTCTAACAATGCAGGAACAGGAAGCTCCAAGAGTGAAGAAGGTTGGGGAAATAATTCCAAGAGTTGGGATTCTCTTGCTGACAGGTTCATGAACCGTATTGAGCACAATTCTGAGATGATTCGTAACCTCGAGTACAAGATTGATGATCTGAAGGATTTGATTGAGAAGCTTATTAGAGATTATTGATGCTTCAGGTGAATGTGGCAACAGACAGTCCTTGTGCGTGGTGAATGACCAGCCCGTTGGGAACCCCAAGAGGAAGGTATGATGAGTGCAGCAGCAAGTTTTCCCTCAGTTAAGAAACCAAGGTTTATCGAACAGGAGAAGGGAGACGATGACGACTGAAGGTGTTTGTGGAACCTGCACACACACAGACAAATACTTTGTTCCCAACTTGCGATGAGGTTGTCAATCTCACCGGTTTGCTTGAAACAAAGGTTATGAGTGTATCGAGTGGAAAACAGTAGAGTATGCGAGTAAAGTAAACAGTGCGAGAAAAGTAAACAGGTGATTGCAATATGATTAAAATAGGACCGGGGTCCACAGTTCACTAGTGGTGTCTCTCCATAGATAAATAACATGCTGGGTAAACAAATTACAGTTGGGCAATTGATAGAATAAAGATAACGTGATATGTCAAGAAGATCACTATGAGATTCACTCTGGGCATTACAACAAAATACATAGACCGCCATCCAACTACATCTATGACTAATAATCCACCCCCGGGGATATCATCCGAACACCCTAGAAGTATTAAGTTGCGAACAACAGATAATTGCATTAAGCAAAGTGTGTAATGTAAACAAAGCATATGCCCTTGAGCATATGAATGTTGTTTTCTCCCTAGTAGCAACAGCACATCTACCACCTTAGAGGTTTCTGTCACTCCCCCAGGTGAAATAGAGACATGAACCCACTATCGAGCATAAATACCCCCTCTTGGAGTCACTAGCAACTACTCGGCCAAGATAGCTACTAACAACGGAGAGCATGCAAGATCATAAACATCATAGAGATAACAAAAGATATAATCCAGTACAACAACTTAATCATAAACACCAATATTCATCGGATCCCAACAAACCAACATCATAGAATTACATAACGGTGATCTCAATCATGTAGGGCAGCTCATGAGATCTAAACATGAAGCACATGGTGGAGAAGACAACCATCTAGCTACTGCTATGGACCCATAGTCCAAGGTAGACTACTCACTCATCGCTCCGGAGGCAAGCATGGCGATGAAGAAGACCTCCGGTGGCGATTCCCCTCTCCGGCAGGGTGCCGGGAAGAGCTTCTGGACCCTCCCGATCTTCGGGTCGACGGCGGCGGCGGATCGCGATGTATTCTGGAAAATTGATCGGGCTCTTAGGTTTTTCTCGTCAGGGGGTATATGTAGGCGAAAGGGGGCTGTCAGAGGTGGAGCCACGCGGCCTCACACGGGGCTGGCGCGGCCAGGGGCCAGGCCGCGCCGCCCCTGTGTGTGGGGGCCACGTGGCCCCCCTCCGTCAGGTCTTCGGATGTTTGGGAGCTTCCCGGTGAAATATGACTTCAGGAACTTGTTTCGTCCAATTCCGAGAATATTTCCTGTGTATCACTTCTGAAACACAAAAACAGCAGAAAACAGGAAACTGGCACTGTGGCACTTCGTTAATAGGTTAGTTCCGGAAAATGTATAAAAGTGCCACTAAGTGTAACGAAACAATAGGCAAATGGTGTAAAAACAAGCATGGAGCATCAAAAATTATAGATACGTTTGAGACGTATCAAGCATCCCCAAGCTTAACTCCTGCTCGTCCTCGAGTAGGTAAGTGATAACAAAGAATAATTTTTGAGGTGACATGCACCTACACAATCTTGATCATATATGTAAGCATTGATGAGCTGGGATCAATAGAACTTAAAACATGGGCATGAAAGATATAATCATGACAATAAGAACTTAGCAACCATGTTGCAAACATGCAAATGAACACAAACAAAATATCATGATAATGAAACAATGAAAGTCAAACGTGTGTTCTAATCATAAGGAAAAACATACAAATGGTTTTCAGCTTGTCCTTCAAAGAGAGCAAAACATAAATGCATAGGACACCTCAAAGTTTAAGAGGGCGACTAGATACAAATAATTTAAGAACAAGTGAAACCAACAATATGAGTCAATCAATGAACTTTGGGACAATGCATATCACACTAAGAATGACAACTATGCTCTCTTAATGGTGCATAAAGAAAGAAGGTGGTGACTCAACATAAAAGTAAAAGAAAGGCCCTTCGCAGAGGGAAGCAGTGATTTAAACATGTGCTAGAGCTTTTCATTTGTAAAACAGAGATAAAACTTGATTTTGAGAGGTGGTTGTCTTTGTCAACGACTGGCAACGGGGTTCTTACTATCTTCCATACAAAAATAAAGCAAGTTTTTGAGAGAGAGAGATTGGCACTTCGTGCTCTTTTTATAAAACTTGGCACTCCTCCCCACCTTTTCCTTTCACATACCATGGCTAACCGATTCCATCGGGTGCCCACCAACATTCACATTCATTGGAGGAGTGCCTTTTTTTCTTTTTTTTCCTTTTTTTTCTTTTTGGAATAAACAATATGGAAGATAGCAAATCCGACCACTACGTCCCCATGAGCTGAAAACAGTGTCACAAAACGAGAAGTATTTTGAAGGTTTTTTGAAAGGTAGCACACGAAAATTTTACTTTGGAATGGCTTACAAATACCATGCATAGGAGTTTATAGTGGACACAATGGCAAACTTGGCTTTTAGGAGTTGGATGCACGAGTAGAGCTCATACTCAGTACAAGGCGAGGGCTAGCAAAAGACTGGGAGCGACCAACTAAGAGAGCAGTAATGGCCATAGTCATGCAAAGCGACAAAGCGACATTAAAAGAAGCATACGATGGCATCAAAAGTCAAAAACTAAATGATCATGAAGGCTAATGGCAACCTTGGAAGAGTCTAACATGTGTGAGCATGCGCCAAGTCAACCCAAATAAAGCATCAAGGAGAAAACCAAAATAATGCTTCCATACAATAAAAACAACGCATGATTTTTTCAAAGGCTCATTAAGCAATCTCAGTTATTTGAGACAAGTCATGCTACAGCAAAACCACTAAGCATACTATCAAAAAGACATCAAGCATGACATGAAAAAGCCTAAGCCGCAGTCTACACAAGCTCCTTCTTGTACCACTATTTTGCACAAAGCTTTTTCTCTTTTCCAACACCATTTGAAATTTTTAAAGACAACCTCTTTTGATGAAAACCAATAAAGTTCAGAGGCAAAAATACACCTTGATGAAAAAATATGACAAGATCTGAATGCATATCAAGGCGAAAACGAAAACCAAAAGCAGTAGCAGAAAAACTAGAATGCTCGATTAATAAGAGTGAAAACTAGAGCATTCTTTGCAAATGAAAACGAGTACATCTCCTCCAAAGGAAATTTGTTGGGGTCCAACCATTTATTGCAGCAAACAAACAAACTAAACAAACTAAGAAAACTAAAACAACTGACGCTCCAAGAAAAACACATAGTGCATGAAGCAATAAAAATATAGTGTTTTGAAAGGTGACCTGATTTTTGCCGATGAAGAAGGGGTGCCTCGGGGGCATCCCCAAGCTTTGACGCTTGTACTTCTTGGATATTTCTTGGGGTGATGCATGGGCATCCCCAAGCTTGAGCTTTTGTCCATTCTTCAACTCATCTCATCATTCTCCAATCCCTACACTTGAAAACTTCCTTCATACAAAACTAAACACAATTCTATTAGCAACATTAGTGTAAGCATAAAATATATTCAACCTCTTTTAGCTTCAGGTTTCAACCCAAAACCACCACATATAAAGTATATACTACTTTAGCAACTTCCACAAGAGTTCCATGATCAAAAAGAACTCAAAAGAAAGCGATAAAGTGGCAAAAACAAATATTGGCAGAAATCTGTTAAAACTGGACAGCTGATAATGGACGAATTTTTGAGGGATTTTCCGTTGCTCAAATCAAAAAGTGTTCAACTAAGAAAAGTTTGGATATAACCTGGGGAATATGCACAAGAAATCGCAGGTCCAAAAGATAAACAGAGAATTTTCACGAATTTTTACGGTGCAGCACCGAAAACAGTTTCAGGACAGCAATAACCCCAAATCTTTACCTCACTCAAATTAGAGGCTTCTCTTGGCACAAAAACGAAATAAACAAGATAAGGAGCGGTTATTACAGTAGTAATGACTTCCAAGACTCAAATAAAAGAAAAATTACTGAAAAGTAAACAATGGGTTATCTCCCAAGAGTGCTTTTCTTTAACGCCTTTGAGCTAGGCGCAGAAAATTGCGAATCAAGTAATATCAATAGATGAAGCATTAAGATCAACAGCAGAGATCTTTTCAACGATGAAGGAAAATGTGTTCAACTGAGTTTTTGAAACTCCTTTACTATCACGCTTTGGCACACTTCTTTCATCGAAAAGATTTTCAGGGCAAATCCAACTAGAATTCTTTTCCCAAGCATCATGAATTCCTATAAGTTCATAAGGTATTGGTGTTTTAAAATCATCAGGCGTACCAACAACCTTAACAGGCGAGCTAAGCTTATTAAACTTCTTAAAAACCTTCCTAGCCTCAATTGCAACATCTCTAAATTCTGTGTGCAAGGTTTCTAAGATGAAAGCTTTCTTTTCGGGATCCTCAATTTCATGAAGCTTAAGGAACATGTATTGCATAGAAGAATTAAGACTAGCAAACCTAGTTTCCAATATGTCAATTAAATAAATAGAAGCAACTTCAATACTAGGAGCAAGCTCAACCCAAGACTTTTCCTCATCTTCATCATGCATACTAATGTGATTAAAGAACTCCTCAATGTTACTTTTGCCAATAATCGACCCACTCCCTACAGAGAGGTCCTCCAGAACGAACTTAGGAAACGACATGATAAACTAAAGTAAAGAAATAACAACTACCAAGGATTCTAATTTTTTTGGGTTTTTGATATAAAAAGCAATGCAGGTAAAATAAAATAAAGTAAAGCAAAACAAATAACAAAGTAAAGAATGTGTGTGCGAAGAACTCCCCTCGCAGAAGTCTTCTCTTCCTTCCCCGGCAACGGCGCCAGAAAAGTAGCTGATGCTTCAGGTGAATGTGGCAACAGACAGTCCTTGTGCGTGGTGAATGACCAGCCCGTTGGGAACCCCAAGAGGAAGATATGATGAGTGCAGCAGCAAGTTTTCCCTCAGTTAAGAAACCAAGGTTTATCGAACAGGAGAAGGGAGACAATGACGACTGAAGGTGTTTGTGGAACCTGCACACACACAGACAAATACTTTGTTCCCAACTTGCGATGAGGTTGTCAATCTCACCGGTTTGCTTGAAACAAAGGTTATGAGTGTATCGAGTGGAAAACAGTAGAGTATGCGAGTAAAGTAAACAGTGCGGGAAAAGTAAACAGGTGATTGCAATATGATTAAAATAGGACCGGGGTCCACAGTTCACTAGTGGTGTCTCTCCATAGATAAATAACATGCTGGGTAAACAAATTACAGTTGGGCAATTGATAGAATAAATATAACGTGATATGTCAAGAAGATCACTATGAGATTCACTCTGGGCATTACAACAAAATACATAGACCGCCATCCAACTACATCTATGACTAATAATCCACCCCCGGGGATATCATCCGAACACCCTAGAAGTATTAAGTTGCGAACAACAGATAATTGCATTAAGCAAAGTGTGTAATGTAAACAAAGCATATGCCCTTGAGCATATGCATGTTGTTTTCTCCCTAGTAGCAACAACACATCTACCACCTTAGAGGTTTCTGTCACTCCCCCAGGTGAAATAGAGACATGAACCCACTATCGAGCATAAATACCCCCTCTTGGAGTCACTAGCAACTACTCGGCCAAGATAGCTACTAACAACGGAGAGCATGCAAGATCATAAACATCATAGAGATAACAAAAGATATAATTCAGTACAACAACTTAATCATAAACACCAATATTCATCGGATCCCAACAAACCAACATCATAGAATTACATAACGGTGATCTCAATCATGTAGGGCAGCTCATGAGATCTAAACATGAAGCACATGGTGGAGAAGACAACCATCTAGCTACTGCTATGGACCCATAGTCCAAGGTAGACTACTCACTCATCGCTCCGGAGGCAAGCATGGCGATGAAGAAGACCTCCGGTGGCGATTCCCCTCTCCGGCAGGGTGCCGGGAAGAGCTTCTGGACCCTCCCGATCTTCGGGTCGACGGCAGCGGCGGATCACGATGTATTCTGGAAAACTGATCGGGCTCTTAGGTTTTTCTCGTCAGGGGGTATATGTAGGCGAAAGGGGGCTGTCAGAGGTGGAGCCACGCGGCCTCACACGGGGCTGGCGCGGCCAGGGGCCAGGTCGCGCCGCCCCTGTGTGTGGGGGCCACGTGGCCCCCCTCCGTCAGGTCTTCGGATGTTTGGGAGCTCCCCGGTGAAATATGACTTCAGGAACTTGTTTCGTCCAATTCTGAGAATATTTCCTGTGTATCACTTCTGAAACACAAAAACAGCAGAAAATAGGAAACTGGCACTGTGGCACTTTGATACGTCCAAAACGTATCTACTTTCCCGAACACTTTTGCTATTGTTTCTCCTCTAACTTGAGTGTTTTGAATACAACTAACACGGACTGACGCTGTTTTCAGCAGAATTGCTCTGGTGTCTCGTTTTTGTGCAGAAATTCAACTTCCAGTAAAAATTCGGGAAAAATCACCAAAAATCATATTTCACCAGAAGACCCACGGAGCCAGAAGACCGGAGGGAGAGGTGGCTCGAGGAGCCGTCACACGTGGGCGGCGCGGCCCAGCCCTGGCCGCGCCACCCCTGTGTGAGGTGGCCCCAAGCCTCCTCTCGACCTCCCCTCTCGCGTACATATACCTCCTGACGACTTATGATCGGGGAGAGGGCGTTTTTCCCAGATAGACTTCCGCTGCGCCGCCGCCATCAGAAACCGCGATTCGGAACCAGAAACTCCGTTCTGGCACCCTGCCGGGACGGGGATTCGGAGGAGATCTTCATCACCATCATCACCGACGCTCCTCCATCGACCATCCATGACTCCCCCATCCATGTGTGAGTAATTCCCCCGCTGTAGGTGAGGGGATGGTAGGGATTGGATGAGATTGTTCATGTAATTTGATATGAGATTGATAGGGCATAGTGCCTAGTATCTTTATTTAGTGCCTATGACATTGTTGCAACTTGTTGTGCTTAATGCTTGTCACTTTGGGCCCGAGTGCCATGATTTCAGATCTGAACGTGTTGTTATTTCTATGATGATACTTGTTGTTTATGGTCTTACCTACAAGTTGTATACACATATTGTTGTCCAGAACCCGAGGCCCCAAAGTGACAGAAATTGGGATAACCGGAGGGGATGGCTATGATGTGAGGATCACATGTGTTCACCGAGTGCTAATGCTTTGCTCCGGTACTTTATTAAAAGGAGTACCTTAATTACCAGTAGTTTCCCTTGAGGCCCTGCTGCAACAGGTTGGTAGGACAAAAGATGTCGTGCAAGTTTCTCCTTGTGAGCACGCACGACTATATACGGAACACATGCCTATGATTGTTTGTACTAGGATGCTTTATCATTATTTATCTGCAATGCCCGTATCTCATTGATTTCATGAATTATCTTATCCATGCAACGCCCGTTATCCATCCCTATGCCTACAGTATTTGTTCCTACTGTTTACAACCGTTACTTCTACTACTGCTATTTTACTACTGCTGTTACTGTTTTCCTACTGTCACTGCTATAAAACTGTTGCTACTGATAAACCGCTGCGAGTGAGACTGTTTCCAGGTGCAGGTGAATTGACAATTCATTTGTTAAGGCTTACATATATTCTTTGGCTCCCCTTGTGTCGAATCAATAAATTTGGGTAATACTTCCCTCAAAGACTGTTGCGATCCCCTATACTTGTGGGTCATCAAGACTATTTTCTGGCGCCGTTGTCGGGGAGCATAGCTTTATCTGTAAGTTCACTTGGTATTCATATTGTTCGCTGCAATCCTTTCATCATGGGTAAACCTCGTGATGGAAAAGTTCCTATATTGCCATCCACTACAAGAAGAGGTACGACTCTCAATACCTCTGTTGCTCTTGATTCACCTTCTGTTATGAGTAAGTTGCTTACACCACCACACCCACACGTTACTGCTACTACTTCTGCTAAGATTGAAAGTGCCACTGATAATTTAGATGATGCTTCTACTGTGCTTGATGAGAGAGGTTCACTAGGTTCCTTTTTAGAAGCTACTATTGCTAGAGCTAAGTTGGGAAACACCACTGTTACACCTGTTAGTTCACCTGAGTCTAGGGAATGTCCTAGTGATGATTATGATGATGATGCTTATATTGAGCTTAATGATGATTTTATTGCAGAAGCACGTGCTGCTCGTGATACAGGTAATATTAAAGAGCTTCTTGCTAAACGTTCTGTTAGATATAATTTGTCTCCTGATCCTAAGTTTGCTGCTTCTCCTATCAACATTAGAGACAAGGATTATGATTTCTCTTTGGATTTATCTTACATATCTATTGTTGAGAAAACTCCCTTTTGTGGTACTAAAGATGAGAGTGCTATGGAGCACATGAATGAGCTTTCTACTTTGAGTAATTTGTTTTCTGATGATATTAAGCTCCGCACTTATTTTGTTGCTAAAATTTTTCCTTTCTCGTTGAAAGATGCTGCTAAAATTTGGTTTAATAACTTGTCTCCTGGATCCCTTACTAGTCCTATTGCTTTGGCTAATGCTTTCTTTCAGAAATATTTTCCCGCTAGTGCTCAACATGCTGCTGTGCAGAAAATCTTTGATTTTGAACAGGGAAAAGGAGAGAAATTGCCTGAATCTTGGACAAGGTTTTGTTCTTTAATTAGAGCTTTGCCTAAAGAACCATTGCCTAAGAATGAACTCCTTGATATATTTTATAATGGACTAACGGATGAATCTAAGTCATATTTGGATAGTTGTGCTGGTTGTGTTTTCAGGTAAAGAACTCCGGCTGAAGCAGAGGAGTTAATGGCTAAAATAAGCCGGAATCATGATGATTGGACCTTAGTTGGGCCAACACCAGCACCTACTCCTGCGCCATCTATAGAGCCCACACCGAAGAAGAGAGGGATGATTGAATTAAATGATGAAGTTATGAAGGAGGCTAAGAAAGCTCTTAAGGAGAAAGGTATTAAGGCCGAAGATGTAAAGAATTTACCTCCTATTGAAGAATTATGTAAGCCAATCCCTCGCTCATCTACTATTGAGGTACACTCTCTCCAACGCTTCGATGAAAGAGATATTCCCTACACTAAACCTCCTGAACAATGCTTGGATGAGTTTGATAATTTTATTGTTAAGCAAGAAAATTTTAATAGAATGGTACATAATCATCTGTTGGAGAATTCTAGAGTTATTAACAAGATGCAGGATATTGTGGAGAGAACCGCCAATGATGTGAAGATACTTGCTAAACATTTTCAAATGATTCAAACACAAATTGATCAGCTTACCAAAGTGCAGCAAGACCTGCTAGTTAATGCTGCAAGAGAGAAGCAAGCATGTGAAATACGCACAAGAAGTGGTGCTGCTACTCAAGACCCATTATATCCTGAAGGACATCCTAAGAGGGTTGAGCAAGATTCTCAACGTACCTCAAATGTTGATATCCCTCCTAAGAAGAAGAAGCATAAAACATCTGCAGAATCCTCTGATGCAGGTAAAGATCCTAACAGTGTTTCTATTTCTGATGCTGAAACAGAACCAGGAGATGTTCCAGATAAAGAAGAAGGTAAAGAAGAAGATAAAGGAGAAGCTGAGGAAGAACCGGAAAAGAGTAATAAAAAGGCAAAGTACACCAAAGAAGACTTCATTGCCAACAAGCATGGCAAGGAGAGGGAACCTTGGGTACAGAAGCCAATGCCTTTTCCTAGTAAGAAACACAAGTCCAAGGAAGAAGAACACTACAACAGGTTTTGTGAATGGATGAGACCTTTATTTTTGCAAATTCCTTTGACTGATGCTATTAGGATGCCTCCTTATGCAAAGTATATGAAAGATATTGTCACTAACAAAAGGAAAATTCCTAGTGAGGAAATTTCTACTTTACTTGCTAATTATTCTTTTGATGGTAAAGTTCCAGAGAAGCTTGGAGATCTAGGTATACCAACTATTCCTTGCTCCATTAAAAACAACTATGTTAGAACTGCTTTATGTGATTTGGGAGCTGGAGTTAGTGTCATGCCTTTTTCTCTTTATAAGAGACTTGATTTAGAAAAATTGGTTTCAACTGATATATCCTTGCAAATGGCTGATAAGTCTACTACTATTCCTATTGGTATATGCGAGAATGTTCCTGTTCAAGTTGCTAACAGCTGTTTAATATTAACTGATTTTGTTGTGTTAGAAATGCCTGAAGATGATAATATGTCTATTATTCTTGGGAGACCTTTTCTAAATACTGCAGGTGCTGTTATTAATTGTAATCAAGGAAAAGTCACTTTTAATGTTAATGACAAAGAATATACAGTTTATTTTCCCAAGAAGATTGATAGGAGGAATGCTCTAAATTCAATCAAGCATGTTGAGACCATCAAAGTTGGTCAAATTATTTGTTCAGAGCGAAAGCCCAAGGAAGAATGTCAAATTGTTATGGTTGGGACTATACCTATCAAAGTTGAGGTAACATAAGCATTAAGTGATATGCAAAGTTTTGCCTCATATAAAGTTAGTTTGGTAACAAGACTTGATCAACCTTGTTAGCAAAGTGAATTTATATGAACAAAACTTCGTTTTCACCGCATCCACTCCACCTCACTTGTATTTACTTTCATCAAACTTTATTCTTTCAGTTTAGTTGTATGATTACGAGTATCTCAGAGCTGTTGCATGCTTAGTTTTGATTTGTTTGAAATCTTTTCATCCTCGTTTTTCTGAGTTTTCTCGATATGCCAATTTCTGAAAAATCCTCGAAAATAAAGTTTCTCGAAAAATTCCAGAAAATTCTTTATAAATTTTTATGTCAAAAATGGGGCAGAGAGACACCTGGGTGGCACCAGGTGGGGCAGCCACGCCACCACACACACAGGTGGCGCGGCCCAGCCCTGGCCGCGCCACCCATGTGTGAGGGGGCCCCACCAGGCCACTCACTCATCTCTTCTTCCCCTGCTCTTTCTCTCTCCCGAAAAACACCGCCCCATTTGCTCAAGCTCGAGTTCGTGCTGTTCTTCGCCCAGATTTTCGATCTCCTTGTTCAGCCCAACATTTTTGCTGAAACTTGGATCAATTGCTCTTCGGTATGTGACTCCTCCGCTTGTCCAAGTAGATTTTCTTTTGGTAAAGTATTTCTTGAGTATTTTAGCATTGTAGGTGACAGTATAAATGAGTATGCATGCTTGTTCTATTGTTTAGAAAGATTATGTTGATGCATGATAGCTCTCTAGTGACTCACTATAGTAGTTTCCTACATTTGCTTATCTTTAAATCACTTTTTATGAGCTTGTTGAAAAATTTCAGAAATGGAGGAGAATGTGTATCAACTCTCTCAGCATGATCTAGAAGTGCATGATGTTATGAAAGTTCACCGTGAAGAGAAGGTCTTTCCTTCACTCTATCCATGCTCGGCATTCTTGAGTGCTGCTGGAATTCTTCATGATTTTCAAACCTTGCTTTCTAATGCGGGATTAGAATATTTTGTTGAGGGTGAACCGCCTCAATATGTTAAACTAACAATGTCTGTGGTGCAGGATTTCAGTTTTAGTTGGTCCACTTCTAACCCCATGGTTCATTATAAAATTTATAACAAACCTGTGGATTTGCCTCTTGATGTTTTCTGTACAGCTATTAGAGTACCACAGTGGGGATCGCTCGAGAAGATAAGGGGACAACCAAGGCAATTGTTAGAACTATACGAGGAGATTTGTCAAGGAAGAAGCTTCACAGGAGAGGGTGGTAAAATTCGAAACATTCATTTCCCATCCATTCGATATTTTGCCTTCTTCATTACCAAATGTGTTCTTGCTAGGAAGGCTGCAAGTAAGTTGTCTCTCCATGATTTAGTTTTTATTGCCGCTGCTTTAAGGCATGATAGAACTTACAATTTGGGTGCCTTAATTGCTTTCCGTCTAGATATTAACCGTGAAAAAGGGGGAATCTGTGGAGGGCTTATTGCTTCTCGCTTGCTAGCTTTTCATTGTGTTTTGCCCCATTCTCGAGATATACAGTTCCCCGTTGAGAAGCTTGGTCTTGATGCTATGGTTCAACATAAGTTTATTTCTCCTCCTGCTAGTTTGATTAATTTAACTTTTGAGCTAACCTTTTTCAAGAAGACTACCTGGAGGGTAGTAAAGACTGAACGATCAATCCGTTTGCCTGCACCTCTTTTGTTTAACCTTGATCGCAGGAATGGATGGTCACTCACTGAAGATGAGCTCGATGCATACGTAGAGGAGCACCCGCCGCCTGTGCACGATGAGGAGGACGCCGAAGAGTCGGGGCAGCCCTCCAGCACTACGAATTTTCCATATGAACAGCCTTATTATGATTATGCGCCATCAGCTTCATCTTCACGGGAACCAGGGTATGATTACTCCTATAATGACCCACCGGCTTGGAGCAGCTACCCAAGCCGGCATTGATCTCCACTTAGGCCAAAAGCCTAAGCTTGGGGGGAGGTACGCCGACGATTCACTCATCTACATATCATATTCTGTCGGTCCTTTGTATATTCATGTTTCGCTTTCTTTACTATTCTCGTTCTTGTTTTCATTGCTTCCAAAACACAAAAAGACCAAAAATATTTCCGTTGTTTCTCTCTATTTGGTTCTTTAGTTTTCTACCTTTGGTTTGCTTTACTTGCTATTTCGGTTTGCTACTTGAAAAGTCCAAAAATATTTTGCTTTGTTGCTATTTCCTTCCGCTTTTGCCTTCAAAAATCGAAAACTCCAAAAATATTTGTTGTTCTTCTTTGGTTTTGTAAAGTTTGTTGCAGAGTTCAGTCTCCCGTTACTCCATTGGAGCTTGGTATTCACTTTATATTATTCAAGCCACACAAGTGAAGAGCAATAATGACGACATATGACAATCCGAGATGTGGTAAGAGGCTGGTATGAACTCTATTTGTTTTCATTTTTGTACATATACTCATCTATGTGGACATGCTTAGTCGGTTCATGTAAGATATATGTCATCTAATGGATGCTTTGTAGTTCTTGCTTTCATATGATTAGTTTCAATCTACTATTAGCCTGTAGCATGTCATGTAGATGCTTGCATGCATTGTTTTATTCATAGTATGGTATGATATTGTGGTATCCACCTCTGAAAGCTCCATTTGAATCGACTTGGCACATGCTCATGCATGCATATGACTGAACAAAAATTCACTTAAGCCTCGATGATCTAATTTGCCTCAGAGTTCTTGTATCATTTTTATGCCTATATTAATTTTGTTTTGTCGCAAGCATGATTATGATAGTTATTGCTCTCTCGATTGTCGCTTCCCAGTCTTTTGCTAGCCTTCACTTGTACTGAGTATGAGCTCTACTCGTGCATCCAATTACCAAAACCAAGTCCTCCAAAGAGTCCACTATAAATTCCTATGCATGGTATTTGTAAGCCATTCCAAGTAAATTTTCATGTGCTACCTTTCAAAACTTTCAACTACTTCTCATTTTGTGCCACTGTTTTTAGCTCATGGGGACATAGTGGTCGGAATTGCTATCTTCCATATTAAATTAAGTACCCCTCGACTAGGCAGCTTCATCTGCTCATCATTAATTTTGCAAGGGAGCTGGTCAGACCATTATAATCTTAATTCTAAAGAAAGAAAAAAAGGCACTCCTCCAAAGGAATGTGAAAGTTGGTCGGCACCCGATGGAATCGGTTAGCCATGGTTTGAGAAAGGAAAAAGGTGGGGAGGAGTGCCAAAGCTTTATAAAAATAGCACCAATGTGCCAAATTTCAAAGAACTCGGAACCGCTCTCACTTGTTTATTATGGAAGATAGTAAGTCCCCATTGCTAGTCGTTGACATAGAACAACCACCTCTCAAAAGAACCTTTTATCTCTGTTTTACAAATGAAAAGCTCTAGCACATGTTAAATCACTGCTTCCCTCTGCGAAGGGCCATTCGTTTACTTTTATGTCGAGTCACCATCTTCTAACTTTAAGCACTTCTTGAGAGCGTAGCTGTTATTCTTAGTGTAATGTGCTTGTCCCAGAACACGGTTAATTGTGGTATAACTATGATGCTTGTATCTTTGATATTTCTACTTCTAGTCTTCCCTTGGACTTCAGGGGTGCCTCAGCATTTATGTTTTGCTCTACGAATAAAGGCAAGTGGGATACCATTTTCTCATATCATTTATGCATATTACAATCTTGTAGCTTCTCATGCACATGTTATTTGTTATTAGTGCATTGGCACTCTTTCATAGCTTGCTTGACTATGAGGTGACATTAGTTGCATATTTCTTATTATGAATTGCCTGAGTATTTGATCACATAGTTAGTATATATACATCATATGAGCAAATGTGTTCGTGAAAGTTTCTTTTATCGCTCTCAGTTGTTAACTGAATTGCTTGAGGACAAGCAAATAGCTAAGCTTGGGGGGAGTTGATACGTCCAAAATGTATCTACTTTCCCGAACACTTTTGCTATTGTTTCTCCTCTAACTTGAGTGTTTTGAATACAACTAACACGGACTGACGCTGTTTTCAGCAGAATTGCTCTGGTGTCTCGTTTTTGTGCAGAAATTCAACTTCCAGTAAAAATTCGGGAAAAATCACCAAAAATCATATTTCACCAGAAGACCCACGGAGCCAGAAGACCGGAGGGAGAGGTGGCTCGAGGAGCCGTCACACGTGGGCGGCGCGGCCCAGCCCTGGCCGCGCCACCCCTGTGTGAGGTGGCCCCAGGCCTCCTCTCGACCTCCCCTCTCGCGTACATATACCTCCTGACGACTTATGATCGGGGAGAGGGCGTTTTTCCCAGATAGACTTCCGCTGCGCCGCCGCCATCAGAAACCGCGATTCGGAACCAGAAACTCCGTTCTGGCACCCTGCCGGGACGGGGATTCGGAGGAGATCTTCATCACCATCATCACCGACGCTCCTCCATCGACCATCCATGACTCCCCCATCCATGTGTGAGTAATTCCCCCGCTGTAGGTGAGGGGATGGTAGGGATTGGATGAGATTGTTCATGTAATTTGATATGAGATTGATAGGGCATAGTGCCTAGTATCTTTATTTAGTGCCTATGACATTGTTGCAACTTGTTGTGCTTAATGCTTGTCACTTTGGGCCCGAGTGCCATGATTTCAGATCTGAACGTGTTGTTATTTCTATGATGATACTTGTTGTTTATGGTCTTACCTACAAGTTGTATACACATATTGTTGTCCGGAACCCGAGGCCCCAAAGTGACAGAAATTGGGATAACCAGAGGGGATGGCTATGATGTGAGGATCACATGTGTTCACCGAGTGCTAATGCTTTGCTCTGGTACTTTATTAAAAGGAGTACCTTAATTACCAGTAGTTTCCCTTGAGGCCCTGCTGCAACAGGCTGGTAGGACAAAAGATGTCGTGCAAGTTTCTCCTTGTGAGCACGCACGACTATATACGGAACACATGCCTATGATTGTTTTTACTAGGATGCTTTATCATTATTTATCTGCAATGCCCGTATCTCATTGATTTCATGAATTATCTTATCCATGCAACGCCCGTTATCCATCCCTATGCCTATAGTATTTGTTCCTACTGTTTACAACCGTTACTTCTACTACTGCTATTTTACTACTGCTGTTACTGTTTTCCTACTGTCACTGCTATAAAACTGTTGCTACTGATAAACCGCTGCAAGTGAGACTGTTTCCAGGTGCAGGTGAATTGACAATTCATTTGTTAAGGCTTACATATATTCTTTGGCTCCCCTTGTGTCGAATCAATAAATTTGGGTAATACTTCCCTCGAAGACTGTTGTGATCCCCTATACTTGTGGGTCATCACACTTCGTTAATAGGTTAGTTCCGGAAAATGTATAAAAGTGCCACTAAGTGTAACGAAACAATAGGCAAATGGTCTAAAAACAAGCATGGAGCATCAAAAATTATAGATACATTTGAGACGTATCAATTATCCACCACCACCGCCAAAGGAGTAATTCATCATCGGCATAGGCATCCCCTTGGCTTGTTCCAAGCTTGGGGGAGTGCCGCGGTATCACATCATTACCTTTTGTTCATTTACTTTTCAAGTAGAGTCTTATCATGAATAGAGAAGTTATCATATAGAATAGTTTGCAGTTGGAAGTATCCTCCTTAGTTAGTTATCTCTGTATCCCTTGGTGTGAGTTGCGGTAATGAAATATTAATGAGAAGTTTTATCGTTTACTTTTCGCACACTTTATGTTAGTCTGCAATCTCTCTTATGAGACTAGTCTTGTTGATTGGTATTGGTATCACATTGGGAGCTTGAGTAGATTTAGTTGGTTTTGGCAAACCTAGCTTGGTCAGTAGCAACTTTACCTTGAGGTTTGAGTAGAAAAGAATAAAGAAGTGCTTGTAGTTACATCACTTCAGTTTTCCTTATGTTTGACTTATAAGCATTGCTATTCTTAAAGTTAAAATCGTTGTACCTTCAAGGGAGTTTGCATGATTGTTCTTATTATATGTATGTTTGTTTGTTTCATGCAACTCTTATGCTTGCTACCCAACCTGGCTAGCCAAAAACCTGTACTGAGAGGAAATACCTCTCGTGCATCTAATTCCCAAAAGCCAAGTCACTTCCAAAGAGTCCACTATAAATTCCTATGCATGGTATTTTAAGCCATTCCAAGTAAATTTTCATGTGCTACCTTTCAAAAACTTTCAAACACTTCTCATTTTGTGCCACTGTTTTTAGCTCATGAGGATGTAGTGGATGGGTTTGTTATCTTCCATACTAAATTAAGTACCCCTCGACTAGGCAGCTTCATCTGCTCGTCATTAATTTTGCAAGGGAGCTGGTCAGACCATTATAATCTCAAAGGAAAGAAAAAAAAGGGCACTCCTCCAATGGATTGTGAAAGTTGGTCGGCACCCGATGGAATCGGTTAGCCATGGTTTGAGAAAGGAAAAAGGTGGGGAGGAGTGCAAAGCTATAAAAGAGCACCAAAGTGCCAACTAATTAAACATCTCGGAACCGCTCTCACTTGTTTAGTATGGAAGATATCAAGAACTCCGTTGCTAGTCGTTGACAAAAGCAACCACCTCTCAAAACAATTTTTACCTCTGTTTTACAAATGAAAAGCTCTAGCACATGTCTAATCCCTGCTTCCCTCTGCGAAGGGCCTATCGTTTACTTTTATGTTGAGTCAACCTATTTCCCTCTGTCTCAAGCAAGCATTTGAGTTGTTATGTTTCACTCATCCATATGTTGATCCGTTTAATCATGTTTATTATCTTCCTTGTTTTGTATAACGCTTTTGTCTGAAGGAATACATCTTTGAAAGCTTTCTATGAATGCAAAAGTTTACTTTGTTGAGCATATAGTCTTTGGTATATTAGCTCTGTTTTAAAAGGCTCCATCTTAAAGAAAGAATAGCTTGTTCATCGTTCTTTGACCAAGAACTAAGGTTTGCCATTGCCAATTATAATTTACCTTGTGCACCTTTACATGTGATTCCCTTTTACCTATTGCAAGTTTACATCTTATAAAGGGAAGTTGCTGTCTATTATAATTTGTGCCTTAGTGAATGTGATGCTTCTTGTCCGTATTTTGATTATCGACACTTCACTCCATAAACCGGTGGTCATGTTTACCGAGTTTAGTTTTCGCTTGGGGACAAGCGAGGTCTAAGCTTGGGGGGGTTGATACGTCCAATTTGCATCACTATTTTGTATCATAATTTACTGTTATTCATTGATATATTTCATATTTAGGTATGATACTTATGTTATTTCCTTTGTTTTCACATGTTTGATGATCATCGGAGTAGTTGCTGCCGGAGTCAGGATTCTGCTGGAAAAAGGACCATCAAGAGACCATATTTTGAAGATCAGGAAAATTCCAGAAAAATACCCAGAAATTATATTTTACCAGAAGACTCACGGAGCTAGAAGGAGGGGTCGAGAGAGGCCAGGGGGGCCCCACACGCTAGGGTGGCGCGGCCAGCCCCCTGGCCGCGCCAGCCCTGTGTGAGGGAGCTCTGGCCTACCTCTGGTCTCGCCCCTTTGCGTACATCATCGTCCCCAAAAACCTAAGTCAAGGGGGGGGGGGTTCAGAGTTAGACACAGCCGCCTCTGCAGGGCGGAGAACACCAGAGAGAGAAAGCTCTCTGGCAGGGAGAAATCTGCCAGGGAAATTCCTTCCCGGAGAGGGGAGATCGTCGCCATCGTCATCACCATCGCACTGGACTTCATCGGGATCATCGTCGTCATCATCTCCATCACCAGCACCTTCATCTCCACCATCACCTCGCCATCCCGCTGTAACATCTTGAGTTGGATCTTGTTATATTCATAGGGGAAACTTTCCCGGTGCTGATTACTCTTGTAGTTGATGCTATTGAGTGGAACCGTTGAATT
This sequence comes from Dactylis glomerata, assembly GCA_007115705.1. Lineage (NCBI taxonomy): Eukaryota > Viridiplantae > Streptophyta > Magnoliopsida > Poales > Poaceae > Dactylis > Dactylis glomerata. Next base: position 1,353,858 of record QXEO01000087.1, read on the forward strand.
AAGGTTTATGTTCAGATTGTTATTTACCATTATTTCACCTCTGATCATGATCCATATGATGTCTTGTGAGTAGTTCGTTTAGTTCTTGAGGACATGGGAGAAGTCAAGATGTTAGTAGTGAATTATTGTTGAGAAATATTTAATGGTTTGATATTGTTGTGGTGCTATTTCACTAGTGGTGTCATGTGAACGTCGACTACATGATACTTCACCATTTATGGGCCTAGTGAGATGCATTGTGTATTTGGTCACCGATTGTGGGGTTGCTGGAGTGACAGAAACCTAAACCTCCGTTGGGAAACCATTGCACCAGGGAGCGTAGGATCATAGAGTTTAAGGCTGTGGTTAGATTTATCTTAATTACTTTCTTGTATTTGCGGATGCTTGCAAGGGGTATAATCACAAGTGTGCATTTATCCTAGTAAGGGTAGTGCGCTAGCACAGGTTCACCCCCATAACACTTACCAAACCAATAAATACTATTGGCTCTATGAAGCGAAAGCTCTTGACAGAAACCTCCCATGTGTCCTCGAGAATGTTTGGTTTTTATAAGAACACAACTGGCTTGTCCTTTGCTGAATAAAGGATTGGGCCACTTGCTGCAATTGTTACTACTGTCTTTTATTTACTCGCACTTTATTTACTCATATTACCAAATACTCCTGAAAACCTGTTTGCTAGTATTTACAGTGATTCCTTGATCAAAACTGCTCATCAACACCTTCTGCTCCTCGTTGGGTTCGACACTCTTATTTATCGAAAGTACTACGATACACCCCCTATACTTGTGGGTCATCACCTCTGCGTCTTCTATTCTTTCTGCTCTTCATTCTCTCGTTTTTCCTGTTCGTGTTATCAGGGCTGATGGTACATCTCTTCCTGTTTCCCGTCGAGGCACCCTCTCTACTTCCTCTTTCTTTGTTCCTGATGTTTCTCATGTTCCTAGCCTTCAGATGAATCTTTTTTCTGCTAGCCAGCTTACTGATTCTGGTTGTGTCGTCGTGGTGAAACAACATATGCCATAGGATGGCTTAAATGGGGTCCGAGCTAAATGCGGGTGGATTCGGGAGAGGGGAACGGGCTAAAAAGCTCGACAGAAAGAGACACTGATCTACCCAGGTTCGGGGCTCTCGTAAGGAGATAACACCCCTACTCCTGCTCTACTGGTTATATATTTGGATCGATGGAGTATACAACAATGGTGCTTTCAAGCTCTCTGCCAGAGGAGGAAGATGAACTGCTAAGTGTAGGAACACAGAGAGACCAACCCTTTACCAGGGCTCCCTATGCCACCTTATATAGTGGTGGCCAGGGTTACAACGGTCACAAGAGACCAGAAGACACGGGCTACACTCCAAATAGGACTTGCTGACGAAGGCAACGACCCTTGACTTCCTCCCTGATTGCTCTCGATGGGACTTCATATCCCCTGTACCTTGTACTTCCAGGACTATGACCTTACCACTCTGAGGTAAGCTTGTACTCGTGCACAGTGAGGGTAGGTAACCTCACTGTGCACCCTGCCATCTTACTCTCCTACCATGCTTGGATGTTTCCTTCCTTGATTGTAGGGATGTGACACATTGGCTGACTTCTGTATTCCGGATATGACCGTTGGCCATACCCCGGACCTATATGCCGGACCAACGACCTACGAGGGTCGGGTAATCCGGCCTCCCTTGCTCCTGCACAACACATCAAATGGTTAGGCCGGCATATCTAAGTATATGCCGGCACACCTATATTAGTATTCCGGCTATACCGGCATATCCAAACACCAGCCAGGATATACACATATGCCGGACTGGCCGATGCTCCTATATTCCGGCCAGTCCCTTCATTGACAACCCAGCATAAGTCAACCATAGTCCTTGTATCTTTCTAGCCTTTTGACCCTACCGGGGGTCATCCCCCCGACACTAGTCCCCGAAGCTGCCGAGGTTCCCCAGTCATAACTGTGGAGCCTTGACAGGTTCAACATATCTTTCTTTTCATTATACTCCGGTTCTCCGGTATATCCCGACGATCGGATTATATGCCGGGACATCCACACATATCCCGGCCACTGTTCCTTCTCCAAATGTTATTCCGGCCAATCCCGAGGGTATTCCGGACAGAATATATTTCCCGGGCAGCTATGCCGACATACAGACGAGCCTTCCTCGAGAAGCCAAGCCTGACAGTTTGCATCGAAACTTGCAACTGCCCTGCCACCTTGAACGGTCACACGATGTGACGGTTCACAGCGCAGTTACTCCTCGCCATCATTGCGTCATGGCACGGTTACAGGAACCGCCGCCCCACTTCGTGCCGCCACATGGCGCCTCGCCACAGAAATGGTCGTGGTAGTGGAACACTCCCCACGACCCCCACGACCGGCCTCCTCGGTATAAATACGGGGTGGGGGTAACTTACTCATTTTACCCCCATCGCACCTTCTTCTTCCTCTGCTCCTCTGCCCCCCTGCGCTTCCCCGCCGGACCGAGGGACAGAGAAGGAACGCCGCCGAAGACCTGCGCCACTCCGGCACCTTCGCTCGACGACGACCGGTACCTGCATCGACGACACCGCCGCCGCCTCTTCTCCCCGCAGCATTGCAGGGAGATTGGATCTTCCTCTGTAGGCTCGCCACCGTCGCTCCATCGCCGTCGCCGGTGAGTTCCTCTTCCTCTGTTCTTCCTTTCCCTGCTCTTCTGCAACTAGGCTGCGGTAGCCCTACTGGTTTGGATTCATGGTAGTTCCTTTGCTGGATATTTCGTTGCTTCGATTAGCATTGTTAGCAGTGTTTCGTAATAGCTCACAGGTTTTCTTCCGCAGAAATTATATCCCTGTTTATTTCCGACTTTAACTGCCTCGGTAGATCTTCTATTCCTGCTAACATCTGTGAGAGCGGTATACCGGAGAGACTAACCTCCCGCTTTTCTCCGGCTTTGATAGGGATAACATCACGGGACTCCGGCTATCACGCCTTGTGCCGGCCATCCCGATGGCTTCATCGAGCATGACAGGTACCTCGGCATCGGAGGAAGATAACTCGGCCCGGGTCCAAGGACGCTCCGGCTGGGAGGGGTCGGAGGTCACCCCGGCCAACATATCCTGGGTCACCTCCACCAGGAGAGTCCCGGAGGGCGTAGCATGCCGGCTACCGGCAGGAGAAACTGTGCCGGCACCTGAACCCGGCGAACGCGTCGTCTTCATCGCCCACTTCGAGCGGGGCTTCGGTCTGCCGGTATCAGACTTCTTCCGGGACTTCCTCAACACCTATGATCTACAACCTCATCATATCCCGGCCAATGCCGTGATGATCCTCTCCGCCTTTGCTGCCTTTTGCGAAGGCTATGCCGGCATCGAGCCCCTTACCCAAGGCTGGGCGAAATACTTCCAACTGCGGAAGCAAGTCGTCCAAGAGCCGCCCCGGAGCAAGGATGACCCGCCGGAGACGGCCCAGGAAAAGAAGGACCGCCCCATGACCCTCTGCGGCGCAGCCACCATCATGTCCCGGAAGGGCTCGGACTTCCCCAAGGTGGAGCTCCTCGAATCTTGCAAGAAGTGGCAGAAGAGCTTCTTCTACGTCAAGAACACCACCGACGTGGATCTGCTCAACCTGCCGCCATTTGTGGACGAGCCACCTTTGGCTATGACGAATTGGACCTACAACCCTAAGAACTCGGTGATGCCGGTGAATGCGCTTCACCGGGTTAAGGGCGAGCTCCGGGATGCCGGTCTTACTCCTCAAGACCTGGTGGCCTGCTATATAAGCCGGCGCGTCTCCCCTCTGCAGCGCCGGTCGCACAAGATCTGCCAGATGAGCGGGCCCATGGACCCCACCCGGCATTCCACACACGAGCTGACTCCGGCCGACACTCTGCGGCGGATCAAGGATGTCTGCAAGTCCTCTCAGGCCACTTTTTCCTGGGGGCTAGAACCATACAGCCGGGATAGGCCCGCCCCAACGGTAAACCCTCTTGTCCGATACACAAACTCCATGTCCGGCACATAGATACTTAAGCCGACACATGTCTATTTACCGACACATATCCTGTTTGGCCCGAGATACTGCTATTTGCCGCCATATTTATAATGCATACAAGACTCCGACATACTTATTCCACCGGCATATTCCTTGTTTCTGACCTTTTGCTTTGCACTATGCAGAAGTTCAGCTTCCAAGCCATGGAGAACTCCCGGATCAAGATCGCGGCAGACCGCACTGTTGCGGATGTTGAAGATCCGGATCACTGGGATAAGCTACCCAGGAGCACCCGTGCAGCAGCTGCCATGGGTAAGGGCTCTTCATCCCGGCATTTCTCTCAAGACCGGAGTGACGATGACTCCTATGAAGACTGCCAGACGTTTATCTGCCCGACACCTCTTGCTTATGCTTTTCCAGAAACACCTATTGCTTACGGGTTTCCAATGCCATCCTCAGCTATCCCGGACGACATGGTTGTCGATGCCGCGCCTCTGAACCAGGGACCTCCTTCCACCGGCGGACGTACCGGCCGGAAGCGAGGTGTGAAGCCCCAACCCGACACACCTCAGAAGCCGAAGAGGCAGAAGGTCGGCGTACCTATCCCGAAGAAACAGAGACCTGTCGCCGCGGGGTAAGTTCCTTTTCTTTGCACTTCCCCCGACATATATCTTGCTCTGGTTATTAACTTGGTATTTTCTCTCTTTCAGGGCTCCTCTTGCGCCGGAACAAGCTTCTGGCTCGAGTGGCGGCCCCAAGATTACTAAGCCGGCAGAAACTGCCACCTCCGACATACCCTCGGCAAGTCACACGACCTCCCCGGCGCCGGCATCTTCGCCTGCGCCTGACAAGACCACCTCCCCGGCGAAGGACGTTCCTGCGCCGGAACAAGATACCTCTGCCCCCGAAGTCCACATGGACTCGGGGGCTCAACAGGAACCCTCGGCTCCTGATGTCCACATGGACATAGGAGCCCACCAAGAAGCACCAGACTCCGGCGCGCCCACCAGCGACGCCGGCACAACTGAAGACGCCGGCGCAAGCGACAAGAGCGCCGGCACAGACATCAAGGGCAAAGGCCCTTTAGTGCCGGAAGTCCGGACTATTCCAGATCCTGTTTCTGCTGGCCAAGATGCACCGGCCGCGCCGGAATAGCCCGCGCCCAAGACTCCTTCTGCTGAAAAGACTCCTGCACCGGCCAAGACCACGGCGCCGGCCAAGACCTCTGCCCCGGTCTGGTCCGGCACATTGAAGATTCAGCCGACCAAGACCGGCACTCCAACCACCGCCCCTGCTCCTTCTAAGGCAGCGCCTCGGACCAGCTCTGCTCTGGCCCTGCATCTTGGCAGGGCAGCAACCCGGCCTGGCTACCGGCGCAACTTCTTCGACACGCCAGAACTTGAGGGCGTCGTCCCCCTGGTGACTAAAAGTGATCAGAGCCTTGGGTCTCTCAAGGAGCACTGCGCCAGGTGGAACGAGGCCAGCTGTATGGACACTGCGGACTCAAGGAGCAAGAAGATGGCCGAAGCCGTGGCCAGTGGCGACCCAACCAACTTCCTGGCAGCGAAGCCCATACCGATCGCCTGCGAGCTCCTCAGCCTCCAGCAAAGACTTCACAAATTGGCCGATGCCACCAACGTAAGTCCTCTCTACTTATACAGATATCCCCAGTCCCCGAAAATGTCGGCTGTCCGGGATGCGGACATCCGGGATTTTCTCATAGTCTTTTAGTTAGCTGCCTTTGAATTATCTGCCGACACATGAGCTCAATCTGAGCTTCAAATCCTAGTCACCGAGAACCGGGATAGGTGCGCAGCACCTGTGCCGGATCTCTAATAATTTCATATCTCAATTATACTTCAAATCCTCCTGACCGAGATACAAGCTCGTTTCGAGCTTCAAATCCTAGTCACCGAGGACCGGGATAGGTGCGCAGCACCTGTGCCGGGTCTTCAAAAGAATGATCACTTGATAGAATCTTCAACTTAATTATCATGCCAAATTTCTCTGCTGACATTTCAAATCCCGGCACTTTTGCAGCGCATGAACAACACCCGGGCCGACATGTTTCATGACTTGGTATGCGAGCATCGGAAGTTATCCGACGAGCATAGCAAGCTTCAGCTGGAGCTGTCCAAGAAAGGTAATCCTTGCCGATATATCGCTATATGCCGGACTCCCTTCCAACCCTTAGCCGGCACACCTTAGTATGCCGACACATAACCTTTTTCCGTCATTCCGCAGCTGGTGCAGAAGCCCAAGTCACCGAGCTTGTCAAGAGAGTGAAGGCGGTGACAGGTATGCCGGATCCTCTTAATCTTCGGCTAATCCTTCTGTACTTCAAATCCTTTAATCTTTTCACTGTTTTCTTTCTTCAAATCCTTGTTTTGACTTCAAATCTTTTTAGACGAGAAAGCTGCACTGGAGGCACGCCACCAGGACTGTGTGTCCTCAGTGGATGTGGCCAAGCAACTGGACGACCTGGGATGCCGGTCACAAGGCCGAGGTTGAGCAGCTGAAGGGCCGGATTGCCGAGCTTTTGGAGGAGAGGGAGCAGAGGGAGGGCCAACTGAAGAAAACCCAGGACTTGCTCGTTGCCTCCGAGACTGATGCCTCCACTGCCCATGCCGAACTGTCCAGCCTGAAGGAGCAGGCGACCAAATGGGAGGTTACAGTCGCCCAGCTTAATGCCGACCTTGCCAGTAAGCTTCAAATCCTCTTTTCCTTATCCTGCCCGACATATGATGTTCTCTTCCGACATACCCTCTATGCCGACATATTCTCCCTTTGCTAATATTATTTCTATCTCTTAGACATGTTCCCCGCTTCCGTCGAAGACGTTGAGAGGGCTTTGCAGTTGGATCGAGAGAACCGGGGTGTTCCGGTTGACTCGGCCAGCTGGGACATGTCGGAGCAGCTGCTGGCTCTTCAGTCCCGGAAGAACGCCATGACGCTCTACACTGAAGAACTCTTCTATGGCGCCCAGGAGGCATTCTCTGCCCTCTGGCCGGGACAAAGGACGCCCACCGATCCTGTTGATCTCGGCAACGATCTGCAGCTCGCCAAGGTTCGCCTGAGGGAATGGCGGGACTCCGGCGCTCGGGTGGGAGCTGATGAAGCTCTCACCTATTTCCTCTCCTGGTATGAAAAGACTGACTTGGAGACTTTGCGGACCGTGCGCGAAGGATCCATCTGGACCACGGACCCGGAGCATATCCAGCGTCGGCGGGAGCTGGCCCACAGTTATGTGGATTATGCCGACACTGATGCCTTCGTCCGGGACATCCGCGAGCCGGAGAAGAAGGAAAGCGACGCCGGGACTGCTGCCGACGCTGAGGGCTCCGATTCCAGCCAAGACGAAGATGAAGCTGAGGAAGCCGACACCGATGCCCCGGAACAGGGATCTGTCCCGGACGGAGGTGATGGCTCCATTCCATCTGCTGGGTCCGGCACTCCTGAAGCCGACATCTCGACTGCTACTGCTCCACCTGCCGGCGGCCCTGCCTCTGCCCCTTGAAATTATGCCGGATCAGGAGTAAAAGGGACGGAGTAGCGCTATGTTCCATGGTCGCTTGGTTTCTTCTCCGGACCTGTCCACCTTGTTCTTCTTGGGTTCCTGTGCATCTATAAGATAATAGGCATCATTGTGCAGTGCTCTGCTCACAATGAATGGCCCCTCCCACGGAGGTGTCAACTTATGCCGGCCCTCTGTGCCTTGCTTTAGCCGGAGTACTAGATCTCCCTCTTGGAATCTCCTTGGATTTACCTTCTACGCATGATAGCGTCTAAGGTTCTGCTGATATACTGCTGTTCTTGACAGAGTTATTTCTCTTGCTTCCTCTAGCAAATCAACATCATTTTCTCTGGCTTCTTTAGCCTCCTCCTCAGTATATAGCACCACTCTTGGTGCATCATGTATTACATCTGTTGGAAGCACAGCTTCTGCCCCATACACAAGGAAGAATGGTGTGTAGCCTGTTGACCTATTCGGAGTTGTCCTTAAACTCCAAAGCACCGATGGCAATTCATCTAGCCAACATCCCGAAGTTTTCTCCAGTGGTTCTATCAGCCGGGGTTTTATGCCGGCCAGTACTAACCCATTTGATCTCTCTACTTGCCCATTGGCACATGGGTGAGCGACCGACGCAATGTCTAGCCGGATTCCCACTTCCTCACAAAATCTGGCAAATGGTCCTTGTGCAAAGTTCGACCCATTATCAGTGATGATACTATGAGGGACACCATATCTTAGAATTATATCTTTTAAGAATTTCACTGCTGTGTGACCATCACACTTGCTTATGGGCTTCACTTCAATCCACTAGGTGAACTTGTCCACCATGACCAGGATATGGGTCATTTTTCCTCTGGCCGGCTTAAAAGCCCCGACCATATCCAGGCCCCAAACAGCAAAGGGCCAGGTTATCGGGATAGTCTTCAAGGCAGATGCCGGCTGATGAATCTGGTGGGCATATCTCTGACACCCATTGCATTTCCGGACTAAGTTTTCTGCTTCTTGCAGTGCCGTCGGCCAATAGAACCCATGCCGGAATACCTTTGCCACTAATGCTCTGGAAGAAGCGTGGTGACCACACTCCCCCTGATGAATTTCCCGGAGCATCTCCAGTCCTTCCGCAGATTCGACACATCTCTGCAATACTCCGGTGGCACTTCTCTTGTATATTTCCTTGTTGATGATGGTGTACGCTTTGGATCTCCTTATAACCCAGCGGGCCTCGGTTTCATCCGCCGGCACTTGGTCATTTTCCAAGAAATCCATGATAGGACGTGCCCATGAGGGCACTTCCCTGACAGTGAACACTGCCTGATCTACCTCCATCATTTCGACCGACACATAATCGATCTCCATGGGCTGCGAAGTCCCCGGGACTGAAGGATCAGTCCCCGGGTATGCCGGAGCAGTCCCCGGGTATACCGGCACAACCTCCTGACATATCTTACCCTTGCCTTTATCTCTTCTCTGGAATACTGCGCTTAGAGCATATGCCGGCCCAGTCCCCGGGACTGTGGGAACAGTCCCCGGGTTATCTGAACTGGCCCCGACATCTACTTCCATCGGGATTGCCTCATCTGGGCTTGGCGGGACATAAATGGACGATGACTCCGGCGAGGGCTTGATTGAGGGCTTCCTCAAATGCTCCAGCGAAATGCCAGGCGGAATCGAATCTCTGGAAGATCCCAGCTTGGACAATGTGTCGGCTGCTTCATTCTGAGCCCGGGGAACATGCCGGAACTCACAACCCTCAAAGTAACCACTCAACTGCTGCACCAAGAAACGGTAGGATCCCATGTTTGCATCATGGGCATCCCATATGCTGGAACATTGCTGAATCACCAAATCGGAATCACCGAAACACATAATCCGGCGGATGCCTATGTCCTTAGACACCTTCAGGCCGTGCACAAGCGCCTCATACTCCGCCACATTATTCGATGCTGCAAAATGGATCTGCAATACATATCGCAATTGATCGTTCTTAGGTGAACTGAGAACTATGCCGGCACCCAGGCCATGTATAGTCTTAGAACCATCAAAATGCATCCTCCAATAGTTTGCATCCGGCAATGGTGGCTCATATTGTATCTCGGCCCAATCGATGAAGAAATCAGCCAACACCTGGGACTTGATTGTATCCCTCTTATCATACTGGGGTGTATATGGTGAAAGCTCTATTGCCAATTTGGCTATCCGGCCGCTAGCATCTTTGTTACTTATGATTTCCGAGATAGGGGCCTCGGCCACTACCCGGATTGGATGCTCTTGGAAGTAATGCTTGAGCTTCTTGGCTGCCATATAGACACCATAAGTCATCTTCTGATAGTGGGGGTAGTTTTGCTTTGAGGTGGAGAGGACTTCACTCAGATAATATACCGGCCGCTGCACGGTTTTGCCTCCCTCCTCTCGCTCCACTACCACCACTGCACTGACAACCCTGTTGGTTGCCGCTATATAGAGCAACATTGGCTCCCGGGGCATTGGAGATGCTAATACCGGCGCTGTTGACAACATCTGCTTCAATTCCTTGAAAGCTGCATCTGCCTACGCTGTCCAGACAAATGTGTCGGACTTCTTCATCAACTGATATAATGGCAAAGCTTTCTCTCCCAGCCGGCTTATGAAGCGGCTCAGGGATGCAAGGCACCCAGTGAACTTCTGTACTTCCCTTAAATCTGTCGGCGGCTTCATCCTTTCTATGGCACGAATCTTGCCGGGATTCACCTCGATACCCCGGCTGGAAACCAGGAAACCGAGCAATTTGCCTGCCGGCACACCGAAGGTACATTTAGCCGGATTCAACTTCATCCGGAATCTCCTTAGGTTTGCAAAGGTTTCCCGGAGGTCATCTATGAGAGTCTTGCTCTCCTTGGTTTTTATGACGATATCGTCGACATATACCTGCACATTTTTATCTATCTGATCGTGCAAACATTTTTGCATGCACCTTTGGTAAGTCGCGCCGGCATTTCTTAAACCGAACGGCATAGTGAGATAGCAATAAGCCCCGTACGGGGTAATAAAGGAAGTCTTTATTTGATCCAGCTCATACAAAGGGATCTGGTGGAAACCGGAATAAGCATCTACGAATGACAACAGTTCACATCCGGCTGTGGAATCAATCACTTGATCGATCCGAGGCAGCGGGAATGGATCTTTAGGACACGCCTTATTCAAGTTCGTGTAATCAACACACATCCGCCATACTTTCACTATGGCGGGCTCATCCTTTTTCTTTTCCACCAAAACCGGATTAGACACCCAATCCGGATGAAGCACTTCCTTGATAAAGCCAGAGGCTAAGAGCCTGGCCACTTCATCCCAAATAGCCTTCCTTCTATCACCAGCATTCCGCCGGAGCGGTTGCTTCACCGGCTTAGCATCCGGTCTCACATGCAATGCGTGCTCAGCCAGCTCCCTCGGCACACCTTGCAGGTCCGAAGTAGACCATGCAAAGATATCCCGATTCTCACGGAGGAAGCTGATGAGCTTGCTTTCCTATTTGGGGTCCAGACCTGCCCCGATGAGGGCATGGCGCTCCGGGAAAGCTTCATCCAGAGGCACCTTCCTGACTTCCTTACCCACTTGAAAAGAAGCGCTGCCACCGGGATTTATCATGCCCGGCATAGATTTGCCGGCCACGACCGTCTCAGCAATCTCCACTGCTCGCTTGAGCCTCTTCCTTTCCTCTGCAATGATCAGAGTCTCGGCCAGGTTAGACCCGGCTGTGGCACATGCCATCGAGCGCTTGTAATCACCTATGATGGTGATCACTCCCTTAGGTCCCGGCATCTTCATCTTTAAGTATGCCACATGGGTAGAGGCCATGAATTTTGCCAATGCCGGCCTACCCAGCAAAGCATGGTATGGACTTTCCAGATCCACTACCTCGAACATTAGGTTCTCCACCCTGCAGTTATCCCGGCTGCCAAACATGACATCCATCCGGATCTTGCGCATCGGCGCACATGAAAGTCCCGGCACAATGCCGTGGAACGTGGTCTTGCTTGGCTCCAGCATATTCTCCTTGATTCCCAGCTTCTGCATCGTATCTCGGTACATGATGTTGATGCTGCTACCATTGTCAATGAGGACCTTGCTGAACCTCACGTTATTAGCCGGCCCGAAGAATGTCGGATCCATCACCAGAGCATATCCGCCGGGATTTGGCATGATCCGGGGATGATCTGCCCTGTCCCAACCAATGGCCTGGTCAGACCAGTACATCAGCTTCGGCACAGCCGACATAACAGCATTCACCTCCAAACTCCGCCGGTATAGACTCTGCTTGTCTGTTCTTTCGGTCTCGAAGACCATGTAGCTCTGATCATGTTCCTTGTACTCATTCCGGCCCGCTGCTGCACCTCCGGCATAGTACTCTGGATTATGGCTCTGATTTACTTGATTTACGCCGGCGCTTCCAGCATTGCTCTGATTTCCGAGATTAACCGGCCTGGGCGGGACTGCAACTGTATTCGCACCTGTCAACGGCGACGGAGCTGCCGGGACAGGTGGCCTAGCTGGTCCCCAAGGACCTGCACGACCTGCTAATATGTCGTCCAGCCACGAACAGTTTCTTGTCAGATGATTTGCCGGCTTACCCGGCTGGAATGTATGAAACACACAAGGCTGGTCCATGGCCAGACCCACTGTATACTTCGGATATTGCTTCTTCTGGCCGGCACTTCCGCCGGCATTCTTGTTGGTCCAGACATTCTTCTTCTGGAACGGCTGCGCTTGCTGCTGCGGTTGCTGCTGTTGCTGCTGATAGCCCTCATATCTCGGACGCTGGCTACTGCCGGCGCCCCCTTGCTCTTCCTCCACAGCTGCTACTTGTGCTGCTCCGTACCGGTGATCCGGCCTTTCATCTCTTCTCTTGTTCCGGTTATCAGTGCGATAATATTGCCCTGGTCTCCCGGCATTGCTGGTGTTCCCCTGGGTCTGCCCCTGTCCTTGTGAATCGAGACTGGGCTGCATGGGATCTCCCAGAGCATAACTATCCGCGATCTTGATTGTCTCGGCCAACGTGGCCGGCATTTCCCTCTGAAGCTTTTGCCACAGCATGGTGCCATGCCGGCATCCATGAGCGAACCACATGATGGCCTGCTGCTCATTAACTCCCTCGCAGGAATTGCGTAATGTGCACCACCTGGTCAGGTAGTCACGGTCGGTCTCATTCACCCCCTGTCGGCAATTGGCTAGCTGCTGGGGACGGTTAGGCCTCTTGTATGTACTGGTAAAGTTTGACACAAACTGCTCTTCGAAATCAATCCAGCCGTTGATGCTTCCGGCCGGCAGATTATTCAGCCATATCCTGGCTGGACCTTCTAACATTTGCGGCACAAACCGTACCGCCCACCTGAGGTTTCCTCCGGCGATGTTCACCGCTGTGGAGTAATCCTCCAACCAATCTTCAGGCTTCGTACTGCCGTTATATGTCCTCGCGCCACGCGCGAGCTGGAAGAAGTAAGGCACCGGCTCACCCATAATTCGGGGCCCAAAGCACCTGGGACCCGGAGCTCCTTGCCTTTCCACCATCTCTGATTGGTGAATCTTGTCCAGCTTGAAACGTGCATCATTGGCTGCCAAGGACCGAGGTCCAAGCCGGGATGCTATTGGGCCTGCGATCATCTGCTGCTGCTGCTCCGGCTGGCACTGATCAGCTTGCTGGCCGGGCTGATCTTGCTGCTGATATCCCGCCCTGGCTAGGGCGGAATTCCCATCATCTTCCCGATATCTCGGCTGAGCTGCACCTTGCTGCTGCGCCGCACCTCCGGCGCCCTGCTGCTGACGCCGGGCTGCACTGTTACTTCGGCCACCACCGGCCGCGCCTGCTTCATGCCCGGCCGGCACACTCTGGCCGGGCTTCTTGCTGCCGACATACTTGTCAGCTTGGCCGACACTCTTCTGCACCATCGCCTGCTTTCCGGCGACTGCCGGATCGTACACCTGGATCTGCTTGTCCCGGCGGCCAGAGGTCACACTTCCGGCACGCCGGGCGCTGGGATGCGGGGACGAGGCTTGGCCCCTCGATCTCGCACCGGCACCTCCGGCCGACACAACGTACTGAGAAGCCCCGGCACCTGGGTTTGCCTTCTTAAAGGCCTCCTGCTGCTTTGTAGCTTCAGACAAAAGTTGGTTAAGCCGGGTTTGCTGCTCACGCAGTGCTTCGCCGGATAAACAAGCTAAATCCTTAGCTACTTCGGCTGCAGCCCTAAGGTTCTTTACTGGTGAACTATAGACTACCTTAGGCACAGTACTAGTTGTAGTATGACTCTTATCTCTAGCATCTTTTCCTATCTCGGCATTAAGATTTCTACCTCTAGTTCTAACTTCTTCTATCCGGCTAGGCCGGGTTACCACAGGAGTAAAACCATGGGCTGCCTCATACTCACGGAGTTGCCGGTTAAACCGTTCGCGCTCCTGATTCATGGCCAGGGCCTCGTCGACGAGGGCCTGGCAAGATCCCTCCAGGACCTCCCTTGCCTGCTCCGGATCATCGCCGGATCGCACCGGCTCAAGTAGCCGATCGATGATGGGGAGAAGCACCTCGCCCCTAGCCGGCACGCCGGAAGTGCCGGCCAGGTTCTCCGCACGCTCCAACGGAGGACGCGCCGACCTTTTGACCTTCGGCGGCTCCGGGGGAGTATCTCCTGCTGCTGCTGCTGCTGCTGCTTTGCCGGCACCATTGGCCGGCGGCGCTGATGTGCCGGCCATCATCACCTCGGCCGACTCTACTGAGCGAGCGCTACGCCCAGCGTGAGCCAGCCGATGTGATGGAGGATCCGACGCCACCAGCATCTCCTTCCTGCAAATTCTCTCAGTCCCCACGTACACCTCGTGGGAACCGAAAGACATGATCCGGCCATCCCTGGGGAACGGCCGGCCACCGAGACATCCGGCGTTGTCACTGACGAAACTGAGCGAGCCTAGCCTCTGGACGAGGCCAGAGACCACGCGCACTCCCGAAGCTGCTATCACAGACCCCGTCCGAATAAACACACCGCCCAGCATATCGATGTGCCCCACGGTGGGCGCCAAATGTCGTCGTGGTGAAACAACATATGCCATAGGATGGCTTAAATGGGGTCCGAGCTAAATGCTGGTGGATTCGGGAGAGGGGAACGGGCTAAAAAGCTCGACAGAAAGAGACACTGATCTACCCAGGTTCGGGGCTCTCGTAAGGAGATAACACCCCTACTCCTGCTCTACTGGTTATATATTTGGATCGATGGAGTATACAACAATGGTGCTTTCAAGCTCTCTGCCAGAGGAGGAAGATGAACTGCTAAGTGTAGGAACACAGAGAGACTAACCCTTTACCAGGGCTCCCTATGCCACCTTATATAGTGGTGGCCAGGGTTACAATGGTCACAAGAGACCAGAAGACACGGGCTACACTCCAAATAGGACTTGCTGACGAAGGCAACGACCCTTGACTTCCTCCCTGATTGCTCTCGATGGGACTTCATATCCCCTGTACCTTGTACTTCCAGGACTGTGACCTTACCACTCTGAGGTAAGCTTGTACTCGTGCACAGTGAGGGTAGGTAACCTCACTGTGCACCCTGCCATCTTACTCTCCTACCATGCTGGGATGTTTCCTTCCTTGATTGTAGGGATGTGACACATTGGCTGACTTCTGTATTCCGGATATGACCGTTGGCCATACCCCGGACCTATATGCCGGACCAACGACCTACGAGGGTCGGGTAATCCGGCCTCCCTTGCTCCTGCACAACACATCAAATGGTTAGGCCAGCATATCTAAGTATATGCTGGCACACCTATATTAGTATTCCGGCTATACCGGCATATCCAAACACCAGCCGGGATATACACATGTGCCGGACTGGCCGATGCTCCTATATTCCGGCCAGTCCCTTCATTGACAACCCGGCATAAGTCAACCATAGTCCTTGTATCTTTCTAGCCTTTTGACCCTACCGGGGGTCATCCCCCCGACAGGTTGTCGCGTCATTCTTGACGCTGATTCTTGTGCTGTTCAGGACCGCCGCACACAAGCCCTGGTTGGAGCTGGCCCTCGCAGCCGTGAGTCTCTAGGGCTCTGGGAGTTAGACTGGCTTCGTGTTCCATCCGCTGCCTCTTCATCGGCCAGTTCTCCTGCGGTCGCTGCTTCCGTCACTGGCTCTTTCCAGCAGTGGCATCATCGGCTAGGTCACCTTTGTGGCTCCTGTTTATTGTCTTTAGTCCGTCGTGGTCTTCTGGGGTCTGTCTCAGGAGATGTGTCTTTGAACTATCAGGGTTGTAGGTTAGGCAAACAGATTCAGCTTCCCTATCCTACCAGTGTGTCTGTATCTCATCGACCTTTTGATTTAGTTCATTCAGATGTTTGGGGTCCGGCTCCCTTTGGTTCAAAAGGGGGCCATCGATACTATATTTTATTCATTGATGATTTTTCACGGTACACCTGGTTGTTTGTCGTGGGAATTTGGAGACAGTAGCCATGGGGAGGCTTATCAGAGGGGCTCGACGTTGGTGACGATGGGTCCGGCTCGGGACTGTGCCAACTGAGACACCTCGGTTTACCCAGGTTCAGGGCCCTCTCGGCTGGAGGTAAACCCCTACTTCCTGCCTGCTTCGTATTGATTGGATAGTAGCGATTACAGTGCTCCTCGAGCTGTTCGGCTAGAGGAGGAAGAAGAAGATCGGATCCCCCCATGCTAAGGGTCCAGGCCCCCTTATATAGACGGGGGCCTGGTTACAGGTTTCGGTAACGCTTCGGCCGGCTGCCGGCTCCTTGGCGGCGGCGTCCTTGGCTTGATCTGCTCTGGCCGCGCTCTGGCAAAGGCACTTTATAAAGTGCCTTTTCCCTGGGCCGGCATCTGGAGAGCATATCCCCTCTCCTTCGCCTAGGATCCTGCCGTGGGGAGGAGTCTTCGTCTCCTCATTGGTCGGTCGTGGTCGTGGCGTTCGTCACACCTGTCCTGCACCTCTGTCGCTCTTGTCGGGACCATCCGGCTTTTGGCCAGACAACCGTTGAGGGGTTTTGTCTCCTTCGCCCGGCTCCAGCCCTCCTCGGTGGAGTCGTCAGCCGGCCGCTGGCGCAGCCGGCCCTTCCGGCTGGAGCCGGTCTTCGTGCGCCGAGGCCGTGGGATTCCTCAGGACGCCAGCCGGCATACTGCCTGGCCCGTGGTACGCCCCCTAAGTCATCCCCACGACACTAGCCCTCGAAACTGGCGAAGTCTCATGGGCTAGCATGGGGCTTCGGCGGGTTCTTCTTTTCACCGAAGTCTTGCTCGTCTTCATCGAAGTCCCAGGGCCTCTGGTTTGACTTAGTCGATCTAGTCATCGAGGCCAGGCCTTGCGGAGTTTTCCCGGCCGTCTCGGGACGAACCGGCTCCGGTGTGACCCAGCTGGCGACCGCGAACCGACGCGTTACCTCTTGGGAAATTGTGCTGCCTCGAGTCTTGTTCCCACGCAGCGGCCGGCGCAGTGCGCCAGTGATCCGTCTAGTCGCCTGGACCTCGGAATCCCCTTCGCCATAACTTCTCGGGTCGTCATGCGGGGTGGGCCGGCATACGTCAGCGGTGTGTCCCATCAACCCCTCCCGCGATCCACCGCGGCAACCGTTGCGGTGGCGCACGACGTGGAGGTAGGTTACTGAAACGTCGGGAGTTATCCCTTCGCCGCTCTTCTTTAAATACCCAGCGTGTTAACGGCGCAGGGCATCCCCCACTTCTCCCCTAACTCCGAGCTTCGCCCTTCCGAATCCAGCCCGGTCATGTCGTCCCCTAGCGGCTCGGCTGCCAGCGATGACAAGGTCCCGGAGGGGAGCGGGAAAGAAGTCGAGGCGCCGGAGGGGCCGCCTCCCGTGCCTCGGAAGCGTGGTCGCCCAAAGGGGAGCCGTAACAAGAGTACCTTGGAGGCTCTCGCGGCGAAAGCCTCTGCTGCTGCTTCTCGTGGCTGGAGCTTCCGGCGACGCGGGCGTCCCGGAGAAGCGGGGGCCGGGCCGTCCGAGGGGGAGCGGGAAGAAAGCCGCTCCCGCGGCGGCCATTGCTCCCTCGTCATCTCGCCGTCGTGGGCGGCCGCTGGGGAGCAAGAACAAGAAGGCCCCGGCTGTCCTCAGGGTTGCAGCCACCCCCACGGGGCCCCGCGCGGAGGCCCCTCCTCAGCTTGGCCCATCGCGGCCTTGGTTGGAGAGACCGGCGCTCCAAACGCCGACCTATGTTTCAGCCCAGGGGTGGTCCACCTGCATCATTCCTGCGCTCGCCGGGTCTCGGGACCGCCTTCGCCTTCCGTCCCAGTTCGTGCGCTCGATGGAAGGCCAGGAGATGGCCTACGCCAAGCTGCGGGGATGCAGCGGCGGCCAGCCGTCGTACCACGTCGAAGTCTACTACGACGGCCAGGGGGAGTGCTACTTCCGCGACGGGTGGTCGAAGTTCTTCTTCGACTACGGCGCGCACGAGGGCTGGTTCATCCTCCTCACCCGTCACGATGGGAAGAAGGAGTTCACCGCCTGCTTCTTCGACACCACCCTCTCCGCCCGCACTTACGCCCCCAGCCGTGAAGGTCGGGGGCTTCTCCGGCCTCCGGCATGGGCTGAGGAAGGCGAGGATCTCCCGGGCGAGGAACTCTTGGCATCCTCCTCGTCGCTCCTCTTGCGGGCGATTCTGACACGGACTCGCCTGGGGACCCTTGGCCTCCTTAGGGTAGTATTTTAGGGGACTTTTGTAATCGTCAGGCTCCTTAATGAATTCTTCTAGTTTTCTGCAAGTCTTTGCTCGCTGTGTACTTTTGCCACCGCGCAAAACGCCTTCTGCTGGACATCACTGCGCCGCGACGGTTCTTCCCTTAGCGAAATCACTTGTTGCGCGAATCCGTAGGTAAAGACTACGATAGTCACTGGCCTGTGCAAACGCTTCGGGCAGGGCTTCTCCGGCTTCGATGCGGGGGGAACGATGCTCCTGCTAGCCGGCTATGGGGAGCGCAGGCTAGCTCTGGCTCCAGCGCGGATGGAACGGTGCTTCTGCTGACCGGCTCCAGGAAGGATGGGCTAGCCCCGGCTCCAGCGCGGATGGAACGGCGCTTCTGCTGGCCGGCTCCAGGAAGGATGGGCTAGCCCCGGCTCCAGCGCGAATGGAACAGGAACCGCATCTTATACCGGTTCGAGCAAGGGTCGGAGCCGGCGCGCTCCCTTTCCCGAGCCTTCGCACGTTCCAAGTCACGACTGGAGTAGGCCTCCTGGTTTCCGGCTTTAGCCGTTTCTTTGCGAGTGTTAGGTTTCGATTTCGCTGCTCGTTTACCGATCGTGTCGCCGTGCCAGCTGCTCGAACAGCCGGCGAGGTACTGGGGCTGGCCTGCTTCTGAGGGCCAATTCCCTTTCCCCCTAGCCCCCGAGTTTTGGGATAGCTGGACTGACAGCTAGCTCGAAACTGATTTTTCACGAACGATGCCAATCGCCAAGTGAGGTAGCTCTAGCTTCGAACCTCTTGGGCGTGGCTTCTCAGCCCACACATCAAAGACTGTGCTTATCAGCTACTCGCTGGCTTCGCATTTGCCCGGTTCCCTCAACCTTTTCCTTAATCTTCCCACCCTTCGGCCCTTCTACCCCCAACCGGCAGCCTGGTGCCGGTTGGTCTCCCTTGGGCCGGCAGCCGAATGCCGGCCTAGGGTGGGAGCGTGCCGCGGAGTGAGAAGTAGTACTTCGGTCTATCGGGCCCCCGACTC
This sequence comes from Dactylis glomerata, assembly GCA_007115705.1. Classification (NCBI taxonomy): domain Eukaryota; kingdom Viridiplantae; phylum Streptophyta; class Magnoliopsida; order Poales; family Poaceae; genus Dactylis; species Dactylis glomerata. The sequence goes on from QXEO01000087.1 coordinate 1,373,036, forward strand.
GTGCTAACCTACGATTAGTTGACAGACACTGCCCTTAACGTTTGGTTGAGCGGTTTTTCTATCGCTTGTGTTTCCGCTCTGCGGCTTTCCCTCGTATGTGGCCTACCGGCTCCTGTCCGTCCGGCTACGTGGAGCCGGACGGTGGAGGTTGGGCTCGAGACCTTGGTCATACGCAGTACTCATCCGGCTGGCGTGAGATCGATCGTTTTCGGGGCAGCCGGCTGCGGCTCGGTGCCTGGAGCCGGCTGCCGGTCAAGTGAATAACGCAGGAAGCAAAACATGCACAGAGTGTTTTTCTCTGCAGCCGGCCGTAACTTGCCGCTCCGTTTTCCTTTATTCATTGACACATTTTTCGGGGTACAAGCTTTTGCCTTAGCAGAAGAAAGGTCTTAAGAGACTGACATTCCAGGGATGCTCGGTCTCCTTGTCAGAGTTGTCTACCTTATTCTTTCTGGGCTCCTGTGCGTCGATGAGGTAATATGCCCCATTGCCCAACACCCGGCTGACAATGAACGGTCCCTCCCAGGGAGAGGACAGCTTGTGCATGCCTTTAGTGCTTTGGACCAGCCGGAGTACGAGATCACCTTCGCGAAACGCGAGCGGGCGAATTTTCCGGCTGTGGTATCGTCGCAGCAGCTGCTGGTAGAGCGCCGATCTAGCCAGAGCCTGCTCTCGAGCCTCCTCGAGGAGGTCGATGCCATCTTCGCGAGCTTCTTTTGCTTGTTTCTCCGTGTATTGGACAACTCTGGGCGCGTCGAATTCGATGTCTGTGGGTAACACTGCCTCTGCTCCATAGACTAGGAAGAAAGGTGTGAAACCCACAGAGCGGTTTGGAGTAGTGCGCAGGCTCCAGAGCACTGAGGGTAGCTCCTCGACCCAACAGCCGACTGAGCGTTCGAGAGGCTCGACCAGTCTTGGTTTGATGCCGGCCAGGATCAGCCCATTTGCCTTTTCCACTTGTCCATTTGACTGAGGGTGTGCCACAAACGCCAAGTCCAGCCGGATGCCTTTCTGACCACAGTAATCAGCAAAGACTCCCTTCGCAAAGTTTGTCCCGTTGTCGGTGATGATGCTGTGGGGTACTCCGTATCTTGTGATGATCTCGTTGAAGAACTTGATCGTGGATGAGCCATCGAGTTTCTTGATTGGCTTGGCTTCGATCCACTTGGTGAACTTGTCCACGGCCACCAGCAGATGCGTCAAGCCCCCGGGTGCGGTTTTGAATGGTCCCACCATGTCCAGACCCCAGACAGCGAATGGCCAGGTGAGCGGGATGGTCTTGAGGGCTGCCGCTGGGGTGTTTCTGTGCTTGGAGAAGCGCTGGCAGCCGTTGCACTGCTTCACCAACTGCTCCGCGTTCTGCTTAGCCGTCGGCCAGTAGAATCCATGGCGGAAGGCTTTGGCCACCAAGGCTCTGGAAGATGCGTGATGTCCGCACTCCCCTTGATGTATTTCTCTTAGCAGCTCTGTCCCTTCTTCCGGCTCGATGCACTTCTGGTAGATGCCTGACACGCTGCGCTTGTACAGCTCGCTGTTGATTAGGGTGTATGCCCCAGCTCGGCGCTGAATTCGCCTAGCTTCCGCTTCGTCTTGCGGCAGGTCCCCAGTGATGAGGTAGTTGGAGAATGGCTCCGCCCATGAAGGTATCTCCCGTATGTGGAAGACACTGGCAACCAGAGGGTCAGCAGCCCCCGGGTCCGTCGTTGAGCCGGCTTCGCCTGATTGTCCGGCTGGGGGAGCGGGCGTGGAGCCGGCAATCCCCTTGTCCTTCGTCGAGCCGGCCGCGCTAGGCTGGCCGGCTGCCTCCTCCAGCCCCGAGACGGCAGCCCCCGAGCCCGGTTGTGGTACCTGAGCCGGGGCTGGGTCTCCAGGCACGTAGATGGATATGGATTCCGGTGAAGGCTTGATGGACGGCTTGCGGATGATCTCCAGGGATACCCCGGCTGGGATGTCCTGCTTGGTGGAGCCGATCTTAGACAGTCGGTCTGCCTCCTCGTTGCTTGCTCTGGGGACATGGTGGAACTCGCAGCCCTCAAAGAATCCGCTGAGCTGCTGCATGTAGAAGCGATAGGAGGCCATGTTGGCGTCCTTAGCGTCCCAATCTCCTGAGACCTGGTGCGTTACCAGGTCGGAGTCTCCAAAGCAAAGAATCCTCTTGATTCCAATCTGCTTGGCCATCTTGAGCCCATGCACCAGGGCTTCGTATTCGGCGACGTTGTTCGACGCACGGAAGTGCATCTGCAGCACGTACTGCAGCTTGTCTCCCTTGGGTGAGGTAAGGACGACGCCGGCTCCCAAGCCCCCGAGCAGCTTGGAGCCATCGAAGTGCATACGCCAGTAGGTGGAGTCTGGAGCCGGCGGCAGATACTGGTGCTCTCCCCAGTCCGCGAAGAAATCTGCTATGATCTGCGACTTGATCGTCGTCCTGGGCTTGTACTGAATGGTATGAGCTGCGAGCTCAATCGCCCACTTGGCCACCCTTCCCGACGCGTCCTTGCATCCGATGATCTCTGAGAGCGGAGTGGTGCTCACCACCGTGATTGGGTGCTCCTCGAAGTAGTGCTTCAGCTTCTTGGCCGCCATGTACACGCCGTACGCGACCTTCTGATAGTGCGGGTAGTTCTGCTTGGAGAGAGTGAGCACCTCACTCAGGTAGTACACCGGGCGCTGAACCGGCAGCTCTTTGCCTTCCTCGGTGCGCTCCACTACGATCACCACGCTGATGACACGGGGGGTCGCTGCGATGTAGAGCAGCATTGGCTCTCGCGGAGCTGGCGCTACCAAAACCGGCGCAGTAGACAAGGCCCGCTTGAGGTCGTTGAAGGCGTCATCAGCGCGCTGGGACCAAACGAAGTGGTCTGTCTTCTTCATCAGCTGGTACAGCGGCATGGCCTTCTCCCCGAGCCGGCTGACGAACCGGCTAAGCGAGGCCAGGCAACCAGCAAACTTCTGCACATCTCTGAGCTGGGTGGGCTTCTCTAGGGCCTCGATGGCTTTTATCTTCGAGGGGTTAGCCTCGATCCCTCGCTGGGAAATGATATAGCCTAGGAGCTGTCCAGCCGGCACACCGAAGGTGCACTTCTCTGGGTTGAGCTTCATGCGATAGCGCCGCAGGTTGGTGAAGGTCTCCCTGAGATCGTCCAGGAGCATGTTGCTCTGCTTGGTCTTCACCACCACGTCGTCCACATAGGCGTGCATGTTCCTCCCAATCTGCCCTTGCAGACATCGCTGCATGGTTCGCTGGTAAGTGGCTCCAGCGTTCTTCAGGCCGAATGGCATGGTGACGTAGCAGTAGGCTCCATATGGGGTGATGAAGGAGGTGTTGATCTGATCCGGCTGGAAGAGCGGGATCTGGTGGTAGCCTGAATAGGCGTCCAGGAAGGACAGCAGGTCACAGCCAGCTGTGGAATCGATCACCTGGTCAATCCGTGGCAGTGCGAAAGGATCCTTGGGACAAGCCTTGTTGAGGCTGGTGTAGTCGATGCACATTCGCCAAGTGTTGTTCTTCTTCAGAACCAGGACTGGGTTCGCGAGCCAGTCAGGGTAAAACACTTCCATGATGAAGCCGGCTGCAAGGAGCCGGGCAATCTCTTCGCCAATTGCTTTCCTCTTCTCTTCTGCGAACCGCCGCAGCGGCTGCTTGACCGGCTTGGCGTCCGGTCGGACGTTAAGCGCGTGCTCAGCCAGCTCCCTCGGCACACCTGGCATGTCCTTTGGAGACCATGCGAAGATGTCCCGATTCTCACGGAGGAAGCTGGTGAGCTCGCTTTCCTATTTGGCAGACAAGCCGGTGCCGATGATGACGTACTTGGAGGGGTCGCTCTCGTCCAGCAGGATCTTCTTGGTGTCGTTAGCCGGCTTGAATTGCTCCACAGGCGATTGGCGGACTGGTATGTCTTGTTGGGCCAGCTCTACGCGATGCAGAAGCTGCCTTTTTCTCCTCGGCGATGACCAGCGCCTCCGCCAGCTGCGAGCTTTCCTTAGCGCAAGCCAGAGACTTCTTGAAGCTTCCCGAGACTGTGATCACACCTCTGGGCCCTGGGAGCTTCATCTTCAGATAGGCGTAGTGCGGGACAGCCATGAACTTAGCCAGGGCCGGTCGGCCTAACAGCGCGTGGTAGGGACTGCTGATGTCCACCACCTCGAACCAGATAGGCTCGCGGCGGCTATTCCCCTTCTTTCCGAAGAGAACCTCCAGCTGCACCTTGCCAGAAGGGGTGCAAGAATGCCCAGGCACGACGCCATGGAAGGTGAGCCGGCTAGGTTTTAGTTGAGCAAGCGGGATGCCCAACTTCTCCAGAGAGCTCCGGTAAAGAAGGTTGATACTACTGCCGCCGTCGATAAGCACGCGGGAGAACCGGCACATGTGCGTATCGGAGCACACGACAGGGTCTACGACCAGGGCGTATTCTCCAGGGCTGGGCATCAGCCTTGGGTGGTCCTCGCGCCCCCAGGTAATGGCCGTTTCGGACCAATGCATGAACTGGGGTTCTGCAGGCATCACAACGTTCACCTCCGCCTCATGCCAAAGGTCGTTCCTTTTATCCTTGCCCGGGGTAGTGAAGATGTGATACTGCTCCATGTCCGTCGGGAAGTCGTCATCTTGATCCGGCTCGCCTCTAGCCGGTTCGCGTCGTTGGTCCTCCTGACCTCCAGCCGGTTGTGCCGGCGGCGTTCCAGGGATTTGCCGAGCGCGCTGCTCCAGCTCTCTCATGAAACGGCACTGACGCGTGGAGTGGGTCGCTTCCCTGCCCGGGGAGGTGTGAAACTTACACGGCTGGTCAAGCGCAACATCGAGGGTGTACTTGCCCTCTTTGCGCCCATGATCGCTGCCCGCAGCCCCCGGGCCTCCTTGGTCTGAAGCCGCTCGCTTTGAGCTAGCAGATCCCCTAGAGGACGCCTGAACATGGTCTAGCCACAGGTGGATGTGCAGCGCCGATGGGTGAGCCCGGGACTCCGACCCTGGTGCTGACTCCTGGGACTGGCATGAACTGCCTGCCCCACTGCCTTGCTGGGCGCGACGGCCTTGAACGATACCGCTGGGAGCACGGCCACCGTGCCCACGCCCTCCACGGCCTCGGCCTGCCGATGGCGACCGCTGGATCTGGCCAGGGACAATGGTGGCGAAGCTGTGGCGCAGGTCACGAGCAAGCTCGGTCGGTGCGTCTCGGCGCACGTCGTATAACTCGCCGAGCGTGGTGCTCGCACGGCGTCGGTTGGACTCGTCCTCGGCCGCCTTGCCAAGGAGAACGAGGCGCGTCCGCTCCAAGGCCTCGGCGACCCGAGCGGGATCGATGACGCGGTCGAGGGGAGCGCGCATGTCCACCACGGAGACGTCCGGGGCATCCCGCTCTGGGAGTGAAGCATCTTGCTCCTGTGGAGGTGGGCGCTCGAGCGACGGGCGCTCGGGGCGCGGGGAGTCGCCGCCCTCATCCTCTCCCAGGGCCATCACCTCAACCAAAGCGCCAAGATTGCTGCTTTCGCCGCAACTCGAGCCTCCGCCGCAGGGAGAGTCGAAGACGTCGGTGATCTCCTCCGGGAAGGACTTGGCGACGTAGAAACGGTGGCTGCCGACGTCGAGGAAGGAGCCGCCGTTGCCGAGGCCGTTCTTGAAGTGGGCCAAGTTGTCGTCGACGCAGTCGAAGGTGCCGAACCTCCAGACGAGGCCGGAGGCGACCTTCTCGGCGGAGGGTCCCGGCCGGAACTTGACTCCGCTCGCCACCGCGCTTTGCCCCACGGTGGGCGCCAACTGTCATGGGAATTTGGAGACAGTAGCCATGGGGAGGCTTATCGGAGGGGCTCGACGTTGGTGACGATGGGTCCGGCTCGGGACTGTGCCAACTGAGACACCTCGGTTTACCCAGGTTCAGGGCCCTCCCGGCTGGAGGTAAACCCCTACTTCCTGCCTGCTTCGTATTGATTGGATAGTAGCGATTACAGTGCTCCTCGAGCTGTTCGGCTAGAGGAGGAAGAAGAAGATCGGATCCCCCCATGCTAAGGGTCCAGGCCCCCTTATATAGACGGGGGCCTGGTTACAGGTTTCGGTAACGCTTCGGCCGGCTGCCGGCTCCTTGGCGGCGGCGTCCTTGGCTTGATCTGCTCTGGCCGCGCTCTGGCAAAGGCACTTTATAAAGTGCCTTTTCCCTGGGCCGGCATCTGGAGAGCATATCCCCTCTCCTTCGCCTAGGATCCTGCCGTGGGGAGGAGTCTTCGTCTCCTCATTGGTCGGTCGTGGTCGTGGCGTTCGTCACGCCTGTCCTGCGCCTCTGTCGCTCTTGTCGGGACCATCCGGCTTTTGGCCAGACAACCGTTGAGGGGTTTCGTCTCCTTCGCCCAGCTCCAGCCCTCCTCGGTGGAGTCGTCAGCCGGCCGCTGGCGCAGCCGGCCCTTTCGGCTGGAGCTGGTCTTCGTGCGCCGAGGCCGTGGGATTCCTCGGGACGCCAGCCGGCATACTACCTGGCCCGTGGTACGCCCCCTAAGTCATCCCCACGACATTGTTTTTTATGCGCTCTCGCAGTGAGGTGCTCTCTATTTATCAGCGCTTTGCGGCCATGGTCCGCACTCAGTATTCCTCGCCCATTCGTGTGTTCCGTGCTGATTCTGCTGGTGAGTATATCTCTCAGCACCTGCGAGGTGTTCTTGCTGAGCAGGGCACCCTTGCTCAGTTTTCTTGTCCCGATGCGCATGCTCAAAATGGTGTCGCCAAGCGTAAGCATCGTCATATTCTTGAGACCACCCGTGCTATGATGATTGCTTCTTCTCTTCCGCCGCATTTCTGGGCTGAGGCTGTCGCTACGTCGACTTACCTCATTAACATCCAGCCTTCTGCTACCCTACAAGGTGGCATCCCTCTCGAGCGTCTCTCTGGTGGTTCTCTAGACTACTCAACTCTTCGTTCGTTTGGTTGCGTTTAATATGTTCTTCTGCCTCCTCGTGAACGCACCAAACTGACCGCTCAGTCTGTTGAGTGTGTATTTCTTGGCTGCGGTGATGAGCATAAGGGCTATCGCTGTTGGGACCCTGTTGGTCGTCGGATGCGCATCTCTCGTGACATCATGTTTGATGAGATGCGTCCCTTCTACCCTCGCCCCACCTCTGGTACCTACCCGATGGATGATATCTCCTTTCTTTTGTTTCCTGATGCACCTCCTTCTGTCCCTATTGTCCCTCCTCCTTGTTCTGATGCACCCTCTTCGTCCCCGGCGCCATCCTCTTCGACTCCATTGTCCTCCTCCCCACCTAGTTCTCCTCTTTCTTCTTCTGATCCTCCGCCCACCTCACCGTTGTCTCCTTTTCCCTTTCAGTATTCTCGTCACTCTCATGTTCTAGATCCTCCTCCTGATGTCCCTTCTTCTTCTTCTTCTTCTGATATGTCTTCTTCTTCTGACGAGCTTCCCTCTCCTCTTCCGGCGACTCGTCCGCGTCGTGCTCCAGACCGTTACTCTCCTAGTCAGTACGGTCTTTCTGTTGCCTCCGAGCCGACTTCTTATTGGGATGCTGAGCGTCATCCTGAATGGCAGCTTGCTATGGCTGAGGAGATTGCTACGCTTGAGCGCACTGGCACCTGGGATCTTGTCTCTCCCCCTCCCGGTGTTCGTCCTATCACGTGTAAGTGGGTCTATAAAATTAAGACCCGCTCTGATGGATCTCTTGAGCGCTACAAAGCGCGTCTTGTGGCTCGTGGCTTTCAGCAGGAGCACGACCGTGACTATGATGAGACTTTTGCCCCTGTGGCTCATATGACCACTATGCGTACTCTTCTTGCTGTCGCTTCTGTTCTACATTGGTTTGTGTCTCAGCTTGATGTTCAGAACGCTTTTCTTAATGGCGAGTTGAGTGAGGAGGTTTACATGCAGCCTCCTCCCGGGTATTCTGTCCCTGATGGGATGGTCTGTCGCCTTCGGCGTTCTCTTTATGGCCTGAAACAGGCCCCTCGTGCCTGGTTTGAGCATTTTGCCTCTGTGGTGACTGCTGCTGGTTTCTCTCCCAGCGCTCATGATCCCGCGCTGTTCGTTCACACTTCTCCTCGTGGACACACTCTTCTCCTTCTCTATGTTGATGATATGATCATTACTGGTGATGATCCTGAGTATATTGCCTTTGTTAAGGCTCGTCTTCATGATCAGTTTCTTATGACTGATCTTGGTCCTCTCCGCTACTTTCTTGGGATCGAGGTCTCTTCCACTTCTGATGGCTTTTATATCTCTCAGGAAAAGTATATTCAGGACCTTCTTGCTCATGCTGCTCTTGGGGATGAGCGCACTGTTGAGACTCCTATGGAGCTTAATGTTAAGCTTCGTCCTACTGATGGTGATCCTCTTCCTGATCCGACAAGTTATCGCCATCTTGTTGGGAGTCTTGTTTATCTTGCTGTCACTCGTCCTAATATATCTTATCCTGTTCATATTATGAGTCAGTTTGTCTCAGCTCCTACCACTGTTCACTATAGTCATCTCCTCTGTGTTCTTCATTATCTTCGTGGCACGATCACTCGTCGCCTTTTCTTTCCTCGTTCTAGCTCTCTCCAGCTCCAGTGCTACTCGGATGCTACGTGGGCGAGTGATCCTATAGATCATCGTTCCCTTTCTGCTTACTGTGTGTTTCTTGGTGGTTCGCTTGTTGCTTGGAAGACGAAGAAACAGGTTGCAGTTTCCTGTTCGAGTGTAGAGGCTGAGTTGCGAGCTATGGCCTTGTTGATTGCTGAGGTGACATGGTTACGGTGGTTGCTTGCAGATTTTGGGGTCTCTGTTACGACACCCACTCCACTTTTGTCTGATAGTACATGTGCTATCAGTATTGCACGTGATCCGGTCAAGCATGAGCTTACCAAGCATATTGGTGCTGATGCTTTTTATACACGTGCTCAGGTGCAGGCTCAGGTTGTTGCGCTTCAGTATGTGCCTTCAGATTTGCAGTTGGCGGATTTCTTTACAAAGGCACAAACTAGAGCGCAGCATGACTTCTTACTCTCCAAACTCAGTGTTGTGGATCCACCATGAGTTTGAGGGGGGTGTTAGATGTATATTTGTATATGTGTATTTTCCCCACCTGTTAGGGGGTTTCCTGCATATTCTCACCTGTACATGTAACTATATGTTGTGGCCTTTGGCCCCAGGGAATACATCTTGTCTATTCCTAACAGTCTTCATCTCCCATTTTGAGCGAGGATTCGCTCTCCCGGTCAGTGACTTCTTCCGGGACTTCCTGGATAACTATGGCCTCCAGCCTCATCATTGGCCGGCAAATGCGGTTATGATTCTGTCGGCTTTTGCCGCCTTTTGCGAGGGCTACACCGGCATAGAGCCCATTGTCCAAGGGTGGGGGCCAAATACTTTCAGCTGCGCAAGCAAAGTGCCCAGGAGCCCCGGGACAAAGATGCTCCCCCCAGAAACTGCTAAGGAAAAGAAGGATCGCCCCATGACCCAATGTGGTGCGGCCACCATCATGTCCCAGAAAGGCTTCGACTTTCCCAAGATAGAGTTGCTCGAGTCATGCAAGAAATGGCAGAAGAGTTTCTTCTATGTGAAGAACACTACAGATGTCGACCTGCTCAACCTGCCGGCGTATGTTGACCTTCCACCCAATGAGATGAAGAACTGGACCTGCAACCCCAAGAACATGGTAGGAGCGGTCAATGCTCTCCACCGAGTTAAGGATGAACTTCGAGATGCCGGCCTGACGCCAGAGGATATCATTGCCTGCTCATTAGCCGGCGAGTTTCTTCTCTTCAGCGCCGGTCTCACGAGATTTGCCAGATGAGCGGGGCCATGGACCCCACCCGGCACTCCACACACGAACTAAGCCCCGCCGACATTCTACAGCGGGTAAAAGATATCTGCAAGTCTTCACAGACTGTCTTTGCCTGGGGGCTCGAGCCATACAGCCGGGATCGCCCCACCCTACGGTATACTCTTTAATCTTTGCCGACACTTATTGCTCACAGTCTGACATATTTACTCTGCTGGTATATTCATGCTTGATCCGACATATCCTCGTTGCCAGCATATTACTTGTTGCTAACCAACTCTTTTTTCTCTTTCGCAGAAGTTCAACTTCCAGGACTTGGAGAATTCCCAGATTATCATCGCTCCAAACCACACTGTTCCGGATCCTGAAGATCCGGATCACCAAGACAAGATGCCCAAGAACACCCGCGCCGCTTCTGCCGCGGGTAAGGCTTCCTCTTCCCGGTATTCGATTCAAGACTGGAGTGACGATGATTCTGATGGGGATTGCCGGATGTACCTTGACCCAATGCCGCTTGCTTATGCCTTTCCTACCATGCCATCATCAGCTATCCCGGACGAGGAAGTGGTGGGTGCCGCCCCTTTGAACCAGGGACCTCCCTCCACCAGCGTACGCGTTGGCCGGAAACGTGGAGTTAAGCCCCAGCCAGAACCAGCTCAGACCATGAAAAGGCAAAAGATTGGCGTGCCTCTCCCGAAGAAGCAGAGGCCTGTTGCCTCGGGGTAAACTTCTTCCCTTCTCATCTTTTCTGGCATTTCTCTTCTTCTATTTACTAACTTGCTCTTTTCTTTCTCAGGGATCCACTTGCTCCGGAGCGTGCCTCTAGCTCTAGTGCCAGCCCTCATGTGGACAAGCTGGCGTCTCCTGCGCGCCCAGATATCCCGGCTACCAGCCATGTTACCTCTCCGGCGCGGGCATCTTCGCCTGCGCCCGAAAAGACTGCTACCCCGGCGAAGGACAACCCTCCGCCGGAACAAGACCCCTCTGCCCCCGATGTTGACATGGACACGGGGGCTCAACAAGATGCTCCTGACACCGGCGCCGATGCCAGTGGTGCCAGAACTACTGAGGATGCCGGCGCAAGCAACAAGAGCGCCGTCACAGACAAGGGAAAAGGCCCCAAAGCGCCAGAGATCCGGACTGATCCGGCATCAGCTTCTTCGGGGCAAGCTACGCTGACCGCGCCGGAGAAAACAACGCCCAAGACTCCGGCTCTAGAAAAGACTACTGCTGCTCCAGCCAAGATCGGCACTTTCAAGATGACGTAGATTATCAAGACTGCGCCGGCACCTGGCAAGACCGCACCTGCACCTGGCAAGACCGCACCTGCACCTGGCAAGACCGCACCTGCTAGCTCCTCCATGACACTCCATACTGGCAAGGGAGCAGCCCGGGTTAGCTCCTTCCACACTCCAGAACTTGAGGGCTGCGTTTCTCTGCGGACCAAGAGCAACAACAGCCTTGGGTCTCTCAAGGAATATTGCACGAAGTGGAATGATGCTGACTATGTGGACACTGCCAGCTCTAGCAAGAAGAAAACACTGGTCGGGACTCCGGCCCCTGGCAATCCCAATGTTATACCGGCGAAGCCCATTGCCATTGCCAGCGAACTATTCAGCATCCAGCAGAGGCTTTAACGCTTGGCCGACGCCACCAACGTAAGTACTTTTCCTTATATCTCCCCAGTCCCCGAAAATGTCGGCTGTCCGGGATATGGACATCCGGGATTTTCCAATATCTCTTTTTTTAACTTAGCTGTTTTCAAATCCAACTGTCCGACATATAAGCTTGATCCGAGCTTCAAATCCTAGTCACCGAGGGCCGGGATAGGTGCGCAGCACCTGTGCTGAGTCTTCAATACATTAACTTGATATAACCTTCAAATCCACCTGACCGACACATAAGCTCGATTCGAGCTTCAAATCCTAGTCACCGAGGGCCAGGATAGGTGCGCAACACCTGTGCCGGGTCTTCAATACATTAACTTGATATAACCTTCAAATCTTCTGATATGCCGGATTTTCGTTATAACACTTCAAATCCTAACACTTCTGCAGCGCATGAATAATGAGCGCCGGGACATGTACCATGATCTTGTGTGCGAGCACTGGAAATTATCCAATGAGCACAACAAGGTTCGCCTTGACCTGAAGAAGAAAGGTAAACCCAGCCGACATATTATCATGTGCCGGATTACTTTCACTTTTTATTTCTCAATATTCTTCTTGCTGACACATCTTAATGTGCCGACACATAACTTTTTGCTGACATTTTTCAGGCACTACTGAGGAACTAGTCACCGAGCTTGTTAAGAGGGTGAAGGAGCTCACAGGTATGCCGGACCCTGTAAACTTTCAAATAATCTCTTTGCACTTCAAATCCTTCCATTTTTTCCACTGCTTTCTATCTTGAAATCCTTTCTTATTCTTTCAACTTCAAATCCTTGCAGATGAAAAGACTGCATTGGAGGCTCGCCACCGGGACTGTGTGTCCTCCGTGGATGTGGCTAAACAACTGGATGAAAGGGATGCCGCCCACAAAGCCAAAGTAGAGCAACTGAAGGGCTGGATTGCTGAGCTTTTGGACGAGAAGGAGGAGAGTGAGGGCCAACTTAAGAAGGTCTAGGGGCTGCTTGTCACTTCAGAGGCTGATGCCTCCGGGGCTAAACTTGAACTGCAGCACCTGAAGGAGCATGCCACCAAATGGGAGGTTGACATTGCCCGGCTCAACGCCGATCTCGCCAGTAAGCTTCAAATCCTTTCACTTTTACCTTGCCCGACACATCCTGTCCGACATACCACAATCTTTTCCAGCATAACCTTCTTGCCGACATATATCCATATTCCTGACATCTTCTTTGTCTCTCAGGCTTGTTCCCTGCCTCTGTTGAGGATGTTGAGAAGGCCCTGCAGGTGGATCGACTGAACCGGAATGTTCCGGTTGACTCTTCCAACTGGGACATGTCGGGGCAGCAGATCGCCCTAGAGGCCCGCAAGAATGCCATGACTGCATGTACCGATGATCTCTACCTTGGTGCCCAAGAAGCTCACCAAGCACTCTGGCCGGGACAAAAGACCCCTACTGACCCTCTTGACCTTGGCAATGACTTGCAGCTATCCAAAGTCCACCTCAGAGAATGGCGGGACTCCAGCGCGCGGGTGGGAGCTAATGAAGCTCTCACATACTTCTTATCCTGGTATGAAAAGATCAACCTGGAGACTTTGCGCTCTGTGCGCGAAGGATCTGCATGGACCACAGATCCAGAGTTTATCCAGCGTCGCCAGGAGTTGGCCCACAGCTATGTGGATTATGCCGACGCCGAGGTCTTCGTCCGAGACATCCGCGTGCCGGAGAAGAAGGACGACGCTGAGGATGCTGAAGGCTCTGACTCCAGCCAGGATGAGGAGGAAACTAAACATGCCGACAATGCTGGCGCTGAAGCTCCAGAGCAGGGATCTGCGCCGGCCGGAGGTGATGCTTCCATCCCTTCTGCTGGATCCGGCACTCCAGAAGCCGATGTCTCCACTGCCACAGCTCCACCTGCCGGCGGTTCTGCCCCTGCCCCTTAGACTTTGCAGCACAAACACTTTAAGTTTCATCAGATCCCCGGTATGCCGGGTGCAGTTGTAAGATATACTTATTTGCTTTGGTTTGCTATCTGAACAAGTTTTATTCTGGTTTGCTTGTTTATTAATGCCGGATCATCTTTTGGCCAAGTCACCGAGTTTGTTTTCCTGTTTCCTTAACTCCACAACCTTGGCTACTTGTCTACCTTTTTCGGCTTTTGACATATGAGTCTCAAGGTTGCTTTATTAAACATACAGTACTTAAACTTTGAAACTTAGACTTCAAATCATCCTGCACTCCAAATTTTAACTTTGCACAAGAACAAATGTCGGTTCGCTTGTTTTATCTTTCCTTAGCCGTTTTCCATGTGTAGACAATCTCCAGGATCTACTCTTGCTAGCCATGAAGCCGGGTTTTGGACAGCAGCTAAGTCGAAGAGCGGCCTTTGGTGCCGACACATTACTAGGCCGACATAGGAAACATTCAAATCAAGCCAGCCAGCATATAAATGAAAACTAGAAATATACAGCAATATATACCGGAGGCAATGCCCGTTCTCCTCGGGATGCCGACACTTCATTCATTAGTCTTGTGCCGACATACAATGCCGGCACTAAAAGCAAAATGGAAATACATACATTATGCTCCTCAGGAGTAAAAGGGACAGAGTAGAGCTATGTTCCATGGTCGCTTGGTTTCTTCTCCGGACCTGTCCACCTTATTCTTCTTGGGGGCCTGCGCATCTATAAGATAGTAGGCATCATTGTGCAGAGCCCTGCTCACAATGAATGGCCCCTCCCATGGAGGAGTTAGCTTATGCCAGCCCTCTATGCCTTGCCTTAGCCGGAGAACTAAATCTCCCTCTTGGAATCTCCTTGGATTCACCTTCTACGCATGACAGCGTCTGAGGTTCTGCTGATATACTGCAGTTCTTGATAGTGTTATCTCTCTTGCTTCTTCTAGCAAATCAACATCATCTTCTCTAGCTTCTTTAGCCTCTTCCTCAGTATATAGCACCACTCTGGGTGTATCATGTATTACATCTATTGGAAGCACAACTTCTGCTCCATATACAAGAAAAAATGGCGTATAGCCTGTTGATCGATTCGGAGTTGTCCTCAGACTCCAAAGCACTGCCGGCAATTCATCTAGCCAGCAGTCGGGAGTTTTCTCTAGTGGCTCTATCAACCGGGGTTTTATGCCGGATAACACTAGTCCATTGGACCTTTCTACCTGGCCATTGGTACAAGGGTGTGCGACCGATGCAATGTCTAGCTGGATTCCCACCTCCTCACAGTATCTGGCAAATGGCCTCTGGGCGAAATTCGACCCATTGTCAGTGATGATGCTATGAGGAACACCATATCTCAAGATTATATCCTTCAAGAATTTCACTGTTGTGTGGCCATCACACTTGCTAATTGGCTTTACTTCAATCCACTTGGTGAACTTGTCCACCATGACCAGAATATGAGTCATCTTTCCTCTTGCCGGCTTAAATGCCCCAACCATGTCCAGGCCCCAAACAGCGAAGGGCCAGGTCAGCGGGATAGTCTTCAATGCTGATGCCGGCTGATGAATCTGATGAGCATACATCTGACATCCGTTACACTTCCGGACCAGATCCTCTGCATCCTGCAGTGCCGTCGGCCAATAAAACCCATGCCAGAATGCTTTCGACACTAGGGCTCTGGATGAAGTGTGGTGTCCACACTCCCCCTGATGGATTTCCCAGAGCATCTCCTGGCCTTCAGCTGATTCGACACATCTCTGCAGTACACCTGTGGCACTTCTCTTGGATATCTCCTTGTTGATGATGGTATATGCTTTTGGTCTTCTCATAACCCGGCGGGCTTCAGCTTTATCCGCTGGTAGTTGGCCATTGACCAAGAAATCCATGATGGGACATGCCCAGGAGGGCACCTCCCTAGCAGTGAATACTGCCTGGTCTATCTCCATCACTTTGACCGACACATAATCGATCTCCATGGGCTGCGAAGTCCCCGGGACTGAGAGAGAAGTCCCCGGGTATGCCAGAGTAGTCCCCGGGTATGCCGGAACGACCTCTTGATACATCTTGCCCTTGCCCTTGCTTATGCTCCGGAACACTGCAGTCACTGCGTATGTCGGCCTAGTCCCCGGGACTGAGAGAGCAGTCCCCGGGTTATCTGAACTGGCGCCGACATCTATCTCCATTGGAGCTACTTCTTCTGGGCTCGGCGGAACATATATAGACGATGACTCTGGTGAGGGCTTGATTGATGGCTTCCTCTGATGCTCCAGCGAAATGCCGGGCGGAATTGATGATCACTCTAAGATTTACACATATATCTGAACCTTGCAACCATAAAACTTGTCTGTTTTACCTCATTTCTACCAGTGTTGCACCAACATTTTACATCATTTGATCCTTTGTCACAGATCAGTGCGCCAAGGCACTTAATTCTACAAGTCAGAGTAATTCAAACATCAGACCAAGCCACCAGGAATGGAGGAGTACATCTTGAGGAGCAAGAAAGAAGCCATCGGCAGAAACAGGCTGCCACGGCACAAGAAGACAGAAAAATCGGCAAAAGCAGAAAAGCCGATGCCGCCACCAACTTCCCACTACTCCACTTCGCCGCAGCAAGAATGCTACAAAAAGCCTTTAAAAGGAGAGGTCTAGGTTCACTCCCACAAGAATCCATCTCTCACCCCATCCATCCATCACCACCCAGCCACTCCATCCATCCACCACTCCACCAAAACCTTCCTCCTCCATAGTCCAACACACCGAAAACCTCCACCTTTCCACCCACTTTTCCCTCTACTCCTCTGCTGCAACAAGAACAGATCAACGGCGCAAGCAAGAACACCATGAACACCACCAAGAACACCTCCAAGAACGTCAAGATGGACAAGGCTCGAAGGATCTGAAGGCATGGCTCTTCCTCATCCCTCTTCATCCTCTGCCACGACAGCAACATCTCCGCCTTCTTCTACTTTCTCTGCCACGACAAGCCTTCGGTGACCAACAACAACCTCTCTTCCTTTCCCTCATGCTCTGTGATCTGTTGTGTTGATCTTGCACTGTAAAACAGTTGGAACCTTGTCCTGGATCTTTGCTATGGTTTGAGTGACACACTCCATTGTAAACTCCAAGATTACTGTGATTTCTGTGTTGCATCTGCCTGATCTGTTAGGTGCAAGACTAGCCTCTGCATCTAGTCCCAAAAACGCATCCCTGCCTCACTTGCTCGTTTGTCCTTTGTTTCCTTGCCTGACAAACAAGAAACATTGGATTTGTTATGTTAAAACTTCTCTGCCTCACTTGCTCGTTTGTCCTTTGTTTCCTTGCCTGACAAACAAGAAACATTGGATTTGTTATGTTAAAAACTTCCAACCTAAAACCTCCTGTTATTTTCCTGTTTACAACACCAAAAACCCCACTTTTCTGCTTAGCTTCTGGAAATTAGGAAATAGTCTCATTTGTGTTGATCCCTGTGGAGACGACTAGAAAAACCCCCCTATAATCTCACTCTGATCAAAATTGGCGCCGTTGCCGGGGATCAACTTTTGATTGTTTCCTTAGATTACAGTAGACTAAGCTGTGTAAATACTTGTTCCAATTTGCAATCTTTGATTGTCTGTTTTAATGACTTGTCTGTGATCAAGCTTAGAACTTTTATTAGGGGATTTAGTTCACTAACCCTTGATCAAGTTCTTGTCTGTGATTGTGTGTAGAACAATGATTTCATCTAATCTCCGTGGGAATTCAGTTGATGCAGTCCTCTGAAGATTCTCCACTAGCCCCATTTGATCCTGAGCCAGAAAGGACTTTGTTTGCAAGAAAGAGAGCAGCTTCTGAAGTTTCTGCTGAAGATTTGGAAACCTCTGTCTCAGATTTGGAATCGTCATCCTCAGATTTCAGCATGGGTGATAAGAAGTTGAGAGATTTGTGGATTCCCAAGGACCAGATCAACAATGCAGATGTGATTATGCCTGCAATACAAGCAAACAACTGGGAAATCAAGCTAGCTCTGATCAATATGGTACAACATAATCCCTTCAAAGGTTCTGCTTTGGAGAGCCCCCATGAGCATATCAGAAACTTTCTGGAGTACTGCAACACTTTGAAGCACAATGGTGTTCCTCCTGAAGCCATCAGGATGCAATTGTTTCCCTTCTCACTGTCTGGACTTGCAAAAGTTTGGTTCCACTCTCTTCCTATTCACTGCAGAGACACATGGGAGCATGTTCTTCAAGCTTTCTTTGAGAGATACTTCCCTCCAACCAAAGCAGCTGAGTGCAGAGACAAGATAACAAGATTTGTGCAATATGAAGGAGAAAGCCTGTATGATACTTGGCAGAGATACCAAGGTCTCATCAGGATGTGTCCCAACCATGGCCAGGAGCAATGGCTCATCTTGCAAACCTTCTACAAGGGTTTGACAGAGCAAACCAGATCATTTGTTGACTCAGCTGCTGGAGGTGGAATCATGAACAAGACCCTTGATGAAGCTACTGAGTTGATTGAGAGCATGGCATCACACAACTTCTCCTGGACAAATGAAAGAGCTGTCCACCCCAACAATCAGCTGCAGATTCAGTCAAGTGGCCAGAATGCTTTGGAAGCTAAGTTGGAGAGTTTAACAACTCAGCTTGCCCAGCTCATGACAGAAAGAAACAGCCAAGCTTTGGTTCCTGTCAACCAAGTTACTTCTGCCTGTGCAATTTGTGGAAAAGAAGGCCATTCTCTCATGGAATGTACCTTGTCTGCACCTCCTGAAGCCATGATATCAGAGGTGAACTATGCCCAGAATCAAGGGCCATATTCCCAAAGTTACAACCCCTCTTGGAGAAACCACCCCAACCTTTCTTACAAGAGCAATAATCAGCAAAACTACCCAGCACCAGGGCAGCAGCACTATGCCCAAGCATCCCAGCAGAGTTACCAACAGCCTGGACAACAAAATTTCAGACCCCAAGGTCAAGTGCAACACCCACAACAACAACACCACCCAGTACATCAGCAAACTACTTCATCCAGCAGTAGCAGCCAATCTAAGCTTGGAGAAATGATGAAGCTACAGAAGGAAATGTTCAGTGGAATGCAAGAAACTATGAAAATGCAATCTGAACTTTTCTACAAGACTATGCAGCAACTCACTGCTGGAATCCAGACCAACAACATTGGAAAACAAGCTGATGGAAAACTGCCAGCCCAAACAGAGAAAAACCCAAAACAGTGTGGTGCCCTTTCCACTACTGAAGTTATTGATGCAGTCACCACTAGGAGTGGGGTGAACACTGAACCCTTACTCAAAACCCCACCAAATGTCACTTATGTTGCTCCACAGAGAAGACCCACCGTGCAGCAACAATCACCTCCAGAAATTGTTCTGCCAAGGCAGGAAAAATCTACAGGACAGCCTGCCCAGACAGAAAACCCTGCCAAGGCACAGATCTCTGCCACAGAACCAACAGAGAAGCCTTTGTTGATGAAAGTGCCATTTCCAGAGAGATTGGACAAGACCAAGGAGGAGAAGCAATACTCTAAATTCTTTGAGACCATGAAGGAAGTGCAAATCACCATCCCCATCTTGGATGCAGTGTTGCACATTCCCCTATATGCAAAGTTTTTCAAAGATCTGATCACAAGGAAGAGGAGTTTGGACAGCCCTGAGTTAGTAGCCTTGACAAAAGATTGCAGTGCTGTGATCTTGAACCACATGCCCAAGAAGCTACAAGACCCTGGAAGTTTCAGCATTCCCTGTGTAGTGGGAAGAAAAACCTTCACAGCCCTTTGTGACTTAGGTTTCTCTGTGAGTGTGTTACCCTCTGCTGCAAGCCAGATTCAGCAGCTGGGAACGTTGAAGCCTACCCCAATGACACTTCAACTTGCTGATAGAACCTTGAGAAAACCAGTAGGAGTCCTTGAAGATGTGCCAGTCCAAGTTGGCAACTTTGCATATCCTGTGGACTTTGTTGTGCTAGAGATGGAAGACAATGCTGAATCAATGATTCTAGGTAGGCCATTCTTGGCAACTGCTGGTGCCATCATTGATGTCAAAGGTGGAACCCTCAAATTACAATTTGGATCAGAGCAAGCTGAATTCAGCATGAAACATGCTACTCACTTACCCAATGTTCCTGAACATTGCCATTCCATTGATATTGTTGAAAGAAATGTGCTAGAAACTTTGCCAGAACCTGAGCAAGAAGAGCCTGAAGCTCAAGTCTTTGTTACTGCTGAAACCACCAATGTACAGCAGCTCTGTGAAGTGAAAATTTGTGAAATTGTACCTGTGTCAAGTGCAAGAGAACCAGCTCATCCAGCTCACCATTCTGTTGTGGAGCTCAAAGAATTGCCTTCCCATCTGAAATACTCATTCTTGGAGAAGGAAAAGTTACACCCTGTGATTATTAGTTCTGCCCTTTCAAGTGAGCAAGAAGAAAGTCTTCTGTCTATTCTGAAGCTGTACAAGAATGTCATTGGATATTCCATTGATGACATCATTGGCATTAGTGAGAAAGTGTGTTCTCACAGGATCCACTTAGAAGAAGGCAGCAAGCCAACAAGAGAAGGACAGAGGAGACTAAACCCTGCTATGCAAGATGTAGTAAAGAAGGAAGTTCTGAAATTGTTAAAGGCTGGAATGATATACCCCATCTCTGACAGTGAGTGGGTGAGTCCTATCCACATTGTGCCCAAGAAAGGTGGCTACACTGTTGTTGAAAATGAAGAAGGAAGGCTCATGACCACAAGACCTGTTACAGGATGGAGGATGGTGAATGACTTCAGAAAATTGAACAAAGCTACAAGAAAAGATCACTTCCCTCTGCCATTCATGGACCAGATGCTAGAGAGACTTGCTGGCCAGAGGTACTACTGCTACCTTGATGGTTACTCTGGATTTCTGCAGATTCCAATCCACCCTTCTGACCAAGACAAGACCACATTCACCTGCCCTTATGGAACCTTTGCTTACAAAAGGCTACCATTTGGCCTTTGCAACGCTCCAGGCACCTTCCAGAGATGCATGATGTCCATATTTTCTGATTACATTGAGAAGATTATGGAAGTTTTCATGGATGATTTCACTGTGTATGGAAAAGACTTCGAAGCCTGCTTGAAGAACCTCACCTTAGTCCTTCACAGATGCTCTGAGCAAAATTTGATCCTGAACTGGGAAAAATGTCACTTCCTTATCACTGAAGGCATTGTGTTGGGCCACCTTGTGTCTGCTAGAGGAATTGAGGTGGACAAGGCAAAGGTAGATGTGATTGCCAAGCTACCTTCTCCTGAAAATGTGAAGGGAATTCAAAGCTTCCTGGGCCATGCTGGCTTCTACAGGAGGTTTATCAAGAACTTCTCCTATCTTGCCAAGCCACTCACCAATCTCCTGGATCATGAAGTGAAGTTTGTGTTTGATGACACTTGTTTGCAAGCATTCAACCAATTGAAAGATGCTCTCATCACAGCCCCTGTTGTTCAACCTCCTGACTGGACACTGCCATTTGAACTTATGTGTGATGCAAGTGACTTTGCTGTTGGAGCAGTCCTTGGCCAGAGGAAAGACAAAGCTGTGCATGTTATACATTATGCAAGCAAGACTTTGGATGATGCTCAGATCAATTACACCACCACAGAGAAGGAGCTGCTTGCTGTTGTGTTCTCATTTGATAAGTTTAGACCATACCTGGTTGGACACAAGTGCATTGTCTACACAGACCATGCAGCAATCAGATATTTAGTGAGCAAAAAGGATGCTAAACCAAGGCTCATCAGATGGATCCTTCTGCTCCAAGAGTTTGACATAGAAATTAGAGACAAGAAAGGGTCAGAGAACTCAGTTGCTGATCACTTGTCCAGAATCAACATTGATGAAAACAGAGAGATTCAAGACTTGATGCCAGGAGAACAGCTCATGGCAGTCAGTGCCACTTCACCTTGGTATGCTGACTTTGTGAACTTCCTAGCTTGTGATATTGTGCCAGCAGATCTCTCCTACCAGCAAAAGAAAAAATTCCTCCATGATGTCAAGAGTTACTATTGGGATGAACCTTTTCTGTACAAGCATTGTGCTGATGGCATTGTGAGAAGGTGTGTTCCCTCTGATGAAAAAAGTGATGTGATGTTCCAATGCCATTCAGGATTGTATGGAGGACATGCTGGAGTGTTCAAGACTCAAGCCAAGATTTTGCAAGCTGGCTTCTTTTGGCCAAGTATGTTCAGAGATGTTCATGAGTACATAATGAAGTGTGATCCTTGTCAAAGAGCAGGAAAGATGTCAAAGAGAAATGAAATGCCCCAAACAGGAATCTTGGAAGTGGAATTGTTTGATGTTTGGGGAGTTGATTTTGTTGGACCCTTGCCATCTTCTCAAGGCTACAAGCATATTTTAGTTGCTGTTGACTATGTGTCAAAATGGGTTGAAGCCATTCCCACTGTTAATGCTGATGCCAAGGCAGTTTGTAGAATGTTCAAGACTGTCATTTTCCCAAGATTTGGAGTGCCAAGAGTTGTAATCAGTGATGGTGGTGCTCACTTCAACAATGACCAGTTTGAGAAGCTTCTGACCAAGTATGGAGTGAAGAATCACAGAGTGACAACTCCTTATCATCCGCAGGCCAATGGCCAAGTGGAGTTGTCAAATAGGGAAATCAAGCAAATCTTGGAGAAAGTTGTGTCCAAGACCAGAGGAGATTGGTCAATGAAATTGCCCGACACTTTGTGGGCTTACAGGACAGCATACAAGACACCCATTGGCATGTCACCTTTCAGAATTGTCTATGGCAAGGCTTGCCATCTGCCAGTCGAATTGGAGCACAGAGCGCATTGGGCAATCAGGAAGCTGAACTTGGACATTGGCAAAGCAGGAAACATGAGGAAACTGCAGTTGTGTGAGCTTGAAGAGCTCAGGAATGATTCCTATGAAAGTGCAAAGATTTACAAGGAGAAGACCAAGAAATGGCATGACTCCCACATTCTGAGAAGGGAATTCAAGGAAGGGCAGTCAGTGCTGGTGTATGATTCCAAGTTACACTTATTCTCTGGAAAGTTCAAGTCCAGATGGTTTGGCCCTTGTGTTATCAAGAAAGATCTAGGCCATGGTGCTTTTGAGGTTTATAGCTCAGCTGAGGGAACATTCAAAGTAAATGGCCAGAGGTTGAAGCACTACAGGATTGGAGATTTGATTGGAAACCAAGTTGAAGAAGATGATGAACCAGAGGATGGCTCCAATGCATCCTCTACTCATGCAAACCAGTGATGATGAAGCTATAGTCAAGCTAGTGACTGTAAACAAGCTCTCTTCCAGGAGGAAACCTGGTATCCCTTGTATCATATATTTCCCTTTCACCTTTTTATGTTTTTGCCTTGTGTGTTTGTTTCTTTTTGTTGTTTCAGTAAGAACTTGGATATGGAGAAAGATTGCTGTTGATTGTCAAGGCAGAGAAGCAGAAAAACCACCAGGTGAACACTTTCCATTTCCACACATTTGTTAAAATCTGAATCAGAATATACTATACTGTTGGTTGATCTTGTGTGAAAGTACTTTGTTAAGGAATGAATCAATTTCGCTTGCTTGGACCTGAAAATATCACTTTGCATGCTATGAAGAACTTTGCTTTGAATCTGCTTATAACTCTTGCAAATGCTTTGTTCAGAGCCTAGTTCCACTTTAGAACTTTTGTATGGCTTTACTCAAAGAACCTATGAAACATCAGTATATTTGTTAATTGCCCTAAGAATGAAGTTCATGATCCATTTCTTAGCCCCTAACCAATTGCATCTGTTGCATTTTTTGCATTAGCAAACATGATCTCTGGATTGTGATTTGTGAAGCACTAACATACTAACATACTAACATATTAACAGAAAGGAAAAAGTTTAGCATTAGCAACCATGATCTCTAGATTGTGGTGTGTGAAGCACTAACCTGAAAATGCTAAGTAAAACTTGTTGTAAATACCCAAAGCACTAGCACCTATGATCCTGGGATTGTAGTGTGTGAAGCACTAACTAAGTTGACCCATCAAGCTAAGTTACTAACTGACTAACTTGTCTATGCATTAGCCTACTATGTTCCTGGGAACTGTAATAGGTGAAGCACTAATTTTGCATTACATATTGGGCTATGTACTGGATCTTGAGTTTTCAATTTCAGAGTTAATTACTTTATACTCATGTGTCCATGTTGTTTGATCTAGACATACCCAAATTCTCTTGTGAAACTTGTTTTTGAATCGGCAATTGCAAGATTTATCTGCATTGAGTCAGTAATGTCCCTCATCATGCTCTGTTACATTTTGTTTGGTACAATGCACCATTCTTTACTTGAGGACAAGCAAAGGTTTTGGTCTGGGGGTTTTGATCACTCTAAGATTTACACATATATCTGAACCTTGCAACCATAAAACTTGTCTGTTTTACCTCATTTCTACCAGTGTTGCACCAACATTTTACATCATTTGATCCTTTGTCACAGATCAGTGCGCCAAGGCACTTAATTCTACAAGTCAGAGTAATTCAAACATCAGACCAAGCCACCAGGAATGGAGGAGTACATCTTGAGGAGCAAGAAAGAAGCCATCGGCAGAAACAGGCTGCCACGGCACAAGAAGACAGAAAAATCGGCAAAAGCAGAAAAGCCGATGCCGCCACCAACTTCCCACTACTCCACTTCGCCGTAGCAAGAATGCTACAAAAAGCCTTTAAAAGGAGAGGTCTAGGTTCACTCCCACAAGAATCCATCTCTCACCCCATCCATCCATCACCACCCAGCCACTCCATCCATCCACCACTCCACCAAAACCTTCCTCCTCCATAGTCCAACACACCGAAAACCTCCACCTTTCCACCCACTTTTCCCTCTACTCCTCTGCTGCAACAAGAACAGATCAACGGCGCAAGCAAGAACACCATGAACACCACCAAGAACACCTCCAAGAACGTCAAGATGGACAAGGCTCGAAGGATCTGAAGGCCAAGCTCTTCCTCATCCCTCTTCATCCTCTGCCACGACAGCAACATCTCCGCCTTCTTCTACTTTCTCTGCCACGACAAGCCTTCGGTGACCAACAACAACCTCTCTTCCTTTCCCTCATGCTCTGTGATCTGTTGTGTTGATCTTGCACTGTAAAACAGTTGGAACCTTGTCCTGGATCTTTGCTATGGTTTGAGTGACACACTCCATTGTAAACTCCAAGATTACTGTGATTTCTGTGTTGCATCTGCCTGATCTGTTAGGTGCAAGACTAGCCTCTGCATCTAGTCCCAAAAACGCATCCCTGCCTCACTTGCTCGTTTGTCCTTTGTTTCCTTGCCTGACAAACAAGAAACATTGGATTTGTTATGTTAAAACTTCCCTTTCTCACTTGCTCGTTTGTCCTTTGTTTCCTTGCCTGACAAACAAGAAACATTGGATTTGTTATGTTAAAAACTTCCAACCTAAAACCTCCTGTTATTTTCCTGTTTACAACACCAAAAACCCCACTTTTCTGCTTAGCTTCTGGAAATTAGGAAATAGTCTCATTTGTGTTGATCCCTGTGGAGACGACTAGAAAAACCCCCCTATAATCTCACTCTGATCAATTGATTCTCTGGAAGATCCCAGCTTGGACAATGTATTGGCCGCTTCATTTTGAGCCCGGGGGACAATGCCGGAACTCACAACCTTCAAAGTAGCCACTCATCTGTTGTACCAAGAAACGATAGGATCCTATGTTCGCATCATGCGCATCCCATATGCCGGAGCACTGCTGGATCACCAGATCCGAATCACCAAAACACATAATCCGGCGGATGCCTATATCCTTGGACATCTTTAGGCCATGCACAAGTGCCTCATACTCCACCACATTATTTGATGCTGCAAAGTGGATCTGCAAAACATATCTCAACTGGTCATTCTTGGGTGAAGTGAGAACTATGCCGGCACCCAAACCATGTATCATCTTGGACCCATCAAAATGCATTCTCCAATAATTTGCATCTGGCAAAGGTGGCTCATACTGTATCTCGTCCCAATCAATGAAGAAATCGGCCAACACCTGGGACTTGATTGCATTCCTCTTGTCATACTGAGGTGTATATGGTGAAACCTCTATTGCCCACTTGGCTATCCGGCCACTGGCATCTTTGTTGCTTATAATCTCCGAGATAGGGGCCTCGGCCACTACCCGGATTGGATGCTCTTGGAAATAACGCTTGAGTTTCTTGGCCGCCATATAGACACCATACGTCATCTTCTGATAATGGGGGTAGTTTTGCTTCGAGGTGGAAAGGACTTCACTCAGATAATATACCAGCCTCTGCATGGATTTGCCTCCTTCCTCTCGTTCTACTACCACCACTGCACTAACAACTTTGTTGGTCGCTGCTATATAGAGCAACATCGGCTCCTTCGGCATTGGAGATGCCAGCACCGGTGCTGTTGACAACATCTGCTTCAACTCCTTGAAAGCTGCATCTGCTTGCGTTGTCCAGACAAATGTGTCAAACTTCTTCATCAGCTGATATAACGGTAGAGATTTTTCTCCAAGCCGACTTATGAAACGGCTCAGGGACGCAAGGCATCCAGTGAACTTCTGTACTTCCTTCAAATTTGTCGGTGGCTGATACGTCTCCAACGTATCTATAATTTTTGATGCTCCATGCTTGTTTTTACACCATTTGCCTACTGTTTCGTTACACTTCGTGGCACTTTTGTGCATTTTCCGGAACTAACCTATTAACAAGTCGTCACAGTGCCAGTTCCCTATTTTCTGCTATTTTTGTGTTTCAGAAGTGATACACAGGAAATATTCTTGGAATTGGACAAAACAAGTTCCTGAAGTCTTATTTTTCCCGGAAGCTTCCAGAGATCCAAAGAGGAGTTGGAGGGGGGCCACGAGGGCCCCACACACCAGGGCGGCGCGGCCAGGGGCCTGGCCGCGCCCCTATGTGTGAGAGCCCCTCGGGCCACTTCTGACGATGCCCCTTCGCCTATAAAGACCCCTCGACGGAAAAAACCTAAGTACCCGATCAATTTTCCAGAACACATCGCGATCCGCCGCCGCCGTCGACCCGATGATTGGGAGGGTCCAGAAGCTCTTCCCGGCACCCTGCCGGAGAGGGGAATCGCCACCGGAGGTCTTCTTCATCGCCATGCTTGCCTCCAGAGCGATGAGTGAGTAGTCTACCTTGGACTATGGGTCCATAGCAGTAGCTAGATGGTTGTCTCCTCCACCATGTGCTTCATGTTTAGATCTCATGAGCTGCCCTACATGATTGAGATCACCGTTATGTAATTCTACATGTTTGGTTTGTTGGGATCCGATGAATATTGGTGTTATGATTGAGTTGCTATACTGAAATATATCTTTTGTTATCTCTATGTTGTTTATGATCTTGCATGCTCTCCATTGTTAGTAGCTATCTTGGCCGAGTAGTTGCTAGTGACTCCAAGAGGGGGTATTTATGCTCGATAGTGGGTTCATGCCTCTATTTAACCTGGGGGAGTGACAGAAACCTCTAAGGTTGTAGATGTGCTATTGCTACTAGGGAGAAAACAACATTCATATGCTCAAGGGCATATGCTTTGTTTACATTACACACTTTGCTTAATGCAATTATCTGTTGTTCGCAACTTAATATTTGTGGAGTTCTCGGATTGATTCGCCACAAGTGGATTATTAGTCATAGATGCAGTTGGATGGCGGTCTATGTATTTTGTTGTAATGCCCAGAGTAAATCGCATAGTGATCTTCTTGACATATCACGTTATCTTTATTCTATCAATTGCCCAACTGTAATTTGTTTAGCCAGCATGTGTTATTTATCTTATGGAGAGACACCACTAGTGAACTGTGGACCCCGGTCCTATTTCCATCATATTGCTATCACCTATTTACTTTACTCGCACTGTTTACTTTACTCGCATACTTCTACTGTTTTCCACTCGATACGCTCATACCCTTTGTTTCAAGAAAACCGGTGAGATTGACAACCTCATCGCAAGTTGGGAACAAAGTATTTGGTTGTGTTGTGTGCAGGTTCCGCGTTGCAGCTAGCAAGCAAAGCTTGGACGAGGCGCCCTATAAATTGTCCGAAGCTATCGCAAGCTAGCAAGCATCACCTTCAGTCGTATTGTCTGCTCTTCTCCTGATCATCATACCTTGGTTCTTAACTGAGGGAAAATTTGCTGCTATATTCATCAAAACCTTCTCTTGGGGTTTTCCAACCGGCCGGTCATTTACTATAAGCCAACAAGTTTTCTGGCACCATCAAACGCAATCAAGTTTTCTGGCTTCATCATCACCGTGCCCCCATCAAGTTTTTTTGGCGCCGTTGCCGGGGAAGAAGTGGAAGACCTCTGCAAGGGGAGTTTTTTGCACACACATCCTTTACTTTGTTTTAAGTTTTGCTTTACTTTATTTTTACTTCCATCGTTTTATACCAAAAACCAAAAAAATTTAGAATCCTTGGTAGTTGTTTTTACTTATCTACTTTTAGTTTTGTTGAAATGGCTACTCCTGAAAACACCAAGTTGTGTGACTTTACTAGCACAAACAATAGTGATTTTATCTGCACTCCTATTGCACCACCTGCTCCTGCTGCAAACTTTTATGAGATTAAGCCTGCTTTGTTGAACCTTGTTATGAAAGAGCAATTTTCTGGTGCTAGTACTGAAGATGCTGCAGCTCATCTCAACAATTTTGTTGAGCTATGTGAGATGCAGAAATATAAGGATGTAGAAAGTGATATTATTAAGCTCAAGTTGTTTCCTTTTTCTTTGAGAGGAAAAGCTAAAGATTGGTTGCTGTCTTTGACTAAGAATAGTATTGATTCATGGGCTAAGTGTAAGGATGCTTTTATTGGTAGATACTATACTCCTGCTAAGATTATATCCTTGCGTAGCAATATTATGAAGTTTACTCAGTTTGATAATGAACATGTTGCTCAAGCTTGGGAAAGAATGAAATCTATGATAAAGAATTGCCCCACTCATGGACTGACTACTTGGATGATTGTCCAAACTTTTTATGCAGGACTGAATTTTTCTTCGAGGAACCTACTAGATTCAGCTGCTGGAGGCACTTTTATGTCTCTTACCTTGGGCGCCGCAACAAAGCTACTTGACAACATGATGGTAAATTATTCCGAATGGCACACCGAGAGAGCTCCACAAGGTAAGAAGGTAAATTCTGTTGAGGAAACCTCTTCCTTGAATGATAAGATTGATACCATTATGGCTATGCTTGCTAATGATAGGACTCATGTTGATCCTAATAATGTTCCTTTATCCTCTTTGGTTGCTCAAGAAGAGCATGTTGATGTGAATTTCATTAGAAACAATAATTTTAACAACAATGCTTATAGGAACAATTTTGCTAGTAACAATTATAGGCCGTATCCTTCTACCAATGGTAATGGTTATGGTAATTCCTCCAACAACACTAGGGCCTTGCCCTCTGAACTTGAAGTCATGCTCAAAGACTTCATGGTAAAACAAACTGCTTTTAACAAGTCTGTTGAGGAAAAGTTAGGCAAAATTGATATTCTTGCTTCTAAAGTTGATAGCCTTGCTCATGATGTTGAACTTCTGAAATTAAAAGTGTTGCCTAATGATGTGAAAGAGAACAATGTTTTTGCTACTGCTAATGCTATTCAACTTGGAATTGATGAAAATCTTAGATTGTTAGTAGAATTGCATGCTAGATGGGAAAGAGAGGATGAGATTGCTAGGAATACGAAAGTTTGTACTATTACTACCTCTAATGATGTTGCTCCTAATGCTAGCAATCCTCTTACTTTGATTGGTGTAGAGAAAACTCCCACTCCTTGTGCTAAAAAGCCTAAAACTGCCAAAACTTTTTCTCAAAAGAGTGCTGAAATTTTTCGAAGTGTAGGAGATGATAGCTCTACTTCTTTTAATGATTTTGATGTTGATGTCTGCAATATATATGAAGTTATTTTGTTCTTGCAAAAGCTTGCTTTGACTCCCAATGCTAGTTCTTTAAATATTGCTTTTACTAAGCATATTACAAATGCTCTCATAAAAATTAGGGATGAAAAGTTGCAGCAAAAAGCTTCTGTTCCTAAGAAGTTAGAAGATGGTTGGGAACCCATCATTAATATGCATGTTAATGGTTTTGATTGCCATGCTTTATGTGATCTAGGTGCTAGTATTTCTATCATGCCTAGAAAAATTTATGACATGCTTGATTTACCGCCTCTTGAAAAAAGTTATTATGATGTTCCTATTGCTGATGTTGCTAAGAAGAAACCTTTGGGAAGGATTAATAATGTTCTTATTGTGGTTAACAATAACCTTTTTCCCGTTGATTTTCTCGTTATGGACGTTGAATGCCATGCTTCATGTCCTATTATTTTGGGAAGACCCTTTCTTCGAATTGTAGGTGCCATCATTGATATGAGGGAAGGCACTATAAAATATTAATTTCCACTCAAGAAAGGTATGGAACACTTCCCTAGGAAAATAAATAAATTACTTTTTGACTCTATTCTTAGAGCAAATTATGAGCTTGATGCTTCATCACTTGATGTTACTTGATTCGCAATTTTCTGCGCCTAGCTCAAAGGCGTTAAAGAAAAGCACTCTTGGGAGATAACCCAATATTTTATTTTCAGTACTTTTTCTTTTATTTGAGTCTTGGAAGTCATTACTACTGTAATGACCGCTCCTTATCCTTTTTTATTTTATTGTTGTGCCAAGAGAAGCCTCTAATTCGAGTGAGGTAAAGATTTGGGGATGTTGTTGTCCTGAAACTGTTTTCAGTGCTGCACCGTAAAAATTCATATAAATTCTCTGTATATCTTTTGGACCTGAAATTGCTTGTGAATATGCCCCAGGTTATATCCAAACTTTCGTTAGTTGAACACTTTTTGAGTTGAGCAACAGAAAACCCCTAAAAAATTCGACCTTTGTCAGCTGTTCTGTTTTGACAGATTTCTGCCACTATTCGTTTTTGCCACTTTATCGCTTTCTTTTTGAGTTCTTTTGATCACTTAACTTTTGGGGAAGTCGCTACAGTAGTATATGCTATATATGTGGTGGTTTTAGGTTGAAACCTGAAGCAAAAAGAGGTTGATTATATGATATGCTTACACTAATGTTGCTAATAGAATTGTGTTTAGTTTTGTATGAAGGAAGTTTTCAAGTGTAGGGATTGGAGAATGATGAGATGAGTTGAAGAATGGACAAAAGCTCAAGCTTGGGGATGCCCATGCATCACCCCAAGAAATATCCAAGAAGTATAAGCGTCAAATCTTGGGGATGCCCCTGAGGCACCCCTTCTTCATCGGCAAAAATCAGGTCACCTTTCAAAACACTATATTTTTATTGCTTCATGCACTATCTGTTTTTCTTGGAGCGTCAGTTGTTTTAGTTTTCTCTATTAGTTTAGTTTGGTTTGCTGCAATAAATGGTTGGACCCCAACAAATTCTTTTGGAGAAGTTGCCTTGCTCTTCATTTGCCAAGAACACTCCGTTTTTCATTCTTACAATTTCATCGAGTGTTCTTCTTTTTCTGCTACTGCTTTTGGTTTTCATTTTCGCCTTGATTTGCATTCAGACCTTGTCATATCTTTTCATCAAGGTGTATTTTTTGCCTCTGATCTTTATTGGTTTTCATCAAAAGAGGTGGTTATAAAAATTTCAAATGGTGTTGGAAAAGAGAAAAAGCTTTGTGCAAAATAGTGGTACAAGAAGGAGCTTGTGTAGACTGCGGCTTAGGCTTTTTCATGTCATGCTTGATGTCTTTTTGATAGTATGCTTAGTGGTTTTTCTGTAGCATGACTTGTCTCAAATAACTGAGATTGCTTAATGAGCCTTTAAAAAAATCATGCATTGTTTTTATCGTTTGGAAGCATTATTTTGGTTTTCTCCTTGATGCTTTATTCGGGTTGACTTGGCGCATGCTCACACATGTTAGACTCTTACAAAGTCGCCAATAGCCTCTATGATCATTTAGTTTTTGACTTTTGATGCCATCTTATGCTTCTTTTAATGTCGCTTTGTCGCTTTGCATGATTATGGCCATTATTGCTCTCTTAGTTGGTCGCTCCCACTCTTTTGCTAGCCCTCGCCTTGTACTGAGTATGAGCTCTACTCGTGCATCCAACTCCTAAAAACCAAAGTTTTCCAAAGTGTCCACCATACATACCTACTAGCAATTTGCTATTCCAAGTAAATTTGACTTGCTTTTATCTTCTCTTCAAATTAAACTCTTACCAGTGTTATGCGAAAATTGGTCAGTAAAGCTCTCATGAACCGGAAGGCACACTTTACTTTTTCCTGTTCTTAAAAATTTGACATTGTGGTCTCTTATGTTGAGTTGTTATGCTTGCAAGTTGTAAGTTGGATTCTAGCCCATCCATGCTGTCATGGGGCAAGCTTTCAACAGTGCACTTCTTATTTGAGTTGATATCGTGATCTTTTGCTTATGGATGTCCGCGGTGTGAAATGAATTGGGAATCTTGTGGGGATCATGGAGTTTGTATATGTGTTAGGGAAACACCTGGGCCGCCAATCTAAGCCATGCATAATTCATGGTGGAAATTTGCAGCATACCCATGGTGGACATTCGACGACGCATCTCACAATAAAAGGCTAAACAAATGGAAAATAAAAGAGATGTCGAGGTGTTCATTGTCTGCTTGTCCTGTCATTTTGATGTGGGCTTGTTCCATGTAATCGAGCACGGAGGTACCCCGTTGGCGGTTTTCGATGATACATATATACTTACAATGACAAGAGCCTTGCTTGGGACTCTAAGTTGAGTAGCATGAGGTTTGGGTACTCGTATTCACGGGACACGAGGTTTTCAACTTATGATTTGTCAAGCATATGCATCATAATTGTTCTCGCATTAACTCTAACCATTCAAGATGCTTATGATGGGGGCAATGAGAGCTCAAAGCCAGTAAGTAACATAATTTTTGAAGGTCTATAAAACTTGCAATCACTGCTTCCCTCCGCGAAGGGCCTTTCTTTTACTTTTATGTTGAGTCACCACCTTTTTTCTTTATGCACCATAAGAGAGCATAGTTGTCATTCTTAGTATAATGTGCATTGTCCCAAAGTTTTCATTGATTGATTCATATTGTTGGTTTCACTTGTTGTCAAATTATTTGTATCTAGTCGCCCTCTTAAACTTGAAGGTGTCCTATGCATATATGTTTTGCTCTCTTTGAAGGACAAGCTAAAAACCATTTGTATGTTTTTCCTTATGATTTGAACGCACGTTTGACTTTCATTGTTTCATTTTCATGATCTTTTGTTTGTGTTCATTTGAATGTTATAACATGGTTGCTAAGTTCTTATTGTCAAGATTATATCTTTCATGCCCATGTTTTAAGTTCTTATGATTCTAGCTCACAAATGCTTACATATATGATCAAGATTGTGTAGGTGCATGTCACCTCAAAAATTATTCTTTTGTTATCACTTACTTACTCGAGGATGAGCAGGAGTTAAGCTTGGGGATGCTTGATACGTCTCCAATGTATCTATAATTTTTGATGCTCCATGCTTGTTTTTACACCATTTTCCGACTGTTTTGTTACACTTCGTGGCACTTTTGTGCATTTTCTGGAGCTAACCTATTAACAAGTCGCCACAGTGCCAGTTCCCTATTTTCTGCTGTTTTTGTGTTTCAGAAGTGATACACAGGAAATATTCTCGGAATTGGACGAAACAAGTTCCTGAAGTCTCATTTTTCCTGGAAGCTTTCAGAGATCCGAAGAGGAGTTGGAGGGGGGCCACGAGGGCCCCACACACCAGGGCGGCGCAGCCAGGGGCCTGGCCGCACCCCCTATGTGTGAGAGCCCCTCGGGCCACTTCTGACGATGCCCCTTTGCCTATAAAGACCCCCCGACGGAAAAAACCTAAGTACCTGATCAATTTTCTAGAACACATCGCGATCCGCCGCCGCCGTCGACCCGTAGATCGGGAGGGTCCAGAAGCTCTTCCCGCCACCCTGTCGGAGAGGGGAATCGCCACCGGAGGTCTTCTTCATCGCCATGCTTGCCTCCGGAGCGATGAGTGAGTAGTCTACCTTGGACTATGGATCCATAGCAGTAGCTAGATGGTTGTCTCCTCCACCATGTGCTTCATGTTTAGATCTCATGAGCTGCCCTACATGATTGAGATCACCGTTATGTAATTCTATATGTTTGGTTTGTTGGGATCCGATGAATATTGGTGTTATGATAGAGTTGCTATACTGAAATATATCTTTTGTTATCTCTATGTTGTTTATGATCTTGCATGCTCTCCGTTGTTAGTTACTATCTTGGCCGAGTAGTTGCTAGTGACTCCAAGAAGGGGTATTTATGCTCGATAGTGGGTTCATGCCTCTATTTAACCCGGGGGAGTGACAGAAACCTCTAAGGTTGTAGATGTGCTGTTGCTACTAGGGAGAAAACAACATTCATATGCTCAAGGGCATATGCTTTGTTTACATTACACACTTTGCTTAATGCAATTATCTGTTGTTCACAACTTAATACTTGTAGAGTTCTCGGATTGATTCACCACAAGTGGATTATTAGTCATAGATGCAGTTGGATGGCGGTCTATGTATTTTGTTGTAATGCCCAGAGTAAATCGCATAGTGATCTTCTTGACATATCACGTTATCTTTATTCTATCAATTGCCCAACTGTAATTTGTTTACCCAGCATGTGTTATTTATCTTGTGGAGAGACACCACTAGTGAACTGTGGACCCCAGTCCTATTTCCATCATATTGCTATCACCTGTTTACTTTACTCGCACTGTTTACTTTACTCGCATACTTCTACTATTTTCCACTCGATACGCTCATACCCTTTGTTTCAAGCAAACCGGTGAGATTGACAACCTCATCGCAAGTTGGGAACAAAGTATTTGGTTGTGTTGTATGCAGGTTCCGCGTTGCAGCTAGCAAGCAAAGCTTGGACGAGGCGCCCTATAAATTGTCCGAAGCTGTCGCAAGCTAGCAAGCATCACCTTGAGTCGTATTGTCTGCTCTTCTCCTGATCGACATACCTTGGTTCTTAACTGAGGGAAAACTTGCTGCTATATTCATCAAAACCTTCTCTTGGGGTTTTTCAACTGGCCGGTCATTTACTACAAGCCAACAAGTTTTCTGGCACCATCAAACGCAATCAAGTTTTCTGGCTTCATCATCACCGTGCCCCCATCAGCGGCTTCATTCTTTCTATGGCACGAATCTTGCCGGGATTCACCTCTATACCCCAGCTGGAAACAAGGAAACCCAGTAACTTGCCTGCCGACACACCAAAGGTGCACTTAGCCGGATTTAACTTCATCCGGAACCTCCTCAGATTTGCAAAGGTTTCCCGGAGGTCATCTATGAGAGTCTTGCTTTCCTTGGTCTTTATGACGACATTGTCGACATATACCTGCACATTTTTATCTATTTGGTCATGCAAACACTTCTGCATACACCTTTGGTAAGTTGCGCTGGCATTTCTCAAGCCGAACGGCATAGTGCGATAGCAATAAGCCCCGTACGGGGTAATAAAGGATGTTTTTATTTGATCCGGCTGATACAAAGGGATCTGGTGGAAACCAGAATAGGCATCTACAAATGACAACAGTTCACATCCGACTGTGGAATCAATCACTTGACCGATCCGAGGGAGCGGGAATGGATCTTTAGGACATGCCTTATTCAAGTTAGTGTAATCAACACACATCCGCCATATCTTGACTATAGCGGGCTCATCCTTCTTCTTTTCCACCAGGACCGGATTAGACACCCAATCCGGATGCAGTACTTCCATGATAAAGCCGACAGCTAGGATCCTGGCTACCTCCTCCCAAATTGCTTTCCTCCTATCATCTGCAAACCGCCGGAGCGGCTGCTTCACCGGTTTAGCATCCGGCCTTACATGCAGTGCGTGCTCAGCCAGCTTCCTCGGCACACCTTGCAGGTCTGAAGTGGACCATGCAAAGATATCCCGATTCTCACGAAGGAAGCTGATGAGCTCGCTTTCCTATTTGGGGTCCAAACCGGCGCCGATGAGGGCATGGCACTCTGGAAAAGGCTCATCCAGAGCTACTTTCTTGACATCCTTAGCCACTTGAAAGGAAGTGGTACCATTCGGGTTAGTCATGCCCGGCATAGGTTTGCCGGCCACGACCGCTTCAGCAATCTCCACAACTCGCTTGAGCTTCTTCTTCTCTTCCGCTATGATCAAAGTCTCGGCCAGATTAGATCCGACCGAGGCGCACGCCATCGAGCGCTTGTAATCACCAATGACGGTAATCACTCCTCTAGGCCCCGACATCTTCATCTTCAGATACGCCACATGCATAGAGGCCATGAACTTTGCCAATGCCGGCCTACCCAGCAATGCATGGTAAGGACTATCCAGATCCACCACCTCAAACATGAGGTTCTCCACTCTGCAGTTATCCCGGTTGCCAAACATGACATCTATCCGGATTTTGCCCATCAGCACACATGAAAGTCCCGACACAATGCCGTGGAATGTTGTCTTGCTTGGCTCCAGCATATTCTCCTTGATGCCCAGCTTCTGCATCGTATCCCGGTACATGATGTTGATGCTGCTTCCATTGTCGATGAGGACCTTGCTGAACCTCACATTATTTGCCAGCCCGACAAATGTTGGATCCATCACTAGAGCATACCCGCCGGGGTTTGGCATGATCTTGGGATGATCTGCCCTGTCCCAGCCAATGGCCTGGTCAGACCAGTACATTAGCTTCGGCACTGCCGACATAACGACATTCACTTCCAAACTCCACCGGTACACACTCTGCTTGTCTGTTCTTTCGGTCTCAAAGACCATGTAGCTCTGATTGTGCTCTTTGTACTCATTCTGGCCCGCTGCTGGGCCGCCGGTATAGAACTCCGGATTGTAACTCTGATCAACCTGATTCACGCCGGCATTTCCGGCGTTATTCTGATTTCCGGGATTACCCGGCCTGGGTTGAACTGCAACTGTATTCGCACCTGTCAGCGGCGATGGAGCTGCCGGGACAGGTGGCCTAGCCGGCCCAAAGGGACCTGCACGTCCTGTGATGCCGCGGTGATGATGGTGTAAAAGCTTCTTCTTTAGTACATGACAACGGCGACAGAAAACTTCTGTGCCAAGTTGACATGGGAATATGTAGTAAATGACCGGCCAGTTGAAAACCCCAAGAGAAGGTTTGATGAATATAGCAGCAAGTTTTCCCTCAGTTATGAAACCAAGGTTATCAATCCAGTAGGAGGTTTAATACGACTGACGAGGGGTTAACTCGACAAATGTCCTAGATGAAGGACTTAGGATCGGGGAGATAGGGCGTCGGATGAACTCGAAGGTAAAGTTTGTCGAAATAGATGTGTATCGAAAGTAAACTTGGGTGTTCAATCTGGCTTGCTTTCAATCTGCCCTACACCGTCCCCTCCTGGCCCCTATATATAGGCGGCCAGGTCTCGAGGATCGGGTAGGGTACGATACAGATTACAATATCGACATACGGTAAAGATTCGTATTCGACTATCATTACAATTGGGCCTAGCTTAACGGGCCTCAGGGGTACTCGACTAACGGGCTCTATTAGCTATACCCTTGTCAGTAGCCCCTGAGATTCTACCAGAATTGTAGATTCAGGTTGAATCTCTAATCTTCAAATCTTCGAATTGATCAATTCTTCGACTTTTTCTCACCTTCAAATCTTCGACTTAGTCTTTTCGACTTGTTTTCATGATATTCTTTTCAAAGGGGTTTTGATGAGCAAGCCTGACAACTCTGACGGATCAAGAGGTCAGTTAACTGCCGGAACAGATACTTGTCACCTACTTCAAATTCAATCCCCTTGGACTTGAATTCGGAATACCGGTCAAATCCATTCTTTTGCCGCATTTAGGACTTACAAAGAATGAATCCCAGTGGTTCTCAGGGTACCCAGTGCGTCCACCAGGATTTTCTTCGCGTCGTAGACACGGATACATACTAGCAGAGCGCATCCATGTGCGTATACCAGGCCACACAGGACGGATCCCGGGGTCTTACCTTCGTGACAAGTCACGGCATTCGAGTTTCATTGCGATAACGTAACTCGAGAATCTTATATTTCGCAGCCAAGTTTCTGACTGATAAAACCAAAGAATATTGGATTGTAAACTAATCTTCTTCGCTCCCGATGGGAGTAATCTATCTTTCAGGTTTATCGACTATGTAGTCTTCTTCTGCATCTCTAATATAGATTATCTTATCCTCTATCGGGTGCGCGCTCAGCGCTCCCGATGGGAGTAGCCCCCGAGGCTATGCTTGGCTATTTGTAGTCAAACATAGGCTCAAAGTTCGATTCCTCTTTCTTCTGTAAACGTCTTATTGTTGGCGAGCCCCCGAGACGAAGTCGAAGTTTTCATATCGTGTGACCATAGTCTCCTTCTCTTACTTTTCTTCTTTGATATTATCGTCTGCTGTGCGCAGAATTTAACTCCTGTTGTAGAATACGTTTACGGGCTTTGCTGTAGCAAGAGGGCCCAATAATACGTGCTTATAAATAATGCATCTGCTGGTTAAGGTAAAAAACCCTAATCAGATTCCTTCTCCGCCGCCTCATCTTCTTTCTCCATCTAGGGTTTTCCGCGGTTTTTCCTTTGTTCCCATGGCTGATGCTGAAGGTTCTCGTCTGAACCTTGGCTCCCCGGTGGCACCATGAGGTCGGGGTCGCCCTCGTGGAAGTAAGAACAAGAACACCACGCCGGCCGCCGCAGGAACTTCTTTGGATCCTCCGGCTAAGCGTCGTCCCGGCCGCCCACCTGGTAGCAAGAACAAGCCCAAGGTGACTGGCGCTGCTTCAGGTCCAATCAGTCCTCCTGCTGCTTCTGCTGCGCCTCCCCAAATCTTTTCTTTCCTCTGCATCGCCATGGCGCAATGTCGTGAGATTCAGCGCCTGCCGCTGAACTTTACCAACTTCATGGGTGGGCGCGAACTGCGAGAGGCGGTTCTCCGCGAACAATCTGGCAGTGGTGTCCCATACGAGGTAGAAGTGTGTTATGATGGCGACGGCGAACAATACTTCAGGGGTGGCTGGTCGCAGTTCGCAGAAGACCACGACATTCATCAGGGCTTCTTCATGGCCTTCGACTTCCACATTGGCACGTCGAAGTTCGACATGAAGATCTACGACGGCACTCTTTGCCAGAAGAAGTATGAAGCCGAAGTCCACTTCCATTAGGACTTGTTTTATGTAATTTCGTTTGATAATGTCTTTGCTATCATGTTTTATCTGTAATGAATATTCGACTTGGTGCCAATGCTTTCGCTAGTACCATGAGAACAAGTCATGTTCTGAGGTATACTTTCCATCTATCGGGTTCTTTTCGAACCAATTTATAAGAAGAATATCGGGTTCCTTTGCGAACCAATTTGTTGGAGTATTTGTCGGGTTGTCGACACAACCTTATAATGAAAAAGGTCTTCCAAGTCACGATAAAAACTCCTTTCGTACGACCCGAGGGCTGAAGCCCCCGAGGCGAAGAAGTAAAAATATTTGTACAATTTTGTCGAGTTCAACCCAAAGAACCCGGCCTGTGGCCTCATGTTCTGGGTTCAGAAGGTTAACTCGAATTTACTGATAACACTATTTTTATTCTATGCGTAGAAACGTCATAGCTGCTCTGCATTCCACGGGTTGCTCTCGTCCTTCCCAGTCTTCTTGTCTTGTAGTCGATACGCTCCTCCTGGTATTACTTCGGTGACGATGTAAGGTCCCACCCAAGGGGACTCCAATTTGCCATGGCTGTCTTGCCTGAGTCGCAAAACTAGATCTCCCACCACGAAGGACCGTGGACGAACTCGACTACTATGGTAGTTTCGTAGGCTTTGTTGATACTGCGTAGCCCTTTCTAGTGCTTTATCTCTTGCTTCATCTAGTGCATCGACATCGTCTTGCAATGCTTCTGTCGATGTCGTTTTGTCATATGCTGTCACTCTTGGAGCCTCGTGTGTAACTTCGACTGGAAGCACGGCTTCTGCGCCATGGACCAAGAAGAAAGGAGTTTCTTGAGTTGCTGCATTGGGCGTAGTTCTTAGGCTCCAAAGAACGGAGGGCAATTCTTCTACCCAAGCGCTCTTGGCTTTCTCGAGAGGTGCTAAAAGCCTCTTTTTTATTCCACTACATATCAAGCCATTGGCTTTTTCGACTTGCCCGTTCGTCTTCGGGTGCGCCACAGATGCGAATTTGAACTTGATCCCCAATCCTTCGCAGTAACTCTTGAATTCTTTTGAAGTAAAATTTGTCCCGTTGTCTGTGATGATGCTGTGTGGTACACCAAAACGAAAAACTATTGACTTGAAGCTGATTGCTGCTGTAGAATCTTGAGTTGTTACTGGGGCCGCTTCCACCCATTTGGTAAATTTATCGACTGCCACTAGCATGTAGACATGCCCTCCTGGCCAAGATTTGTGCAACTTTCCCACCATGTCAAGGCCCCATTGTGCGAAGGGCCAAGATAATGGTATTGTTTGTAGCTCTGCTGCTGGTGCATGCGGCCTGGATGCAAACCTTTGACATGCTTCACACTTTCGAACTATATCTTTTGCGTCCTCGATGGCTGTTAGCCAATAAAATCCTGCTCGGAAAGCTTTTGCTGCTATTGCTCTGCTGCTAGCATGGTGGCCGCATACTCCACCGTGTATGTCTTGTAGTATTTTTTGTCCTTCTTGGGGCGTTACGCAACGCTGTAAAACGCCAGTAATACTTTTCTTGTATAATTTCCCCTGTAACACGACAAACGCTTTTGATCTTCGAGTTATCTTCTTGGCTTCCACTGCATCTTCTGGTAATTTATTATTTATCATGTATGCAAGATATGGCTGCATCCATGTTTCCTCTATCATCATGACCTCCTCTGGCTCTAATGTAGCCCCCGAGCCTGCTGCGGTAGTCGAACTTTTGTCACTTTTTATTGATCTTTCCACTATTTCCTCCCAAAATACTCCGGACGGCACAGGTAAGCACTGCGACCCGATGTTTGCTAAAGTGTCGGCTTCTTCATTGCTATTCCTGCTTATGTGCGAGACTTCGCATCCATCGAACGTTCCTTCTAGATAGTGGTACAAATTTTTGTAGGCCATCATGTTGTCATTGATTGTGTCACATCTGTTCATAACTTGCTGAACAACAAGATTGGAATCTCCAAATATTTTTAGGCGAGTTGCTCCACATGCTTTAGCCATCTTCATTCCGTGCAATAAAGCCTCGTACTCCGCTTCATTGTTAGAAGCCTGCGGAAAGCTCATTCGTAAGACGTATTTTAATTTGTCGCCATGAGGTGATATCAACACTACTCCTGCGCCTGCGCCTTGAACTCGCTTAGAACCGTCGAAGTACATCGTCCAAGTACTCGATAAATCTGGTGGTCCCATGCTTTGCAGCTCGAGCCACTCTGCTGTAAAGTCTGGCAAGACTTGCGACTTGATCGCCTTCCTTTTTTCGTACGTGATGTCCATGGGAGATAACTCGATTCCCCACAAAGAGACACAGTCCCGTCGCTAGAGGGTTGTTCAATATGTTCGATAGTGGTGCTTCATTGACCTCTATAATTGGGTGCACCGCAAAATACTGTCATAGTTTACGTGCAGTTGTGAAGACACTGTATGCCAACTTCTGATAATGCGGGTAGCTTTGTTTGGTTGGAGATAGCACTTCACTGATGAAATATACCGGCCTCTGGACGCCATGGGCTTTTCCTTCTTCGCTTCTTTCGACTACTAGAACTGTACTCACCACCTGATGGGTTGCGGCGATGTACAACAGCAATGGCTCTTTTTCTCTTGGTGCGACCAGCACCGGTGGCGTGGAAAGCACTTTTTTCAACTGTGCAAACGCTGCGTCTGCTTCTTCTGTCCACTCAAATTTATCGTCTGACTTCTTCATAAGTGCGTAAAAAGGAAGTGCCTTCTCCCCTAGTCGAGCAACGAAGCGACTTAATGCCGCGATGCGTTCTGCAAGTTTCTGTACGTCATGTAGTTTCGTGGGTTTCCCCATTGTCAAAATTGCTTGAATCTTCTCTGGGTTCGCCTCTATTCCTCGTGCTGATACCAGGAACCTTAAAAGTTGTCCTGCTGAGACGCCGAAGGAGCACTTTGTCAGGTTAAGATTAAGCTTATACCTGCTCAGGTTGTCAAAGGTTTCTGCCAAGTCGCTTATTAGAGATTTCTCCTCTCTTGTGGTGATGACTACATCATCAGTGTAGACTTGTATGTTGCGCCCTATTTGGTTCCCGAGGCAGCTTTGCATCATCCTTTGATAAGTTGCTCCTGCATTTTTTAGGCCGAACGACATCACTTGGTAGCAAAACACCCCATACGCTGTGATGAAAGCCGTTTTTTCTTCGTCTTCTTTCTTCAATTTGATCTGGTTGTAACCAGAGTATGCGTCCAAAAAGGAAAGCCTTGCGCATCCCGCTGTTGAATCGATTATTTGATCGATGCGGGGTAAAGGGAAGGGATCCTTTGGACAATGCTTATTGAGAGATGTGTAGTCGACACATACTCTTTGTACGTCTGTGTTCTTCTTGGGTACTATAACTGGGTTCGACACCCAACTCAAAGTTTTGATTTCTCTGATAAATCCGGCATTTTCTGGCCTGTGCAGTTCTGACGCTATCGCTTTCCTTTTAGGTTCATCGAATCGCCTCAGTGGTTGCTTGACTGGCTTTGCCTTGGGATCTACATTTAGTGCGTGCTCGACGAGTTTCCTGGGAACCCCTGGCATGTCCGATGGACACTAGGCGAAGATTTCCCAGCGCTCACGGAGGAACTCAACGAGCGCGCCTTCCTATGCGGGATCCAAGTTCACCGCAATTGATGTCGTCTTGCTTGGATCTGTGGGATGGACCTGAATTTTCTTCGAGTCCTGCGTTGTGTCGAAAGCCTGATCTGGCAGGGATCGTCCAACGTCGGGTAGCACATTATGATCCGTTTCTCCTTTTAACCTTTCATATTCTGCTGTCATGCCGAAGGTTTGCGCCATCCTGTTGAATTCTCTGTCGCACGTGTTGGCTACTTCAAAGCTTCCTTGTACTGTAATTGTTCCTTTGGGCCCTGGAATTTTTAATGTCAGATACGCGTAGTGTGGCACTGCCATGAATTTTGCAAATGCTGGACGCCCCAGGATTGCATGATATTGCGACGGCCAGTCCATAACTTCAAACTCCAGCTTCTCTCTTCTATAATTTTCACTACTGCCAAAACAGACATCGAGTTCTATTCTTCCCAGAGGGTAGTTTGCGGCTCCTGGTACTATTCCGTGGAAAGAGCAATCTGTTGGCTTCAAACTCGTCGACGAGATGCACATTGCCCTTAGGGTTCTATCATATATTAAGTTTATGCCACTCCCTGCATCCATGAACACTCTTCCAATGTCGTACCCTCCTATTTGCGCCTTTAAAACCATAGGCGAGTGGCCTGGCCTGGGAATTTTCCTTGGGTGGTCTGCTTTACTGAACTTGACTGGTTGTTCTGACCATCGTAGGTACTCTGTGGTAGCTGGCGGTGATGATATTGCTAGGTTTACTTGCCTGGATATGCTCTTTCGCTCTTTCTTTGACTTGGGCACCGGTTGAATCATGGCTGATATATACATTTTTGACTCTAGGTGTCTTGCTGGTCTTTGCATTTGATATCCTTGATTTCTATGCCTTTCTCCTTGCCTCCCTTCTTGGCTTGCGCCCATGGCGCTTTGCAACCTTAGGAATGTTCTGCAATCCTTCATCTGATGATTTGAGACCCTTTTCCCGTCGAGATACGCGTAGTGGATTCGACAAGGTCCACATAGCATATCCTCGGCCGAAGGACCGGAGTACCTCAATTTTTCTACTCCTTTTGGCTAAAACCTCCTACTTTCCTGTCCATCCTCCTCTTCTAGCACGTAACCCGCGGCTACATGGTTTCGCCCTCTATGGTTATCCCTGCTGCGGTGTCGTCTCCTCTGTCTGCTTATTCTGTCGACTTCTGGCGAACGTCCTCTTTTGTTGTTATACGCATCCTCTCCATCGGCGAATTTGTTGGCTTGTTCCATTAGCTCGGCTACTGTCGTAGGTCTTGTTCTTCCTATTTCTTCCACAAGATCTGAGCGACGAAGTCCTTCTGAAAAAGGGTCTATCGCTCGTTCGTCGGAGACTTCCTCTGCTGAGTTTTTGATTATACTCCAGCGTTGTATATAAGAACGTAGCGCTTCGCCTTTCCTCTGCACACATGCTTTAACTTCCTCCAGTGATGCTGGGCGCTTATAGGTGGAACGGAAATTTCTTGTGAATTGACTTTCGAGTTCCCCCCAACTTCCAATGGATTCGTCGGGTAGGGTACTTAACCAAGACCGTGCGGCGCCGGTGAGGTGCAACTGCAAACTTTGCATTGCAGTCGCCTTTGTTCCTCCTAATATCTGTACTGC
Organism: Dactylis glomerata; assembly: GCA_007115705.1. Classification (NCBI taxonomy): domain Eukaryota; kingdom Viridiplantae; phylum Streptophyta; class Magnoliopsida; order Poales; family Poaceae; genus Dactylis; species Dactylis glomerata. The sequence continues at coordinate 1,416,766 of QXEO01000087.1, forward strand.
CTGCAGATAATCTGAAAGCCATAAGGTAGGTTCTTGCGACCCGTCATACTTATTCTGGTCGTGTGGTAATTTGAATCCTTTTGGGTACCCGCGTTTTGCGAACCCTACGGGTAAAGCACAACGCACCCATATCTTTATCGTCGTCCTCGTAATTCTCTTCCCTCCAAGCATGTCGCGATTTATTTACTCGAGCTTGTGCTATTATATTTCTTGCGTCTTCCTTCCTTTTCTATCGCTTTTTCTCTTCTGATGATTCGCTATGCTCGTCATCTGTAAAATTGTATCTAAGCTTTTCCTTTTGACTTCCCTTGGAATTTGTCGACTTCATCTTTGGACTATGTTCCCTGATCTTTCCTTCTACTATTCTGAGGCTTCGTATTGCTGCTTGATGCATATCTTCTCATGGGTCCCCAGGTTCTGGTCTTGTAGCTAGTAAATACGCTTGTGCTGCTACTAATGCTGCCTCTGGCGTTTTTTGTATGAAATCGTCTTCCTCCTCTTCTAGATCCGGGGTAGGACTCCTTGAGTACCTTTCATCTCTGTCGCGTGCTGTCGCCCCCTCTGTTGTGTTTTGGGTCTCCGTGCCTTTCTCTGCTGTATTCTGAATCTTCACTATAATCCTCCCCGTATTCTTCCCTTGATATATTGTTGTTGTCTTGAAAAACCATGTTTCTTTCCTCCCTTAGTTTCTTCCTGTGCTGGTACAATGCATACTGATAACCCATTAGAACTTCTCTTCTCGATCCTTCGGGTACTTCTGTACCATGATTAATAGCTGATTTGATCATTCTCCATTCACCAGCCGAGACATGAACCTTCTCCTTTTCCTTTTTATTGTGATCTTTCATTTTGTGGACTTGCCTGTCGACCTTTTTACTTCCTTCGCTATTGTTTCCTTCTTCTGCTTCAGTGATAATGACGCATAGCTGATGTACTTTGGAGACGCCACTGCTTTCCACGGCGAAGTCCTTTCCGTTGTTGTGCGTTTGACACGCTTTCTCTTCTGAGTCAAAATTTTCCCGAATTTTGTCGCCTTTTGTGATTGATACTTTCTCTAAGCTGACCGGTGAGTTTACTTCACTGGAAGAGCCTTCTGATGATTCCAATGTTTCCTCTGCTTCCGGCTTGTTTGCCGGCGGATCTGGTTTCGTCGAGTCTGAAAGGCGAGACGAACCCGATGGCCCGATGATGATGCTCAAACTTCCAATGGTTAACTCCATCTCTTGAGTTCCGTCGAGTTTTGAACTGCTGTTAGCTAAAAACGAAAAAGCCGTCGAATTCATGATTCCAACGCCCAGAATCCCCACGGTCGGCGCCAATTGACGAGGGGTTAACTCGACAAATGTCCTAGATGAAGGACTTAGGATCGGGGAGATAGGGCGTCGGATGAACTCGAAGGTAAAGTTAGTCGAAATAGATGTGTATCGAAAGTAAACTTGGGTATTCAATCTGGCTTGCTTTCAATCTGCCCTACAGCGTCCCCTCCTGGCCCCTATATATAGGCGGCCAGGTCTCGAGGATCGGGTAGGGTACGATACAGATTACAATATCGACATACGGTAAAGATTCGTATTCGACTATCATTACAATTGGGCCTAGCTTAACGGGCCTCAGGGGTACTCGACTAACGGGATCTATTAGCTATACCCTTGTCAACGAATGAAGGTGATGCCCGATAGCTTCGCGATAGCTTCGGACAATTTATAGGGCGCCTCGTCCAAGCTTTGCTTTGCGAGCGGCAACATGGAAGCTGCACACAACACAACCAAATACTTTGTTCCCAACTTACGATGAGGTTGTCAATCTCACCAGTTTGCTTGAAACAAAGGGTATGAGCGTATCGAGTGGAAAGCAATAGTAATATGCGAGTAAAGTAAACAGTGCGAGTAAAGTAAACAGGTAATAGCAATATAAAGGAAATAGGACCGGGGTCCACAGTTCACTAGTGGTGTCTCTCCATAAGATAAAATAATACATGCTAGGTAAACAAATTACAGTTGGGCAATTGATAGAATAAAGACAACGTGCATGTCGAGAGGATCACTATGAGATTTACTCTGGGCATTACAACAAGATACATAGACCGCCATCCAACTACATCTATGACTAATAATCCACTTGTGGCGAATCAATCCGAGAACTCCACAAGTATTAAGTTGCGAACAACAGATAACTGCATTAAGCAAAGTGTGTAATGTAAACAAAGCATATGCCCTCGAGCATATGAATGTTATTTTCCCCTAGTAGCAACAACACATCTACAACGTTAGAGGTTTCTATCACTCCCCTAGATTAAATAGAGGCATGAACCCACTATCGAGCATAAATACCCCCTCTTGGAGTCACTAGCAACTACTCGGCCAAGATAGCTACTAACAACGGAGAGCATGCAAAATCATAAACAACATAGAGATAACATAAGATAATATTCAGTACATCAACTCAATCATAACACCAATATTCATCGGATCCCAACAAACACAACATGTAGAATTACATAATGGTGATCTCGATCATATAAGGCAGCTCACGAGATCTAAACATGAAGCACATGGTGGACAAGACAACCATCTAGCTACTGCTATGGACCCATAGTCCAAGGTAGACTACTCACTCATCGCACCGGAGGCAAGCATGGTGATGAAGAAGACCTCCGATGGCGATTCCCCTCTCCGAAAGGGTGCCAGGAAGAGCTTCTAGACCCTCCCGATCTTCAGGTCGACAGCGGCGGTGGATCGCGATGTGTTCTAGAAAAGTGATCGGGTATTTAGGTTTTTCTCGTCGGGGGGTCTTTATAGGCGAAGGGGCAGCGTCAGAGGTGGACCAGGGGGCCCACACCACCAGGGGGCACGGGCCAGCCCTAGGTCGCGCCGCCCTATGGTGTGGCCGCCCTCTGGCTCGGCTCTGTCTCCTCTTCAGTCTTTTGGAAGCTCCGTGAAATATCTGGAAGTCTGGCTTTTGTTTCATCCAATTTCGAGAATATTTCCTATGTAACTTTTCTGAAACACAAAAACAGCAAAAAACAGGGAACTGGCACTGTGGCATCTCATTAATAGGTTAGTTCCTGAAAATGCATAAAAATGCCACGAAGTGTAACGAAACACTAAGCAAATGGTGTAAAAACAAGCATGGAGCATCCAAAATTATGGATACGTTGGAGACATATTAGCATCCCCAAGCTTAACTCCTGCTCATCCTCGAGTAGGTAAGTGATAACAAAAGAAATAATTTTTAAGGTGACATGCACCTACACAATCTTGATCATATATGTAAGCATTGTGCGTTGGGATCAAAGAACTTAAAACATGGGCATGAAAGACATAATCTGGATAGAAGAAACTTAGCAACCATGTTATAACATGAAAATAAACACAAACAAAAGATCATGAAAATGAAACAATAAAAGTCAAACGTGTGTACAAATCATAAGGAAAAACATACAAATGGTTTTCAGCTTGTCCTTCATGAGAGAGCAAAACATAAATGCATAGGACACCTTCAACTTTAAGAGGGTGACTAGATACAAGTAATTTGAGAACAAGTGAAACCAACAATATGAATCAATCAATGAAAACTTTGGGACAATGCACATTATACTCAGAATGACAACTATGCTCTCTTAATGGTGCATAAAGATAGAAGGTGGAGACTCAACATAAAAGTAAAAGAAAGGCCCTTCGCGGAGGGAAGCAGTGATTGCAAGTTTTACAAACCTTCAAAAATTATGGTACTTACCGGCTTTGAGCTCTCATTGCCCCCATCATAAGCATCTTGAATGGTTAAAGTTAATGCGAGTACACTTATGCTACATATGCTTGACAAATCATAAGTTGAAAATCTCGTGTCCCGTGAAATACGAATACCCAAACCTCATGCTACTTTACTTAGAGTCCCAAGCAAGCTCTTGTCATTGTAAGTATACACGTATCATCGAGAACCGCCAACGGGGTACCTCCGTGCCCGATGACATGGAACAAGCCCACATCAAAATGACAGGACAAACAGACAATGAACACCTCGACATCTCTTTTATTTACCATTGGTATAGCTTTTTATTGTGAGATGCGTCGTCGAATGTTCACTATGGGCATGCTGTAAATTTCCACCATGAATTATGCATGGCTTAGATTAGTGGCCCAGGCGTTTCTCTAACACATATACAAACTTCATGATCCTGCAAGATTCCCAATTCATTTCACACCGCGAGTATCCATAAACAAAAGATCACGATATCAACTCAAATGAAAGATAGTGCAATGTTGAAAGCTTGCCCCATGACGGCATGGCTGGGCTAATTCCCAACTTACAACTTGCAAGCATAACAACTCAACATAAGAGAGCCACAATGTCAAAATTTTAAAATGAGAAATAAAGTGTGCCATCCGGTTCGTGAGAGCTTTACTGACCAATTTTCGCATAACACCAAAAAGAGTTAAATTTGAAGGATAGATAAAAGCAAGTCAAATGTACTTTGGAATAGAAAATTGCTAATAGGTATGTACGGTGGACACTTTGGAACAACTTGGTTTTTAGGAGTTGGATGCACGAGTAGAGCTCATACTCAGTACAAAATAAGGGCTAGCAAAAGACTGGGAGCGACCAACTAAGAGAGCAATAACAGCCATAATCATGCAAAGCGACATTAAAAGAAGCATAAGATGGCATCAAAAGTCAAAAACTAAATGATTATAGAGGCTTATGGCAACTTTGTATGAGTCAAACATGTGTGAGCATGTGCCAAGTCAACCCAAATAAAGCATCAAAGGAGAAAACCAAAATAATGCTTCTAAATAATTAAAACAACGCATGATTTTTTCAAAGGCTCATTAAGCAATCTCAGTCATTTAAGACAAGTCATGCTACAGCAAAACCACTAAGCATGCTATCAAAAAGACATCAAGCACGACATGCAAAAGCCTAGGCCGCAGTCTACACAAGCTCCTTCTTGTACCACTTTTTTGCATAAAGCTTTTTCTCTTTTCCAACACCATTCGAACTTTTTATAAACAACTCTTTTGATGAAAACCAACATGGACCAGAGGTCAAAATACACCTTGATGAAAAGATATAACAAGATCTGAACACAAATCAAGGCGAAAATCGAAAGCTAAACGCAGTTCTAGAAAAGAGAACACTTGTTGAAATTATATGAATGAAAAACGAAGTGTTCTTGGCAAATGAAAAGCAAGGCAACTTCTCCAAAAGAAATTTGTTGGGGTCCAACCATTTATTACAGCAAACAAAACTAAACATAACTGAAAACTAAAACAACTAACGCTCCAAGAAAAACGCATGATGCATGAAGCAATAAAAATATAGCGTGTTGAAAGGTGACCTGATTTTTGCCGATGAAGAAGGGGGTGCCTCGGGGGCATCCCCAAGCTTTGACGCTTGTACTTCTTGGATATTTCTTGGGGTGCGTGGGCATCCCCAAGCTTGAGCTTTTGTCCATTCTTCAACTCATCTCATCATTCTCCAATCCCTACACTTGAAAACTTCCTTCATATAAAACTAAACACAAATCTATTAGCAACATTAGTGTAAGCATAACATAGAATCAACCCCTTTTTGCTTCAGGTTTCAACTCAAAACCACCACATATAAAGTATATACTACTGTAGCAACTTCCCCAAAAGTTCCGTGATCAAAAGAACTCAAAAAGAAAGCGATAAAGCGGCAAACACAAATATTGGCAGAAATCTGTCAAAACAGAACAGCTGACAAAGGTCGAATTTTTAGAGGGTTTTCTGTTGCTCAAATCAAAAAGTGTTCATCTAATGAAAGTTTTGATATAATCTGGGGCATATGCACATGAAATTGCAGGTCCAAAAGATATACAGATAATTTTCACGAATTTTTACGGTACAGCACCGAAAACTGTTTCAGGACAGCAACATCCCCAAATCTTACCTCGCTCAAATTAGAGGCTTCTCTTGGCACAAAAACGAAATAAAAATGATAATGAGAGGTCATTACAGTAGTAATAACTTCCAAGACTCAAATAAAATAAAAATAACTGAAAGTAAAACATTGGGTTATCTCCCAAGAGTGCTTTTCTTTAACGCCTTTGAGTTAGGCTCAGTAATTCAAGAAGATGCTCACATAAGAAATATGAATTGAAGCAAAAGAGAGCATCAAGGAGCAAACATGAAACACATTTAAGTCTAACCCACTTCCTATGCATAGGAATATTGTAAGAAAATAAATCAAAGAAGCACATAGTAACAAGCATGGGTAGATAAAATAAGAGCAACTTCGAAACTTTTAATATAAAGAGAGATGTTTTAGTAACATGAAAATTCCAACAACCATATTTTCCTCTCTCATAATAATTTTCAGTAGCATCATGAGCAAACTCAACAATATAAATATCACACTCACCCTCCTTTAAGCATGGAGGGCGAGCAAATAAGATATTAGTTAAAGAGTTACTCTTATTGGGAGGTAGACATGGGTAGCTCCATTCTTCCTCATCTTGATCATCACTCTCCTCTTCTTTTTCATCCAATGAGCTTCCAGTTGCAGCAATTTCTTCTTCCATAGGCTCCTTCAAGACATTAGTCTCTTTCATTGGAGAGCATCTATTAAGATATTTAAGAATATAGCCATTTTTTCCCTTGTAATTATCAAAGCAAAATGTAAGTATATCATAAACTTCATATTTATAAGGTGCATCATCAGTATCAAGCAAATAAGAAAGTTCAAATGCACCCTTCCAAGCAATAAATTCTTCGATTTGTTCCACATCATAAAAGTCATAATTTCCACTAATATAAGAAGATATGGTAACATCATCATTATATTCACATTGAAAAGGGAGGTGTTTATACCTCCTACAGCAACAAGATCTATCAAAGCAATAAGTAACATTATAAGTAGAGCACACGTTTCTAGCAATGATATACAATCTATTAATTTGTTCCCATAAGTGTTTCCCTTTTTGTGACAAGCGATGTTCCTCATAATACTTTTGTTGTTCTTCCGTGAACCCACCTTGCCAAAAAGATTTAGTTTCAAAGAAACCAACCATTGATAGAAAGCATGATAAAGCAAGACAATAACAGACCAACAAAAATAACAACTATAGAAGGAACTAATTTTTTTTGTATTTTTTATAAAACATGCAAGTAAAATAAAGTAAAGCAAAACTAAAACAAAGTAAAGGATGTGCGTGTGAAACTCCCCTTGCAGAAGTCTTCTTTTTCCTCTCCGGCAACGGTGCCAGAAAACTTGTTGATGGCGCGGTGATGATGGTGTAAAAGCTTCTTCTTTAATACATGGCAACGGCGACAGAAAACTTCTGTGCCAAGTTGACGTGGGAATATGTAGTAAATGACCGGCCAGTTGGAAACCCCAAGAGAAGGTTTGATGAATATAGCAGCAAGTTTTCCCTCAGTTATGAAACCAAGGTTATCAATCCAGTAGGAGGTTTCATATGACTGAAGGTGATGCCCGCTAGCTTCGCGACAGCTTTGGACAATTTATAGGGCGCCTCGTCCAAGCTTTGCTTTGTGAGCGGCAACGTGGAACCTGCACACAACACAACCAAATACTTTCTTCCCAACTTACGATGAGGTTGTCAATCTCACCGGTTTGCTTGAAACAAAGGGTATGAGCGTATCGAGTGAAAAGCAATAGTAATATGCGAGTAAAGTAAACAGTGCGAGTAAAGTAAACAGGTAATAGCAATATAAAGGAAATAGGACCGGGGTCCACAGTTCACTAGTGGTGTCTCTCCATAAGATAAAATAATACATGCTGGGTAAACAAATTACAGTTGGGCAATTGATAGAATAAAGACAACGTGCATGTCGAGAGGATCACTATGAGATTTACTATGGACATTACAACAAGATACATAGACCGCCATCCAACTGCATCTATGACTAATAATCCACTTGTGGCGAATCAATCTGAGAACTCCACAAGTATTAAGTTGCGAACAATAGATAACTGCATTAAGCAAAGTGTGTAATGTAAACAAAGCATATGCCCTCGAGCATATGAATGTTGTTTTCCCCCTAGTAGCAACAACACATCTACAACCTTAGAGGTTTCTATCACTCCCCCAGATTAAATAGAGGCATGAACCCACTATCGAGCATAAATACCCCCTCTTGGAGTCACTAGCAACTAGTCGGCCAAGATAGCTACTAACAACGGAGAGCATGCAAGATCATAAACAACATAGAGATAACATAAGATAATATTCAGTACAGCAACTCAATCATAACACCAATATTCATTGGATCCCAACAAACACAACATGTAGAATTACATAACGGTGATCTCGATCATGTAAGGTAGCTCACGAGATCTAAACATGAAGCACATGGTGGAGAAGATAACCATCTAGCTACTACTATGGACCCATAGTCCAAGGTAGACTACTCACTCATCGTGTCGGAGGCAAGCATGGCGATAAAGAAGACCTCCGGTGGCGATTCCCCTCTCCAGCAGGGTACCAGGAAGAGCTTCTGGACCCTCCCGATCTTCGGGTCGACGGCGGCGGTGGATCGCGATGTGTTCTGGAAAAGTGATCGGATATTTAGGTTTTTCCCGTCGGGGGGTCTTTATAGGCGAAGGGGCAGCGTCAAAGGTGGACCAGGGGGCCCACACCACCAGGGGGCGCGGGCCAGCCCTAGGCCACGCCGCCCTATGGTGTGGGTGCCCTCTGGCTTGGCTCCGTCTCCTCTTCGGTCTTCTGGAAGCTCCGTGAAATATCTAGACGTCTGGCTTTTGTTTCGTCCAATTCCGAGAATATTTCCTGTGTAACTTTTCTGAAACACAAAAATAGCAGAAAATAGGGAACTGGCACTGTGGCATCTCGTTAATAGGTTAGTTCCTGTAAATGCATAAAAATGCCACGAAGTGTAACAAAACACTAAGCAAATGATGTAAAAACAAGCATGGAGCATTAAAAATTATGGATATGTTGGAGACGTATCAACCTGCCAATATGTCGTCTAGCCATAAACAGTTTTTGGTCAAATGATTCACCGGTTTACCCGGCTAAAATGTGTGGAACACACATGGCTTGTCCATGGCTAAACCCACTGTATACTTCGGCCACTGCTTCTTCTGGCCAGCGCCGACGTCGGCATTCTTGTTAACCCAGACATTCTTTTTTTGGAAGGGCTGCGCTTGCTGCTACGGTTGTTGCTGCTGCTGCTGCTGAGGCTGCTGATAGCCCTCATATCTCGGACGCTGGCTACTGCCAGCGCCCCCTTGCTCTTCTTCTACGGCCGCCAGTTGGGACGAACCGTACCGGTAATCCGGCCTATCATCTCTTCTCTTGTTCCGGTTATCGGTGCGATAGAACTGCCCGGATCCATCGGCGTTGTTGTTGTTCCTCTGGCTCTGCCCCTGACCTTGCGAAGCAAGTGTGGGATGCAATTGGTCTCCCAATGCATAACTGTCTGCAATCTTGATTGTTTCGACCAATGTGGCCGGCATATCCCTCTCAAGCTTCTGCCACAACATGGTGCCATGCCGGCACCCCTGAGCAAACCACATGATGGCCTACTGCTCCACAACTCCTTCGCAGGAATTGCGCAACGTGCACCATCTAGTGAGGTAGTCACGGTCTGTCTCGTAGTCTCCTTGTCGGCAGTTAGCTAGCTGCTGCGGGCGGTTGGGTCTCTTGTAAGTGCTGGTGAAGTTGGACACAAACTGCTCTTCAAAATCCATCCAGCCGTTGATACTTCCGACCGGCAGATTGTTCAGCCATATCCTGGCTGGTTCGAGCATCTGCGGTACATAATGCACCACCCACCGGAGGTTTCCTCCGGCAATGTTCACTGCAGTGGAGTAGTCCTCCAACCAATCTTCCGGCTTTGTACTGCCATTATATGTCCTCGCGCCACGCACAAGCTGGAAACAATAAGGTGTCGGCTCACCCATAATCCGGGGTCCAAAGCACATAGGACCCGGAGCTCCTTGTCTCTCTACCAACTCTGTCTGGTAAATTCTGTCCAGCTTGAGGCGCGCATCATCCGGGGCCAAGGACCGAGGTCCTAGCCGGGAGGCAATTGGGCCCGGAATCATGTTTTGCTGCTACTGCTCCGGCTGGTACTGCACATATTGCTGGTCTTGCTGGTACTGCTGCTGCTGAGGTTGCTGGTATCCCATCCTCGCAAGGGCGGAATTTTTGTCATCTTCCTTATGTCTCAGCTGGCCTCCTCCATGATGCTGCACCGCATATCCGGTGCCCTGCTGCTAACGCCGGGCAGCACTGTTATTCTGGCCGCCACCGGCCGAGCGTGCTCCTTGCCCGGCCAGAACATTCTGGCCGGCACTTTTATTGCCGATATTCCGATCACCTTGACCGGCATTCCCCTGAACAATTGCTTGCTTTCCGGCGATTGCCGGATCATACACCTGGATCTACTTGTCCCGGCGGCCAGAGGTCACACTTCCGGCACGCCGGGCGCTTGGATGCGGGGACGAGGCTTGGCCCCTCGACCTCGCGCCGGCACCTCCCAGCGACGCAATGTACTGCGATGCGCCGGCACCTGGATTTGCCTTCTTAAAGGCTTCCTGCTACTTGCTAGCTTCAGACAAAAGTTGGTTAAGCCGGGCTTGCTGCTCACGCAGTGCTTCGCCGGATAAACTAGGCAGTTCCTTAGCTACTTCTGCTGCTGCTCTAAGGTTCTTTACTGGTGAGCTATAGATCACCTTAGGTACAGTACTAGTTGCACTATGACTCTTAGCTCTAGCATCTTTACCTAACTCAGTGTTAAGGTCTCTACCTCTAGTTCTAACTTCCTCTATTCGGCTAGGCTGGCTTACCATAGGAGTAAAACCTTGGGCAGCCTCATACTCACGGAGTTGTTGGTTGAACCGTTCCCGCTCCTGCTGCATGGCCAGGGCCTCATCGACGAGGGCCTGACGCGTCCCTTCCAGGACCTCCTTCGCCTGCTCCGGATCATCGCCGGACTGCACCGGCTCAAAAAGACGGTTGATGATGGGGTTGATGGGCTGGCCCCTAGCCGGCACGCCGGAAGTGCCGGCCAAGTTCTCTGCACGCTCCAGCGGAGGACGCGCTTGATACGTCTCAAACGTATCTATAATTTTTGATGCTCCATGCTTGTTTTTACACCATTTGCCTAATGTTTCGTTACACTTAGTGGCACTTTTATGCATTTTCCGGAACTAACCTACTAACAAGTTGCCACAGTGCCAGTTCCCTGTTTTCTACTGTTTTTGTGTTTCAGAAGTGATACACAGGAAATATTCTCGAAATTGGACGAAACAAGTTCCTGAAGTCTTATTTTACCCGGAAGCTTCCAGAGATCCGAAGAGGAGTAGGAGGGGGGCCACATGGGGCCCCACACACCAGGCTGGCGCGGCCAGGGCCTGGGCCGCGCCACCCTGGCGTGAGGCCACCTGGCCCTACCTCTGACATCGCCCCTTCGCCTATAAAGACCCCCCGACGGGAAAAACCTAAATACCCGATCACTTTTCCAGAACACATCGCGATCCACCGCCGCCGTCGACCCGAAGATCGGGAGGGTCTAGAAGCTCTTCCCGGCACCCTGCCGGAGAGGGGAATCACCACCGGAGGTCTTCTTCATCGCCATGCTTGCCTCCGGAGCGATGAGTGAGTAGTCTACCTTGGACTATGGGTCCATAGCAGTAGCTAGATGGTTGTCTTCTCCACCATGTGCTTCATGTTTAGATCTCATGAGCTGCCCTACATGATTGAGATCACCGTTATGTAATTCTACATGTTTGGTTTGTTGGGATCCGATGAATATTGGTGTTATGATTGAGTTGCTGTACTGAATTATATCTTATGTTATCTCTATGTTGTTTATGATCTTGCATGCTCTCCGTTGTTAGTAGCTATCTTGGCCAAGTAGTTGCTAGTGACTCCAAGAGGGGGTATTTATGCTCGATAGTGGGTTCATGCCTCTATTTAACCTGGGGGAGTGACAGAAACCTCTAAGGTTGTAGATGTGCTGTTGCTACTAGGGAGAAAACAACATTCATATGCTCAAGGGCATATGCTTTGTTTACATTACACACTTTGCTTAATGCAATTATCTGTTGTTCGCAACTTAATACTTGTGGAGTTCTCTGATTGATTCGCCACAAGTGGATTATTAGTCATAGATGCAGTTGGATGGCGGTCTATGTATTTTGTTGTAATGCCCAGAGTAAATCTCATAGTGATCTTCTTGACATATCACGTTTATCTTTATTCTATCAATTGACCAACTGTAATTTGTTTACCCAGCATGTGTTATTTATCTTATGGAGAGACACCACTAGTGAACTGTGGACCCCGGTCCTATTGTCGTCGTGGTGAAACAACATATGCCATAGGATGGCTTAAATGGGGGCCGAACTAGATGCTGGAGGATTCGGGAGAGGGGAACGAGCTAAAAAGCACGACAGAAAGAGGCACTGATCTACCCAGGTTCGGGGCTCTCGTAAGGAGATAACACCCCTACTCCTGCTCTACTGATTGTATATTTGGGTCGATGTAGTACACAACAATGGTGCTTCCAAGCTCTCTGCTAGAGAAGAAAGATGAACTGCTAAGTGTAGGAACACAGAGTGACCAACCCTTTACCAGGGCTCCCTATGCCACCTTATATAGTGGTGGCCAGGGTTACAACGGTCATACAAGACCACAAGACACGGGCTACACTCCAAACAGGAGCTGGTGACGATGGCAGAGACCCTTGACTTCGCCCCTGATTGCTCTCGATGGGACGCCATATCCCTGTACCTTGTACCTCTTGAACTGTGGCCTTACCTCTGTGCGGTAAGCTCGTACTTGTGCACAGTGAGGGTAGGTAACCTCCACTGTGCACCCTGCCATCTTACTCTGCTACCATGCTTGGATGTTTTCTTCCTTGATTGTAGGGATGTGACACCTTGGTTGACTTAAGTATCCCGGATATGACCGTTGGCCATACCCAGGACTTATATGCCGGACCAACGACCTACGAGGGTCGGGTAATCCGGCCTCCCCTGCTCCTGCACAACACACCAAATGGTTAGGCCGGCATATCTAAGTATATGCCGGCACACATATACCAGTATTCCGGCTATACCGGCATATCCAAGTATTAGCCGGGATACACACATATGCCGGCCTGGCCGATGCTCTCATATTCCGGCCAGGCCCTTTCTTGATAGCTCGGCACAAGTCAACCATAGACTTTGTGTCTTTCTAGTCTCTTGACCCTACCGGGGGTTATCCCCCCGACACTAGTCCCCGAAGCTGCCGAGGTTCCCCAGTCATAGCTGTGGAGCCTCGACAGGTTCAACATACCTTTCTTCATTATGTCCCGGTGATCAGATTATATCCCGGCCTCTGTTCCTGTTCCAAAACTTATTCCGGCCAGTCCCGAGGGTATTCCGGACGGAACATATACATCGGGCAGTTAATCCGACATATAGACGAGTCTTCCTCGAGAAGCCATGCCTGACAGCTTTGCATCGAAACTTGTAACTGTCCTGCCACCTCGAACGGTCACCCACGATGTGACGGTTCACAGTGCAGTTACTCCTTGCCATCATTGCGTCATGGCACGGTTACCGGAACCGCCGCCCCACTCTGTGCCGCCACGTGGCGACTCTCTGCAGGAACGGTCGGGGGAGTGGAACACTACCCACGATCCCCACGACCCTGCCTCTTCGGTATAAATATGGGGTGGGGGTAAACTTGCTCTTTTTACCCCCGCCATAGTGCCTTCTTCCTCTTCTGCTCTCCTGCCCCTTGCGCTTCGCCGCCGGACCGAGGGACAGAGAAGGAGCGCCGCCGACGACCCGCTCTACTCCGGCGCCGTCGCCCGACGACGCACGGCATCACCATTGATGACGCCGCCGCCGCCGCCTCTTCTCTCTGCAGCATTGCAGGGAGATTGGATCTTCTTCTGTACGCTCGCCGTCGTCGTTCTTTTGCCGTCGGCCAAACTCCGGTGAGTTCCTCTCTCCCTCTGTTCTTCCTCTTTGATGCTTCTTCATAGCTTCTCATTAGTAGCCATATCCGCATAGATCTAGTGCAGTTCCTCTCTGGATTCGACTAGCATTGCTAACAGCGCTCACAGGTGTTCTTCCTTAGAATTTTTACCCTTATTTGTTTCCTGTTTTAACTGGCTCGGTAGATCTTTGATTTCTGCTAACCTTGGGGAGAGTGGTATGCCGGAGAGACTAACCTCCCTCTTTTCTCCGGCCTTGATAGGAATATCATCACGGGACTCCGGCTCTCACGCCTTGTCCCGGCCACTAAGATGGCATCTTCAAGCATGACGGGCACCTCGGCCTCTGAGGAAAATACCTCGGCCCGAGCCCAAGGACGCTCCGGCTGGGAGGGGTCGGAGGTTACTCCGGCCGACATATCCTGGGTCACCTCCACCAGGAGAGTCCCGGAGGGCGTAGCATGCCGGCTACCAGCAGGAGAAACTGTGCCGGCACCTGAGCCTGGCGAACGCGTCGTCTTCCTCGCCCACTTCGAGCGTGGCTTCGGCCTGCCGGCATCGGACTTCTTCCGGGACTTCCTCAACACCTACGACCTACAACCTCATCATATCCCGGCCAATGCCGTGATGATCCTCTCCGCCTTCGCTGCTTTTTGCGAGGGCTATGCCGGCATAGTGCCCCTTACTCAAGGCTGGGCGAAGTACTTCCAACTGCGGAAGCAAGTCGTCCAAGAGCCGCCCCGGAGCAAGGACGACCCGCCGGAGACGGCCCAGGAAAAGAAGGACCGCCCCATGACCCTCTGCGGCGCGGCCACCATCATGTCCCGAAAGGGCTCAGACTTCCCCAAGGTGGAACTCCTGGAATCTTGCAAGAAGTGGCAGAAAAGCTTCTTCTACGTCAAGAACACCACCGACGAGGATCTGCTCAACCTGCCGCCATTTGTGGACGAGCCACCCTTGGCTATGACGAACTGGACCTACCACCCGAAGAACTCGGTGATGCCGGTGAATGCGCTTCACCGGGTTAAGGGCGAGCTCCTGGATGCCGGTCTTACTCCTCAAGACCTGGTGGCCTGCTATATAAGCCGGCGCGTCTCCCCTCTGCAGCGCCGGTCGCACAAGATCTGCCAGATGAGCGGGCCAATGGACCCCAACCGGCACTCCACACACGAGCTGACTCCGGCCGACATTCTGCGCCGGATTAAGGATGTCTGCAAGTCCTCTCAGGCCACTTTTGCCTGGGGGCTAGAACCATACAGCCGGGATAGGCCCGCCCCAACGGTAAACCATTTTATCTGATACATAAAGTCCATGTCCGGCACATAGATACTTAAGCCGACACATGTCTGTTTGCCGACACATATCATATTGATCCGACATACCTCTTCCACCGGCATATTTCCTTGTCTGAATACTTGACTTTGCTGTTTATACAGAAATTCAGCTTCCAAGCCATGGAGAATTCCCGGATCAAGATCGCGGCGGACCGCACTGTTGCGGATGTTGAAGATCCGGATCATTGGGATAAGCTTCCCAGGAGCACCCGTGCTGCAGCTGCCATGGGTAAGGGCTCTTCATCCCGGCATTATACTCAAGACCGGAGTGAGATTGATTCTGACGAGGAGATCCTGCTGTACTATGACCCGATGCCACTTGCGTACGCCTTTCCAGAAACACCTATTGCTTACGAGTTTGCAATGCCGTCCTCAGCTATCCCGGACGATATGGTTATCGACGCCGCCCCTCTGAACCAGGGACCTCCTTCCACCGGCGGACATGCCGGCCGGAAGCGAGGGGTGAAGCCCCAGTCCGACACACCTCAGAAGTCGAAGAGGCAGAAGGTCGGCGTGCCCATAGTGAAGAAACCGAGACCTGTCGCCGCGGGGTAAGTTCCTTCTGCTTGTTTCATTTCCGACATATCTCTTGCTTGCATTATTGACTTGGCGTTTTTTCTCTTTCAGAGCTCCTCTTGCGCCGGAACAAGCTTCTGGCTCGAGTGGCGACCCGAAAGTTACCAAGCCCGCGGCCACTGCTACCTCCGACATACCCTCTGCCAGCCACACGACCTCCCCGGCGCCGGCATCCTCGCCTGCGCCCGACAAGACCTCCTCCCCGGCGAAGGACGTTCCTCCGCCGGAACAAGACACCTCTGCCCCCGACGTCCACATGGACTCGGGGGCTCAACAGGAACCTCCGGCTCCTGATGTCCACATGGACACAGGAGCCCACCAAGAAGCACCAGACTCCGGCGCGCCCACCAGCGACGCCGGCACAACTGAAGACGCCGGAGCAGACATCAAGGGTAAAGGCCCTTTAGTGCCGGAAGTCCGGACTATTCCGGATCCTGCCTCTGCTGGCCAAGATGCACCGGCCGCACCGGAACAGCCCGTGCCCAAAACTCCTTCTGCTGAAACGACTCCTGCACCGGCCAAGACCACGGCGCCGGCCAAGACCTCTGCCCCGGCCAAGTCCGGCACATTGAAGATCCAGCCGACCAAGTCCGGCACTCCATCCGCCGCCACTGCTCCTCCTAAGGCAACGCCTCGGACCAGCTCTGCTCTGGCCCTGCATCTTGGCAGGGCAGCAGCCCGGCCTGGCTACCGGCGCAACTTCTTCGACACGCCAGAACTTGAGGGCATCATCCCCCTGGTGACAAAGAGTGACCAAAGCCTCGGGTCTCTCAAGGAGCGCTGCGAGAAATGGAATGACGCCGGCTCCCTGGACACAGCTGAATCCAAGAAGAAGAAACAGGCCGAAGCTTCGGCCACCGGCAACCCAGCTGATATCCTGGCCGCTAAGCCCATTCCTATTGCCTGCGAACTTCTCAGTCTTCAGCAACGACTTCATCGCCTGGCCGATGCCACCAACGTAAGTCCTTTACATATAGATATCCCCAGTCCCCGAAAATGTCGGCTGTCCGGGATACGGACATCCGGGATTTTCCAAGACCTTTTGCACTTAGCTGCTTTTGCAATTAACTTTCCGACATATGAGCTCGATTCGAGCTTCAAATCCTAGTCACCGAGAGCCGGGATAGGTGCGCAGCACCTGTGCCGGGTCTCTACAATTTCACATCTCAATTATTTTTCAAATCCTCCTGACCGAGATATAAGCTCGATTCGAGCTTCAAATCCTAGTCACCGAGAGCCGGGATAGGTGCGCAGCACCTGTGCCGGATCTCCTATAGCATAAATAGTTCGTATAATCTTCAACTGTACTGGCATGCTTTAGTTATCTCATATCCCTTCAAATCCTAATACTTTTGCAGCGCATGAATAACGCCCGTGCCGACATGTTCCATGACTTGGTGTGCGAGCATCGGAAGCTTTCCGACGCACACAGCAAGCTCCAGCTGGAACTGTCCCAGAAAGGTAATTTCAGCCGACATACCTTGCCCTTCTCAATAGTCCTCTGGCCGGTACATCTTAATATGCCGACACCTAATCTTTGTCTGACATTTGGCAGCTGGTGCCGAAGCACAAGTCACCGAGCTTACCCAGAGAGTGAAGGAACTTACTGGTATGCCGGATCCTCTTAACCTTGAACTAATCCTTCTGTACTTCAAATCCTTTAATCTTTTCACTGTTTTCTTTCTTCAAATCCTTGTTTTGACTTCAAATCTTTTCAGACGAGAAAGCTGCACTGGAGGCATGCCACCAGGACTGTGTGTCCTCAGTGGATGTAGCCAAGCAACTGGACGACCGGGATGCCGGTCACAAGGCCGAGGTTGAGCAGCTGAAGGGCCGGATCACCGAGCTTCTGGACGAAAAGGAACAGAGGGAGGGCCTACTGAAGAAAACCCAGTCCCTGCTTGTCATCTCCGAGACTGATGCCTCCAACGCCCACGCTGAACTGGATAGCCTGAAGGAGCAGGCCACCAAATGGGAGGTTACAGTTTCACAGCTGAATGCCGACCTTGCCAGTAAGCTTCAAATCCTTTCCCTTTATCCTTCCCGACATAGTGTAATTCTCTCCGGCATATTCTCCTTTTGCTAACATTGTTTCTATTCCTCAGACATGTTTCCCGCTTCCGTCAAAGACGTTGAGAGGGCTTTGCAGTTGGATCGAGAAAACCGGGGTGTTCCGGTTGACTCGCCCAACTGGGACATGTCGGAGCAGCTGTTGGCTCTGCAGTCCCGGAAGAATGCCATGACGCTCTACACTGAAGAACTCTTCTATGGCGCCCAGGAGGCATTCTCTGCCCTCTGGCCGGGACAAAGGACTCCCACTGACCCCGTCGACCTCGGCAACGATCTGCAGCTGGCCAAGGTTCGCCTCCGGGAGTGGCGAGATTCCGGCGCGAGGGTTGGAGCTGACGAAGCTCTCAGCTACTTCTTGTCCTGGTATGAAAAGGCTGACTTGGAGACTTTGCGCACTGTGCGCGAAGGATCCATCTGGACCACGGATCCGGAACACATCCGGCGCCGACGGGAGCTGGCCCACAGCTATGTGGACTATGCCGACACCGACGCCTTCGTTCGGGATATCCGTGAGCCAGAGAAGAAGGACGATGCCGGGACATCCGCCGCTGCTGAGGGCTCCGACTCCAGCCAGGATGAAGATGAAGCTGAAGAGGCCGACACTGATGTCCCGGAACAGGCATCTGCCCCGGGCGGAGGTGATGGCTCCATTCCATCTGCTGGGTCCGGCACTCCTGAAGCCGACATCTCCACCGCCACTGCTCCACCAGCCGGCGCCTCTGCTTCTGCCCCTGGTCCTTGACTTTGCAGCATAAAAACTTTAAGTTTTATCAGATCCCCAGTATACCGGGTGCAGATGTAATATACACGCTTAATTTCCTTTGGTTTGCTACCTGAACAAGTTTTATCTTGGTTTGCTTGTTACTAATGCCGGATCATCTTTTGGCTAAGTCACCGAGTTGTTTTCCTGTTTCCTCAATTTCACAACCTTGGCTGCTTGTCTACCTCAATTGGCTTTCGACGTATGAGTCTCAAGGTTGCTTCCTCGAACATACAGTACTTTAACTTTGAGACTTAGACTTCAAATCATCTGACACTTTAAATTTTAACTTTAGCTTTAACGAAAATGTCGGTTCGCTTGCTTTGTATTTCCTTAGCCGTTTTCCATGTGTAGACAATCTCCGGCATCTACTCTTGCTAGCCATGAAGCCGGGTTTCGGACAGCAGCTGAGTCGAAGAGTGGCCTTTGGTGCCGACACATTACTAGGCCGACATAGGAAACATTCAAATAAAGCCAGCCGGCATATAACAAAAAACTGTAAATAAACATCAAATATACCTCGGAGCTAGTTACCCGGATTGTGTTGCTCAGGAGTAAAAGGGGCGCAGTAGAGCTATGTTCCATGGCCTCTTGGTTTCTTCTCCGGACCTGTCCGCCTTATTCTTCTTGGGGTCCTGCGCATCTATAAGATAATAGGCATCATTGTGCAGAGCTCTGCTCACAATGAATGGCCCCTCCCATGGAGGAGTTAACTTATGCCGGCCTTCTGTTCCTTGCTTTAGCCGGAGTACTAGATCTCCCTCTTGAAATCTCCTTGGATTTACCTTCTGCGCATGATAGCGTCTGAGGTTCTGCTGATATACTGCTGTTCTTGACAGAGTTATTTCCCTTGCTTCCTCTAGTAGATCAACATCATTTTCTCTGGCTTCTTTAGCCTCTTCCTCAGTATATAGCACTATTCTTGGTGCATCATGTATTACATCTGTTGGAAGCACAGCTTCTGCTCCATACACCAGGAAAAATGGTGTGTAGCCTGTTGATCTATTCGGAGTTGTTCTTAAACTCCACAGCACTGCTGGCAGCTCATCTAGCCAACATCCCGGAGTTTTCTCCAGGGGCTCTATCAGCCGGGGTTTTATGCCGGATAATACTAGCCCATTCGATCTCTCTACTTGGCCATTGGCACAAGGGTGGGCAACCGACGCAACGTCCAGCCGGATTCCCACTTCCTCACAAAATCTGGCAAATGGCCCTTGGGCAAAGTTTGACCCATTGTCAGTGATGATGCTATGAGGAACACCATATCTCAAGATTATATCCTTTAAGAATTTCACTGCTGTGTGACCATCACACTTGCTTATGGGCTTCACTTCAATCCACTTGGTGAACTTGTCCACCATGACCAGGATATGGGTCATTTTCCCTCTGGCCGGCTTAAAAGCCCCGACCATATCCAGGCCCCAAACAGCAAAGGGCCAGGTTATTGGGATAGTTTTCAGGGCAGATGCCGGCTGATGAATCTGGTGGGCATATCTTTGACACCCATTACATTTCCGGACCAAGTTTTCTGCCTCTTGCAGTGCCGTTGGCCAATAGAAGCCATGCCGGAATACCTTTGCCACCAATGCCCTGGACGAAGCATGGTGACCACACTCCCCCTGGTGAATTTCCCGGAGCATCTCCAGACCCTCCGCAGATTCGACACATCTCTGCAATACTCCGGTGGTACTTCTCTTGTATATTTCTTTGTTGATGATGGTATACGCTTTGGATCTCCTTATAACCCGGCGGGCCTCGGTTTCATCCGCCGGCACTTGACCATCCACCATGAAGTTCATGATAGGACGTGCCCATGAGGGCACTTCCCTGACAGTGAACACTGCCTGATCTATTTCCATCATTTCGACCGACACATAATCGATCTCCATGGGCTGCGAAGTCCCCGGGACTGAAGAATCAGTCCCCGGGTATGCCGGAGCAGTCCCCGGGTATACCGGCACAACCTCTTGGCACATTTTACCCTTGCCTTTAGTTTTGCTCCGGAATACTGTACTAACAGCATATGCCGGCCCAGTCCCCGGGACTGAGGAAACAGTCCCCTGGTTATCCGTCCTGGCTCCGGCATCTATCTCCATTGGAACTGCTTCGTCTGGACCTGGCGGGACATAAATGGAGGATGACTCCGGTGAGGGTTTGATCGATGGCTTCCTCAGATGCTCCAGCGAAATGCCGGGCGGGATTGAATCTCGGGAAGACCCCAGCTTGGATAATGCATCGGCTGCATCGTTCTGAGCCCGGAGAACGTGCCGGAACTCACAACCTTCAAAGTAACCACTTAACTGCTGCACTAGGAAACGGTATGATGCCATGTTAGCATCAGGCGCGTCCCATATGCCGGAACACTGCTGAATCACTAAGTCAGAATCCCCGAAGCACATAATCCGGCGAATCCCTATGTCCTTAGACACCTTCAGGCCATGCACAAGTGCCTCATATTCCGCCACATTATTTGATGCTGCAAAGTGAATCTGCAGGACGTATCTCAGCTGGTCATTCTTTGGTGAACTGAGAACTATGCCGGCACCCAAGCCATGGATTGTCTTGGACCCATCGAAATGCATCCTCCAATAATTGGCATCTGGCAATGGTGGCTCATACTGTATCTCGGCCCAGTCAATAAAGAAATCAGCCAAGACCTGGGACTTGATTGTATCCCTCTTATCGTACTGCGGTGTATATGGTGAAAGCTCTATTGCCCACTTTGCTATCCGGCCGCTGGCATCTTTGTTGCCTATAATTTCCGAGATAGGGGCCTCGGCCACTACCCGGATTGGATGCTCTTGGAAGTAATGCTTGAGCTTCTTGGCCGCCATATAGACACCATAGGTCATCTTCTGATAGTGGGGGTAATTTTGCTTTGAGGTGGAGAGGACTTCACTCAGATAATATACCGGCCGCTGCACGGTTTTGCCTCCTTCCTCTCGCTCTACTACCACCACAGCACTGACAACTCGGTTGGTTGCCACTATATAGAGCAACATTGGCTCCCGGGGCATCGGAGACGCTAATACCGGCGCTGTTGACAACAACTGTTTCAATTCTTTGAAAGCTGCATCTGCTTGCGTTGTCCAGACAAATGTGTCGGACTTTTTCATCAACTGATATAACGGCAGAGCTTTCTCTCCCAGCCGGCTTATGAAGCGGCTCAGGGATGCGAGGCACCCAGTGAACTTCTGTACTTCCCTCAAATCTGTCGGCGGCTTCATCCTTTCTATGGCACGAATCTTGCCGGGATTCACCTCAATACCCCGGCTGGAAACAAGGAAACCGAGCAACTTGCCCGCCGGCACACCAAAGGTGCACTTAGCCGGATTCAACTTCATCCGGAATCTCCTCAGGTTCCCAAAGGTTTCCCGGAGATCATCTATGAGAGTCTTGCTCTCCTTGGTTTTTATGACGATATCATCGACATATACCTGCACATTTTTATCTATCTGATCGTGCAAACACTTTTGCATACACCTTTGGTAAGTTGCGCCGGCATTTCTTAAACCGAACGGCATAGTGAGATAGCAATAAGCCCCGTACGGGGTAATAAAGGATGTCTTTATTTGATCTGGCTCAAACAAGGGTATCTGGTGGAAACCAGAATAGGCATCTACAAATGATAACAGTTCACATCCGGCTGTGGAATCAATCACTTGATCGATCCGAGGGAGCGGGAATGGATCTTTAGGACATGCCTTATTCAAGTTGGTGTAATCAACACACATCCGCCATACTTTCACTATGGCGGGCTCGTCTTTCTTCTTTTCCACCAAAACCGGATTAGACACCCAATCTGGATGAAGTACTTCCTTTATAAAGCCAGAGGCTAAGAGCCTGGCCACTTCCTCCCATATGGCTTTCCTTCTATCGCCGGCATTCCGCCGGAGCGGCTGCTTCACTGGCTTAGCATCGGGTCTCACGTGCAATGCGTGCTCAGCCAGCTCCCTCGGCACACCTTGCAGGTCCGAAGTAGACCATGCAAAGATATCCCGATTCTCACGGAGGAAGCTGATGAGCTCGCTTTCCTATTTGGGATCCAAACTTGCCCCAACCAGGGCATGGCGCTCCGGGAAAGCTTCATCCAGAGGCACCTTTTTGACTTCCTTACTCACTTGAAAAGAAACGCTGCCACCGGGATTTGTCATGCCCGGCATAGATTTGTCGGCCACGACCGTCTCAGCAATCTCCACTGCTCGCTTGAGCCTCTTCCTCTCCTCTGCAATGATCAGAGTCTCGGCCAGATTGGATCCGGCGGTGGCACATGCCATCGAACGCTTGTAATCACCAATGATGGTGATCACTCCTTTGGGTCCCGGCATCTTCATCTTCAGATACGCCACATGCGTAGAGGCCATGAATTTTGCCAGTGCCGGTCTACCCAGCAAAGCATGGTAGGGGCTCTCCAGATCAACCACCTCGAACATGAGGTTTTCCACCCTGCAGTTATCCCGGCTGCCAAACATCACATCCATCCGGATCTTGCCCATCGGCGCACACGAAAGTCCCGGCACAATGCCGTGGAACGTGGTCTTGCTCGGTTCCAGCATATTTTCCTTGATTCCCAGCTTCTCCATCGTATCCCGATACATGATGTTGATGCTGCTTCCATTATCAATGAGGACCTTGCTGAATCTTACGTTATTAGCCGGCCCGACGAATGTCGGATCCATCACCAGAGCATATCTGCCGGGATTTGGCATGATCCGGGGATGATCTGCCCTGTCCCAACCAACAGCCTGGTCAGACCAGTACATCAGCTTTGGCACAGCCGACATAACGACATTCACCTCCAGACACCGCCGGTACAAGCTCTGCTTGTCTGTTCTCTCGGTCTCAAAGACCATATAGCTCTGATCATACTCCTTGTACTCATTCCGGCCCGCTCCTGGGCCTCCGGCGTTATATTCCGGATTATAGCTCTGGTCAACTTGATTTACGCCGGCATTTCCGGCGTTGCTCTGATTCCCAGGATTAACCGGCCTAGGTGGGACTGCAATCGTATTGGCACCTGTCAACGGCGATGGAGCTGCCGGGACAGAGGGTCTAGCCGGTCCCCAGGGACCTGCACGACCTGCTAATATGTCGTCCAGCCACGAACAGTTCCTTGTCAAATGGTTTGCTGGCTTTCCCGGCTGGAATGTGTGGAACACACAAGGCTTGTCCATGGCAAGACCCACAGTATACTTCGGCCACTGCTTCTTCTGGCCGGTGGCTCCGCCGGCATTCTTGTTGGTCCAGACATTCTTCTTCTGGAACGGCTGTGCTTGCTGCTGCGGCTGCTGCTGAGGCTGCTGATAGTCCTCATATCTCGGACGCTGGCTACTGCCGGCGCCCCCTTGCTCTTCCTCCACAGCTGCAACTTGTGCTGCCCCATACCGGTGATCCGGCCTTTCATCTCTTCTCTTGTTCCGGTTATCAGTGCGATAATATTGCCCTGATCTCCCGGCATTGCTGGTGTTCCCCTGGGTTTGCCCCTGTCCTTGTGAATCGAGACTGGGCTGCATGGGATCTCCCAGAGCATAACTATCAGCGATCTTGATTGTTTCGGCCAGCGTGGCCGGCATTTGCCTCTGAAGCTTTTGCCACAGCATGGTGCCATGCCGGCACCCATGAGCGAACCACATGATGGCCTGCTGCTCATTGATTCCTTCGCAGGAATTGCGCAACGTGCACCACCTGGTCAGATAGTCACGGTCAGTCTCATTCACTCCTTGCCGGCAGTTAGCCAGCTGCTGCGGACGGTTGGGCCTCTTGTATGTACTGGTAAAGTTCGACACAAACTGCTCTTCGAAATCAATCCAGCCGTTGATACTCCCAGCCGGCAAATTATTCAGCCATATCCTGGCTGGACCTTCCAACATCTGCGGCACATATCGTACCGCCCATCTGAGGTTTCCTCCGGCGATGTTCACCGCTGTGGAGTAATCCTCCAACCAATCTTCCGGCTTCGTACTGCCATTATATGTCCTCGCGCCACGCGCAAGCTGGAAGAAGTAAGGCACCGGCTCTCCCATAATCCGGGGTCCGAAACACATAGGGCCCGGAGCTCCTTGTCTCTCCACCAACTCTGATTGGTGGATCTTGTCCAGCTTGAAACGTGCATCATTGGCTTCCAAGGACCGAGGTCCAAGCCGGGATGCTATTGGGTCTGCGATCATCTGCTGCTGCTGCTCCGGCTGATGCTGCTCACTATGCCGGCCTTGCTGGTGCTGCTGCTGATATCCCGCCCTGGCAAGGGCGGAATTGCCGTCATCCTCTCGATGTCCTGGATGGCCTGCACCCTGCTGCTGCGCTGCACCTCCGGCGCCCTGTTGCTGACGCCGGGCTGCACTGTTACTCCGGCCACCACCGGCCGCGCCTGCTTCATGCCCGGCCGGCACACTCTGGCCGGGCTTCTTGCTGCCGACATACTTGTCAGCTTGGCCGACATTCTTCTGCACCATCGCCTGCTTTCCGGCGACACCCGGATCGTACACCTGGATCTGCTTGTCCCGGCGGCCAGAGGTCACACTTCCGGCACGCCGGGCGCTAGGATGCGGGGACGAGGCTTGGCCCCTCGACCTCGCGCCGGCACCTCCCGCCGACACAATGTACTGAGACGCCCCGGCACCCGGGTTTGCCTTCTTAAAGGCCTCCTGCTGCTTTGTAGCTTCAAACAAAAGTTGGTTAAGCCGGGCTTGCTGCTCACGCAGTGCTTCGCCGGATAAACAAGATAAATCCTTAGCTACCTCGGCCGCCGCTCTAAGGTTCTTTACTGGCGAACTATAGACTACCTTAGGCACAGTACTAGTTGCGGTATGACTCTTATCTCTAGCATCTTTTCCTATCTCAGCATTAAGATTTCTGCCTCTAGTTCTAACCTCTTCTATCCGGCTAGGCCGGATTACTACAGGAGTAAAACCATGGGCTGCCTCATACTCACGGAGTTGCCGGTTAAACCGTTCGCGCTCCTGGTTCATGGCCAGGGCCTCGTCGACGAGGGCCTCACGAGATCCCTCCAGGACCTCCCTTGTCTGCTCCGGATCAACGCCGGATCGCACCGGCTCGAGAAGCCGGTCGATGATGGGAAGAAGAACCTCGCCCCTAGCCGGCACACCGGAAGTGCCGGCCAGGTTCTCCGCACGCTCCAACGGAGGACGCGCCGACCTCTTGACCTTCGGCGGCTCCGGAGGAGAAGCTCCGGCCGCTGCTGCTTTGCCGGCATCTTCCGCCGGCGGCACGGATGTGCCGGCCATCATCACCTCAGTCGGCTCTACTGAGCGAGCGCTACGCCCAGCGTGAGCCAGCCGATGTGACGGAGGATCCGACGCCACCAGCACCTCCTTCCTGCAAATTCTCTCAGTCCCCACGTACACCTCGTGGGAACCGAAAGACATAATCCGGCCATCCCTGGGGAACGGCCGGCCACCGAGACAACCGGCGTTGTCACTGACGAAACTGAGCGAGCCTAGCCTCTGGACGAGGCCAGAGACCACGCGCACTCCCGAAGCTGCTATCACAGACCCCGTCCGAATGAACACTCCGCCCAGCATATCGATCTGCCCCACGGTGGGCGCCAAATGTCGTCGTGGTGAAACAACATATGCCATAGGATGGCTTAAATGGGGGCCGAACTAGATGCTGGAGGATTCGGGAGAGGGGAACGAGCTAAAAAGCACGACAGAAAGAGGCACTGATCTACCCAGGTTCGGGGCTCTCGTAAGGAGATAACACCCCTACTCCTGCTCTACTGATTGTATATTTGGGTCGATGTAGTACACAACAATGGTGCTTCCAAGCTCTCTGCTAGAGAAGAAAGATGAACTGCTAAGTGTAGGAACACAGAGTGACCAACCCTTTACCAGGGCTCCCTATGCCACCTTATATAGTGGTGGCCAGGGTTACAACGGTCATACAAGACCACAAGACACGGGCTACACTCCAAACAGGAGCTGGTGACGATGGCAGAGACCCTTGACTTCGCCCCTGATTGCTCTCGATGGGACGCCATATCCCTGTACCTTGTACCTCTTGAACTGTGGCCTTACCTCTGTGCGGTAAGCTCGTACTTGTGCACAGTGAGGGTAGGTAACCTCCACTGTGCACCCTGCCATCTTACTCTGCTACCATGCTTGGATGTTTTCTTCCTTGATTGTAGGGATGTGACACCTTGGTTGACTTAAGTATCCCGGATATGACCGTTGGCCATACCCAGGACTTATATGCCGGACCAACGACCTACGAGGGTCGGGTAATCCGGCCTCCCCTGCTCCTGCACAACACACCAAATGGTTAGGCCGGCATATCTAAGTATATGCCGGCACACATATACCAGTATTCCGGCTATACCGGCATATCCAAGTATTAGCCGGGATACACACATATGCCGGCCTGGCCGATGCTCTCATATTCCGGCCAGGCCCTTTCTTGATAGCTCGGCACAAGTCAACCATAGACTTTGTGTCTTTCTAGTCTCTTGACCCTACCGGGGGTTATCCCCCCGACACCTATTTCCATCATATTGCTATCACCTTTTTACTTTACTCGTACTGTTTACTTTACTCGCATACTCTACTGTTTTCCACTCGATACACTCATAACCTTTGTTTCAAGCAAACCGGTGAGATTGACAACCTCATCGTAAGTTGGGAACAAAGTATTTGGTTGTGTTGTGTGCAGGTTCCACGTTGCTACTCGCAAAGCAAAGCTTGGACGAGGCGCCATATATAAATAGTCCGAAGCTGTCGCAAACTAGCAAGCATCACCTTCAGTCATTTGTCTCTCCTCTCCAAGAACGATAAACCTTGGTTTCTTAACTGAGGGAAAACCAGCTGCTATACTCATCACACCTTCCTCTTGGGGTTCCCAACGGGCTGGTCATTCACCACGCACAAGGAGCATTGCCGGGGAACAAAGAAGAATAATCTTCCTCGTCAACTAGGCAGTTAGCTGTTTTTCTGGCGCCATTGCCGGGGAGGAAGTAGAAGACTTCTGCGAGGGGAGTTTTTCGCATGCACATCCTTTACTTTGTTATTGTTTTGCTTTACTTTATTTATTTTACCTGCATCGTTTTATATCAAACTCCCAAAAAAATTAGAATCCTTGGTAGTTGTTTTTACTTGTTTACTTTCGTTTTGCTGAAATGGCCAATCCTGAAAATACCAAGTTGTGTGACTTTACTAGCACGAACAATAGTGATTTTATTTGCACTCCTATTGCACCACCTGCTACTGCTGCAAACTTTTATGAGATTCAGCCTGCTTTATTGAACCTTGTTATGAAAGGTAAATTCTGTTGAGGAAACCTCTTCCTTGAATGATAAGATTGATACCATTATGGCTATGCTTGCTAATGATAGGACTCATGTTGATCCTAATAATGTTCCTTTAGCCTCTTTGGTTGCTCAAGAAGAGCATGTTGATGTGAATTTCATTAGAAACAATAATTTTAACAACAACGCTTATAGGAACAATTTTGCTAGTAACAATTATAGGCCGTATCCTTCTACCAATGGTAATGGTTATGGTAACTCTTATGGTAACTCCTCCAACAACACTAGGGCCGCGCCCTCCGAGCTTGAGGTAATGCTCAAGGACTTCATAGGTAAGCAAACTGCTTTTAACAAGTCTGTTGAGGAAAAGTTAGGCAAAATTGATATTCTTGCTTCTAAAGTTGATAGCCTTGCTCATGATGTTGAACTTCTGAAATTAAAAGTGTTGCCTAATGATGTGAAAGAGAACAATGTTTTTGCTACCGCTAATGCTATTCAAGTTGGAATTGATGAAAATATTAGATTGTTAGCGGAATTGCATGCCAGGTGGGAAAGAGAAGATGAGATGGCTAGAGAGATGAAGGTATGTATCATTACTACCTCTAATGATGTTGCTCCTAATGCTAGCAATCCTCTTACTTTGATTGGTGTAGAGAAAACTCCCACTCCTTGTGTTAAAAAGCCTAAAACTGCCAAAACTTTTTCTCAAAAGAGTGCTGAAATTTTTCGGAGTGTGGGGGATGATAGCTCTATTTCCTTTAATGATTTTGATGTAGATGGCTGCAATATATCTAAAGTTATTTTGTTCTTGCAAAAGCTTGCTTTGACTCCCAATGCTAGTTCTTTAAATATTGCTTTTACTAAGCATATTACCAATGCTCTCATGAAAATTAGGGATGAAAAGTTGAAGCAAAAAGCTTCCGTTCCCAAGAAGTTAGAAGATGGTTGGGAACCCATAATTGATATGCATGTTAGTGGTTTTGATTGCCATGCTTTATGTGATCTAGGTGCTAGTATTTCTATCATGCCTAGAAAAATTTATGACATGCTTGATTTACCACCGCTTGAAAAGTGTTATTTTGATGTTCCTATTGCTGATGTTGCTAAGAAGAAACCTTTGGGAAGGATTAATGATGTTCTTATTGTGGTTAACAATAACCTTATTCCCGTTGATTTTCTCGTTATGGACGTTGAATGTCATGCTTCATGTCCTATTATTTTGGGAAGACCCTTTCTTCGAACTGTAGGTGCCATCATTGATATCAGAGAAGGCACCATCAAATATCAATTTCCACTCAAGAAAGGTATGGAACACTTCCCTAGGTAAAGGAAGAAATTACTTTTTGACTCTATTCTTAGAGCAAATTATGAGCTTGATGCTTCATCACTTGATGATACTTGATTCGCAATTTTCTGCGCCTAGCTCAAAGGCGTTAAAGAAAAGCACTCTTGGGAGATAACCCAATATTTTCTTTTCAGTACTTTTTCTTTTATTTGAGTCTTGGAAGTCATTACTACTGTAATGACCGCTCCTTATCTTGTTTATTTCGTTTTTGTGCCAAGAGAAGCCTCTAATTCAAGTGAGGTAAAGATTTGGGGACGTTGCTGTCCTGAAACTGTTTTCGGTGCTGCACCGTGAAAATTCGTATAAATTCTCTGTATATCTTTTGGACCTGCGATTTCTTGTGCATATGCCCCAGGTTATATCCAAACTTTCGTTAGTTGAACACTTTTTGATTTGAATAACATAAAACCCCTAAAAAATTCGACCTTTGTCAGCTGTTCAGTTTTGATAGATTTCTGCCAATATTTGTGTTTGCCACTTTATCGCTTTCTTTTGAGTTCTTTTGATCACGAAACTTTTGGGGAAGTTGCTACAGTAGTATTTTCTATATATGTGGTCGTTTTGGGTTGAAACCTGAAGCAAAAAGAGGTTGATTATATGTTATGCTTGCACTAATGTTGCTAATAGAATTGTGTTTAGTTTTGTATGAAGGAAGTTTTCAAGTGTAGGGATTGGAGAATGATGAGATGAGTTGAAGAATGGACAAAAGCTCAAGCTTGGGGATGCCCATGCATCACCCCAAGAAATATCCAAGAAGTACAAGCGTCAAAGCTTGGGGATGCCCCCGAGGCACCCCTTCTTCATCGGCAAAAATTAGGTCACCTTTAAAAACACTATATTTTTATTGCTTCATGAACTATTTGTTTTTCTTGGAGCGTCAGTTGTTTTAGTTTTCTTAGTTAGTTTAGTTTTGTTTGCTGCAATAAATGGTTGGACCCCAACAAATTTCCTTTGGAGGAGATGTACTCGTTTTCATTTGCCAAGAACACTCCTTTTTTCATTTTTACAATTTCATCGGGTGTTCTTCTTTTTCAGCTACTGCTTTTGGTTTTCGTTTTCGCCTTGATTTGCATTCAGACCTTATCATATCTTTTCATCAAGGTGTATTTTTGCCTCTGATCTTTATTGGTTTTCATCAAAAGAGGTGTCTTTAAAAATTTCAAATGGTGTTGGAAAAGAGAAAAAGCTTTATGCAAAATAGTGGTACAACAAGGAGCTTGTGTAGACTGCGGCTTAGGCTTTTTCATGTCATGCTTGATGTCTTTTTGATAGTATGCTTAGTGGTTTTGCTGTATCATGACTTGTCTCAAATAACTGAGATTGCTTAATGAGCCATTGAAAAAATCATGCGTTGTTTTTAATTATATGGAAGCATTATTTTGGTTTTCTCCTTGATGCTTTATTTGGGTTGACTTGGCGCATGCTCATACATGTTAGACTCTTACAAAGTCACCAATAGCCTTCATGATCATTTAGTTTTTCACTTTTGATGCCATCTTATGCTTCTTTTAATGTTGCTTTGTCGCTTTACATGATTATGACCATTATTGCTCTCTTAGTTGGTCGCTCCCAGTCTTTTGCTAGCCCTTGCCTTGTACTGAGTATGAGCTCTACTCGTGCATCCAACTCCTAAAAACCAAAGTTTTCCAAAGTGTCCACCACACATACCTACTAGCAATTTGCTATTCCAAGTAAATTTGACTTTCTTTTATTTTCTCTTCAAATTAAACTCTTACCAGTGTTATGCGAAATTCGGTCAGTAAAGCTCTCACGAACCGGAAGGCACACTTTACTTTTTCCTATTCTTAAAAATTTGACATTGTGGTCTCTTATGTTGAGTTGTTATGCTTGCAAGTTGTAAGTTGGAGACTAGCCCAGCCATGCAGTCATGGGCAAGCTTTCAACATTGCACTTCTTAATTGAGTTGATATCGTGATCTTTTGTTTATGGATGCCCGCGGTGTGAAATGAATTGGGAATCTTGTGGGGATCATGGAGTTTTTATATGTGTTAGGGAAACGCCGGGCCGCTAATCTAAGCCATGCATAATTCATGGTGGAAATTTATAGCATACCCATGGTGAACATTCGACGACGCATCTCACAATAAAAAGCTAAACAAATGGCAAATAAAAGAGATGTTGAGGTGTTCATTGTCTGCTTGTCCTGTCATTTTGATGTGGGCTTGTTCCATGTCATCGGGCACGGAGGTACCCCATTGGCGGTTCTCAATGATATGCATATATTTACAATGACAAGAGCCTTGCTTGGGACTCTAAGTAAAGTAGTATGAGGTTTGGGTACTCGTATTCACGGGACACGAGGTTTTCAACTTATGATTTGTCAAGCATATGCATCATAATTGTTCTCGCATTAACTTTAACCATTCAAGATGCTTATGATGGGGGCAATGAGAGCTCAAAGCCGGTAAGTACCATAATTTTTGAAGGTTATAAAACTTGGAATCACTGCTTCCCTCTGCGAAGGGCCTTTCTTCTACTTTTATGTTGAGTCACCACCTTCTATCTTTATGCACCATTAAGAGAGCATAGTTGTCATTCTTAGTATAATGTGCATTGTCCCAAAGTTTTCATTGATTGATTCATATTGTTGGTTTCACTTGTTCTTAAATTATTTATATCTAGTCGCCCTCTTAAACTTGAAGGTGTCCTATGCATTTATGTTTTGCTCTCTTTGAAGGACAAGCTGAAAACCATTTGTATGTTTTTCCTTATGATTTGAACACATGTTTGGCTTTCATTGTTTCATTTTCATGATCTTTTGTTTGTGTTCATTTGCATGTTTACAACATGGTTGCTAAGTTCTTATTGTCAAGATTATATCTTCATGCCCATGTTTTAAGTTCTTATGATCCCAGCTCACAAATGCTTACATATATGATCAAGATTGTGTAGGTGCATGTCACCTCAAAAATTATTCTTTTGTTATCACTTACCTACTCGAGGACGAGCAGGAGTTAAGCTTGGGGATGCTTGATACGTCTCAAACGTATCTATAATTTTTGATGCTCCATGCTTGTTTTTACACCATTTGCCTACTGTTTCGTTACACTTAGTGGCACTTTTATGCATTTTCCGGAACTAACCTACTAACAAGTTGCCACAGTGCCAGTTCCCTGTTTTCTGCTGTTTCTGTGTTTCAGAAGTGATACACAGGAAATATTCTCGGAATTGGACGAAACAAGTTCCTGAAGTCTTATTTTACCTGGAAGCTTCCAGAGATCCAAAGAGGAGTAGGAGGGGGGCCACAGGGGCCCCACACACCAGGCTGGCATGGCCAGGGCCTGGGCCGCGCCACCCTGGCGTGAGGCCACCTGGCCCTACCTCTGACATCGCCCCTTCGCCTATAAAGATCCCCCGATGGGAAAAACCTAAGTACCCGATCACTTTTCCAGAACACATCGCGATCCGCCGCCGCCGTCGACCCAAAGATCGGGAGGGTCCAGAAGCTCTTCCCAGCACCCTGCCGGAGAGGGGAATCGCCACCGGCGGTCTTCTTCATCGCCATGCTTGCCTCCGAAGCGATGAGTGAGTAGTCTACCTTGGACTATGGGTCCATAGCAGTAGCTAGATGGTTGTCTTCTCCACCATGTGCTTCATGTTTAGATCTCATGAGCTGCCCTACATGATTGAGATCACCGTTATGTAATTCTACATGTTTGGTTTATTGGGATCCGATGAATATTGGTGTTATGATTGAGTTGCTGTACTGAATTATATCTTATGTTATCTCTATGTTGTTTATGATCTTGCATGCTCTCCATTGTTAGTAGCTATCTTGGCCGAGTAGTTGCTAGTGACTCCAAGAGGGGGTATTTATGCTCGATAGTGGGTTCATGCCTCTATTTAACCTGGGGGAGTGACAGAAACCTCTAAGGTTGTAGATGTGCTGTTGCTACTAGGGAGAAAACAACATTCATATGCTCAAGGGCATATGCTTTGTTTACATTACACACTTTGCTTAATGCAATTATCTGTTGTTCGCAACTTAATACTTGTGGAGTTCTCTGATTGATTCGCCACAAGTGGATTATTAGTCATAGATGCAGTTGGATGGCGGTCTATGTATTTTGTTGTAATGCCCAGAGTAAATCTCATAGTGATCTTCTTGACATATCACATTTATCTTTATTCTATCAATTGCCCAACTGTAATTTGTTTACCCAGCATGTGTTATTTATCTTATGGAGAGACACCACTAGTGAACTGTGGACCCCGGTCCTATTTCCATCATATTGCTATCACCTGTTTACTTTACTCGCACTGTTTACTTTACTCGCATACTCTACTGTTTTCCACTCGATACGCTCATAACCTTTGTTTCAAGCAAACTGGTGAGATTGACAACCTCATCGTAAGTTGGGAACAAAGTATTTGGTTGTGTTGTGTGCAGGTTCCACGTTGCTGCTCGCAAAGCGAAGCTTGGACGAGGCGCCATATATAAATAGTCCGAAGCTGTCGCAAACTAGCAAGCATCACCTTCAGTCGTTTGTCTCTCCTCTCCAAGAACGATAAACCTTGGTTTCTTAACTGAGGGAAAGCCAGCTGCTATACTCATCACACCTTCCTCTTGGGGTTCCCAACGGGCTGGTCATTCACCACGCACAAGGAGAATTGCCGGGGAACAAAGAAGAATAATCTTCCTCGTCAACTAGGCAATCAGCGCTGACCTCTTGGTCTTCTCCTGCTCCGGAGGAGTCTCTACTGCTGCTGCACCTTTGCCGACGCCACCCGCTGGCGGCACGGCAGTGCCAGCCATCATCACCTCTGCCGAGTCTGCTGGGCGAGCGGTACGCCCAGCGTGAGCCAGCAGATGCGACGGAGGATCCGCCACGTACACCTCGTGGGAACCAAAATACATGATCCGGCCGTTCTAGGGGAAAGGCCGGCCACCAAGACAACGGGCGTTGTCAGAGATGAAGCTGAGCGAGCCTAGCCTCTGGACGAGGCCAGAGACCACGCGCACTCCCGACGCCGCTATCACGGATCCCGTCTGAATGAATACTCCACCCAGCACATCGATCGGCCCCACGGTGGGCGCCAAATGTCATCGTGGTGAAACAACATATGCCATGGGATGGCTTAAATGGGGCTGAACTAGGTGCTAGAGGATTCGGGAGAGGGAAGCGTACTAAGAAGCACGACAGAAAGTGACTCAGATCTACCCAGGTTTGGGGCTCTCGTGAGGAGATAACACCCCTACTCCTGCTCTACTGCCTGTATATCTCTAGATCGATGGAGTGTACAACAATGGTGCTTCCCAGCTCTCTGCTAGAGGAGGAAGATGAACTGCTAAGTGTAAGACAACTGAATGACCAACCCTTTGCTAGGGTTCCCTGTGCCACCTTATATAGGGGTGGCCAGGGTTACAACGGTCACATGGGAGCAAGAGACACCAACTACACTCTCAATAGGACATGCTGACGATGGCAGAGACCCTTGACTTTCTCCCTGATTGCTCTCGATGGGACTTAGCATCCCTGTACTTTGTACTTCTGCGACTGTGACCTTACCACTGTGGGGTAAGGACTATACTTTGGCACAGTGATGGTTGGTAGACCACCACTGTGCACCCTGTCATCATGATCTCCCTCCATGCTTGGAAGGTTCTCTCCTTGATTGTAGGGATGTGACCCCTTAGTTGACTTCTGTATCCCAGATATAGCCGTTGGCCATATCCCGGACCTATATGTCGGACCAACGACTCAAGGTCGGGTAATCCGGCCTCCCCTGTTCCTGCATAATATAACAACTTGGTTAGGCCGGCATATCTATGTATATGCCGGCACTCATTATCATGTATCTCGGCTATGCCGACATATCTGAACACTGGCCGGGATATGGCTTATAAGCCGGCCTGGCCGATACTCCTATATGCCGGCCAGGCCCAATCTTGGTCAACCATCATAAAGTCAACCACTTTCCTCATATCTTTCTAGTCTCTTGACCCTACTGGGGGTCATCCCCCTGACAGGTGATGCTATGGTGTTTTTGGAGGAGATTAGGAGGATGAAGAAGATGCTTATAGGTACATCCTTATATACTAGAGAGAGGGAAGAAGAAGAGGCTGGCCGACGGTGTGATTAGGCCACCAACGATTAGGTACAGATGCATCAAGTGACAATTACCGAAGCGATCAAGTATAATGGTGCAGCGATTTCCCAAAACGATCGGCGACCATGCATCGTAACTGGCGCGGGAGCAGCGGTTC
Source organism: Dactylis glomerata (assembly GCA_007115705.1). Lineage (NCBI taxonomy): Eukaryota > Viridiplantae > Streptophyta > Magnoliopsida > Poales > Poaceae > Dactylis > Dactylis glomerata. The sequence continues at coordinate 1,452,276 of QXEO01000087.1, forward strand.
GTTTGAATTGGCCTTTAGTCCTGGCTCATGACACAAACCGGGACTAAAGGGTGCCCTATAGTCCTGGTTTGCGCCACGAGCCAGGACTAAAGGCCCAAAGCCATTAGTCCCGGTTGGTGGCGCAAACCGGGACCAAAGAGCCCATTTGAACCGGGACTAATGCCCCCTGGCCCACATTTTGAATTGAACCAGGACTAATGCCCCCTTTAGCCGCGGATCGAATAGTTTGGGGACTAATGGGGGCGAATGGAAGCCCTTTTTTCTACTAGTGCCCATTCCCACGTTGACTCTAGTGTTTTGGAACACCATGTCCGATGTCATTGCAGCTACAACCGTTGTGGTCATGGTTGTTTCAGCTGCCACCGTTGTGGCCGTGGTAGCCCTAGCGCTTCCGCTGCGGTGGTAGCAGCTGTCGTGGTGGCATCCGTAACTGATCCAAGTCCCTTCTCCTCTTGTGTGGAGGTGATGGTGGAGGTCTTCACAGCGGCGGCTATGGAGGTGGCGGAGGAGCAGGGCTCTGTTGTGGCGGCATGGATGGATCTTATGCTCTCCCTTAGCTCCTCCCTCCATTATATAGTCCTAGGAAGGTCCCCAACAAGCCCCAATACCTTATCACCTAATAAGGTCTAGGGGCGGATTCCCTGAAGAAACGCGGAAGTTCGCAAGGTTTCCGTCGCTCTGAACCTGTGGTATGTCCAGGCACCTATGGTCGTAGAACTTTTAGATGCTTTGGTATTTTGGATGCTATTTCTTTATACGAACTCCGACTGAGGTGTTCTTTGGCTTGTTGGAATCGTATGGATGAGATCTACAACACCATGGTCTTGGTTCTTTATTTTGAATTGATGGAAAATTCACTTTTTCCCACTCCTCAAATGGCTAAGTCCGGTGCCTGTAGCTCCTCCATGTTATACCCTCTTTGCTCCTCTTGCCTTGGTGAATCCATATTTTTTCATAACACCTACACACATGTCAAGACAAGAAAATTTGATAAAATTCTGCAAAACTCATATGAAACTAAATGAAAACCAATGCTCCTGCATAATAGCCATAGTTGTAGCTAGATTAAGCATGAGATGAGTGGTTTACATGTATAAAGTATGATGTAAATATGCTTCAAATATACACTCATCAGACCCCACCCTCTAGCAACATCCTCCAACACCCTAGCTCCTTCACCGGACGGAGGGCGCAACCCCTATTTTCGGTGACGCAGGAGCCAATGAAACTGCTTACCCCGACCACCTCTCTACCCTTTTTACTTCCTGTAGAAACAACACACTTTTTTCTGAACCCAAGTGTCATGCACGCAATGACAGTATTTTACACGCAGTAGTAGCACTTTTGCTGTGAGCTTTACTTCCGATGGAAATTAATAATATGAACCATAGCTTGTGTATTTGAATTTTTTTCCATAATAAGCAATGATATTTAGTGAAGAACACTTATCAATGCTCTGAAACTATTTCTTGTGTATTTGAATTTATCTTTCATATGCAATGATATGTAAATAATTAGACATGGAAACTAGTTCACAATTCAACCATGGAAGTAGACATGAACACTATAGGAAGTCAAATTCGATCATGGAAGTTCGCATAAGAGATCACGGAAATGCACATGATTTTTTTGGAAGTTCACCCATTGGTCACGGAAGTATACATTTTGCCAGAAAAAAGAATGTTTGGACAATTCACATTCTTGCATAACTCAGCGGGCAATTTACATGCATCCTCCAAAAAGTACGGATGAAAAAACTACCCGAAGTTCATCATTGACTGACAAGGGTATAGTTAATAGAGCCCGCTAGTTGAGTACCCCTGAGGCCCGATAAGCTAGGCCCAATTGTAATGATAGTCGAATACGAGTTCTTACCGTATGTCGATATTGTAATCTATATCATACCCTACCCGATCCTCGAGACCTGGCCACCTATATATAGGGGCCAGGAGGGGACGGTGTAGGTCAGATCGAAAGCAAGCTAGGTTGAACACCCAAGTTTACTTTCGACACACACCTATTTCGACTAAACTTTACCTTTGAGTTCATCCGACGCCCTATCTCCCCGATCCTAAGTCCTTCATCTAGGACATTTGTCGAGTTAACCCTCGTCAATTGGCGCCGACCGTGGGGAACTTGGGCGTTGGGATCATGAATTCGACGGCTTTTTTGCTTTTAGCCAACAGCAGTGCAGAAGTCGACGAAAATCAAGAGATGGAGTTGACAATTGGAAGTTTGAGCATCCTCATTGGGCCATCGGGCTCATCTCGCCTCTCAGATCCGACGAAACAAGATCCGTCGGCAAGTGAGCCCGAAATAGTAGCAATGATGGAATATTCCGACGGTTCATCCAGCGAGGTAAACTCGCCGGTCAGCCTAGGCGGAGAACTCAAAGAAATCGCAGAAGACAACAAAGCGAAGGAGAAATTCGACGAAGGAGTCCAACTCAATGATCTCGTGATCTGCCTCGACAGTATCTCAGACAAGTCAACAGACACATGGAAAACAGGGTTAGAGCTTTCTCAAGATGGCGACTCGATCTTCTCAAGCTTCAATAGTAACATCGGCAAACAATGCCAGGTGCTCGCCATTGTGGGAGACAACTCAGAAGAATTCGATGAAAATAACAACCCAGTGATAAACCCAACAAATATCGACAGAGGAGCAAATCACCTAGCAGAAGGGCAAATAGTAGAATCCCTCACAGCCAGGGAAAAAATTCGACTATCAGTCGACGAGTGGAAAATAATAAGAGAAGACGTAGAACATGGCACGCCAATACCATCAAATTCCAGCAAGGACATGCTTTTTGGGTATCATTACGCCCTAAGGCAGCAAGCAAAGCAATTAGCAAAGGAGAAGATAGAGATATAAAGAAGAAAAGATTCAGCCATTGCAGCTAGCGAAGCTGCTCGCAAAGCACGAAGCGACGCATCATACAGTAACGCAAGGAAAAATCGTCGACACGGCTCAAGGTATGACAACCTCGAGTACTCCGATAGGCAAAGTATCTCGAAAAACCTCGACTCGTCCTTCCTATCGGTCGACGAGCAGGGGAACATCCTACCAAAAACCCCTGAAGCAGCATTAGTAGCAGCACAAGCATATCTGCTCACAACTCGACCAAGTCCAGGAGATCCTAGGGAGCACATGCATAGAGCAGCATTGAACGGACTCAACATGGTGGGCCACAAGCTATCAGCAAAAGGAGAAGAAGCACATCATCACAAGGAAGTACATAAAGCAAGATCACCTCGCCGTCACAACAGTCCTCGGCATAGAAGCAGCAAGCAACGATCTCGATCGCCATCACCTAAACAGCACGGTGGGACTCGAAGATCGCGATCCCCGAATAGAAAACGCGACTATGAAGACGATGAAAAAGAGATGGGGGCATCATGCTTTACCCGCAGGGTTCGTACCACTCCAGTTCCCAAGGGATTCAAGCTACCTCATGATCAGCAGAAGTACGATGGATCACAGGAACCACAATTGTGGCTCGCAGATTACTTACAAGCAGTTCAAATATTAGGAGGAACCAAAGAAATAGCAATGCAAAGTTTGCAACTACACCTCACCGGCGCAGAAAGGTCATGGTTGAGCAAACTAGAGAAAGAATCCATTGGAAGCTGGGAAGACCTCACAAAGCAATTTACAAGCAACTTCAGGTCGACATACAAATGGCCAGCATCAATAGAAGAAGTCAAAGCGTGCGTACAGCAACGCGACGAAACACTACGGGCATACATCCAAAGATGGAGCCTCATCAAAAACTCAGCAGTCGAAGTTTCAGACGAAAGAGCAATAGACGCGTTCATTATCAGATTAAGGCGAAGAGACCTAGTCGAAGAGATGGGTAGAATCAAGCCGAAAACAGTGTCAGACCTCATGGACACGGCAAACAGATTCGCAGATGGAGAAGATGCGTGCAACAACAAGCGGACGCGATCTCCAGAGGACGACAGAAGGAACATATATGGAAGTCAAAGGAGATGATCCCGAAACTACGACATCTACGGCTCGCATAGCCAAGTCGCCGCAGGATATAAAGACAACAGCTATCAAGGAAATGATCGTAGAAGCTCGGGATATCGAAGCTATGGAAAGGAGGACTATAAGAAGTTCCCTACAAGAGAATCCAGAGAATACAACCCATCACCAGAAGATATGCTCAACGGGCCTTGTCATATACACTCAGCGTTCGTCGACGGGAAGCGAGTATCAAGGCACGCAATGAAAGACTGCACAACATTCTTAAAACTACAAGAAGCAGCAATAAACAAACAAACCGAAGCAAGGCGACAAGGATTCGAAGGAAGTAACAATCCTCTGACAAATCAGCAAGGAAACAAAGGAACTCCTCAAGGACAAGACCAGCAGAACAAGGGACATGACGACGACGAAGGGTATGTCCCATCAAAAGTACACATCACAGCAATGATACAACCTGTGCCCAAGTCGAACAAAGAAGAAAAGAGTATAACTCGACAAGTCAATCTAGCAGTCATTTCACCCCCAGCCGCAACAGACTATCTGCATTGGTCGGAACAACCAATTGAGTTCAACAGAGAAGACCACCCTATAACAGTACCTCGGCCAGGAAATGCGCCTCTAGTACTCAAAGCTCAAATCGGCGCGTTTGATGTCGACAGAATATTCATGGACGCAGGAAGTGGGATCAACCTGATATACGCAAAAACACTCAGGGCAATGCACAGATTGTTCCTGAAACCAACAGATTGTTCCTTCCACGGGATCGTGCCAGGAAGTGCCAATTACCCACTAGGTCGGATAGCACTCAATGTTTGCTTCGGCAACCGACAAAACTACATGAGAGAAAAGCTCGACTTCGAAGTCATGGACTGGCCATCTCAATATCATGCAATCCTCGGACGGCCCGCGTTTTCGCGATTCATGGCAGTACCTCATTACACATATCTGGTACTCAAAATGCCAGGTCCAAGGGGAATAATTAGAGTCAAAGGAAGTTTTGAAGTCTCAGACCTTTGCGACAGGGAGTTCCACAAGATGGCGCAAAACTTTGGCATGATAGCCAACTATGCAGAAAAGGTGAAGAACACGACTGCAGAAGGCATCAAGCTACTCAAGGGACGCGCTACAGAGCCCGAGACGAAGAAACCACGAGTAGAAGCATCAGGAGAAGACAAAGACATAGGAAAAGAAGAGCAAACCATGATAGCATAAGCACCAAAAGAGTAGAATAGAAAAGTAACGGCTGTAAAAGCCACGAGTTATACCAGGGGCAATGCCCTCTAGATCCAGAACACAGGTCATAGGCCGGATCTCTTGGGTCACCCCATGTATCTTACATTATAAGTATAAATAAAGACAAAGCGTTCCTCATATTCGAGTTTACGAGTCTTTCAACAAGAAGATGTGGCAAACGCACGAATCATACAAATACGCCTTGAGAATAAGTTTCAGACATATAGTCGCGAAATAAATAAACTCTCGCGTTCCACGTACACCTTACAACATCAGGTTGTCAGAATCATCTACGCCTAAAGGATCTAGATAATGATACTCGTGGAAAAATGCAGCATCCGCCTCTAGAAGCCTAGCTAAGAGTCTTCGAGCAGGTTGCAGCATGTTCTCCATATGTACCCGAAGGCTAGCTCCACCTGTAGCCAAACTCAGGGACATCGTGCTATAATTCAGCCTGGGGTGCCACTTGCGTATCCACCCAAGAGCAAAATTGGCACCAGCCACTAAGTTCAGCTCTATCAACCTATGAATACGATGGCTGGATCTGAAAGTATCAAGAAGAAGTGGGAAAGTTGCAGGCAAAGGATTACGAGGAAGCATAACGGAGTGCATAGTTGTGAGAGCTCGCCGGCAACCATCAACTGACTCGCCAATATGCCGGGCACGGTCTTGAAGCAATACAATGGCGCTCCGGCGTCGAGGATCAGACCACAAAGTCTCACAGCCAGTCGACATTTTCTCCAAAGCCGCATTTCGCTCAGCAACTCGACGTTCCTCAGCAGCAAAATCTAAACAAGTACCTACAATGGCAAAATATGTCACAAAAAAACAGCAGTGCACAAGCAGGGAAAGGAAGAGTCGAAAGAAAACTCACATCGCAACATCTCGCAGGCAGACTCGACAATACCAAGGATGAAAGATTCGCATTCTTCACTATGAATAACCTTCGCCATCAAACTGGAGACCTTTTCATCAAGGGAAGAGATTTTCTTCATATAGCTACCAGCTTGGCTAGCCTTTTTAATAGCCATCTGTGCCTGACATTTGGCCAAAGTTAGGCGAGCCTCAAGGTCAGATATCCTGGAAGAGTACTCTGCGCATTGACTGCATCGACTAGGAGTCGACGAAATCTGAGGATCGGGTCCACGGGCAGAGGAAGGAGCAGTAACATGAGTCAAAGGATCATTGACGCGCATCAACTGCAAGCCAAAAGGAAAAGAAGGGAGAAGACATTTCAGAGAGACAGCATAATACTTCATACGCTGGAAACATATTTACATAAAGTGCAAGACCCTATGACTAAGGTTCTCGGGTTGCACACAACTAGAGCTTCTTGCATCCAAAAGGAGAAAAACTAAAAAACTACAAAGAAAGCCGAGTCTACGCCACCTCAGCATTGTGTTCCGTGGCAGAGGAGGGCACGACAGCTTCCTCGCCAGAAGTCGATGGTGGTACTGGATTTTCCGCCGCTGAAGCTGGTGCAACAGGCACCGCAGAGGCTGCCGAAGGAGAAATAGTCGTCAGCAATGCAGGTGCCAACTTCTTCGCCCTCTTGAAGAAAACCTTCATCTCGTCACGGGTGTGGCCATGAGGGGAGCTAACCCTCTCCCAGTCAAAATTCGTCCCATGAGCGAGAGAAAGAGCAATAGCACCCTCGGCGCCGCGCTTAATGGAAAGGCCTTTCAGCTGGAGAGTGGGGTCTTCAGTGGTATCGAAGGACTTGGCAAGTTCAGTCAAGTTGCCCTTCGGAACTGTCGCCCTTTTCTTCGGCCACAAGCCGGCAAACAGCCGTGATAGAATGCGGTTAATTAACTCAAAGGTCTCCTGGATAGATATCCAGTTTTCCTCGAGTAGGTTAACCGCATTCATAAGAGGATCATCGTCCGTTTGCAAGGACGACGGAGGTACCCCGGTAAAATCTGAGCAATAGAAAAGAAAAGAAGAAACAAGTGTCAACAAGTACAACAGTGCAACATAAGTCGACAACAGAAGACAAGGTAAAGCACTTACTTTCAGCGGCAGTCGACATCATGTGAAGACGCTCTGCCACGGCTTGCTCTCGTTGAGCATGCTCCTTGTTGGCTTCAGCTAAAGCTTTTTCAGCTTTCTTTGCCTTGCCAAGCGCAGCTTTTTGCGACTTCTCAGCATTCGCTTTAGCAGCGGTCGCCACATCATAAGCTTTTTGCGAAGCATTAAGCTCCACTTCCAGCGACGCAATCCGAGCATTGGCTGTTGCTAAGGCAGCTACAAAAGAAGACGAAAGGGAGTCAGATAAATGGGAAAAGAGAAAGCACAGAAGAAAAGTAATGACGGGACATCAAAATTGTACCTTCGGAAGCTTTCGCAACCTTTAGGTACCCCGCACACTCCGTGCCCAGGGCGATGAATCTCTTCACTAAAGCCTGAAAAAAGAAGTGTGTAAGAGTAGAAGTGCATGAAAGGAAAGAAAGTAAAGAAGAATTGCTCACATCATCAGAAGAAACCGTAGATGCATGAGCTTCCAGAGAAACTTCGGCTTCTTTGGCCTTCTTTGAGCGTTTAGAGTATCGGGTTTGAGGAACCTTCTTCACACCGGACCTGGTAGCCCTCGGTGCAACATCTGGTTTGATAGGCTCATAAATGGCCATAGGAGAAGGTGGTGGAGCAGCTGTCGCATATGCTGGTGGTTCTTCATCATCACTGCAGGAAAAATATAAGTTCGGGAAACAAGGCAAGAACAATGCAAGTGAAGTACTCGACTACAACACTTACGATGCAAGCATGTCGAAGTACTCCATATCTTCTGCGAGAACGGGGGCTTTACCAGCCGCTGCAGAACTCGATGAAGCGATTTCGTTGACACGCTTCCTTTTCTTGTCGACACCAACATCTTCAGCAAGTACAGGAGGAGGCGATGTCGACGAGCTAGTTTCCTCTTCTGATTCTTCGACATCATCTCCGTCCTGACTTTCGTCAGCCTCGGGGGCTTCAGATGTAGGAGAGGCAAGATCAGCTGGTAGGGGCCCTGCCTCTGGAAGAGGAGGTCGAGAGACAAGGAACTGATGACCCTGCATATGAATAAATTAGCAGAGTGCAAAGGCACAAAATAACACAAATCGAACCAAGAATAGTTTGGCAATAAGTAAACGCGAAGATACATACCTCAGGCAGAGGGTGCACGGAGTCAAAAAAGTCAGCGGTTAAATCCGCAACTGCATGTTCTTTCGTGAGCTTGGTGAGATTCCGGACTCGCTTGTCGACATCTTCTTTCGATATCAGATCTTCAGATATGCGAGTAGGATCCTCCAAGCCGGAGTAATTCCAAAGTTTGGTAAGGCGGTGTTGTAGGGGTTGAACTCGACGTTGAATAAAAAACGCCATGAGTTGCATACCCGACAGAGCACCCCCTTGACCTCCTTTTAAAGCCTTGATGCGGGAAAGAAGAGGAAGAATTTCTTGCGCTTCTGCATCTGAGGGGAGTGTATCCCATGATGTCAATTTCTTTACCTCCTGGGAAGCATCAAAAGGAGGTAGGCCGAATTCATCTTCAGGAGAGGATTTGCGGTCCTTGATATAGAACCACTTTGTCCTCCATCCTTGGACAGACGCGGCCATGGAAAATTCAAAGTATTGCGCCTCAGGGCGCACAGAAACGACGGCTCTGCCCAGCTCGGGTTTCCTAGCCAAAGAAACGTTGGGGCGGAGTCGAAAGATTGACCTCCACAGAAGGAAGTGGGGCTCAATGCCCAGGAAGGACTCGCAAAGAGTCACAAAACAGGCGATGTGCAGAAGAGAATTCGGTGTGAGCTGATGGAGCTGCACATCGTAAACAAACAGAAGCCCACGGAGAAACTCGTGGGCAGGAAGAGAGAAACCGCGGAGGAGGAAAGCAAGGAACATTACCCGATAACCGCTCGGGGGCTTCGGGATCCATTCAGTACTGGGGAATTTGATGGAATCTTCGGCGGCGATGAGGCCGTCCGCTGTGGCTTTCTCCACCTCCTTCTTTGTGATGGTGGAGCGAACCCAGTTGGTGGCAGAAGTCTTGGCCATGATGCTCTTAGTGGCCATGTGTTTCACGCGCATCCAGTACGAAGTGCGCTTGGGGGCTATGCGTGAGAGAAGGAAGCAGAGGAGATCAGCAATGGAGGCGGCGGAGGAAACGAGCTGGTAAACAGTAAAATCCCCCACTACGCCCCTTATGTATCTTCTGGGAGAAGGATCGTGGGCTGAGACGGGGCGCAAAGAGCGGAAACGGCAGCCCACTAACGGTCAAAAATTGAGAAATTTACAGTACTGCCCATGCAACGGTTCGCAGTGATACAGAATGACGTATTCATTGATGTCATAAAGAATATATTATCAGAGCAAAAAATGGCGCCGACAAATGCAAAATTTTACAAGAAAAGTATGTGTGAATGATTTCTCGATAATAGCCTTGGGGGCTACTACTCTTAAAAAGATAGAGGCTGGAAATCTTTAATGGAGTTGTGGGCGCGTATTCAACAACAAGGTGTTCTTAAAAGTATCTCGAAGATGAAGTATCTCAAAGTTGAAGTATCTTGAAGTTGAAGTATTTTGAGTTGAAGTATGATGGATTGCACTCTATTTCGAGCCTATACTCGAAAAAGTCTTTTTCGAGTATAGCCTCGGGGGCTACTCCCATCGGGAGCGCTGAGCGCGCACCCGACGATATTTCTTAGTAAAGCAGTAAAACTAGAGAAGTGCAGGAGTGTTACTCCCATCGGGAGCGAGTTTTATGGTTGAAAGAAACCCGAATATTTTCAGTCAAAATTTGACTACGACATAAGATTCTCGAGTTGCGTTATCGCAACGCGACTCGAATGCCGTGACTTGTCACGAAGGTAAGACCCCGGGATCCGTCCTGTGTGGCCTGGTATACGCACATGGATGCGCTCTTCTGGTATGTATCCGTGTCTACGACGCGACGAAAATCCTGGTGGACGCACTGGGTACCCTGAGAACCACTGGGATTCATTCTTTGTAAGTCCTAAATGCGGCAAAAGAGTGGATTTGACCGGTATCCCGAATTCAAGTCCAAGGGGATTGAATTTGAAGTAGGTGACAAGTATCTGTTCTGGCAGTTAACTGACCTCTTGATCCGTCAGAGTTGTCAGGCTTGCTCATCAAAACCCCTTGCGAAAGAATATCATGAAAATAAGTCAAAAAGACTAAAGTCGAAGATTTGAAGATGCGAAGAAGTCGAAGAATTGATCAAGTCGAAGATTTGAAGATTAGAGATTCAACCTGAATCTACAATTCTGGTAGAATCTCAGGGCTACTGACAAGGGTATAGTTAATAGAGACCGCTAGTTGAGTACCCCCTGAGGCCCGATAAGCTAGGCCCAATTGTAATGATAGTCGAATACGAGTTCTTACCGTATATCGATATTGTAATCTGTATCGTACCCTACCCGATCCTCGAGACCTGGCCACCTATATATAGGGGCCAGGAGGGGACGGAGTAGGTCAGATCGAAAGCAAGCCAGGTTGAACACCCAAGTTTACTTTCGACACACACCTATTTCGACTAAACTTTACCTTCGAGTTCATCCGACGCCCTATCTCCCCGATCCTAAGTCCTTCATCTAGGACATTTGTCGAGTTAACCCTCGTCATTGACTGTAGAAGTACATATGAAAACAACCAAAAAGTTCACTCATTTGACCATGGAAATTCAAAAAAACTACCAAAAGTTCACTCGTTTCGACCATGGAAGTACACATGTAAACTATAGGAAGTCACACCTTTGACCAGATGCACGAATGAAAACAAATGGAAGTTCACATAATTGAACGTGGAAGTACACATGACAAACTCTAGAAGTTCACCATGTTGACCGGAAGTACACATCTTGCTAGGAAAAGTCACAAAAAAGAAACGAAATGTTTGGAAAATTCACATTCTTGCGAAATTCCACTAGGCAGTTCACATGCATAGTGAAAGAAGTACAAATCCATGTCGAGGGCAGTCAATACTCTCTTTTTTGGGGCGGATACACATCGTAGTAATCTCAACGTTTTGAGCTCCGAACTCCTGAATTGTTGGTACTGAATATTTCTATGATAGAATATGAGTCTAACTTCACTATATAGCTAGTTCATTCCACAACTAATTAAGATGTCCTAGTCCGTCAATTTCATGCCGCCGTCTTACATAATACATCAAGAACATGAGACTAAAACTTTTATTATTAGTTTTCAGCCGTAAGGAATTGGCAAAGGTGATCAAAATGAAAAAGTTGCAACTCGTTGATATCATTTCAATGTTATATCATTTGGGTCGTGCCGATATGTCGTTTGAAAGATGTGGTAAAAACAATTTGCTACCTATCACTTTAAACTCCGCACAATAATTTGAAACCTGCTCTTGAATTGGAAGGAATCTGTAAAAACATTAAATAGGAAAAACATGCGGCTACTTCATAGATTTCCAGTGTCATATCATTTGCATCATTTTGACAAATGATTGAGAAGGTCTGGTCAGATTATTTTCCATCATTTTTGAATAGATCCATAATTGAGTGCATTCAAAATTACTTTTAAAGTATGCAGATAAATCAACACAGAAAATATGAGAATAACTATCCGACAACATACCATTTGGCTCATTTCAACACACGGTTAAAAAATGAAGCCAAAATAATATAGCTGTAATTTTGAACCAACTCTAGTTTATTTTAAATTAGTTTGAAACCATTACAAATTGGGAAAAGGATTCAAGACAATTAGTTGTCAAATTTCAGCATTTGATAAAGTATAACCAATACACCCAATATAGTACACTGAGGTGTTTAGTACTAATTTGCAGGAAGTACATAACGATTGTAGATAAAGGGACTACAATCAGTTGTATAATAGCTCGTGGTTGTATATATATCAACTTGAAACATTGTGTATGTGCGCCATAGCTCCAACTCCTATTCCAGGTCAATATCCATTACCAATATTCCCCTTTCATGTCCGACCACAAGCCTACACAATTAACATGTTCTAGATTAGAAGCTTGGAAATTGAAAAACTAGCATTATCAACATTACACGGTTTGATCGTAGCTATTTAATTTTCTGAAGGTCATTTAGGGATTCAATAGATCAAAACAACGCCTATTTAGACATTTTTCATAATGTTGGGTTTTTATTAGGTTTAGAAGAGAATTGAAATATATATCGAACTAAGACAATATTGGTTTTGTGTAATTTTGTGTCTCTTTGTCTCTGTAAGTAAAAATGTGATAGTATTAAGTTATAACTGCGAGTTCTTCATAGTGAGAATATTTATTACCATCTTGAGCCAGTAAATGCAATATCTCGAGGATTACATCCCAAATCCACATAAGCCTTCTTAAGCCTGTAAACGCAGGAAGACCATGGTTACTAGAATGTTGAATCACAATTTGATAAACTGAATAGAGGAAATGTAAGTTAGCAAAATAATTATTTTGTAGAGGAAAAATAAATTTGATCTTGGTGAATAAGTGAAGATCCATTTGCCATTCCCAATATTATTTCAGGGATGGGATACACGGTCTCTGGGATCCTCTCCACGATGATTCCAAGGACATTAAAAGATGGAGCTCTGATACCTTTAGTTCGGTTCAAGCAGAGATCAAGAATCTGAAATTAAAACTTGAAGATGCACGACTAGAGGCTAGGATCACTGGATCCTTAATAGCTGTCAAGAAAATTAAACTACAACTACACAGCTTTATGAAAAGGAAGAAATTATGTACATATAATGATCAAGATATGATTGGTTGAAGGCCAGGGACAAGAACACCAAATTATTTCAGAATAGAGCTTCCCATCAAAAACGGAAGAAAACGGTCCGTGGGATTGGAAAATCCGGTGGGTCTCTGTGCAAAACAAATGAGGGCATGGGTGCTATGGCACTAGAGTTCCTTCAAAACCTGTATGCCACCAAAGGATCAAGTGACTTTGACTTGATTATCGATCTTGTCACACCTGCAGTAACAGAGGAGATGAACCATGCACTCACGGCTAATTTTTTGGACAAGGAGATCGAAATTGCGTTATTCCAAATGGGACCATCAAAAGCTCCTAGGCCGAACAGGCTACCCATGTTGTTTTATCAGCGACACTGGTCAATTCTTAAGGCACATGTCTGTCGAGCCATTCGAGAAATTTTAAGGGAGGCGAGCTCCCTGGTGATTTTAGTGAGACGGTTATCATCTTGAATCCAAAAGTTAACTCACCAGGGTTGCTTTCTCAATTCCATCCAACCAGCCTTTGCAAAGTTCTCCATAAGATTACGGCTAAAACAATGGCGAATAGGCTTAAGAAAAAAATCCTCCCGATACTGATCTCAGGGGAGCAAAGCGCTTTTGTTCTTGACAGGCTTATTACGGACAACCTTTTTATTACTTATTTTTTTACACGCGAAAACCCACGAATGGGCTCGATTTCCATTATAACCATAACGGAAAATAGAGTCGTCCAGCACAGAGGTTCAAAAGTAAAGAGGTTACCTTTTTATTCCTTATGAATGTGTCCATGACATCAGGACGAGGAGAAGGAAGAAACCATTATGCGCGGTAAAATTGGACATCATGAAGGCCTACGACAGGGTGGAGCGGTCGTTTCTGAAACGGGTGATATTGAAAATGGGCTTTGCGCAAATATGGGTAGATATGATAATGAGAAGTGTGATGTCGGTAAGGTTTTCTGTAAAGCTCAATGGGGCTATCGGACTCCTTTTTACCTACCAGAGGACTCTGGCAAGGGGATCCCCTCTCCCCCTATCTGTTTCTATTTTGTGTTTAAAGATTGAGCTCTTTTACGGTGATTGGCACATAACCTAGGTTTCGTCCGGTTCCGTCGAGTTTGATTTTTTATGACCGTTGATTAAAATAATTGATAACAATTCCGAAATTCCTACTATGCTTTGATGTTAGAAAAAAATGTATATCCGAGCGATCAAAAGCTCGATCCCTGAGTTCCATCCCTTCCTAAGCAACTTCGTGCTCGTGCCCGACGAGAAACGCCTGCACCGCAGCCGTCAGCTAGTCCAGGCATCGCAGTCCCCTCCATCGTCGTCATCCAACGCAGCCCCCCTCATTCCTCCGATCTACCCGCCGCAGCCAGTCCGAACGCCGCCGACTCATCTGACTGTCAGCACCAATATAAGGAGATCGAGTTCCTGAGCTATACCAAATATAGGACATGCAATACTCCCTTCTGGAAAGAATGCTATCACATTGTGAAACGGAGCAGACTCGACTTCCATCAGTTCTACAACGTTGCCATCAGTGTCCTGCTCCACAATGTTGGCCGGGCCATGCACCGGACGGCGCATCAACGCCTTGGTCGCACCGGACGCGCTGGGCGTCGGCGACGGGGCGCGCTGCGCTGGCCATGGCGGGGGTCGGGCGGGTAGATGAGCATGGCGCAGCCAACGCCTTGGTCGCAGCGAGCATGGGTCGGGCGGACGAGGGATCAAGGTACGCTTCTGGACAGGAGCACCGGACGCGCTGCGCCGGCCATGGCGGGGGTCGGGCGGGCGGTTGAGCACGGCGCAGCCAACGCGATGGCCGCCACGAGACCGCGTCAGGCGGACGGAGTAGTACGGTATCATGGTCCTGCCGGGCGGCGGCGGTGCGTGATGCAGGAGGGCGCGCTGGCGGCTGTGCCCAGAGAAGGAGACGACAGTGGCCATATCCGGCCATGGCCGGAGAGCAGCGGGAAGGAGGAAGCTGGGGAGGTGGAGAGGCAACCAGGAAGGTGGAGAGGGAAGCGAAAAGGTGGAGGGATCGACCGGCGATTGGAGAGGCCGAGAGGGATCGGTCGGCGACGGATTTGGTGTCAGGTGTCAACAGCGTGTTCATACAGGAACAGTGGGTGAGAGAGCGAGAGAGAATGTACTTATCACCTTTTTTGCAAAGAAGAGATGGTATTTATCTCTTAATTCGTATCTCTAATTTAAGAGAATAAGAGAGAGATTGCACAATTTACCAACGGTCATCCATTAAGTATATTTTTATTAAATGGAACAAATCAATATTTTTTGGTTCTGGTCCCACGTAATTTTGGTTCCGGTCCCATATTTTTAGTAGCGTTGGGTTCCGTCAGTTTGGTTCCGTCTATTTTAATACCATCAGATCAAGGTGAATGGACGGTTTCTAAAAATATCAATCACTGTAAAACTTGTATTAAAGATTTTCAGCTCCGTCAGGCACAGGCTGAAGCGCAGCTGGTAGGCGTTAGTTTTGGTGTTGGAAAAGAGAAAAAGCTTTGTGCAAAATAGTGGTACAAGAAGGAGCTTGTGTAGACTGCGGCTTAGGCTTTTTCATGTCATGCTTGATGTCTTTTTGATAGTATGCTTAGTGGTTTTGCTGTAGCATGACTTGTCTCAAATAACTGAGATTGCTTAATGAGCCTTTGAAAAAATTATGCGTTGTTTTTATTGTATGGAAGCATTATTTTGGTTTTCTCCTTGATGCTTTATCTGGGTTGACTTGGCGCATGCTCACACATGTTAGACTCTTCCAAAGTCGCCATTAGCCTTCATGATCATTTAGTTTTTGACTTTTGATGCCATCGTATGCTTCTTTTAATGTCGCTTTGTCGCTTTGCATGATTATGGTCATTATTGCTCTCTTAGTTGGTCGCTCCCAGTCTTTTGCTAGCCCTCGCCTTGTACTGAGTATGAGCTCTACTCGTGCATCCAACTCCTAAAAGCCAAGTTTTCCAAAGTGTCCACCATACATACCTACTAGCAATTTGCTATTCCAAGTAAATTTGACTTGCTTTTATTTTCTCTTCAAATTAAACTCTTACCAGTGTTATGCGAAATTCGGTCAGTAAAGCTCTCACGAACCGGAAGGCACACTTTACTTTTTCCTGTTCTAAAATTTTGACATTGTGGTCTTTTATGTTGAGTTGTTATGCTTACAAGTTGTAAGTTGGATTCTAGCCCAACCATGCCGTCATGGGGCAAGCTTTCAACATTGCACTTTCTTTTGAGTTGATATCGTGATCTTTTGTTTATGGATGCCCGCTATGTGAAATGAATTGGGAATCTTGTGAGGATCATGGAGCTTTTATATGTGTTAGGGAAACGCCGGGCCGCCAATCTAAGCCATGCATAATTCATGGTGGAAATTTGCAGCATACCCATGGTGAACATTCGACGACGCATCTCACAATAAAAAGCTAAACAATATAGCAAATAAAAGAGATGTCGAGGTGTTCATTGTCTGCTTGTCCTGTCATTTTGGTGTGGGCTTGTTCCATATCATCGGGCACGGAGGTACCCCATTGGCGGTTCTCAATGATATGCATATACTTACAATGACAAGAGCCTTGCTTGGGACTCTAAGTAAACTAGCATGGTTTGGGTACTTGTATTCACGGGACACGAGGTCTTCAACTTATGATTTGTCAAGCATATGCATCATAACTGTTCTCGCATTAACTTTAACCATTCAAGATGCTTATGATGGGGGCAATGAGAGCTCAAAGCCGGTAAGTACCATAATTTTTGAAGGTTATAAAACTTGCAATCACTGCTTCCCTCTCCGAAGGGCCTTTCTTTTACTTTTATGTTGAGTCACCACCTTCTTTCTTTATGCACCATTAAGAGAGCATAGTTGTCATTCTTAGTGTGATATGCATTGTCCCAAGGTTCATTGATTGACTCATATTGTTGGTTTCACTTGTTCTTAAATTATTTGTATCTAGTCGCCCTCTTAAACTTTGAGGTGTCCTATGCATTTATGTTTTGCTCTCTTTGAAGGACAAGCTGAAAACCACTTGTATGTTTTTCCTTATAATTTGAACACACGTTTGACTTTCATTGTTTCATTATCATGATCTTTTGTTTGTGTTCATTTGCATGTTTACAACATGGTTGCTAAGTTCTTATTGTCATGATTATATCTTTCATGCCCATGTTTTAAGTTCTATTGATCCCAGCTCACCAATGCTTACATATATGATCAAGATTGTGTAGGTGCATGTCACCTCAAAAATTATTCTTTTGTTATCACTTACCTACTCGAGGACGAGCAGGAGTTAAGCTTGGGGATGCTTGATACGTCTCAAACGTATCTATAATTTTTGATGCTCCATGCTTTGTTTTACACCATTTGCCTATTGTTTCGTTACACTTAGTGGCATTTTTATACATTTTCCGGAACTAACCTATTAACGAAGTGCCACAGTGCCAGTTTCCTGTTTTCTGCTGTTTTTGTGTTTCAGAAGTGATACACAGGAAATATTCTCGGAATTGGACGAAACAAGTTCCTGAAGTCATATTTCACCGGGGAGCTCCCAAACATCCGAAGACCTGACGGAGAGGGGCCACGTGGGCCCCACACACAGGGGTGGCGCGGCCAGACCCCTGGCCGCGCCGGCCCCGTGTGAGGGGGCGTGGGACCCCCTCTGACAGCCCCCTTTCGCCTATAAGTACCCCCTGACGAGAAAAACCAAAGGGCCCGATCAGTTTTCCAGAATACATCGCGATCCGCCGCCGCCGTCGACCCGAAGATCGGGAGGGTCCAGAAGCTCTTCCCGGCACCCTGCCGGAGAGGGGAATCGCCACCGGAGGTCTTCTTCATCGCCATGCTTGCCTCCGGAGCGATGAGTGAGTAGTCTACCTTGGACTATGGGTCCATAGCAGTAGCTAGATGGTTGTCTTCTCCACCATGTGCTTCATGTTTAGATCTCATGAGCTGCCCTACATGATTGAGATCACCGTTATGTAATACTATGATGTTGGTTTGTTGGGATCCGATGAATATTGGTGTTTATGATTAAGTTGCTGTACTGAATTATATCTTTTGTTATCTCTATGTTGTTTATGATCTTGCATGCTCTCCGTTGTTAGTAGCTATCTTGGCCGAGTAGTTGCTAGTGACTCCAAGAGGGGGTATTTATGCTCGATAGTGGGTTCATGCCTCTATTTCACCTGGGGGAGTGACAGAAACCTCTAAGGTGGTAGATGTGCTGTTGCTACTAGGGAGAAAACAACATTCATATGCTCAAGGGCATATGCTTTGTTTACATTACACACTTTGCTTAATGCAATTATCTGTTGTTCGCAACTTAATACTTTCGGGGTGTTCGGATGATATCCCTGGGGGTGGATTATTAGTCATAGATGCAGTTGGATGGCGGTCTATGTATTTTGTTGTAATGCCCAGAGTGAATCTCATAGTGATCTTCTTGACATATCACGTTATCTTTATTCTATCAATTGCCCAACTGTAATTTGTTTACCCAGCATGTTATTTATCTATGGAGAGACACCACTAGTGAACTGTGGACCCCGGTCCTATTTTAATCATATTGCAATCACCTGTTTACCTTTCCCACACTGTTTACTTTACTAGTATTTTACTACTGTTTTCCACTCGATACACTCATCACCTTTGTTTCAAGCAAACCGGTGAGATTGACAACCTCATCGCAAGTTGGGAGCAAAGTATTTGTTTGTGTGTGTGCAGGTTCCACAAACACCTTCAGTTGTCACCGTCTCCCTTCTCATGTTCGATATACCTTGGTTTCTTAACTGAGGGAAAACTTGCTGCTGCACTCATCATACCTTCCTCTTGGGGTTCCCAACGGGCTGGTCATTCATTCACCACGCACAAGGACTGCTTGTTGCTATCATAGCCATCACGACCGCAGGAGAACTGGCCGATGAAGAGGCAGTGGAAGGAACACGAAGCCAGTCTAACTCCCAGAGCCCTGGAGACTCACGACTGCGAGGGCCAGCTCCAACCAGGGCCTGTGTGCGGCGGTCCTGAACAGCACAAGAATCAGCGTCAAGAATGACGCGACAACCAGAATCAGTAAGCTGACTAGCAGAGAAAAGATTCATCTTAAGGCTAGGAACATGAGAAACATCAGGAACAGAGAAAGCGGAAGTAGAGAGGGTGCCTCGACTGGAAACAGGAAGAGAGGTACCATCAGCCGTGATAACACAGACATGAGAAATAAGAGAACGAAGAGAAGAAAGAATAGAAGACGCAGAGGTCATATGAAAGGAAGCTCCAGAATCCAGATACCACGGGGACATACCTGACTGTGCAGAAGGTGGTGGTCGCGCGGTGCCAGAAGAAGTAGACAAAGGACCAGCAGTGCCTGACAAGGAAGAGCCTGTAGTAGCGAGCAGACTGCGAATACCCTGAAGAATATCCTGCTCAGAGAGTGCAACTGCAGAAGATCCTGAAGAACCAGCCTGCTGACGAGCGTGGAACTGCGGACGTAAACTGGGATCCCTCCTCCAGCAGCTAGAGAAATCGTGGCCAGACTTGCCACAGTAGGAGCAAGGAGGACGAGGATTGCGGTTCTGACCGCGAGGCTGCTGAGGCTGACTCTGGCCCTGGACCGGAGGAGTAGAGAGTATCGGCGGCACTGGAGACCGCAACAGAGCCGACGGCACAGGAGGACCACGAGCAGCAAGTACAGAGGGAACCTCAAGAAGACCAGCACCACGAAGACGAGTCTCCTTAGCACGAAGCTCAGACAGCACCTCAGAGAGTGGGACACGACCACGACCAAGTAGCTGGGCGCGACGAGGCTCGAACTCCTTGCGGAGCCGAGACAAGAACTCATATACACGCTGAAACTCCAGATCAGCGCGCACAGTCAGACAGCAGGCACAAGTGGCACACACAGCTGTACGAAGAGAATCGAGCTGGCGCCAGATAGCAGCACTCTGAGTGTAGAACTCATCAATAGTAGAATCACCCTGCTGAAGAGCATGCTCCTGGCGAACAACAGACAGGTAAAGAGCATCCCCAGACGGCTGATAGCGCTGACGAAGAAAGGCCCACTGAGCAGCAACAGTGGGAAGACCCATGAACTCAGCAGCATACTGAGGCAGAACACTAGAAGTAAGAACAGCAGCAGCACGAGCATCCTCATCTATCCACTGAGTGTAGTCAGTCAGATCCAGCCGGTAGGTCGCCAGAGCGTCAGAATACTCCTGGACCTGCCAGTCAGACTCAGCCAGAGCAGTAGCATCAGTACTCTTGGCTGCATCCTTGGCCTCCTGAGTAGCATCGGGGGCAAGGGCAACGGGCGTCGGTGGAATAGGCGCCGTAGGAGCAGTGGGGCGCGGCAGACAGGGGACCTCGCCGGAAAGCACACCCCAAAGACGAAGACCGCGCATGTGGACGCGCATAAAGGCAGCGAAATCAGGATAATTTGCGCCATCAAAAATCACCGGGCAGCGAGGAATCGCAACATAGCCCGATGAGGAAGACATCTCTCTCTCTCTCTCTTTTTTTTTTACTCTCAGACAGATCTCACGTTGACTGCGAAGAACAGGATGAATTCCGGCCAATTCAAACCAATTGAGCAGCCGATTGAGGGCAAGGGCTCTGAGATCGAGTAGATCAGGAGCCAATCAACCAATTCCCTGCAGATCAGGCGATAGAAGAAGAGGTGGAGCTGCAGATCGAGAACAGGGCGAAGCGAGGACGTGCGCGGGCAGCCGACTCGAGCTCCTGGCAGGTTCTCGGGCGGCCGAGCGGGCGGGCTTCTGGCGGCTCGATCTCGGGCAGGTTCTCGGGCTCGATCTGCTGGCGGCGGTGCTCCTGCACGGGAATCGCACAGCAGGGCGGGCGGGATCGGCCTCGGGGGCGGAGGAGCAGCGGCCTCGGGGACGGAGCACGAGGCCGGGGGCGGCTGGAGGGGCGGCGACTGGGGGCGGCCGGAGGAGCAGAGCTCGCCGGCGGCGAGAGGAGGAGGCGGCGGCGGTCGGACGCGGCGGCGGAGAGCCGGGGCGGGCGGCGGCTGCGGCGATGAGAGAAAAAAGAGCTAAACCTAATGCTCTGATACCATGTTAGGAATAGACAAGTTGTATTCCCTGAGGGCCAAATGCCACAACATATAGTTACATGTACAGGTGAGAATATGCAGGAAACCCCCTAACAAGTGGGGAAAATACAAATGTATAAATATACATCTAACAGCACCTACGGCATACGAGTCCAAGTTATGCGACCAAATCAGCCATCCTAACAACTAGGTATAGCGGTATAAATGCGTTAAAATCATAAAGTAGGTAAAAGACACCACAAGGTCACAACTGAGCTCTGGGAGAACTTGCACAAAATTGTAGAAGGATTAAAAAATTCTAGAACATTCGTTTGTGAACCTTATGTATTATCTTATACTTCCTCCGTTTTAAAATATAAGATTTTTAACTTTTTTCTAGAGGACATGTTTCTAGCCACTTTTTAGTGTGTAGGTTCGTACCAAAATAAGTGAACCTACACACTAAAAAATGGCTAGATACATGTGTTCGAGAAGAAGGCAAAAACATCTTATATTTTGAAACGGAGGGAGTATATTCTAAATATATATATCTCCTATCTCCACTAATCTATAAACTAGCTATAATAACTACTTATTGTTGAGAAACCTTGCACCGTACCACATGTGTGGGACCCACCCTTTCTTGTGGTGAGGTTTTTCCATCTTGATTTGCAGTGGGTCGTACCTGATGATCAATACCAATGGGATGTCCGAGAAGCTGGTGAACATATTTATCAGGTGAAATTTTCCAAATAAAATGGATCTTGTCCGTGCTCAGCATTTTGGCTCTTTCAGGGTTCCAAATAGTCCATGTTACCTCTTTTGATTTCTATGAATCGTCGGTAAAGCCATCTTATTTAGTGGATATTGTGTGGGTCCGG
Source organism: Dactylis glomerata (assembly GCA_007115705.1). NCBI lineage: Eukaryota > Viridiplantae > Streptophyta > Magnoliopsida > Poales > Poaceae > Dactylis > Dactylis glomerata. Next base: position 1,474,170 of record QXEO01000087.1, read on the forward strand.
GTTTCTGGTTTAGTGCATTGGATGATTTCCTAGCACTGTTGGGACTTGGTCCTCCTTTTGGGAAGACATTTGAAATTGATATGGAGTTCACTAGAAGGACAGAAGTTTTGCGCATTCGTATTATGTGCCTTGATCATTCTCTCATCTCGGATAAGACGGACGTTTTCATCAAGGGCTTCTATAGACTGCGGTTCCAGGTGGAGGGTATATGCGCACACGTGATGAAAATATAGGTGTAACTACGGGTGATGTTGGAAAGGATGGTGATCATGATGATGAAAACTCAAATAGTGGGAGATAAAATCAAGAATCTAGAGATGCCAAGAGAACTAAAAGTGGTTCTCCACAGGAATAGGGGAATAATAAAGATGTAGATGATGGAGTGCCACCGTCTCAATCTCAAAACAGTAATATACATGTCCATGAAATGAAGTTTGGTTCTTTCAAGACCCCTTTTTGTAAGAAGAAGAAAAGTTGGGCGGATATAGATGAGGAAGACAAGGCAAAGGAAGCTCGTTCGGCCCCTCCATTTTTCAGATGTGAATGCAGCTGATCGAGTATTAGCTCATAGTGTTGCACATAATGGTGCAACACTGTCTTTGTTAGCATAGTGTATTGCACGTGCATGATTACTAGTGTTATTCAACTATTTTCATAAGCTTGTGAAAGGGAGGGGGCATGGCCCACTCAGGTCCCAATTCATTCTACCACTAAATGGTAAACTTAAGGATAAATTATGGAAATATTTTATTCAAAGGATAAAAAATAAATACACTACATTTTTGCATATATAACGATAGTACATATGAGTAAGCACTGACATAGTTAAAAAAGTCACATGTAAAGTAAAAGATTACTTACATTATTAAGATCTATTTTGTCAATTCCCGTTAGTAGTTCTATGATAATAATGCCCAAAGCATAAATGTCCGACTTCAATGATATTTCTCCTTTGTCTATGATTTCTGGCGCAATATATCTCCTGCATTGATAATGTGATACTTCATGTATTATAAGAGAAAGAAAATTTAATAAATATACATGTCAGGACATGTGACTGCCTTACCGTGTTCCACATATATTTTGTGTAATAATTTTGGATTGTCCTTGATCTAAGCATCTCGACATACCAAAATCTGTAATTTTTGGTTCCATGTGAGCATCCAACATAACATTTTCAGGTTTTAAATCGAGATGGTTGATGAGTTTATCATGAAGATATTGTAACCCTTGACAAATGCCTCTAATCATTTGGTAGCACACAAACCAGTCATCTCCATTAGGCTTTTCTACAAAAGGAAAAAACAAGTTTCAAACTTTGTAACATAATCTTCTGTCATGAAAATGAGTTTTGCACAATGAAATAGATCATCTTAAAAGGATATCATGCAAAAATAGATCATCCTAAAAAGACAATCAGTAATCTCAATTTAGGCATTAGTAACCCAAAATATGTATCCAATAAGGGTGCCCTTTGTTGGATCGATGGGATAGCGAATCCCTATTAGGGATTAGCTCGATTTAGCCATGTTTGGTTCAAGGTGAAAGGGTGGCGACCCAACTCCCCAAAATCCCCAGATTTGTGGTAGCGTGGGCGTTGGTCCCCTCTTCCTCCGCTTGTCGCTCCAACGGCAGTAGGAAGGAGGGACCTCTTTCTTCCGTTCTATACATAGGGTTAGGACTTGTCTGCTGTAGTGTATCGTTGGGGTGGTGCGAGCGGCACCCAGACGAAAAATTCTGTCTCGAATTCATTCCCACACCAGTGTCGACCTTCATGGCGGCATATCAAGTTGATGGCAACGTGTGCTTATTGATCCTTCACATTGGCGGTGTGTTTTGCTCACTATTCATCAGATCTGGCAAGATATGTTTCTCTACGTGTTGCTGGTGTCCATCGTTATCCACGATAGCTCTAGGGTCGGGGGAAGGTGGGTGCTCTAGAGTGAGGATGGTGGTGGATCTGTTGTTCTTTGCCGACTTCATCAGTGGGATGTGGTGGTTTTAGTCCAAGGCAGCACGAGGACAACCCCCGATCAACGTGCCATATCGATATGTGCCTCGCTGCTTGCAGCAAGCGTATTCATCGACTCACAAAAGCCTCATATGTGATGGTTGCATATATATGTAATGTGATTTCAATTAATAAAATACATGTTTTCTCTAAAAAAAACTCATACTTTTAGTTGCATATATATGGTGTTGCAGTTGAGATTTTACGACTTGCACACGGTTGCAACTGAGAAAAATGCACTGGACTGTTGAATTGCATCGTGATTCGATCTAGTCCTGAGTTGCAACATGGGTTGCAACCAATAAAAGTGACATGGGCCATAGAATTGCTTTCGTGATTCGTGGGAGTCATGAGTTGCAATATGGGTTGCAACTGAGATTCGATGATGTCACTTGACGGTGAATTAAGTAAATTCTTGGTGGGATGATAAATTGTCACTCCCTATAAGAAATTGTACTATTAATTGTATAATATATTCAAAGTTTCAATGACATCCTAAGAAAAAGGTTTTTTCAATTGGTAGGAAAGCAAAGAATTATTAGCAGTAGTTTAGAGTAGACATTAAACTTCTTATGAAATAAGTACAAAGAATTTCTTACTAAATTCCTACAGAATTATATTTTACAGACCCACACAGCCACCATATGGAAAATAGTGAAGGATTTGAATTCTCATAAATGTCTATGAACATTCTTTGAATAAGAAAATATCTTAGCACTTTATATCGGTGGAAGAGTACTTATTGATAAACAATACTTATGAACAGAAAAAAAATTAATATTTATTTTGATAGTAAGTGCGGATGGAGAAAAGCCCTCCATATCTTGTTGAATATAATGTCGAATATCTCCATTTGGAACATACTCAAAGCAGAGCAAGTTCGTTGCTATTTCTTTCATAATAAATTTTCCATTCAACTCAATCACTTCCCCCTCTGTGTCAGAACAATAGCCTAAAAATCGCACTATATTCCTGTGATTCATATCTTTCAAACACGTGATCTCATCCAAAAATTGATTATCAGGCAGAGCATGTGTAGTGGAAAGCTTCTTCACAGCAACTTTCCCTTTTTCTATATTACCCTGTTTAAATGACGGTATTAGTATGTGCACGAGCATTTCGCTCCAGTGCGGCAAATAAGGTGAAAATTTACTGTTGGCAAGACAATTAAGAAGCAACCATACCATGTAAACAACCCCAAACCCACCACGACCAATTTCGTTAGAGAAATTGTCTGTAATATATCTGAGAAGTCCATAAGATAGCTTGATCGGCTCTGCACTTGCATCACCAAATACGTTCTCCAGGGCTTCCAGTTCAGTTTCCATGTTTTCCATTCTACAAATACGTACAAGCATAATCTCTATGGTAAGCCGACTTATAGTGTAAGAAATAGTTTCCAATTCAAAAACATGACAAAAGGAACACATACAAACTGTAAAACTGACAAACTCATTAATTCATAAAATTGTATGAACAGTTAAGGAGGTGAATCGGTACTCACCTGGAAGAACTGCCGGGATGCAGCTAGCTGCTATAGGTTGCATACACAGGTGAGGAGGGGTGGAGAAAAGATTGGATCGATCGACCTGCATATATACAGAAGGAAGCGAGGTGGGCAAGTATGCGCGAGATCTGTTTGACTTCCCAATCAACTTGTAATTAACAAGACGTAATATGTACTCCTATTGACCGTGGGTGGGTGATGCATGCATGTGATGTCTATTAGACAATGCTAAAAATACTGACATTATTGGGTAGAGACGGGCATTAGTCAAAGCTTTCTGATTGGCTACGTTCGCGAAACGTGCAAGGACCTATCATCCCTATCTCAGCCCTGAATGATTTTTTTTTTTAAAAATGGGCTTTATTACTTAAGCATTAAGTATTACACCCAGCCTCTGCATAGCGATGATGCATACAACCGACTCAAACAAGGTTCAAATAGTTCTAAGAAAAGCAAAAAGTAGGCGAATTACATATCCGAATGAGAAATTGTAAAACGCCTAAGCTGATGCAGGGCCAATCTTCAGATTATGCTGACATCCATGATACGAGAAAAAGTCCCTCACCGTATCCTCCAGACGCGTGCACACCTCTGAAAAGAGGTCCTGGTCCTCCGAGCGGTGAAGCTGTGACCATAGTCGAAGAGCGCCCGTACATCTGTATATAACCTGCAAGAGAGAAGATGATTTATTATCAAAAACTTTGTCATTTCTACATAACCAAAGCGATCAAATTAGTGCTATCGTTTCCACCCTAAGAAGAATTTTGTACTTGCTATCGATACCATGTACCTAATTTCCGAAGACATTGGCAATACTAGTTGGTGGATACAAGCCTGAAGCCGCTTGGATGACTGACCATATAGAACGTGCAAAGTTGCATTAGAAAAACAAATGTTTTATTGTCTCATCTTTAGAACAGAAAACACATGTTTTACTCCCATTCCAATTCCGCTTAATAAGATTATCTTTAGTAAGAATAACCCCTCGGTGAAGATACCATGCAAAAAAGTATTTTTAAGTGGGATCTTCATCTTCCAGATTTTCTTATTATCTAGAGCTGGTAAGTCTGATGAAATAAGCGCATTGTACATGGAAGCCACAGAGAATTTTCCATTCTCATGTAGATTCTATTGAAATTTATCTTTCCCATCTGTTAATTGGACAGAAACCAAGCGTTGAAGCAAGTTCTCCCAAGAAACAAGTCTAGGACCGTATAAATTCCTCCTGAACGTCATATTTGGAGGATCAGACTCCAAAACATGGGCAATCGTATCACCCTTATGACGGACGATATCATACAGTACCGGATATTGTTCTCGGAGCATAGTGGTACCGAGCCACTTATCCTCCCAGAAACGTACCTCAGACCCATCCTTAATCAAAAAATTTCCATGACCGAAAAAGTGTTTCTTCATTGCCATGAGTCCGGCCCAAAAGTGTGAATCACCTGGTTTCCATAAAACCTGTGATAAAGCTTTAGAGCCGACATATTTTCGTCTCAGAAGTGTTTGCCAAACTGAAAGATCATATCGAGCCCCATATATGGTTTTGGTAATTAATGACAATCCCTATGGACTAATGGTTGCATTGAGTTATATGTGTAGGACTTGTCCATAGACAATGCTTGAACCATTTGTTGGAGTCAAGGTTGTAAGAAGAAGATTATGTGTTGACCAAGGTGTTATTCAAGGAGTGATCCAAAGATTGGTCTTAAGGGAGTTGAGCTTATGTCAAGTGTGTCTTGAAGAATAAGATTGAGTGAGCTCTCATGTGTATCCTCAAGACACCATCATTATGGAGAAAGAAGAATTGATTCGAGGATTGATCAAGTCAAAGCGCAAGTTCAAGATGAGCAACTAGAAGAGAACATATGCTTGAAGCTTGCCATCTATATTGTGATCATGGATATGTGAAGATATGCTTAAAGAGAGTCTCTTCCATAGTAGAGTATGGGGGAGCAATCCACAAGACTTCACCAAGCAAGCTCAATCAAGAAAGGTGGTCCAACTTGAGAAGATCAAGATCGTCATTAACCACCTCAAGTGGAATGCTCAAGGCAAAGGTATGATAGTGTTAGGGTTTCTTTCTTACCGGTCTCTTGGTGTTAGTTGTGAGACCGGGTTATAGGATCGGTAGCCGTACTATCAAGAGGGGCTCTCGAGTGAGTAACTTAATCGTATCGTTCGGAGAGAGCTTAAACCTTTGCATACTTGGCATCATCTTTCTTGATTCTTATTTGGATTTTATCCATGTGAGGTTCTAGAGCTTGTGGTTATTTCCATGACAAGCTCTATCTCATCAAAAACGGATTTCGCATGAAACTCTTATTGCGTTTTTGATGTTTGGAGGTTTTACCGGTTTGCCTTCAAAGTGAGGTCAAACCTTTCATCATTTGGTTTTATCCTCCTTGGTTGGACTATGATGTTTCTCTGCATAAAGTTGTAGAGCTTGTTGTTGTGATTCCAACGAGCTCAAGATCATCGAAAACGGAGTCCGGATGCTCAAGTTATTGCCGTTTTCGTTTTGGTATTTCTGCTGTTTCAGTCGGGGCGGAAATAGCCGGCCCGGGGCCGGAAATAGCCGGTCAGACCGGCTTTAGCCGGTCTGAGGGCCGGCTTTAGCCGGTCTGCCCAGTTTCGGAAGAAGCTCTGCGCCTCTGGAGTAACCCGGCTTTTTGTTCGGCTATTTCTGGCCAGGGCCGGATATTTCAGGCCGGCTATAGCCGGTGTTAAGACCGGCTTTAGCCGGTGTTAGTGGCTGTAACGGTCAGATTTCGGAAGGGGGTATAAATACCCCTTCTTCCTCCTTGGAACAGCCACGTTTTGGGCTTCTCTCTCCTCCATTGTTGACTTTGCAAAGCTTGCCCTTCCTCCTCCATTCCTCCCATGATTCTTGCATCTTTTTGAGGGAAAAGAGAGAGGAGATCTAGATCTATCTTTCCACCAATCAAAATCTCCTCTTAGTGAGGGGAACCTCTTGTGGATTTAGATCTTGGAGTTCTTTGTGGATTTCCTTTGTTCTTCCTCTCATATCTCTCCATAGCATTAGTTGCTTTGGTAGGATTTGAGTGAGAAGGATTTGAGCACCGTGTGTGCTCTTGCCATTGCATAAGTTGCATCGGTTTGAGTTCTCCTCGGAGATTCGAGTAAGTGAAAGTTTGTGAGCTTATTACTCTTGGGTTCTTGGAACCCTAGACGGCTTTGTGGCTTTGTGGTGCCTTTGTGGCTATTCTTGGGAGCCTCCAATTAAGTTGTGGATGCGTGCCCCAAGCTTTGTGTAAAGGCCCGGTTCCGCCTTGAGGAACCCCTTAGTGGAAGAGTGAGCTAGGCCTTTGTGGCGCAAGCTCACACCGGAGAATAGGGTGAGGCCTTTGTGGCGTTGGTTAGGCCTTTGTGGCGATACCACACCCCTACAACGAGACGTACTCCCTTTTAAGGGAGGAACTCGGGAATACATCATCGTCTCCGCGTGCCTCGGTTATTCCTATACCCGAGCTCTTTACTTATGCACTTTACATTGTGATAGCCTTCGTGCTTGAAGTTATATATCTTGCTATCACCTTGTTACTTGTATTGCTTAGCATAAGTTGTTGGTGCACATAGGTGAGCCTAGTTTATTTAGGTTTTGTGTGCTTGACAAAATAAACGCTAGTTTAATTCCGCTTTTGTTCAAGCCATTCGTAAAATTTGATATCGCCTATTCACCCCCCCCCCCCTCTAGGCGACATCTGTGTCCTTTCAATTGGTATCAGAGCCCGGTCTCTCATTTTAGGCTTCACCGCCTTGAGAGCAAAGATGTCGGCTAGGGGATTAGTGCACAATGACACTTTTATATTCGATGGCACAAATTATGATACTTGGAAAATTCACATGCTTAATTATTTTCGGGTCATGGACCCATCTATGGAGCGAATTGTAGATGCGGGTTTTTCTTCTCCAAAGGATACTCAAAATCTATCTTTAGAGGATGAGAAAAACTTGTATCTCAATGCTCAAGCTACTCATGTGATTGTTAATGTTTTGAGCGATGTAGTTACCTTCTCCATCACGCCTTTTCGGAGCGCTCATGAGATATGGACAAAGCTTCAAGAAAAATATGGTGTGTCCAAGATTATTGAGGATGATTGTATTCCTTCCACTTCCGGCCGCAATGAACTTTCATCCACTTCACCAAAGTGTGGCAAGACACAAGGTAATGATATGGTGAGTGGTGATGAAACTTGCAATTGTGATAGTATACTTACTTTTGATGATCCTTCATCTCTATCTCATTGCAATGCTTCATCTTTGGACTTAAACACTTGTAGCCCCATAAATGTTTTACATGCTTGTGTTGATATTCCTTGCATATCATGTGTAAATTTCTCGAATAAATCTCATGATGATATGCTTGCTTTGTCTTGTTGCCATGATACAAATGCTTCTATTTCCTCTAGTATTTGTGATGCTAACCATATAGAGGAAACCGAAGAGTCTTTGGGCCAAGACAAGGTCTTGAATAGAGCTTCAAGTATTTTTTCATCTTCTTCTTCTCACGGTTCCCACATATGCCTTATGGCTAGGTCTTCAAATCATAATGATGTTGAGGACAATGGTGAGGATGAGGAAAATGAAGAAGACTATATTGAGTATTTAAACAAGAAGGGTAAGGTGGTCTTTGATGCTTTGCATAACCATAAAAATGTTTTGCCCAACTTCTTTGAAATCATGAGTTGTGCTATTGAGAGCACGAAACTCATTGAGATGAAGGAAGAACAAATTGATAAAATGTTTTCTCTTGAGCGTGAGTATGCCAATGATATCCATGATTTAAAATATGCTCTAGAGGAAGAGCAAGAGCTTCGGGTTTCTCTTGAGGAGAAGCTTGAATCCATTGAGGAGTCATGTAATGAAATTATTTCTAAACTCACTAAAGAACGTGACCTCGCTCTTGCCAAGTTGTCTTCTCCTATTGCTCATGATAATGATGCTTGTGCTACTAACTCTACTTCTTGTGAAGCATCTATTTTGAAGGAGAATGTTGAGCTAAGGGCTCAACTTGAATTGCTAACTAGCAAGTATGGGAAATTGGAAGAAATTCATGAAAAGCTATCTAGCTCTAATGAGGATCTTCTAGTGTCCCATGCTCGCCTAAAGTTAGCTCATGAGGCTATATCTACAAAGGTAACATCTTGTGAGCCTCATGTGGACACTAGCACTATTTCCCAAAATGCAATATTGCCATGTGCTAGTACTAGTAATTCATCCACTCATACTATTTCTACATCTAGTGATGAATTACCTTCCTTGCCTTGTTGCTCTAACAATGTAGCCTCTACTTCCTCTAGTACTTGTGTTGTCACTAACCATGTAGAGGAAATCAAAGAGCTCAAGGCCCAAGTTACTTCGTTGAAGAAAGACTTGGAAAAACGTCATGAAGGGAAGTCCACACTCAATAAGATCTTGAGTGTGCAAAAATCCCCCAATGACAAGAGTGGACTTGGATTTATCTCTAACAACAAGAAGAAGTCCAAAATATACAAGAAGAAGAAGGGCCAAGAACAAGTCAAGAATTTGGCCAAGATTGTTTGCTTCAAGTGCAAAATTGAAGGGCACCATGTTAGATCTTGCCCTTTGAAGAAAAAGGCACTTAGTGAGAAGCAACAAGGGAAGCGGCCTCAAGTTCAAGCCCATGCTCAACCTCAAGTTGAAGAAATGTCACTTCCCAAGAAAAATCAAGCTAATGCTCCCCTTGTGGAGAAATCAAGTGAGAAGAAGGTGAAGAAAAGAACTTGCTACATATGCCATGAGAAGGGTCACCTATCTTCTTCATGCACTAGTGGTAACTCATCCAACCCTATCATAATTGAGGATGTATATTCACTTTGCAAGGATAAGGTTGGTAATGTGTTTGCCAAATTTGTTGGTACTCAAAGTGGTGTCAAGAAAAGAACCATTTGGGTTGCCAAACCTATTGTTACTAACTTCTTAGGACCCAACTTGGTTGGGGACCAACAAGCCATTACTTAAACAATAGGTGTTGATGGAGGGCATTGGAGACTTGGCTATATCATGAAGAATTAAGGGATCTTCATCAATTATATTTTCTCAAGTCAAGTCAATTGGATTTTCTTATTTCTATCATATATCCAATGTTCCTCCTTGCGGTAACATGTATTCAACTTATCTACATTGAAAGTTACTCACCCCTTTACATGTGTTGGGTTTTGTATCTTGCATATGTTTGTATATGTTGTGCTTCCTACTTGCTTCATTTTGAGTAATCAAGCATGTGCATGTTGGTTTGCACCCCATGTACGGTTGTTCTTGTTGAGCCTTTTGCATATTTCTTGTATCTTGTTGGCTCTTGTGAGAGATTAATGGTTCATCCCATTTTGGGAGAGTGATATGCTTTTGCACTTCATAATCCTAAAAATGTGTGTACATGAGGAATACCACTTAGTGTTGATATTTAAAGATTATCTAGTTTCTATGTGGTATGTCATTCTCATGAGAAATTCAAATTCTATAATGTCCATTAATCATCCTGTTGGATTTTATTTGCCCCTTGTGAAAAATAAATGTTTTATCACATTATGGGGGAGTAATATGCTTCGTGCATACTACAAACTAATATAATGTGTATATTTGAGGTTGTGTCACATATTGTTGATATTGTAAATTATCTTGCTTCTATGTGGCATGTTTTCTCAAACAAGTTCCAATTTGCCAAATTGTTTTATTCCTCTTGTTTTGGATCTTGTTTGTAAAATACTTTCTTGGTAGGATTTTCCTAAAATGTTGAATTCTACATCAAAGTTGGAAAACCATTTGCTTCAAGTTATCCTAATCATTGCCTTGCATGATTGTTTAACTATTTGAGTCTATCAAGAATATCTTCTTTGGCATGGTTTTTAATTCTTATCCTTCTCCGTATGCTTCTTTGTTGTGAAGATGATCTTGGATTTATATGTACACTACCACCGGGAAATAAATCCAAATACCTCTTGTTCTTGGACAATTGGTACTATATCATGTGGTACATATATATTGATCATCTTTACATTGGCTATTTCATTTAATTGCCTTATCTCTAGCCAAAAATGTATTTGTTTTAGCTCCCATTGTCTTCCATGACTTTTGTTATTCCATTTGATTTCGTTGAACTTGTTTTGTGTTATTTCTATGTAGGTAAATGTGATGATCCCACTTGTGTGCATTTTGTATTCAAATGCAAAATCATAAATGATGCACTAATCTTGGGGGAGCTCTCCTATATTTGTTATAACACACTCTTTGTGCTTATTTCATTTGGTATTGGTTTTTTTGTTGGAAGACAAATCTTTTCTTTTTGGTACTTAGTGTGCCATCATAAAAAGTGTGGAGAGTTTGGTTTGTTTGTTTGAACCTTGCTCTCTTTGGGAGTTGGTGATCTCATTCCTTATTATTTATTTCTTACTCTTAAAATGAGATATGTCTTTGAGCATGTGTGTTTTAGTTATGCTTTATGCTCATTGGCTTTTGCTTGGTTCACTAATTGAACTTTAGAGTCAATCTTGTGTTGATTTGATTCATTGATATAATTTGGACAACCTTTTGTCGCTTCACAATTTTGTGTGCTCGCTTGTCCTTCTTGGTGTTTTGTCCAAATTGTATCTTCTTTGGCTCTAGAAAGTCTTGTGCATGCATATTTACTAAATGTATACTTTATGGCATGCTTATCTTTCTTTGATCAAATATATAGGAGAAGCTCCATCAAATTCTAAATCGGCTAAGATGTGCATGAAATTCAATTTCATATATATATGCACATATTTATGTGGAGTTTGTCCTATATGTTGTAGTTTCTAACTACTTTGGACCCAATGAGTTTGGGGACCATCTTGTACTTAAACTTTGTTTTAGGTACATGGATATATATTGGTGCTTGTCTCAATAATAAGGATGAAGTGGTGACTAAATGATAATTTGAGGCAAGCTAGGATTATTGAAGAACTCATATCTACTACATCCTACCATTAATATCTCGGTAACAAGTATCTCTTCATGCATACTTCTCTAGTATCCAACCTTGTGTAGGTTGTTTTATGGCATTGAAAATCTTTATTTGCAAATGTTGTGCTTTTTGCAAGGATTCTAATGAAACCTCTTTATTGCATATGTGAGCAAGTTGAGATGAGGACATATTATTGGGAACATATAAAAATCATGCTCATGATTCTCCTATCCCATATATGTCAACTTAGCAATCTTTTTGCATATCAATTCCTCAATAAGCTCACATGTGCAATATTGATGAAATTGCAAATTTATTTCTTCCGTTTGGTATCCTTCATTTTGATACTTGTTGTTTTTATCAAAGCATCACAACTATCTTCTTTCCCTTGTTGATATTTGCGATGTCTTTGACATATTTGTGGTTGAAGTTCATCAATATACAATAAGATAAATTGAGCCTTTGGCCATGCTTTAAAATCTCAGTGGTATATTGCATGACTTCATTTTGGATATCATGTTCTATTCTTAGTATCTATTTTGTGTGTACATGTTTCTTTGTGATAATTATCTTTGTGATATTGTCTACTTAGAAACTTATACACATGAGAGATGATATCTCTTTATTTGATATCTTATTTGAACCTTATGTGTTGGGATGGAATGCTAAGCAATATCATTCATTGAAGACTATGTGGATGCTCTATGCTTATCCTTATGTCAGTCTTATAATATTCTTTGTCATTCCTATCACACATTCCTTTGGTTGAGCCTTTTAATATATTATCCCTTGCTTGTTGCTCAACCATTTGTTTGATGCAAGTGTAAGCTTAATTTCTTCTCTATGATCTCTTGCAAATGGTTGCGTTTTAAATGTTATTGCGGGAGTGAGGATTCCATATTGTGCAAATTGTATTCAAATGCAAACATTCCAATTTTTGCACGTACCTTGGGGAGCTTCCTCATTTCATTTAAAGCACCATTTTTCGGTTATCATAATATTTGATTTCACTTGGTATCATTTTTTTTAAATAGTATTAAGGGAGTGATGATTCCATGTTTGTGCACCTTATACTTCAACTAAAATAGAATATTTTGTGCACACACCTTGGGGAGCTTCCTCATATTATTTAGAGCACCCTTTTGGTCTTATCATAATATCTTTATTCAATTGTTCTTTGGATCGATTGCTCTCTTCATTTGTTGAAGTTTATCCATTGTGTTATCTTATTTTGTTTGCAATATTTGATCCTCAATATAGTTTCATTTCCTTCAAAAAATTTCCTTTGTATATGTGCATGTGTTTTCACTCATTTATTTTGGATATGCACACCGTTTTGGAGGAACTCTCACTATATTGGCCTTCTAAGCTTTTTTGCCCATTTTGGCAATGGATGCCAATGGGGGAGAAGTTTCGAGGGTTTAAAGGGAATTGGGTTTTATGCTTTGGTTTTGTTCTTAAGCATTTGCCTTGGATGCTTTGCATCGTTGTGTGTTGCTTCGCATGGTTGAGTATATAGCGGAAACTCCACCAACAACCTTGGTTGGCAATATATGCAATGAAATCAAGATCATTCACACATGCATAGATTGTGGGGGAGTTTGCTCTATATATGGTGGTTTGTAACGACCCGCCTTTTCCTAAAGGCAAATCTCCTGTGTATCTGTGCCATTCCCTGGATCAGTAGATAGCACCACAGTACAAAATAAGTAATCATTGCAATAGCATCAATATTACAACGTAAATCTAGTTACATAGGTCTTCAACCTTACGAGTACACAGCATAAAGCATAGTTGCAGTGAGCCTCCATTCTTCATCACGTGCCACAGGCAGACATGTTGGAATGTAGTCTCGAGATCCTACTCCTGGTTCCTTACTCGACAGTAAAACCTGCATGTTTGAATATGCAGCCCCAGAGGGGTCAGTACGATGATGTACTGGCAAATGACACATATTTGGTGGCATTTTTGTGGAAAGACTATACTACATGACATTTGGCTGGTGGATCTCAAGGGCTGATTTGCATAAAGCCAATTTTATCCTATAATCCGTTTTAATACTTTCTTTCAACAAATTTTATTTTCAAGGGTCAAGACAACCCCCATACACTACATACTGGCCGGTATGTAGTTCTGGGCGCAACTCAACAAAGTTGGAACCTCAGGCACCACCACCCCTCGGAGTGTATGGTCCTTAGTTCCTGCCTAGGGTTTCTAGACAGATTTTAATAATTCAGAATCGGTGATGAGATTATTCCGTACATTCCATGTCTAGAGACTCAATTGTCCATAACCGAGGACACGGCTAATCGATTAGTTTTATACACCTTGCAAGGGTTGTGCACTTTCACCTTACGATTCATTTTATGCCCATACATAAAATGAAACGAGACCTTTTAGAAGGAGAGGTCAACTAACTTGGCAAGCACCGCTCCCAACCTATAATTTGACTACCACCACTTCTTGCCGACAAGTTGCACTCCCACATTCTAATCAGTCAAGACAGAGCCCATAATGTCGTAAGGCTGCACTGGAAGTACAATAAGCATGGAAGACATAGCCATCTCTTTATTCCTGGGTGGCCATCCCGAGCGGCATTCTGTTCCCACATCCTCTTAAGAGGCTTGCGTCCCAGAACCCACCTACCTCGCCTCATCTTATCAAACCATTCCACCCAGGTGTTTCATTTTAGTTGAAGTTCTTAACTTTTCACAAAACACTTTTCAAGTAATCTTAGCATGGCATCAATATTAACAGAGTATTTAGCATCCTATCATGTGGGGTTTGAGGGATAGCTACACACTACTAGGATCTAAGCATTTGATAAAACAGTTGAGTAAAACACCTATCATGCATACTACAAGAGGTGAATATACTAATGCATAAGTAAAATGGGTGAGGGATATGTGTGTCACTTGCCTTTTTGAAGAATACGGTCTTTCCACTTTTCTCAACTAAGCACGTAGCTCTTCGCAAAAACTATAGCACAAGAAATAACATACCATAAACAATCCATACAAACACAATCAAACAAATCAAACAATTGAAAAGTATTTGTTTAACAATTTAGATTTATTGATATGTTATGATAGAAAGATATGGCAAAGGATCATGATTTGTGGGATATGGATTTGAGAGCTTAGTTGGGAAAGCTCAATACGATTGGAGAGATAATTGGTCTAGGCAATTATAATTGATGAAGTTTTTATGCTTTATCAAAGCATATAAGAGTTTTAGGAATAGCTCGTGTGAAATAGATCACATAGGTGTGGGATAGTGCAACCACAATACTATTTGAATAAGTGTAACAATATTTATTCTTTAAATAGCATATATCACACTTAGGCACTAGGCTAGGTTTTAAGAATGCTTGAACTACTCAATCAGCACATTAGCAAGTTGAATAGTTCAATACATGGAGACAAGATTAAGTAGGCATTGGATTGGGTATGAATGATTTGATATTTGAGGACATGGCTCAAATGGTTCATTGTTCAACATGGTGTATAACACATACTACGGTATGGGTTATAATAGCTCCACGTTACCAAAATCTAGGTTTGAGATGAATTCATATTCTACTCAAGTAGCACAATTGCAATTTGAATATATATGAATTAGACAATATATAATTGAGTGAGATGTTTATGCTTTTATTAAAGCATATTGAATCTTGGAATATCTCATGTGGGTAAATCACATAAGAGACAAAATAGTGCAATAGTAATACTATTGAATAAGTGTGACAACAATTATTCTTAAATAGTATATATTATACTTAAGCTTAGGTTAGGATTCTTATAACATTGAAGTACTCAATTAACTCAAATGCAAATTGAATAGTTCAATACAAGGCTAAGATTGAGTAGGCATGAATAAATGGCTATAGGTAAAGGATATGGTTTAGGAATGACTTATGTGAATAGATTCACAAAAGTATTGAATAATGCAACATAACACTACTGAATAAAGTGTGATAACACTTACTCAAAATAGTACATGTTACACATAGGCTTGGGGTCGAATAAGATTGGATGTTATTTAGTATGATGGTGGTGGATAGGTATGATCATGAGCTATGGTAGTAGAATTGAATCAATACCACAATAGCAAAATAGAATTCTATGATTAAGATGTATCACACTTTACTCAAATGACACAATTGTAATTTGAATCTGTGTGAACCAGATAAGATAGGTCTAAGTAGATATGATCTTGATCAAGATATTGTTTAGGCAACAATGATGGCTAGGTATGATCATAGGATTTTATAAAGTAGAAGAAATCATTGATCGAAATAGAAATAGGATTAATCTATATAGGAACTACTCAAATTCTCATATTAGAATTTGAATAATTGTGAAGTGGTTCAAGAAATTATGGGAGTGATGCTAGTGGATAGCTTGCAGTAATACAAAGTCACTGCAATTGGAATCACTCAAAAATAAGTTATAGAAATTGAATTATCACCAAAATAGTGATTTGGACAAATTTGAATACACAAAGTGTGTGCACGTATCAATTTTGGATTTTCTTAATTCTATGATGTTCTACAAGTTGGGAGGATTCCAAAGACTACAAATTCATAAATTTTGGACACTTGGTTCAAAAGATATGAATTTAGCAAGCCAACAGAGGGTTTGATTCCAATATGAAAATAGTTTCAAATCGAACCCATAAAATATGAAGTTTTATTGTACCACTGGATTCTACATGTCCTAAGGATTCCAACGGTATATCATTTGCTATTTTTGGACCTACAGATCAAAAGTTATGATTTTTCAAAGCTTCAGCCCAATTCTGATTCAATTTCTATTTCGAATTTCTATTTGATTTAGAGGAGGCCATGTGGCGCTATGGTACTGGAGGATACCGGTTCGGCCGGATCACAAATACGGGCCGTTGGATTAAAAGGGCTCTGGGCGGCCTAGATGAGACGGTACCCGTTCGTTTAGTGATCTAATCTGGGGCGTATGATGAAGATCTGACGGTTCATAGAGAAGAGGAGGGAGATGCTTACAGTGAGGCTAGGGTTTGGTCGTCGGCGGCGAGGTTGCGGCCAGGGGTGTGAACGGCGAGCTTGCTCCAGTGCGCTACGACGATGAGGAAGACGCGGACGCGATGCAGAAGAGGTCGGCGAGCTTGAACACTTGGTCAGCGTCTCCGATTTCTTCCTGCAACGAGGTCGAGGTACGACTGAAGACGACAGCGGCTTCGGCAACAGATAGGATGCATTGATCTGGAGCTCCTGGAGATGATTGGAGGGGTCAGGGAGATGCGCGAGGAGGAAGAGAATCAATTGGTACCAGAAAGGGGTGGCGCAATACCTCAAGGTCGTCGGAATCGTGCGGGTATGCCCGCAGATACATCGGGCTCCGACGAGAAATCCCGTCGCTCTGGCAATGTCCCGTGCGAGAATAGGAAAGGGGGTCGGGGGAGGAGGTGGAGGGGATTATATAGCCATGGAAGGAGCGTTGATTAGGCAGGGATTGAAGGGGATTGAAGAGGGGAGTAATCCCGGCCGGCGGTTTCCAGTGAGAGAGGTAACCGTTTGAGAAGATGATACTGACACGTGGGTCCCGGTCGTCAGCGAAAAAAAAAGGGAAGAGGTAAAAGGAAAGGGAGGGAAGGAGAGGGCTGCGGGTGGGCTGGCCTGGCTCGGCCGGTGCTGGGCTGCTGCCTGGCTTTGGGCCCCGGGTGCGGCCCAGTGGCTGGCCCTTCTCTCTTTCTTTTTTTTTGTTCTAATTCTTTTTCATTTTCTGTTTTCCTTTTCTTCCATAACTTTTGCATTTGTTACTCAAATGACTTCAAACCAATTTGTAAAATTTTCTAAAAATCAGAGGAAAAAACTAGGGCAGTAATAAACAGGTTTTCAGAACCAAAACAAGATTTTTAATAAAATTCTAATTTGAGCCTAATGGCTTTGTTGGCATAAAATAACAGAAATAGAGTTTGAACTCGATTCTTTCTAAAATAGTAAAATATTAGTTTATAAAATAATGATTGAGAAACACACTCAAATATGGTTTGAAAAAGCAAACCTTTATTGAATAAAGTAAACTTTGTAAAACAATCTTTTGCAAGCAAGCTTGCATAAAGCTGAATAGGTTTTGAATAAAGGAGAATGAAAATAACATTTTAATACTTGTTCTTTCTCAAAGAAGTTCTTCAAGAAATAAATAGAGGATTTTAAATAGTTTTCAAACAAAGCTTTCAAATAAACTCAAAAAGTTTTAAATCCCTGTGAATTTTCAATCAACACAAGCAAAATAAAAACGAAAATTTTCCCCCAAAATTTGATAAAATCTTGGGTCGTTACATGGTTCTACTAACATCACATACTTTTGTAGTATTTGATGTTAGTATAATCATTTTGGTTCTTTGAATTCATTATATAAACCCTCTCAAAGAGATTGTCATCAATTACCAAAATGGGGGAGATTGAAAGATCATATCGAGCCCCATGTGTGGTTTTGGTAATTAATGACAATCCCTATGGACTAATGGTTGCATTGAGTTATATGTGTAGGACTTGTCCATAGACAATGCTTGAACCATTTGTTGGAGTCAAGGTTGTAAGAAGAAGATTATGTGTTGACCAAGGTGTTATTCAAGGAGTGATCCAAAGATTGGTCTTAAGGGAGTTGAGCTTATGTCAAGTGTGTCTTGAAGAATAAGATTGAGTGAGCTCTCATGTGTATCCTCAAGACACCATCATTATGGAGAAAGAAGAATTGATTCGAGGATTGATCAAGTCAAAGCGCAAGTTCAAGATGAGCAACTAGAAGAGAACATATGCTTGAAGCTTGCCATCTATATTGTGATCATGGATATGTGAAGATATGCTTAAAGAGAGTCTCTTCCATAGTAGAGTATGGGGGAGCAATCCGCAAGACTTCACCAAGCAAGCTCAATCAAGAAAGGTGGTCCAACTTGAGAAGATCCAGATCGTCATTAACCACCTCAAGTGGAATGCTCAAGGCAAAGGTATGATAGTGTTAGGGTTTCTTTCTTACCGGTCTCTTGGTGTTAGTTGTGAGACCGGGTTATAGGATCGGTAGCCGTACTATCAAGAGGGGCTCTCGAGTGAGTAACTTAATCGTATCGTTCGGAGAGAGCTCAAACCTTTGCATACTTGGCATCATCTTTCTTGATTCTTATTTGGATTTTATCCATGTGAGGTTCTAGAGCTTGTGGTTATTTCCATGACAAGCTCTAGCTCATCAAAAATGGATTTCGCATGAAACTCTTATTGCGTTTTTGATGTTTGGAGGTTTTACCGGTTTGCCTTCAAAGTGAGGTCAAACCTTTAATCATTTGGTTTTATCCTCCTTGGTTGGACTATGATGTTTCTCTGCATAAAGTTGTAGAGCTTGTTGTTGTGATTCCAACGAGCTCAAGATCATCGAAAACGGAGTCCGGATGCTCAAGTTATTGCCGTTTTCGTTTTGGTATTTCTGCTGTTTCAGTCGGGGCGGAAATAGCCGGCCCGGGGCCGGAAATAGCCGGTCTGAGGGCCGGCTTTAGCCGGTCTGCCCAGTTTCGGAAGAAGCTCTGCGCCTCTGGAGTAACCCGTCTTTTTGTCCGGCTATTTCTGGCCAGGGCCGGATATTTCAGGCCGGCTATAGCCGGTGTTAAGACCGGCTTTAGCCGGTGTTAGTGGCTGTAACGGTCAGATTTCGGAAGGGGGTATAAATACCCCTTCTTCCTCCTTGGAACAGCCACGTTTTGGGCTTCTCTCTCCTCCATTGTTGACTTTGCAAAGCTTGCCCTTCCTCCTCCATTCCTCCCATGATTCTTGCATCTTTTTGAGGGAAAAGAGAGAGGAGATCTAGATCTATCTTTCCACCAATCAAAATCTCCTCTTAGTGAGGGGAACCTCTTGTGGATTTAGATCTTGGAGTTCTTTGTGGATTTCCTTTGTTCTTCCTCTCATATCTCTACATAGCATTAGTTGCTTTGGTAGGATTTGAGTGAGAAGGATTTGAGCACCGTGTGTGCTCTTGCCATTGCATAAGTTGCATCGGTTTGAGTTCTCCCCGGAGATTCGAGTAAGTGAAAGTTTGTGAGCTTATTACTCTTGGGTTCTTGGAACCCTAGACAGCTTTGTGGCTTTGTGGTGCCTTTGTGGCTATTCTTGGGAGCCTCCAATTAAGTTGTGGATGCGTGCCCCAAGCTTTGTGTAAAGGCCCGGTTCCGCCTTGAGGAACCCCTTAGTGGAAGAGTGAGCTAGGCCTTTGTGGCGCAAGCTCACACCGGAGAATAGGGTGAGGCCTTTGTGGCGTTGGTTAGGCCTTTGTGGCGATACCACACCCCTCCAACGAGACGTACTCCCTTTTAAGGGAGGAACTCGGGAATACATCATCGTCTCCGCGTGCCTCGGTTATTCCTATACCCGAGCTCTTTACTTATGCACTTTACATTGTGATAGCCTTCGTGCTTGAAGTTATATATCTTGCTATCACCTTGTTACTTGTATTGCTTAGCATAAGTTGTTGGTGCACATAGGTGAGCCTAGTTTATTTAGGTTTTGTGTGCTTGACAAAATAAACGCTAGTTTAATTCCGCTTTTGTTCAAGCCATTCGTAAAATTTGATATCGCCTATTCACCCCCCCCTCTAGGCGACATCTATGTCCTTTCACAAACCCCATCCTCAATTAATAATCTGAAGAGCCATTTTCCAAGAAGGGCTGTATTCTTGACCTCAAGGTCTTGAATACCTAGTCCCAATTGGTCTTTTGGGCGGCAAACAATACTCCACTTAGCCAGTCTATACTTTTTCTTTTCACTATCGCCCTGCCAAAAGAATCTTGAACGGAAGAAATCCAATCTTTTCAAGACTCCTTTAGGCAGAAGGAAGAAAGATATCATTTACAGTACCATGTTTGACATGACTGAATTTATGAGAACCAATCTTCCTCATATGGACAATAGTTTACCTTTCCAACTACTTAAACACAATTATAACCTTTCCTCAACAATTTTCCATTCAACATTTGTTAATCTCTGAAAGTGAATCAGGAATCCCCAAATACCTAATTGGAAACTCGCCCTGGTTGCACCCAAATAACTCCGCATACAACTGGGCTTGATCGTGAGCCTCGCCAAAACAATACAGTTCACTTTTATGGAAGTTAATTTTTAAATCAGAAAGTTGCTCAAAAGCTGAAAGTACCAACTTCAGATTTTTAGCCTTTTCCAGGTCATGTTCCATAAAAAGAATAGTATCATCAGCATATTGAAGAATTGAAAGACCTCCATCAACCGGATGAGGAATCACACCTTCAAATTGACCATCAATCTTTGCACGCTCAATCATAATGGCTAGCATATCCGCCACAATGTTAAATAACATGGGTGATAATGGGTCACCTTGGCTTAGCCCCTTTTTTGTCTGAAAGTAATGGCCTATGTCATCATTGACCTTAATTGCCATACTACCTCGAGATACAAAGCTATGTATGAGAGCACGATACTCATCAGAAAAACCTTTCATTCTAAGTGTTTGTTGTAGGAAAGACCATTTGACTTTGTCATAAGCCTTTTCAAAATCTATTTTTAAGATAACCCCATTCAACTTTTTACTATGTAGTTTGTGGAATGTTTCATGCAGGATTGCCACTCCATCGAGTATATTTCTTTCTTGCATGAAAGCAGCCTGAGAGGGATGAACAACATGGTTAGCCACCATGTTAAGCCTGATCGTAGCCACTTTGGTGAAAATTTTAAAACTAACATTAAGGAGGCATATAGGTCTATATTGTTGGATCCTTTCTGCTTCCTTAATCTTAGGTAATAAAATAATCTCACCAAAATTGAGACGAAACAACTCAAGTTGTCCAGCATGAAAGAAAGTGAACAACTCGAGAAGGTCAGACTTGATAATTTCTGAGGAGTTTTGATAAAATTCAGCTGAGAAGCCATCCGGACCCGGGGCTTTGTTGTGTTCCATTTGAAGAACAGCCTTCTTAACTTCGTCCTCTGAGTAGAGTGCAGTTAAGAAGTTGTTTTCCTCAATGGAAACCTAGGGTATATCATCTGTTATGGACTCATCCAAACTAAAGTTACCTTCATCGGGAGCACCAAACAGACCCTTATAATAATTTGTAATGTATGACTTTAGATTTTTGTGTCCCTCTATAGTCCCTTCATCTTGGAAAAGAGAATGGATAAGTTTCTTTCGGTGTCTGCCATTAGCCACACTATGAAAGTATCTTGTATTCGCATCTCCTTCCAAAATAAGTTGACTTTTGGACCGCTGATACCATTTGATTTCCTCCTCGCGAAGTAGCTTAGCTATTTCCGCATTAGATTGTTTTTTGAGTTCAATCTCCTGTGGAAATAACGGCCAGACTTCTGCGATCTCCTCGAGGTTATCTATGATACTTGAGAGTCATACTTTTTATATTTTTTTAAATCCCTATTGTATGTCTCGCCCAACCGCCAAGGTGTTTCCGAACAGCTCTGATTTTATTGTTCCACCTTTCAATTGGAGATTGACCTACAACTGGGCGCTCCCAAACAGACTTTACCATATCATAAAAACCATCCCTGTGAAGCCATCCGATTTCAAACTTGAACCGGCGCATACGAGGTGGTCTTACAGAACCAGTAGTCAAGAGAATAGGAGCATGATTTGACAGAGCCTCAATTCATTCCAAAGCTCGTGCTGAGACCATTGGGAATTTATCTTCCCAATCTGAATCCATCAGTACCCTATCTAGCTTTTCGTACGTGGGCTCTAGTAGGTTATTTGCCCAAGTGAATTGTCTGCAAACCATCGAAACCTCCCTTAAATCCAAGCTGTTTATGACAACATTGAATAAGAAAGGCCAATGGTCGTCAGACCGGCCTTTACCCTTCTCAAATGGGAATCTTAGCAAGTTGAAGTCCCCCCCCCCCAATAATAATGGGATATGGGTTATTTTTTGCTAAGTTTATCATTTCACGAAGAAAATCAGCCTTGAACTCTTCTTGGGCTGCACCATAGACAACAACAAGACTCCATGTGAAATTAAATAACTTATTCCAGATATGGAGTTTAACAAGAAAATCACCATACAAACAAGCCAAAACTTCCATGGTATCTGTCCTAATGCCCACTAAGATGCCACCAGATCGTCCCCGTGGTGGACGAGAATGCCACACAAAGTTCGCACCGCCTGAAAGGCGGTCAATAAAACTTTGAGTGAAATCTCGTCTACCCGTTTCTGAAATGGCAAGAAAATCTAAATTATTTTCCTGAATAGAATCAGCAAAAAACAAACGCTTAGCCAAGTCACCTAGACCTTTGCTATTTGAAAATATGCCATTCATCGGGAAACTATAGCTGAAGGAGAAACTTTTGCCTGATTCCTAGGCATTTTTCCTTTCTTACCAGAACATGATCTAGATTTCCGGCCAGATGCTTTAAGTTCATATAATGAACTCAGTCTAGTCTCATCAAAGATCACATCTGACACCTCTCCAATCAACTGAGAGAGAAGCTAACCATCCATAGAATCAGTCGCTTCCTCATCGTCGATATAAGTGGTGTTAGAAAATGCCGAGACCTTAGGATTTACCGTCAGACGGTCAACCTCCATAGGTCTCAAGACATTAGAAGAAACAATAATATCTTTTTCGCAACTACCAATTTTAACTCCTACATTACCTAACTTGGAATTAATATCTAGTGTTGAAAAAGACAGAAAAGACTTTGCTTTAGAAGGTGTAACCATACCAGAGTAGTCGAGGTTGAGCTCAGCTTTCCTGCGCATAGCCCAAATTATGGAGTCCTCATCTGTCACCGATGCCCTTCCGCTGTAGTCCCAAACCTCCCGCTATGCCTCGTCGGTGTGACAAAGTGAGTCGCCGCGACATGCACAGTGGTAGGAGAAGTTGGCGGAGAGGAGCGCAGAGTAGCCGACGAGGAATCCACCGAAGGCAGTACTGGAGGAGTCTATGACGATGAAGTAACTCCTCCACCACTACCTCCGTGGAGGGGCGAAGACACCTCGGGGTCGGTGACGAGCTCCTTCCCGACGGCAGTATCATGGGCCGCATTGGACACAGGTGTCGGTCCTAGGGCAGTAACCTCCGCACCCTGCTCCAAACTGTCCAGCGATGCGACCATTGGCACGCAAGGGCTCGCAGCCCATCATCAGCCGCACCCGACGCCCGACGGTGCACCTTAGAGGCTGGCAGCCAGCTCTGCTCCCCTGCTTGGCCCATCAGCACACTACAACAACAACCGACCTACACCAACATATAGCTTGCAACGGTACTGATATGCGTATCTAAAATCCATCTACCCCACGTCCCCACTTCTAAACCCAATAATGCTACACCTACGGGATTTTGCTTACGGAAACCTCTTACACGCTGATGTGGGAACATGAGAGAAACCCACGTTCCTGAAATCACGGAGGGCGGACAGATTTTAACCAGCCAGCAGCTTGCAAGTCAGTCCGTAAGTTTTATCCCGTAAGTTGATGCCCGTAAGTGTAGCATTTAACTCATCCCCCACCTTTGAGGACCATATCCAACTCACGATATCTGTTATCCTCAAGTTCGACCTTTAACCCTAGCAGCAGTGCGCCGCCGCCACAAATCGATTCGTCCCCAAGCCATCCGATGCCCGGCGGCTTTGCTGCCATCGCCCTCACCCTCGTCCTCCTAGTCGCTGCCCTCGCCTACTCTTCTTCCCCAAAACGAAAACGCACCACGGTGGAGCCCCGCAGCCACCGAGGGCGTCGAGCTCTCCGACTACAAGCAGGCCTCCGCTGCTGCCTGCAGGGCTATGAGCCGCGATGGGGACTGCCGCTGCGTCTTGTGGGTCTTCTATGGGGATAGGCGCAGATGCAACCCACAATTCAGAGAGGTTTGTTGATCGCTGCTCCTATCCAATGCTTTTATTCTCCATCTATTTCTACTTCTAAATCCTCTTTGAGTCTTCCATTTCGTTCAAGTTCACATCCCCCCTCTGCAACATTCACCTAATAGTTTACTGCAACTATGTCAGTAATTCGATTCCAGAGGTCCAAAAATCGCATGGCGCATCCATCAATTGGTCGGAGCTGATTTTCATAAGAATTCGATTTTCTTGCAGCAGTAGCTGCAGCGGCCATCTGCTTACCATCAGCAAAAGCATGTCCATATCTCGGTCAACTGCAACTAATGTAAGAGCCTTTTGTTATCTAACTATTTAATAGGACTGAATCGTCTTTTTAGCTATTGTGCAGTGGTTGTTGAAAGGCACAAAATGGTGTGATGGCTCCGTCTTTCATTTATATTGGGAGGATATCTTGTGAACTTTTGGTGTCGTCTTAGGGAAATTGTAGGTTTGTAGCAGAATTCTAATATGAGTTGATCCCTAAACTGGTTTTTCCGTTCTTGATTCATAGTATGTAATTATCAATAATGTAATAAACTGTGTAACTTTAGGCTAGTGGATGGTCTGTATTGCTCCCAATTCTTTTCCTGTAATTGTATTAATGTTCACTGAGCTGCTTCTGAGACGTGTGCGCATCAAATTGATTGTTTAGTTTCATGTTATTTTATGCCCATTGCATCGATCTAGTTCATTTCTAATTATATTTCGATTTGATATGTAGGTGTAATGGTGGTTTCAAATTCATTAGATAGCACACAGTATATTGCATGTTGACTTATTAGCTTAGGCATGCTATTGAGATGGTTGAAGAATTTCCATGGAGCATGCAGATATGGATTTAAAGGTACCATCAACCAAGGTGCACATTATGTATTTTTCTTTAAGTTTTAATACACTTCACTCTATATATGTACATACATCATGCAATTCTACAAACATGGACTTACTATTGCTAATATTGTGGTATCTATTTAATTTATCTAGGGGATCATGTAGGTCAGTGCTTTAGAGAGTAAAATATCGCATGTTAGCATGGTACTAGTAGAGCAATTATGTAGTAGAATTCAGTGTACCTTCCTACTGTTTTTTTGCCATATTGTTTCTGAAATTGGAACCTTGTTTATGCAGACCCAAAAGATCAGCAAGCATTGGTATGCGGATATCAGCTCTGTACATTAGGAGGCAGAGCATTAGAAGGAATAGCCGAATAGATATAGGATTACTTAGTATATCATGTTGTGAAAAAGATTTTAAGCTATGTACGCTGAAGATATTTCTGATGTATCGGTTGGGGGATTTCAGTAATGGATATTGAATTGTTTTTTCATGCAATGCATTCATATTCTATAATTTTTGTGTTGCCGTACCTATCTTATAATTTACTATCCCTGTTCCAAAATATGTCTTTTAAAAAAGCTAAATCAGCTCTTTAAAAAGTCTAGAATGGAGGTAGTACTTGCGAAGGAAATATACTTAGCATCTTTGAAGCGATCAAGCCAACCAATCCAAAAAGTAATATTAATTTTTAATATAATTATTGAATCCATATATATTGTCTAGCAACGAATACAATCGTTGGTTGACATCTGTTGCCACTCTGCATCGCTTTACCGATTGGTTACCAACGCATACCTATGCGTTGCGTTACATCCTTGCAACGCCCAAAATCGCAACGCATCCTAAAACCGTTGGTAAATGTGCTAGCAACGCCTATATGGGTATTTAGATACATATATATGTGTTGCTGTAGGTAGGGTCATGTTGTAGTGGCAGCCCCGCCGACTTGAGACATGGCTAGAAGTGACGGGCTAGCTTGCTCCAGAGAGGCTGCCGTGCGGGGGTGGGGCAGCCCAACCCTGGCCCTTGGCGGGCCAGCAAATAGTGGCGGCTGAGCCCCTCTAGGACATGAATCGCCCATCATCTGCTGCATAGGCGCCTTGCCAGAACCGCCACCAGACATAGTGGAGCGGCATCCAGCGACATCCATACTCGTCACCCGAGAACTAGAGGAACCATTAGGAGCAGCCACCGATCCATTACGAGTTGAATCAAACTAGTCTTCATCCTCTAGACCGTCAGCCTTGCCTCTTGATACGTCTCAAGTGTATCTATAATTTTTGATGCTCCATGCTTGTTTATACACCATTTGCTTTGTGTTTTGTTACACTTCATGGCGTTTTTATGCATTTTCTAGAACTAACCTACTAATGAGATGCCACAGTGTCAGTTCCCTATTTTTGCTGTTTTTGTTGTATTTGTGTTTTAGAAAAGCTACACAGGAAATATTCTCGGAATTGGACGAAACAAAAGCCAAAATTCCTATTTTTGCTGAAGCATCACAGAGTCCAAAGCCGAGACAGAGGAGGACCAGGGGCCAGGCACACCATAGGGTGGCACGGCCCAGCCCCTGGCCGCACCACCAGGTGGTGTGGCCGCCTGGCCCACCTTCTGATGCTGCCCTTCCGCCTATATATTCCCCTCGACGGGAAAACCTATAGGGACCGATCAATTTTCCTCGAAACATACTGCAAGCCGCCGCTGTCCCCGACACGGGATAGGGAGGGTCCAGAAGCTCTTCCTGGCACCCTATCAGAGAGGGGAATCACCGCCGGAGGCCTTCTTCATCACCATGCCTGCCTCTGGAGTGATGTGTGAGTAGTCTACCTTGGACTACGGGTCCATAGCAGTAGCTAGATGGTTGTCATCTCCTCTATGTGCTTCATGTTTAGATCTTGTGAGCTGCCTATCATGATCAAGATCATCGTTGTGTAATTCTACATGTTGTGTTTGTTGGGATCCGATGAATATTGATACTATGTCAAGTTGATGTGCTGAATATTATCTTTATGTTATCTCTATGTTGTTTATGATCTTGCATGCTCTCCGTTGCTAGTAGATATCTTGGCCGAGTATTGCCATGCTTTATGTGATCTTGGTGCAAGCATTTCTATTATGCCTAGAAAGATTTATGATATGCTTGGTTTACCACCGCTTGAAACTTGTTATTTTGATGTTCCTCTTGCTGATGTTGCTAAGAAGAAACCTTTGGGAAGCATTAATGATGTTCTTATTATGGTTAACAATAACCTTGATCCCGTTGATTTCCTTGTTATGGATGTTGAATGCAATGCTTCATGTCCTATTATTTTGGGAAGACCTTTTCTTAGAACTGTAGGTGCCATCATTGATATGAAGGAAGGTACCATTAAATATAAATTTCCACTCAAGAAAGGTATGGAACACTTCCCAATAAAGAGGAAGAAATTACTTTTTTACTCTATTCTTAGAGCAAATTATGAACTTGATGCTTGATGTCTACGCACGCGTCTGTTCTTGTAGACAGCGTTGGGCCTCCAAGTGCAGAGGTTTGTAGAGCAGCAACAAGTTTCCCTTAAGTGGATCACCCAAGGTTTATTGAACTCAGGGAGGAAGAGGTCAAAGCTATCCCTCTCAAGCAACCCTGCAATTACAATACAGAAAGTCTCTTATGTCCCCAACACACCCAATACACTTGTCAGATGTATAGGTGCACTAGTTCGGCGAAGAGATAGTGAAATACAAGTAGTAGTGATGATTATAAGTAGTAAATATAATCTGAAATAAATATTGCTGCAAGCAAACATGTAACAAAACTGAATGTAAACGGTATTCAATGCTTGGAAACAAGGCCTAGGGATCATACTTTCACTAGTGGACACACTCCCAACAAATATAACATAATTGAACCAATAGATACTAACTTCAATATGCAACTCAAAACAATTATCCAATGGAAAACGAACACTAATCATGCGTAGGGCTACGAAGCACTCCTCAAAGTTCGCATGTACCCAAACTAGATTGTCCCACACCGTCACCATGAGAGTACCAGATGGTTCCAACAAACACCAACAATTCATAGAGACATTAACCAAAAAGACACAAATAATGCGCACACTAGTCACCTGCACATCATGATACAAGGTGTCTCCGGAGATTACAATAATAAAGCACGGGAGTAGCATAATATCTGAATAATAGCATCTACCAATTCAACTAGATACAAAGCTCACGATCACATAAAGATCACATCATGGGAGAGAGATATGAACCACATAGCTACCGGTAGAGCCCTCAGCCCCGGGGAGAACTACTCCCTCCTCATCATCGGAGGCAGCAACGGCGATGGAGATGGCGGTGAGGTCGATAGAGACGGCGGAGACGGTGATGGAGACCGATGGAGATGGCTCCGGGGGAACTTCCCCGCCCCGGCAGGGTGCCAGAATAGAGACTTCTATCCCCTGAAATTTGTCGGTGGCGGCGGCGGAGCTGCGGAACTGTTCTGGAAATTTCGCTGACTGTTCTAGGTTTTTCCGTCCCGAAGCTTTTTATAGGCAAAAGGGCATCATCAGAGGTGGACCATGGTGGTCTCACCACCAGGGGGCGCGGCCAGGAGGGGGGCATGCCACCCTATGGTGAGCCTGCCCTCTAGCCCCCCTCCAACTCTCTTTCGATCCTCGTCATGCGTCCGGGAAAAATAGGAGTTTCGGTGGTCATTTCGTCCAATTCTGAAAATATTTCCTTTGTAGCTTTTTTGAAACACAAAAACAGCAGAAAATAGGGAACTGGCACTGTGGCATCATGACAATAGGTTAGTTCCGGAAATCGCATAAAAACGCCACGAAGTGTAAACAAAACATGAAGCAAATGGTGTAAAACAAGAATGGAGCATCAAAAATTATAGATACGTTTGAGACGTATCAAGCATCCCCAAGCTTAACTGCTACTCGTCCTCGAGTAGGTAAGTGATAACAAAAGAATAATTTTTGAGGTGACATGCACCATCACAATCTTGATCATCAAAGTAAGCTTTGAGTGCTGGGATCAAAAGAACTTAAAATATGGGCATGAAAGACATAATCTTGATAGAAGAAACTTAGCAACCATGTTATAACATGAAAAGGAACACAAACGAAAGATCATGAAAAATGAAACAATGAAAGTCAAACGTGTGTTCAAATCATATGGAAAAACATAGCAAATGGTTTTCAGCTTGTCCCTCATGGAATAGCAAAACATAAATACATAGGACACCTTCAAGTTTAAGAGGGCGACTAGATACAAATAATTTAAGAACAAGTGAAACCAAAATAATGAATCAATCAATGATAACTTTGGGACAATGCACATTATACTCAGAATGGCAACTATGCTCTCTTAGACGGTGCATAAAGGTAGAAGGTGGTGACTTAACATAAAAGTAAAAGAAAGACTCTTCACAGAGGGAAGCAGTGATTGCAAGTTTTATAAACCTTCAAAAATTATGGTACTTACTAGCTTTGAGCTCTCATTGCCCCCATCATAGGCATCTTGAATGGTTAAATTAAATGCAAGAATGTTTACGAAGCATATGCTTGACAAATCATAAGTTGAAAACCTTGTGTCCCGTGAAGTATGAATACCCAAACCTCATGCTACTTGACTTAGGGTCCCAAGCAAGCTCTTGTCATTGTAAGTATATGTGTATCATCGAGAACCGCCAACGGGGTACCTCCGTGCCCGATGACATGAAACAAGCCCATATCAAAATAAAAGGACAAACAGACAATGAATACCTCGGCATCTCTTTTATTTACCATTGGTATAGCTTTTTATTTTGAGATGTGTCGTCGAATGTCCACTATAGGCATGCTGTAAATTTCCACCATGAATTATGCATGGCTTAGATTAGCGGCCCAGGCATTTCTCTAACACATATAAAAACTCCATGATCCCGCAAGATTCCCAACTTGTTTCACATCGCGAGTATCCATAAACAAAAGATCACGATATCAACTCAAATAAGAAGTGCAATGTTGAAAGCTTACCCCATGACGGCATGGTTTGGCTAATTTCCAACTTACAACTTGCAAGCATAACGTCAACCTAAAAAAGCCACAATGTCAAATTTATTAAAAATGAAAAAAGTAAAGTGTGCCATCAGGTTCGTGAGAGCTTTACTGACTAATTTTCACATAACACCAAAAGAGTTTAATTCGAAGGATAGATAAAAGCAAGTCGAATGTACTTTGGAATAGCAAATTGCTAATAGGTATGTATGGTGGACACATTGAAATAATTTGGTTTTTAGGAGTTGGATGCACGAGTAGAGCTCATACTCAGTACAAAATGAGGGCTAGCAAAAGACTGGGAGCGACCAACTAAGAGAGCAAAAATGGCCATAATCATGCAAAGCGACAAAGCAACATTAAGAGAAGCATAAAATGACATCAAAAACTAAATGATCATAGAGGCTATAGGTGACTTATTTTTTAGTCAACATGTGTAAGCATGCGCCAAGTCAACCCAATTAAAGCATCAAAGGAGAAAACCAAATAAATGCTTCCACATAATAAAACAATGCATGATTTTTTCAAAGGCTCATTAAGCAATCTTAGTCATTTGAGACAAGTCATGCTACAGAAAAAATCACTAAGCATACTATCAAAACGACATCAAGCATGGCATGCAAAAGCTAAGCCGCAGTCTAAACAAGCTCCTTTTTGTACCACTTTTTTGCATGAAACTTTTCTCCTTTCCAACACCATTCAAACCTTTTTGAAACAACTCTTTTGAGCAAAACCAACATAGACCAATGGTCTAAATACACCTTGATGCAAATATATAACAAGATCTGATCAAAAATTAAGGCGAAAAACAAAAGCTAAACTCAGTAGTAGAAAAAAGAACACTCGTTGAACGATAAGAGTAAAAACTAGAGTGTTCTTGGCAATGAAAAACGGAGTATGTCTCCCTCCGAACCAACATGATGTGATCCAACCATTTATTTCAGCAAACAAAACAAAAGAAATTGAAAGCAAAAACAACTGACGCTCCAAGAAATACGCATAGTGCATGAAGCAATAAAAATATAGTGTGTTGAAAGGTGACCTGATTTTTGCCGATGAAGAAGGGGTGCCTCGGGGCATCCCCAAGCTTAGACGCTTGTACTTCTTGGATATTTCTTCGGGTGCATGGGCATCCCCAAGCTTGAGCTTTTGTCCATTCTTCATCTCATCTCATCATTCTCCAATTCCTACACTTAAAAACTTCCTTCATACAAAACTCAACACAATTCTATTAGCAATATTAGCATAAGCATAATAGTAAATCAACCCTTTTTGGTTCAGGTTTCAACTCAAAAACACCACATATAAAGCATATACTACTGTAGCAACTTCCCAAAAGTTCCGTGATCAAAATAACTCAAAAAGAAAGCGATCGAGAGGTAAACACAAATAGTGGTAGAAATCTGTCAAAACAGAACAGCTGACAAAGGTCGATTTTTTTGAGGACCTTCTGTTGCTCAAATCGAAAAGTGCAAAACTAATGAAAGTTTGGATATAAACTGGGGCATATGCACAAGAAATTGCAGGTCAAAAATATATTCTGAGAATATTCACGAATTTTTACGGTGCAGCACCGAAATCTGTTTTAGGACAGCAACTTCCCCAAATCTTACCTCCCTTACATTAGAGGTTTCTCTTGGCACAACAACAAAATAAAAAGGATAAGGAGCGGTTATTACAGTAGTAATAACTTCCAAGACTCAAATAAAAGAAAAAGAACTGAAAGTAAAACAATGGGTTATCTCCCAAGAGTGCTTTTCTTTAA
The DNA here is from genome assembly GCA_007115705.1 of Dactylis glomerata. Lineage (NCBI taxonomy): Eukaryota > Viridiplantae > Streptophyta > Magnoliopsida > Poales > Poaceae > Dactylis > Dactylis glomerata. The sequence continues at coordinate 1,506,170 of QXEO01000087.1, forward strand.
CGCCTTTGAGCTAGGCGAATTAGTTTCCAAAGATGCTCATGTAGGCGCCATAAAAGAGCTTAAGGCAAAGGTGCTATATAAGAACTTGAAGCAAGAGATAGCATCAAAAAGCAAATATGAAACACATTTAAATCTAAACCACTTCCTATGAAAAATAGTCTTGTAAAGAGACAAGTCATGAAAGCGCAAAGCGAAAAGCATAGGAAGGCAAAACAAGTACAACTTCAAGAATTCCAACAAAAAGAGGGAAAACTCAATATTGTTGAGATCCATCAAACCATGTTTCCCTCTATCATAATAACTTTCAGTAGCATCATGAATAGAATTAACAATATAACTATCACATAAAACATCCCTATCATGAGCCACATGCATAAAAGAATTAATACTCCCAACATGAACATAATTTTTAACAATCTTTGTAGGAGTAAAGTCAACAGAATAATTATTCTGATCACCATAATCATAAAAAACAGGAGGCATATTGTAATCATAACTAATTTTCTCCTCAAAAGTAGGTGAACTAAAAATATTATAATAATCATCGTAACCATCATAAACTAGAGGTTTAGTATCATCATAAGCTATAGAATAGCTATCTTGCAAAGCATATTTATCAAACATATCATCATAGGAAGGAACATGGATAGTACTAATGGTGTGTAACATCCCAATTTTTGGGAAATAATTTATAAAAATCTTGCACATGAAATCATACATCATTTCATGCATTCTTTCACTTTGCATTACACACTTTTTCAAGTTATTGTTGCTTTGTTCTTTTGAATCAAACCTTCCATGTGTGTTTAATAACAGAGAGGAAGTTTTATAGTTTGCAAAAACTGGCTTGAATCAAATCAGAGGTTTTGTAAAAGTTTTCAAACCAAAAATCAAAAGAAAATAGAAAAGAAAAGAGAAAGAAAATTGGAAAAGATTAAAAGGCTGTGGGGCAGCACTTCGGCCTGGCTACCAAAATGGCCCACGGCCCACTATTCCCTCTCCCCGAACCGGTACCGATTCTCAGCTTCCTGCCGCTGACGGGAGGGCCCCACTTGTCATCCCTCCCGGAGAGTTCGGGACGAACACGTCGCGCACCGGGAAGATCTCCGTGTTAACCCTCTAGATCGTTTTCGATTCTTGCCCCTCATCCACGCCAAGCCCGCCTACTTAAACCCCCTCCTCGTCCGCACTCGCCCACCCAAAACCCTAGCCAGAATCCACCGCCAGGCTGCCGAGATCAAAGCCGCTGCGCCGCCACTGTTAACCGAGGACGTCGAGGAATAACCGTAAGCTCTGGCCTCCTCTCGATCTTCCTTTGCAACACACTCCTTTACCTTAAACACGCGCACCTCTCTGACTTGTTATCAGCCTCGGTTGTGCACCAAAACATCAATATAGTGAACGTCCGGATCTCATCGTCCGCCAGATGAAACTTCGGCTAGCGATTGCCAAAGGCCCCGTGCACCTCAACCTGTCAGATCTCGCCACCGGCTCTGCCTCGTCCTCCAGAATCTCCGGTATGAGCCTCGTTTCCCAGATCTGCCCCTGCTCGTCGCACTTCTCCGTGCTCTACACGACATGGCCTCGGCCTAATCTCCAGCCGCCCTTTGCCACCGTTGCAGGAAATCCTCAAGATCGTCGACCACACCTTCAGACTCGCCGCGACCTCCTGAACACCGTCAAGTATGCCAACGCCGTTGAGAACCACCGGAACCACCTCGTCGACGATTTCCAGTGCGCCAGGACCTCGCCGTCGACGCCCACGGTGAGCTCCTCTCTCTCCTTCTCCAGTGTCCGTCGGATCTTAGATCTAGGGCTCTGATTAGATGACTTATCGAAGGGGTATGCTTGGATTCGGCGCATCGATTTCCACTTAGATCCAGCGGTGCCTATTCACGATCCGAACGAAACGGTATCATCCAATCAGAAGGCGCCGCATGTCGACTTCTGATTTAACCCAATTCTATTTTCGTTTCAAAATATCAGATTGATGCTCAAACTTCAAAAATTCATATCTTAAGTTCTGTATGTCCAAATTTAGCAAACTTTGCGTCTGTGGTTTCAGAAAAATGTGTAGATTCTATTTCCAGCATCAAAAACTCCTATAGTATCTGTTTTATATAGTGATTTGCTGCAAGCTTTATTTATGTGTTTATGCTATTATAAAATAGTTGTAAATTTTATTTTTCAGTAGACTCTTTTGCTTTTGGACTATTTGGAACCTCCCAGTACTGTAGCATGGCCAGAATATTTTTAGTAACTTTTATATTACTTTTGTAGCTTTAGTTTGTTTATTTGTTCTATGTGTGTGATGATGATGATTTGAGCTTTATAATTAACTCTAAAATTTTGATCATGTCATCATGCATGTAGTCAACAGCCAGAGAACCTGTTAAGTGTCCATGAGTTGTTTAAAACACATTTGCATGCATACTTTTCCTTTCATGATTTTTTTGTGATTGATGTGCTTATGGTGCTATATTTTATGTGTAGATTGTGCTGAGTGCAACGAGTGCCTTTGTGACGAGTGCACCAACTCTTCTCCTCACCAAGGCAAGTGTCACCATGTTTCCCTTGTCCTACAGAAGTTTTTGTCACTTGTAGATTTTCTAGTAGAAGATGCATGTGTAGGTGTTTTTATGAATCCTTGTCTTAGCTTGCTAGTTTTATGCTAAGTTTTTGTCTAGCTTTGCCTAGCTTTGCATCTCCTAGTAGAATTGCTGCTGCTGTAGGACTTTGCTTTTGCACTTTTTGTGGGAAGGGTTAACATATATTTTTGGCTAAGTGTTGAAAACCTTGTTTTGCAAAAACTAAGAAAACAACTAAGTTAATGAATCACCTGGGTGGATGTGGCTTTGATTGGGTTATGTTGAGTGGTTCCCTGGGGTCATGTCGTCGAACCTCTGAACCACCAGGTGTATCTCACTTGTGGATGGCCACCCAGGAGCAAAGAGATTGGAGACGTTCAAGTCATGAAGCTTCTAGTGCAACCACAAGACATATGGGCTCTGTCTTGGTCAACTAAGCTGCAAGAACTCAAGCCAGGCGGACAGAGGATGGTAGATGTTGGTAGGATGGAACGCGTCCGTTTGGTCTGAGGGAATGCTTCTGAAAGGCCTCGTCTTAGTTTTCACTTGGCCATTTGAGGCAAAATTAGTCTCATGGCAAAACAGGTTAACTAAGTCTTGTGGGAAAAGTGCAACACCTCTGCAGCGTGTTTAGAACTAAGCACTTAGCCGTGTCCCCGGTTATGGACAACTTTGACTGACATGATGTTGAAGCCATTCAAGAATCTCCTCACCCCAATTTCTCTAAGTTAAAACTTGATGGGTAAACTTGGGTAGAAAAGGTCCTTCTGGACAAAATTTTGCTAAGGAAAAATTGAGTTTTACAAAGATACGAAAAAGCTTGCTTTTGCTAAGTCAAACTCCACCTGGCCAAATAGCATATAAGTGTTGGTGCCATTGAGTCCACCAAAGTGACATCTTGCCAATACATTCAAAGTATTGACCCTCCGTGGCTGCAACGTATCATGTTGCAGGTGGCTACTAAGAAGATTGAAGGTTGTTGCGCTACGGTCACGAGTCTTCATCCAACACGTCTGCCTGCGGAGCTATGAAGAAAGAAGACTTGTACTTTATTTACTTAGTCATTTTCTAGAGTTGTAATAAGTTTGCGGCTTTGTGCCTTATTGAGTTGTAAAATACTATGTTATTTGTGGATCAAGCATTGTAATAAAGACCTTTGTATTCTTGGTATTTCATCTTATAATTGTGTGTGCTAGCAGTCAATCCGGGACTAGCACAAATAAAGCACAGGTACGCTACAGATGGTATCAGAGCAAAGTGTTGCCCTTAGGTTCGTGACCCTAGGATTGGATGAAAACCCTTAGGAAAATTTAGGAGTTGCTCTTGTTCTCTTTGATACTAACACTTAGAAATAGTTTTGACTTCTCTAAGTTAGAAATCTCTTTAACTTTTGTTCAGCGCCTTTGTTAAGTTCTTTTCTCTTTTGACTTACTAACTTGTCATGTTCCAACGTAAAGATGTCAACCTTCCGCATCACCAAGCCCGACAATTTCAAGAACTACAGCTTCGGAGAGCGCCTCATCGACATCGTCACTGCCTTGTCCCTGCCTACCCCGTTCATCAGAGGGGGCGAGATGACCAAGTTTCACAAGAAGGGCGTCTAGGTCATCCACATCACGCAGCCAGGGCGCGAGACAGAGCCGAAGACTGAAAAGATCAAGTTCAAGACCTTCCACACCAACAAGAAAATAGACGCCCAACTCCTCATGCAAGAACTGATAGCACGCCTCTATGGACGTCACTTCTTCGAGCTTCAGAACCACTACTCCCACTCCTATGGCCGATGCGATGAGGAGGGCATGGTCATCGGGCTATCTGACAACGAACAAGACCCCATGTGCACTCACCTCGCCGAGTCTTCGAGTCTTGATCCAACACGTCTGCCTGCGGAGCTATGAAGAAAGAAGACTTGTAGTATATTTACTTAGTCATTTTTTAGAGTTGTAATAAGTTTGTGGCTTTGTGCCTTATTGAGTTGTAAAAGACTATGTTATTTGTGGATCAAGCATTGTAATAAAGACCTTTGTATTCTTGGTATTTCATCTTTTAACTGTGTGTGCTAGCAGTCGATCCGGGACTAGCACAAATAAAGCACAGGTACGCTACATGGTGCAACAATTATTAACCTCATAATTTTCAGAATTGGTACCAAAAATATTTTCAATATCGAAAGTAGAGTGCTTTTCCCAATCATGATCACTAACATAGATAACAGGCATAAGAACATCATCAAGATCAGAATTATCATAATCTATAATAGGAGCAACATGCTTAGGGGAAGATACCGTCTCCTCTCTCCTTTTACTCCTCTTCTTCTTCTTCTTCTTCTTCTTACTCTTCTTACTCTCTCCTTTAGGAGGGAGAGGCTTGAAAGGCATCTTCTCCACATAATCTGGTTTACTGACAGAAACAACAGAAGAAACTTTGGAGGATTCCTCCTCTCTATTAATAAGATGGAAACATCTGTTAGTCCTATCATAGCTTGGCAAAACATCATGTTTTATAACATTTTGTATGTAAATATTTGCGGGGCAATCTTTAACACAATAAAGACGACAACGCTGCAGGATGCTAATATTTTTTTAAACGCTCATATCTACCAAAGAAGTTTTTCTAGATAACTCTTCATACCCCAAAAAAAAGTAAGCTCATCATGCTGATTGAGAGTGATCTTGTCATCGCAATACAAACTTGCGGTACTCATTCGATTAGAAAGGTCACTATTATGGCCTGAGCATTGAAAATTAAAATGACAGTTATCATCACAAAGTTCACAAATAAAGGGATAAAGCCCAGAAACCTTTTTACCAAGCTCATCTAGAGCCTTATCCCACATTTGGGTTTCTTCATTCCTGTGGTGGATACAATAATCTTATTTGTTGTGACTCTGTTCACAAGGTCTAAGTACTCCACAAAAATTAACATGCTTATAAGAAGTAGTACTTTTAGAAGTTTGAGCATGTTTATTGCAATCATCAATAGCAATGTCACTTTCTATGCAAGTGTCTTTAAAAGGTTCATGATATACATCCCCATTTCATTTGGGAACATTAATATGGGAAGCAAAGGCTCTAAAACAATCAACCATAATTCGAGGATCAAGCCCATATTTAGCACTAAGCTCTTGAAATTTAGCAGTTTCAGCGAAAGACTTAATGCAATCATACTCGTAATTTATACTTGATCCTTTACCTTTGTTGCTATCCCAATCTTCGATATTGATTTGAATTGTTTCAAGCAGTCCCACTTGGTGTCAACCTCCTTGCTTGTGAAAGACCCATCAAAGCATGCATCTAGATAGTCCTTGTAATATCCTGAAAGCCTTGCATAAAAATTATTAATAATAATATTACGGAGAAGCTCATGAATAGGACATTTGAGCATTAGTGACTTCAATCTTCCCCATGCTTGGGCAATGCTTTCTCCCTCATGCGGATGAAAATTATAAATATAATTCCTATCTTTATAAACCTCACTAGAAGGATAGAATTTAGAATAAAAGAGAGGTACAATTTCCTCCCAGTCAACAAGTCCGCCATCCTTTAGTGTTTTATACCATTCCGTAGCTCTACCCTCCAGTGATAAAGAAAATAGCTTTCTCTTAACTTGGTTCATCGAAATACCTGCACACTTGAACAACTCGCATAATTCATGTATAAAGAGCAAATGATCACCGGGATGGATAGTTCCATCTCCTAAATAGCAGTTATTCATAGCACGTTCAACAATTTTCGTAGGTATTTTAAAAGGATGAGGAGCATAAGCATCATTAGAGTCATCACACATGGGAGATAAAATATCATCAGAGCAAATTTTCTCCATTAAAGCCAGGGAACTAAAAATATCATGCTTAACAAAACCAGCTTCCCCAAGCTTAGACTTTTCTATAGCATTAGCAATAACGGTGTTCAAAGCATTCATACTAACAACACTATTAGCATGCAAATTAAGCTCCAAAGGTTTTTCAATTTTCTCTTCAAACACTTCATATCCTAACTTAGGAAAAATACTATAGAACTCTTTGCTTTCCATTAAGCCTAACTAGTGAAAATAAAAACAAGAAACAAAAAGATATAATTAAAGAATCTAAAGGAAATAACTTCGAGCACTCACCGGCGACTAAAAGACTTAGTAACCAGAGGATGTGAGTACCTTTTACCTTACCTCCCCGGCAACGGCGCCAGAAAAGAGCTGGATGTCTATGCACGCGTCTGTTCTTGTAGACAGTGTTGGGCCTCCAAGTGCAGAGGTTTGTAGAGCAGCAGCAAGTTTCCCTTAAGTGGATCACCCAAGGTTTATCGAACTCAGGGAGGAAGAGGTCAAAGCTATCCCTCTCAAGCAACCCTGCAATTACGATACAGAAAGTCTCTTGTGTCCCCAACACACCCAATACACTTGTCAGATGTATAGGTGCACTAGTTCGGCGAAGAGATAGTGAAATACAAGTAGTAGTGATGATTATAAGTAGTAAATATAATCTGAAATAAATATTGCTGCGAGCAAACATGTAACAAAACTGAATATAAATGGTATTCAATGCTTGGAAACAAGGCCTAGGGATCATACTTTCACTAGTGGACACACTCCCAACAAATATAACATAATTGAACCAATAGATACTAACTTTAATATGCAACTCAAAACAATTCTCCAATGAAAAACGAACACTAATCATGCGTAGGGCTACGAAGCACTCCTCAAAGTTTGCATGTACCCAAACTAGATTGTCCCACACTGTCACCGTGAACGCACCAGATGGTTCCAACAAACACCAACAATTCATAGAGACATTAACCAAAAAGACACACATAATGCGCACACTAGTCACCTTCACATCATGATACAAGGTGTCTCCGGAGATTACAATAATAAAGCACGGGAGTAGCATAATATCTGAATAATAGTATCTACCAATTCAACTAGATACAAAGCTCACGATCACATAAAGATCACATCATGGGAGAGAGAAATGAACCACATAGCTACCGGTAGAGCCCTTAGCCCCAGGGTAGAACTACTCCCTCCTCATCATCGAAGGCAGCAACGGCGATGGAGATAGCGGTGAGGTCGATGGAGACGGTGGAGACGACGATGGAGACCGATGGAGATGGCTCCGGGGGCACTTCCCCGTCCCGGCAGTGTGCCGGAACAGAGACTTCTGTCCCCCGAAATTCGTTGGTGGCGGCAGCGGAGCTGCGGAACTATTCTAGAAATTTCGCCGACTATTTGAGGGTTTTCCGTCTCGAAGCTTTTTATAGGCGAAAGGGCATCGTTAGAGGTGGATCTCGGTGGTCTCACCACCAGGGGCGTGGCCAGGAGGTGGGGGCGTGCCACCCTATGGTGAGCCTGCCCTCTGGCCCCCTCCGACTCTCTTTCAGTCCTCGTCCTGCGTCCGGGAAAAATAGGAGTTTCGGTGGTTGTTTCGTCCAATTCTGAGAATATTTCCTGTGTAGCTTTTCTAAAACACAAAAATAGCAGAAAACAGAGAACTGACACGGTGGAATCTTGTCAATAGGTTAGTTCCGGAAATCGCATAAAAATGCCATGAAGTGTAAATAAAACAAGAAGCAAATGGTGTAAAACAAGCATGGAGCATAAAAAATTATAGATACGTTTGAGATGTATCAATGCTTCATCACTTGATATTACTTGATTTCCACTTTCTACGCCTAGCTCAATGACGTTAAAGAAAAGCACTCTTGGGAGATAACCCAATGTTTTCTTTTCAGTACTTTTTCTTTTATTTGAGTCTTGGAAGTTATTACTACTGTAATGACCTCTCCTTATTACAGATTTCTGCGCTGCACCATAAAACTTTGTGAGAATTCTCAGAATATCTTTTTGGTCTGCGATTTCTTGTGCGCATGCCCCAGGTTATTTCCAAACTTTTTTTAGTTTTGCACTTTTCGATTTGAGCAACAGAAGGTCCTCGAAAAAATCGATCTTTGTCAGCTGATCTATTTTGATAGATTCTGCCACTATTTGTGTTTGCCTCTCGATCACTTTCTTTTTGAGTTCTTTTGATCACGGAACTTTTGAGGAAGTTGCTACAGTAACTTATGCTTTAACGGATGGTATATTTGAGTTTTAAACTGAACCAAAAGGGTAGATTTATTATCATGCTTATACTAATGTTGTTAATAGAATTGTGTGAAGTTTTGTATGAAGGAAGTTTTCAAGTGTAGGGAATAGATAGTGATGAGATGAGATGAAGTATGGACAAAAGCTCAAGCTTGGGGATGCCCATGTAACCCCAAGAAATATCCAAGAGGTACAAGCGTCAAAGCTTGGGGATGCCCCCGAGGCACCCCTTCTTCATCGGCAAAAATCAGGTCACCTTTCAAGACACTATATTTTTATTGCTTCATGTACTATGCGTCTTTCTTAGAGCGTCTTTACTTCCACTTTCAGTTTTATTTTGTTTTGTTTGCTTCAATAAATGGTTGGACCCCAACAAATTTCTTTTGGAGAAGACACACTCTGTTTTTCATTGCTAAGAACACTCTAGTTTTCACTCTTATCGTTCCACGAGTGTTCTCTTTTTCTAGAACTGCGTTTAGCTTTCATTTTTCGCCTTGATTTTTGTTCAGATCTTGTTATATCTTTGCATCAAGGTGTATTTAGGCCACTGGTCTATGTTGGTTTTCATCAAAAGAGTTATCTCAAAAAGGTTTGAATGGTGTTGGAAAAGAGAAAAAAGTTTCATGACTATAGTGGTACAAATGGGAGCTTGTTTAGGCTGCGGCTTAGACTTTTGCATGTCATGCTTGATGTCATTTTGATATTATGCTTAGTAGTTTTTGCTATAGCATGACTTGTCTCAAATGACTGAGATTGCTTAATGAGCCTTTGAAAAAATCATGCGTTGTTTTTGTTATATGGGAGCATGTTATTGTGGTTTTCTCCTTTGATGCTTTATTTGGGTTGACTTGGTGCATGCATACATCATAGTCCAGGACACCCATCTAGATACCATTAACCCTGTCGAGATCTTGAATGGAAGGAAAGTTAACCAAGAATGATGAAGCATCATGAGATAAAGCCTCCCACTTCCATTGTAAATTAAGAGGGCAAATTCTTGCCATCACAGCCTCAATCGCAGTCGATGGAAGAACAGCTCCTGTTATGGAGACTTTTGCAACCGGTGCATTTTTAGGCCTCAGATTCCCTTCAAAAACACTGTTGGGTAGCTGCAAAAAATGGTTTACTCAGTACCATTACCTGTAACAAAAGCAGATGGCCTCGGAAGCTTCAGAGTGGGGCAGCGAACCGTAGATGTGAGCTGCATTATTACAAATGAGGTAGTAGTGCTGGGCTGTGCAATTATTTGTAGCACGAGTATCCACTGCACACTTCCAACATTTTCCCATCTTCTTGGGCTTCATCGGCACCACTGTTGAAGATAAAACCTGAGCATCCCCGGCAGGAACATGAGTCGTCATAGCCATCTGGGTTGACGAAGGTACCACAGGAGGAACTGACATCACAGAGCTAGCTAATGGAGCCTGAGCAGGGGCAATATATGGCATCATCGGCTACATTGGAAACTGCGGAGGTGCTTCGCCCGGCTGCTGATTCTGAGCTGGCTTCTTCTTCTTCCACTTAGGACGCACAACACCGGTCGCCCCCGGCTGTGCCGGCAAGGCTACCGAAGGCTGCCCCTGAGGCGGGATCGAGGGACTGGGCATAAACTGCGAACCCTGCTGCACGTACTAAAAGGGCATCGCCTGGAACTGCTGAAACTGCGGAGCGAACTACGCATGGCTGAAAGAAAAGAAAATGTAAAAAAACTAAGGGGATCGACCCAGAGCAATGAAGAAGTGGCAATCACAAATCAGAGCACGATCTAGCAGGATGCGAGAAAGATTGATTTGGTTCAGCGGAATCGATTTCCTCCTTCCTTGGACTAGTAATCAAGCTTGTGCACACACTTATCAATCTAAACTATAATATTGGAGTTGGTGGTGAAGCCACTTTTCAACATACATCTTTTGATTTCTGATTCTATTCCTAACGAAAAAAGGTAGGTCTTCTCTCCTTATTTATTAATGATTAATTAGGGGATGTAAATTATCCTTTTTGCCTTACGGTTTGCATGGCTCTTAAACAAAATAGATTTTGCCCACAACCGCATAAACGGCCTATTAATGTTGGGGAGAATAAGTGGCATATATACATACGGAGGAGCTTTATTTTAGGAGAAGAATAGCGCCTATTTAAATGGGCTACTCCCTCTAGACCGATTTATAAGGCTAATTTATCTTTACTATTAAATGGTAGTTGGTGATGGTACATTGTTTGATCAAATAATGGATTTGCCACTCCCTCAAATCTATGGGGCAGTTTGGAGATTCAACACCACAGAGGTATGGAGGAGGTCCTCCGGCATCCAGGATGTGCAAGAACCCTCGGTGCTCAGAAATGGGGAGTGGCGACCAGGATGAAGGAACTTGGGCTGGTGGATGCGAAAGGAGACCGGGGATTGGCGGAGGCATCTGTAGCTGGCGGTGCCGCAAGGGGATCGGGGGCTGGCGGTGGCGCAAGGGGACCGTGGACTGACAGAGTGTAACATCCGGACATATAGGAACCAGGGAAGGGGTAGATTTATGATTGTAGTTTTGCAATTCAGTTTTTCAAAAGGGTGGATTTTCAAAAACTTATTTTGTAAGGGTTCAAATGGTGAAGTTTGACTAGAGGTCATATTTAATCTCTAGAATTTCAATCAAATTTAAAATCTAAAATTTTGAACTTAACAAAATATGGGGGATAATTATTATAGACAACACATTTCACTAAAAGGAAGTATATCACTTCAATAACAAACTTTGGTGATCAAAGTAATTGATTGAGTTCAAATTCAAAATTTGATTTTAAATTGAATTTAAAATAAGTATTTAAGGTCAAATTCAAATATTCATAACAAATTATAGAAAAAATCATAAAAACATTAAAGAAGTTGCATATGAAAGCTAAAAAGAATCTTTATTGCATAGGATCATACATATGTACATTTACATACCACAAAGTGGTCAAATTATGAAAATCTGAAATAAAAAGAAAAAACCCTAGACTACACCTATCTACCTTGATCTTCTTCTTCTTCTTCTTCTTTTTTCTTCACCTACAATCAGAGAAACTAAAGAACTTTTTGTTATAGTTAAAATGTTGGTTTGACCTAGGGTCAACCATTTTATTTGGAATCCATTTTTATCATGAACCAGAAACTAGTTCTGGACTTGAACAGCTAGGGCATGCAAACAAATAAGAATCAAGTATCTAAGTTTGAGATAGAAACAGAATAGCAACAACAAGAATATAACAAGTAGGTCAGCTAGATGACCATGTTAAATCTAGGAAATACTTGAGACAAAAGAATGACAGTAGATAAAGCCACAGTAGCATTTAGAATATTTCCAACAGAGAAAATATAGAGCAATGAACCAAAGCTTCGGAAAAGTACCCTAGCCAGGATTCAATAATAAAGCAAACTCAATGAATTTTAGCCAGACATTATAAGAGCAGGAACTTGCTAATCAATATTAGCAAGTGATTAGCACGAGGCTAAGCCAGAGACCAAAACCAGCAGCACATTAGCAACTAAAGGTGGACATCATCTCAAAAAGTATGAACTTAGTAATCAGAAACTAATATTTAGCAAGCTAATTAGGGAAATAAATGTAAAATTCACCATGAGTAACAGATTCATAAACATGAAAATCATGAATCTGGGTTAGAATCCAACATAGAGTGGCGGTTCAGAACAGTGCACAAGCACCTTAGTCACCAAATGCATGTAAATAGGTGTCAGCACCACAGTGATTGGTCAACCCTATAAATACCCTCTTCTTCCCCATGAATTCACTCACAATTTTCTCAGAGCAAGCTCATAAGAACACCTTGAGGCCAGAGGCTAGAGGTTAAGAGCAAAAGCTCATAGAATCTTCCAAGCCAGAGGCTGGGAGTGAGAAAAGGAGCAAGCTCACCATTGGCGAGTAGCCCAAACCACAACTTGCACACTAGTAGGTAGGAGAAGGACCAGAGCAAGGAGGTGCTGCTCAAATTGAACCAAGGCAGAGAAGTACTACCCAAGATCAAGGTCATTTTCATCAAGGCAGAGAAGTGCTACCCAATCTTCACCAAGCATACTTTGGAAACTCCAAAGGTTGTATACTAGGATTTATATTAGCAGAGAGGGAGTGATAACACACACTTGGCAAGCTTACTGTGTAGCCCCATGAAAATGAGGAACATCACAGCCATGCCACGCTCAAAGAGCATAACCATTAGGATATTATGTGTGAGCTCAAGAAAGAAGATGAAGTGGAAATCACTGAAAGTGATCACTTGCTTCCTAATCTTCTTATTCTACACACCTACACTGTCACATCCCAAAATTTTCCAAATTTTGGAATGTGAAATTTAATTTTAATTAGAGGCTTGCTTGATGGTTTTGGATTAAAAATTCACAAAGATTTGAAACTTTTAAGCTTGATCTAAAAATTTATTTCCAAATCTTGCATTTGGGTGCCATCATATCACTCATATGCATTTCATATTTTCTTTTAAAAATTTCATTTTCAAACCCTTCATCAGCCCTAGTGGCATTCTTGCAATAAGATTGATCTTTGATTGATTTATTTATTTGGCTTTAATATCTCCTATGGTCCTCTATTGCATATAATAATTTTAAAAATTTACCTGGTATTTAATTCAGCCATATTTGTTTATTCTTTGAAAAGCATTGTTGAAAAGAAGAAATAAAAAGGAAAAACATTTTAAAGAAAAAAGAATTCTCAAGCCAATAGGGCCAACCCGGACAAAACTAGCCCAGCTAGCCCTTTCCCCTCTCTTTTTTTTCTGACAGGCAGAACCTGCCTGTAAGAGGCGCCCTCAACCTCCATCCGATCTCCCCGGACACGACTGCCCATATCGCCCACTTCCGCCACTCCCCCTGGCAACAACGGCCACTCTGAGCCCCCCTTCAAGTCCTCTCGCTCCCCTCTTCCTTCTCCCCTCTTTTTCCCCACCCGAGACGCCGCCAGGCTGGTGAATTTGCTCGCGGGAGCTCCGCAGTGCCGCCGTCATGCGAGCTCGATTCCGGTGCCACCAGGTGAGCCCGCCGCCTCATTTAGCTCGCGACAGACTCCCCTTGCGATGGCGCATCGCCTGATTGTAACATCCCAAGATTTTATCAAATTTTGGGGGAAATTTTTTGTTTTGTTTTGCTTGAGATGATTGGAAATTCACAGGGATTGAAATTTTTTTGAGTCTGTTTGAAAGCTTTATTTGAAAACTATTTTAAACTTTCTATTATTTTCTTGAAGAACTTCTTTGAGAAAGGTCAAGTATCAAAATACTATTTTGTGTTTATTCAAACCTATGCAAGCTATCTTGCAAAGGGGTATTTACAAAATGATTTATAAAGTTTTCTATGCCAAAGGAATGTTTGAAAAATATATTTCAAAAACTATTTTTGTAAAGTTTATCCTCTTATTTTAAAAGGATTATTTCAAAATCCTATTTCTACTTGGTCTATGCAAATAAGCCCTTTGTCTAAATTATAGAGTTTTAATTGGAAATTTGCTTTAATTATAAAAAAACATGTTTGTTACTATTCTGGATTGTTGTCTTGAATTTTAGAAACTTTACAAAGTTGGTTTGAAGCAATTTGAACGAAATTTGCAAAAGTTATTAAAGAAATAAGAAAAAAGAAAAGAAAAAGAAGAAAACAAAATAAAAATGGAAAAGGGCCGAGGCAACTCTTTCGGCCCAGACAGGAAACCAGCCCGCAGCCCAGGTAGATAACCGAACCGGTATCTCCCTCTCTCTCTCTCCCTTCTCCCACTGACGGTGGAGCCCACCTGCCAGCCTGACGCCCTGGACCCACCTGTCGCCTTCATCCCCTCCAACGGTTTCTTCCTTCACTGGAAACCGTCGCCGGCGAGATTTTCGCCCCGGCTTCAATGCTTGCCCGTTTCTTCCCCGCGCCACACCTATAAGTAGCCCTCGACTCCCTCTCCATTTCCCCCTTCATCCCCCTGCAGATTGTGCCGCCAGGCCGGCGAATTTTATCACCGGAGTCCGCCACTGCCTCGGTCATCGCCGGACGATTCCGACGTCGACAGTGAGCCCCCGTCCTCCTTCTCTCTTCTATTCTCTCTATCTTGCCCTGGTTCATCCCCCTGACCACTTCTCCTCATCCAAATTGTTGCAGAACAACGTCATCGACCAGCGGCCGAAGCTCACCGCCGCCAATAGCCGCTCCAGCCGCGCCTTCACCCCGCAGCAAGAATCAATCGGCATCCCCGATCACACCATCATCATCATCGCCTCATCGAGCTGTTCACCATCCGAGATTTCTCCAGTGCCAGAGACCACCGGAGCTCGCCGGAGATCAACCACCAGTGCGCCTCGCTGGATTTGCTCGCCGGAACCCTAGCTTCAGCCGGTAAACCTCCTCCCCTTAAATCTCATCCGTTAGATCTCGATCTAATGATCCTAACAGATCCACTTAACTGAACCGGTACAGATAGATCTAAACCACCCAATCCACTTTAGATCCTATGGCTCAGAAGCTTGATCCAGGCGAACCGGTACGGGCCAACGAAAAACAGCCACGTGGCCTGCCTGTGTTCGAACAGAATTCAAATAGAAATTCGAAGCCAGATTTAATCCAAATCTTTGGAAATTCATATCTTTTGATCCCTGCATCCAAAAATAGCAAATAATATACCGTTGGAATCCTTAGGAAATATAGAATCCAGTAGTACAATAATATATTATATTTTATGGGTTCAATTTGAAACTATTTTCGAATTGGAATCAAACTCTCTGTTAGCTTGTTTAATTCATATCTTTTGTTCTGTTAATCCAAAAATTACAAATTTGTAGTCTCTGAAATCCTCTGATCTTGTAGAACATCATAGATTCAAGAAATTTCAAAGTTGATACATGCACACACTTTGTGCATTCAAATTTGTCCAAATCACTATTTTGGTGATAATTCAAATTCTATAACTTATTTTAGAATGATTCCAATTGCAGTAGCTTTGTGTTACTGTCCTCTATCCAGTAGCATCACTGTCCAAATTAATTGAACCACTTCGCAATTATTCAAATTCTAACATGAGGATTTGAGTAATTTCCACTATAGGAATAAAACTATTTCTTTTAGCAATGTTCCTTTCTAATTTAGTGAATCCTATATTCATACCTAGTCATCAATGTTATCTAAACAACATCTTGATCAAGATCATATTCACTTAGACCTATCTTGTATAGTACCCACTTATTCAAATTACAAATGTGTCATTTGAGTAAAGTGTGATACTTTCAATCTTAGTTTCCACCTTTGCTACTATGGTATTGATCAAATCAACATCATAGTACTTAACCCAATCCCATTTACTCACTAGGAACCTTAAGCCTTGTTTTCAAACATCATCTATACATATCCATTACCTATAGCCTTTTATTCATGTCTACTCAATCTTAGCCTTGCATTGAACTATTCAATTTACATTTGAGTTAATTGAGTACTTCAATGTTATAAGAATCCTAGCCTAAGCTTAAGTGTAATATATACTATTTGAGAATAATTGTTGTCACACTTATTCAATAGTATTGCTATTGCACTATTTTCTCTTATGTGATTTACCCACACGAGATATTCCAAGATTCAATATGCTTTAATAAAGCATAAAGACCTCACTCATTAATTTTGTCTAATTCATATATATATATTCAAATTGCAATTGTGCTACTTGAGTAGAATATGAATTCATCTCAAACTTGGGTTCTATTAATGTGGAGTTGTTATAACCCGTACCATAGTATGTGTTATACACCATGTTGATCAATGAACCATTTGAGCCATGTCCTCAAATATCAATCATTCATACCCAATCCAATGCCTACTTAGTTTTGTTCACGTGTATTGAACTATTCAACTTGCAATTGTGCTAATTGAGTAGTTCAGGCATTCTTAAAACCTAGCCTAGTTCCTAAGTGCAGTAGATACTATTCAAGAGTAATTATTGTCACATTTACTCAATAGTATGGTGGTGCACTATTTGACACTTGTGTGATGTAGTTCACATGAGTTATCCCAAGTTTCATTCATGCTTTGTTAAAGCATAAAAACTTCATCAATTTTATTATGCCTAGTCCATTTCTCTCTCAAATCATATTGATCTTTCCCAAACTAAGCTCTCAAATTCATATCTCACAAATCATGACCCTTTGCCATATCTTTCTTGTCATAACATATCAATAAATCTAAATTGTTAAACAAACACTTTTCAATTGTTTGATTTGTTTGATTGTGTTGGTATGGTATGTTTATGGTATGCTATTTCTTGTGCTATAGTTTGTGCGAAGAGCTACGTGCTTAGTTGAGAGAAGTGAAATGTCGTGATCTTTAAAAAGGCAAGTGACACACATATCCCCTACCTATTTTTACTACTGCATTAGAGTGATTCAGTAGTATGCATGATAGGCGAAATGTTCAACTGTTTTATCAAATGCTTAGATCCTAGTAGTGTGTAGCTACCCTCAAACCCCCCTGTTAGGATGCTAAATACTTTGTAAAATATTGATGCCATGCTTTGATCACTTGTTAAAAGTGTTTTGTGAACAAATTAAGAACTTCAACTAAAATGAATCACCTGGGTGGATTGGTTTGATAAGAGGCGGTGATGGAGGTGACTTCTGGGGCACATGCCTCGTCGAGAGGATGTGGGCTCAGAATGTCACTCGGGATGGCCTCCCAGGAACAAAGAGGTTACTATGTCTTCCATGCTTAGAGTGCTTCCAGTGAAGCCTTATGACATTATGGGCTCTGTCTTGACTGATTAGATGTGAGAGTGCAACTTGTGTGCAAGAAGATAGCGGTAGCTGAATTATAGGTTGGGAACGGATCTTGCCAGTTAGTTGCCCTCTCCTCTAAAAGGTCTCGTTTCATTTTATGTATGGGCATAAAATGAATCGTAAGGTGAAAGTGCATAACCCTTGCAAGGTGTCAAAACTAATCGATTAGCCGAGTCCTCGGAATGGACAATTGAGTCTCTAGACATGGAATGTACGGAAGAATCTCATCACCGATTCTGAATGACTAAAATCTGTCTAGAAAACCTTAGGCAGAACTAAGGACCATGCACTCCGAGGGGTGGTGGTTCCTGAGGTTCCAACTTTGTTGAGTTTCGCCCAGAACTACATACCGGCCAGTATGTAATGTATGGGGGATGTCTTGACCCTTGAAAATAAAATTTTGAAAGAAAGTATTAAAAAGGATTTTAGGATAAAATTGGCTTTACGCAAATCAGCCTATTGAAGGGTTTCGCAGCATAGTAAATCAAAAATTTCCGACGGATGCGAACAAGAAAGCCAAGATCTAATCTAGGAGATGTAATCAACGAGAGAGGTAGATGATATCTTCATACCCTTGAAGATATCGCACAGCGGAAACGTTTAACAGAACGTTGATGATGTAGTCGTACTAGCCGTCTCCTCCCCGCGATCCGATCCGATCCTACGCCGCAAGTGGCGGCGCCTCTTTGAGATGCACACGTACAGTGCAGCGACGTCTCCTCCTTCCTTGGTCCAGCATGTATGGTGGAGAGATAGATTGGATCTGCAGCACGACGGCGTGGTGCTTATGGTGGAGAGTT
This sequence comes from Dactylis glomerata, assembly GCA_007115705.1. Classification (NCBI taxonomy): domain Eukaryota; kingdom Viridiplantae; phylum Streptophyta; class Magnoliopsida; order Poales; family Poaceae; genus Dactylis; species Dactylis glomerata. The sequence continues at coordinate 1,524,426 of QXEO01000087.1, forward strand.
TCTACAGCAGGGCTTCGCCTACACGTAGTCGGGAGAGAGAGAGATTGGAGGGCAGCAGTTAGCCGGCGGCTAGGGTTTTAGGTGGAGGGAGGCTGCGCCCCTGCCCCTCCTAGAACTTTTCCCTAGGGTTTCCCCTTTGGGATGGCCGGCTGGGCCTTAGGGGCTTGGTGCGCCTGGCCCAAAGTGGCCAGGACACTTCCCCTTAGGCCCATGCAGGACTCCGTCAAGTGGGCCCACGTTGGCCCCACTCTGGAACTTTCTAGAACCTTCCGGTACAATACCGATAAACTCCGAAACAATTCCGGAATCCAAAAACTGCTTTCCTTTATATGAATCTTATTCTCCGGACCATTCCGGAACCTCTCGTGATGTCCTGGATCTCATCCGAGACTCCGAACAAAAACTCATTAACCAATTATCCATTCTATCCTAGCGTCGATGCACGTTAAGTGTGTGACCCTACGGGTTCGAGAATATGCAAACATGATCTTCTATCAATAATCAACAGCGGGATCTGGAAACCCATATTGACTCCCACATATTCATCGATGATCATATTGGATGAACCACGATGCCAGGATTCAATTAATCCCGTATATGTATTCCCTTCGTCTCGCGATATTTTACTTGCCCGAGATTCGATCGTCGGTATCGACATACCTAGTTCAATCTCGTTCACAGCAAGTACTTTACTCGTTCCGTAATCCAATATCACTTTGTGATTAACTCCTTAACCACGTGCTTGCAAGCGGTGTTGATATCGATTACCGAGTGGGCCCGAAGTATATCTCTCCGACTCGGGAGGGACAAATTCCATCTCGATACATACAACCCAACCAGTACTTTCCGATCACCCGAGAGACACCTTTATGATCTCCCTCACATAGGATGACGTTTGATGACCTCAAAGCTTTCTTCCGATACCAGGGAGTTGTATTATCTCATGGTCTAAGGAATACAATACTTGACATAGGAAAAGCTTCGCAAAGATGAACACAATGACACGATCTAATTGCTGTGCTTTATTTGGGTCTGTCCATCACATCATTCTCCTAATGACATGACCTCATTATTAATCGACAACTCATGTCTATGGTTAGGAAACCTTAACCATCATTAACCAATGAGCTAGTCTAGTAGAGGCATACTAGGGACACGGTGTTGTTCATAAACCACACAAGTATTAATGTTTCCGCTTAATACAATTATAGCATGGAGTATAAACATTATCATGAACAAGAAATATGATAATAACAATATTATTATTGCCTCTAGGGCATATTTCCTTCACCTATGAGATCCACCAGCCAAATATCATGTAGTATAGTCTTTCCACAAAATGCCACCAAATATGTGTCATTTGCCAGTACATTATTGTACTGACCCCTCTGGGGCTCCATATTCAAACGTGCAGGTTTTATTTTGAGTAAGGAACCAGGAATAGGATCTCGATCTTACATTTCAACATGTCTGCCTGTGGCACTTGATGAAGATGGAAGCTCACTGTAACTATGCTTTATGTTGTGTACTCGTAAGGTTGAAGACCTATGTAACTAGATTTACGTTGTAATATTAATGCTATTGCAATGATTACTATATTTTGTACTGTGGTGCTATCTACTGATCCAGGGAATGGCACAGATACACAGGAGTTCTGCCTTTAGCAAAAGGTAGGGCGCTACACTGATGCCCTATGTTCAATCTTTTGCGCAGCGAATCATCGTCACCATCATCACCCAAAGCCCATAGCTGTCGCAGCCGCTCCGGCCACCTCTCCGCACTGTTCTAGGAATCGCACGAGCACGCCGACCATGCCTTCAATCTCGCCGATCCGTGCCGCACCCCGTACACCTCTCCGTCGACCTCCAGGACCTCGGGAGCGATCTCTTCGTCGAAGACCAAACCGCCACCGTCAAGACCAACTCCGGTGACCTAACAGTCAAACCTCAGTGAGCCTCGGTCCATGCTCGATCTGAGCCATCAGTTTTATGTTGATCCATCCAGACAGCGAACCAGTACCGACCAATAGCATAGCGCCACATGGCCCACCTTGTTTTAAATTTCGATTTATTAGATTTTGAATAGGCTGAATCTAGCAAAATTCATATCTAGAGTTCTGTAAGTCTAAAAATTACAAATTTGATGTCTATGGAATCCTTGAAACATAAGGAACACAATGGAAGGATAAAATATGAAATTTACTCAAGTTTTATGCTGAAAAAATTTAAAATGCCTAAATGGTGTATTCTTGCTATGTTTCAAATTCAATAAATGCAAACGATTAATTCTTTTTGCATTGGTTCTGTAAAACCATTATTGAACCCTAGAACTCTATGTTGCAGAAATTATAGGTATCTGTATTGCTATTTTCATTTGTTTAACTTATACCTTAGTAGAACCTAAATGGAAAACCCTATTTTTAATTGATTCTTGCACCATGGTTTTTGCAAAACAAATTTTTGAATAGAAACTTTGTTTTCATCAAACACTTTTCAACGGAATCAAAACCTTTGAGCAATCCATGTCATGGCATGCATATCATACTTTGCATGTGTGTTGTTTTGTATGCGCGTATTGATTGCAAGTGTTTATCGATCGTGTAGATTGTCCAGTGTAACTAGTGTTTACATCTCTGAATCCTAAGATTCAGAAAATTCTTGTTAATAATTAGAAGGAAATGATTGTTGAAAGCTCTAAGAGCTGCAAATTTGTGTATTCTTACATGTGTATGAGCATGTGCTCAAGCTAAGTTTTTTGAATGAACTGTCTAACTGAATAACTGACAGAAGACTGAATGAAAATTCAGAGTTCTTGGTGTTCAAGCAAACTAACAGCACCAGTACTAATAGTAAACAAACATAGTACTTAGAGGAGTAGAAGTATAGGAAAAACACCATAAATATTTGATAGTAACTGAATTCAACACTGTTAGAGACAGTGTAAGATTGAGAGCATAGATGGAGTAATAAGCAAATCAAGCTCAAACATGCATTCTTACGTATCTAGGAGCACCACTAGACATATTAACAGTAGATAGATCAACCTAGAGAAACAGAGCATGGATGAACTGAAGAACAACTTCAGTAAACTTAAACCCTAATTTCCAAATTGGGGGAAATCAAGGAGAAATTCAAGGGGCTAACTAGAGGAGTAGCAGAGCGAGAGAGAGAGAGTGAAGCACTTACTTGTTAATAGAGCCAAGCTCCATTGGATGCGAAGGGAGAGGTGGCCATGGCTACGGCCTAGGTCATCAAGAAGGAGCTCCTCGAGGCTGCTCAAGCCAGTGACCCTAGGTCACAACAGAGAGCCGAGGATCTTGGCCTAGCACAGGGGAGAGGCCCAAGCTCGTTGGAGATGATGAACCACATGGTCGAAACCCTAGCGGATCCAGAGGGGATGCGCGAGGACAAGATCGAGCACCTCTGCTCGATTCCTCTAGTGAGAGGGTACAACGGAAGGAGGCGGTCACTTTGATAGCGGCGGTGATGCTAGGGGTGGCCGGAGGCGCCAAGCACATGCTGGCGATGGCGCAGGCGACCGAGTCGCCATAGGCATCACAAGAGAGTGAGAGAGGTGGGGGTGAGCGAGGTGGTTCCGTTCGACCGAACCGGTTTGGCCAGTTTGACCACTAGTCTAACCAGTGGGCCCCAAATGGGGGTTATTTTGTGATTTGTTTTAAAACCAGGGACCCATCTGTAAAACTACAATAACTTTTTATATAAGAGTCCACAAAAAATGAAAAATATATTTTTGGAAAGCTAAAAATATGACTAACTCAAATATGCTAATTGATGAAAGTGTTAGAAATAAAATTTTCTAGCCATTGTTTTGTTGATAAATGAGATGAAAAACTTAAACAATTATTCAAATAATTATCAAAATACCTTTTAAACATCAAGAAAATTCTTGAATAATGTTTTGTCACTTGTGTGAGGTTTTGAAAACAAAATTTCAAATATGTCTTTGGTAAATGACTTGGGTATTAATAAAGTACTCCCTCCGATTGGAAATAAGTGTCGGCGACTTAGTACAAAGTTTATACTAAGTTAGTACAAATTTACTGACAGTTATTCCGATCGGAGGGAATACCAAAAGAAAACAAAAACAAGAATAATACTTTCCAAATTTTTGGAGATTATTATTTCAAACTAAAGAATACCATTTTGAATACGAAAATATTCAAAATAGTATATAAATTAACTTAAGAAGAATACATTAGAATTTCTTCTGAGTGTGAAATATATTCGTCTGTGCGGCATAGAAAGATTTTTCACAGAGTTCTGGCTATCGGCGATCCTTCCGGTGGCTCATAGCTTATCCGGTTGTTCGATCAACAATGTGCTTCAGTTCAATGGGTCTTTCTATAGCGAAGCAGTATATCCCTTGTGAACAACAAAAGAATTTTCAGATATATGAAAATTCTAAAGTGAAATTCGTATGAAGATTCTAAAGGAAAATTCATATGATCAACAAGAAACTCAAATAACAAATCACTCAAAAACACGGGAAGGGTTTATCAAAACTATTTTGCAAGTAATCTTTTCAAATCATTTGGATTTTAAAACATTGTCTTTTATTCGGACAATGGCAATTATTTAGAACACGAGATTCAGGGTCAAGTAAAATCTTCGAACTGCATTATCTTGCAGTTGTCAGGCAAGTTCACTCTTGCTTATATATGTTGATTATTTTCAAAAGTATCAATTGAATAGTATTTTCATACCACTACCTCTTGCATCAAAGTACTACTTTCAAAATAAAATTGGTTGATGATGGAACCACGGATTGGATGTACGAACAGAGTATCATACGGTGGAGGTTCCATTATACTGGGAATGCCTAGGATTTAATAACACCTGTTATCAATCATTCAGAAGCATCATAAATCGCGCTGACCATAGAACTTGGTATGGTACAAGCAAATCAGAAGTTACTTACGAGTTTTGTATATCCTCGGAGGCATAGCCGGATTGAGATTCCTTTAAGGGAAGATCAGTGGGTGGGAGCCCGTGGTAAATTCCCTACTCTGTGCTACAGAGTAACGGTTAATGTCTTCTAGCGGAGAGGGCGATTGGTTTAGACCGAGGTCCGGATTAATTGCAATGGGTGGATTACGAAATTAGGTTGTGCTCGGCATGATTCGGCTATATTTGGAAACTGGCCTCATACCGAAGGAAGTATGATATTGGCATTAGAGCCAAGACATTTGTGGGCAAATCAGCTCACCTCTGCAGAGTGTATAGGATTGTGGCATGTTACTTCCTATTCTGGGAAAGGAATTGCAAACGCCGCGTGGAAACGAACTATGCAAGAGTTCTAACAACCTGCAAATACTGATGAACATAGTTTTTATGAAATTAAAACATGGATTCATCTAACAAAACTGTTTTCTAAAACTTGCATATGTTTGGAATTTCTTTTATTCCAAGCTATTGTTTTATTTAGCATGAAACACCATTTCCATAGAACTTACTGAGTACGCATGTACTCAATCTATCCTTGAAAACCCTTGCTTTATATTGTGAGAACAACGAAGATGTTCCTGACGATTGATACGTCTCCTACGTATCTATAATTTTTGATGCTCCATGCTTGTTTTTACACCATTTGCCTACTGTTTCGTTACACTTTGTGGCACTTTTATGCATTTTCTGGAACTAACCTACTAACAAGTTGCCACAGTGCCAGTTCCATGTTTTCTGCTGTTTTTGTGTTTCAGAAGTGATACACAGGAAATATTCTCGGAATTGGACGAAACAAGTTCCTGAAGTCTTATTTTGTCCGAGAGCTTCCAGAGATCCGAAGGAGAGTAGGAGGGGAGCCACAGAGGCCCCACACGCCAGGCCGGCGCGGCTAGGGCCTGGCCCGCACCGCCCTGGTGTGAGGCCACCTGGCTCCACCTCTGACAAAGCCCCTTCGCCTATAAAGACCCCCCAACGGGAAAAACCTAAGTACCCGATCACTTTTCCAGAACACATCGCGATCCGCCGTTGCCGTCGAACCGAAGATCGGGAGGGTCTAGAAGCTCTTCCCGGCACCCTGCCGGAGAGGGGAATCGCCACCGGAGGTCTTCTTCATCGCCATGCTTGCCTCCGGAGCGATGAGTGAGTAGTCTACCTTGGAGTATGGGTCCATAGCAGTAGCTAGATGGTTGTCTTCTCCACCATGTGCTTCATGTTTAGATCTCATGAGCTGCCCTACATGATTGAGATCACCGTTATGTAATTCTACATGTTTGGTTTGTTGGGATCCGATGAATATTGGTGTTATGATTGAGTTGCTATACTGAAATATATCTTATGTTATCTATATGTTGTTTATGATCTTGCATGCTCTCCATTGTTAGTAGCTATCTTGGCCGAGTAGTTGCTAGTGACTCCAAGAGGGGGTATTTATGCTCGATAGTGGGTTCATGCCTCTATTTAACCTCGGGGAGTGACAGAAACCTCTAAGGTTGTAGATGTGCTGTTGCTACTAGGGAGAAAACAACATTCATATGCTCAAGGGCATATGCTTTGTTTACATTATACACTTTGCTTAATGCAATTATCTGTTGTTCGCAACTTAATACTTGTGGAGTTCTCGGATTGATTCGCCACAAGTGGATTATTAGTCATAGATGCAGTTGGATGGCGGTCTATGTATTTTGTTGTAATGCCCAGAGTAAATCTCATAGTGATCTTCTTGACATATCACGTTTATCTTTATTCTATCAATTGCCCAACTATAATTTGTTTACCCAGCATGTGTTATTTATCTTATGGAGAGACACCACTAGTGAACTGTGGACCCCGGTCCTATTTCCATCATATTGCTACCACCTGTTTACTTTACTCGCACTATTTACTTTACTCGTATACTCTACTGTTTTCCACTCGATACGCTCATACCTTTGTTTCAAGCAAACCGGTGAGATTGACAACCTCATCGCAAGTTGGGTGCAAAGTACTTGGTTGTGTTGTGTGCAGGTTCCGCGTTGCAGCTAGCAAGCAAAGCTTGGACGAGGCACCATATATAAATTGTCCGAAGCTATCGCAAACTAGCAAGCATCACCTTCAGTCATAATTGTCTGCTCTTCTCCTGAACGATTAAACCTTGGTTTCTTAACTGAGGGAAAACAAGCTGCTATACTCATCACACCTTCCTCTTGGGATTCCCAACTGGCAGGTTATTTACTTCATCAATCGGTAGCATCAAGCGTCTTTTCTGGTGCCGTTGCCGGGGAAGAGTGGAAGACTTCTGCGAGGGGAGTTTTCGCACGCACATCCTTTACTTTGTTATTGTTTTGCTTTACTTTATTTATTTTACTTGCATCGTTTTTTATCAAAAACCCAAAAAAATTAGAATCCTTGGTAGTTGTTATTTCTTTACTTTTAGTTTATCATGCTGTTCCCTAAGTACGTTCTGGAGGACCTATCAGTAGGTAGTGGTTCAATTATTGGAAAAAGTAACATTGAGGAGTTCTTTAATCACATTAGTATGCATAAGGAAGTTGAGGAAAAATCTTTGGTTGAGCTAGCTCCTAGTATTGAAGTTGCTTCTGCTTATTTGATTCACATGTTGGAAACTAGGTTTGCTAGTCTTAATCCTTTTACGCAATACATGTTTCTTAAGCTTCACAAAATTGAGGATCCCAAAAAGAAAGCTTTTATTTTGGAAGCTTTGCGCCTAGAATTTAAGGATGTCGTTATTGAAGCTAGAAAAGTTCTTAAACGTTTTAATAAACTCGGTTCACCTATAAAGGTTATTAGTACTAACGATGAAGGAGCTGAAATACCTAGACCTAGCAAGCTCTTGAGATTATGTGAAGCTTTCAAAAATAATTTTGATTGGATCTGTCCCCAAAATCTTTTTAGTGATTTGAGTGAACCAAAGCGTGATCACAAAAGGGCTTCTAAAACTTATGTGGATGAAATGCAATGCCTTATTGACAAGACTTCTGCAGTTGATCTTAATGCTTCTTCTGAAAATACTTGATTCGCAATTTTCTGCGCCTAGCTCAAAGGCGTTAAAGAAAAGCACTCTTGGGAGATAACCCAATGTTTTATTTCCAGTACTTTTTCTTTTATTTGAGTCTTGTAAGTCATTACTACTGTAATGACTGCTCCTTATCCTTTTATTTTATTGTTGTGCCAAGAGAAGCCTCTAATTTGAGTGAGGTAAAGATTTGGGGATGTTGCTGTCCTAAAACTGTTTTCAGTGCTGCACCATAAAAATTCGTATAAACTCTATATCTTTTGGACCTGTGATTTCTTGTGCATATGCCCCAGGTTATATCCAAACTTTCGTTAGTTGAACACTTTTGGATTTGAGCAATAGAAAACCCCTCAAAAATTCGACCTTTGTCAGCTGTTCTGGTTTGACAGATTTCTGCCACTATTCATTTTTGCCGCTTTATCGCTTTCTTTTGAGTTCTTTTGATCACGGAACTTTTGGGGAAGTTGCTACAGTAGTATGTGCTATATATGTGGTGGTTTTGAGTAGAAACCTGAAGCAAAAAGAGGTTGATTATATGTTATGCTACACTAATGTTGCTAATAGAATTGTGTTTAGTTTTGTATGAAGGAAGTTCTCAAGTGTAGGGATTGGAGAATGATGAGATGAGTTGAAGAATGGACAAAACCTCAAGCTTGGGGATGCCCATGCATAACCCCAAGAAATATCCAAGAAGTACAAGCATCAAAGCTTGGGGATTCCCCCGAGGCACCCCTTCTTCATCGGCAAAAATCAGGCCACCTTTCAAAACACTATATTTTTATTGCTTCATGCACTATGTGTTTTTCTTGGAGCGTCAGTTGTTTTAGTTTTCTTAGTTAGTTTAGTTTTGTTTGCTGCAATAAATGGTTGGACCCCAACAAATTTCCTTTGGAGGAGATGTACTCGTTTTCATTTGCCAAGAACACTCCGTTTTTCATTCTTACAATTTCACCGGGTGTTCTTCTTTTTCCGCTACTGCTTTTGGTTTTCGTTTTCGCCTTGATTTGCGTTCAGACCTTGTCATATATTTTCATCAAGGTGTATTTTTTCCTCTGATCTTTATTGGTTTTCATCAAAAGAGGTGTCTTTAAAAATTTCAAATGGTGTTGGAAAAGAGAAAAAGCTTTGTGCAAAATAGTGGTACAAGAAGGAGCTTGTGTAGACTGCGGCTTAGGCTTTTTCATGTCATGCTTGATGTCTTTTTGATAGTATGCTTAGTGGTTTTGCTGTAGCATGACTTGTCTCAAATAACTGAGATTGCTTAATGAGCCTTTGAAAAAATCATGCGTTGTTTTTAATTGTATGGAAGCATTATTTTGGTCTTCTCCTTGATGCTTTATTTGGGTTGACTTGACGCATGCTCACACATGTTAGACTCTTACAAAGTCGCCAATAGCCTCTATGATCATTTAGTTTTTGACTTTTGATGCCATCTTATGCTTCTTTTAATGTCGCTTTGTCGCTTTGCATGATTATGGCCATTATTGGTCTCTTAGTTGGTCGCTCCCAGTCTTTTGCTAGCCCTCGCCTTGTACTGAGTATGAGCTCTACTCGTGCATCCAACTCCTAAAAGCCAAAGTTTGCCAAAGTGTCCACCATACATACCTACTAGCAATTTGCTATTCCAAGTAAATTTGACTTGCTTTTATTTTCTCTTCAAATTAAACTCTTACCAGTGTTATGCGAAATTCGGTCAGTAAAGCTCTCACAAACCGGAAGGCACACTTTACTTTTTCCTATTTTTAAAAATTTGACAATATGGTCTCTTATGTTGAGTTGTTATGCTTGCAAGTTGTAAGTTGGAGACTAGCCCAGCCATGCAGTCATGGGCAAGCTTTCAACATTGCACTTCTTATTTGAGTTGATATCATGATCTTTTGTTTATGGATGCCCGCGGTGTGAAATGAATTGGTAATCTTGTGGGGATCATGGAGTTTGTATATGTGTTAGGGAAACGCCGGGCCGCTAATCTAAGCCATGCATAATTCATGGTGGCAATTTGCAGCATACCCATGGTGAACATTCGACGACGCATCTCACAATAAAAAGCTAAACAAATGGCAAATAAAAGAGATGTCGAGGTGTTCATTGTCTGCTTGTCCTGTCATTTTGATGTGGGCTTGTTCCATGTCATCGGGCACGGAGGTACCCCATTGGAGGTTCTCAATGATATGCATATATTTACAATGACAAGAGCCTTGCTTGGGACTCTAAATAAAGTAGCATGAGATTTGGGTACTCGTATTCACGGGACAAGAGGTTTTCAACTTATGATTTGTCAAGCATATGCATCATAATTGTTCTCGCATTAACTTTAACCATTCAAGATGCTTATGATGGGGGCAATGAGAGCTCAAAGCCGGTAAGTACCATAATTTTTGAAGGTTACAAAACTTGCAATCACGGCTTCCCTCTGCGAAGGGCCTTTCTTTTACTTTTATGTTGAGTCACCACCTTCTATCTTTATGCACCATTAAGAGAGCATAGTTGTCATTCTTAGTATAATGTGCATTGTCCCAAAGTTTTCATTGATTGATTCATATTGTTGGTTTCACTTGTTCTCAAATTATTTGTATCTAGTCGCCCTCTTAAACTTGAAGGTGTCCTATGCATTTATGTTTTGCTCTCTTTGAAGGACAAGCTGAAAACCATTTGTATGTTTTCCCTTATGATTTGAACACACGTTTGACTTTCATTGTTTCATTTTCATGATCTTTTGTTTGTGTTCATTTGTATGTTTACAACATGGTTGCTAAGTTCTTATTGTCAAGATTATATCTTCATGCCCATGTTTTAAGTTCTTATGATCCCAGCTCACAAATGTTTACATATATGATCAAGATTGTGTAGGTGCATGTCACCTCAAAAATTATTCTTTTGTTATCACTTACCTACTCGGGGACGAGCAGGAATTAAGCTTGGGGATGCTTGATATGTCTCCAACGTATCTATAATTTTTTATGCTCCATGCTTGTTTTTACACCATTTGCCTACTGTTTCGTTACACATCATGGCACTTTTATGCATTTTCCGGAACTAACCTACTAACAAGTCGCCACAATGCCAGTTCCCTGTTTTCTGCTGTTTTTGTGTTTCAGAAGTGATACACAGGAAATATTCTCAGAATTGGACGAAACAAGTTCCTGAAGTCTTATTTTGTCCAGGAGCTTCCAGAGATCCGAAGGAGAGTAGGAGGGGAGCCACAGGGGCCCCACACGCCAGGCCGGTGTGGCCAGGGCCTGGCCCGCGCCGCCCTGGTGTGAGGCCACCTGGCTCCACCTCTGACATCGCCCCTTCGCCTATAAAGACCCCCCGACGGGAAAAACCTAAGTACCCGATCACTTTTCCAGAACACATCGCGATCTGCCGCCGCCGTCGACCCGAAGATCGGGAGGGTCCAGAAGCTCTTCCCGGCACCCTGTCGGAGAGGGGAATCACCACCGGAGGTCTTCTTCATCGCTATACTTGCCTCCAGAGCGATGAGTGAGTAGTCTACCTTGGACTATGGGTCCATAGCAGTAGCTAGATGGTTGTCTTCTCCACCATGTGCTTCATGTTTAGATCTCATGAGCCGCCCTACATGATTGAGATCAACGTTATGTAATTCTACATGTTTGGTTTGTTGGGATCCGATGAATATTGGTGTTATGATTGAGTTGCTATACTGAAATATATCTTATGTTATCTCTATGTTGTTTATGATTTTGCATGCTCTCTGTTGGTAGTAGCTATCTTGGCCGAGTAGTTGCTAGTGACTCCAAGAGGGGGTATTTATGCTCGATAGTGGGTTCATGCCTCTATTTAACCTGGGGGAGTGACAGAAACCTCTAAGGTTGTAGATGTGCTGTTGCTACTAGGGAGAAAACAACATTCATATGCTCAAGGGCATATGCTTTGTTTACATTACACACTTTGCTTAATACAATTATCTGTTGTTCGCAACTTAATACTTGTGGAGTTCTCGGATTGATTCGCCACAAGTGGATTATTAGTCATAGATGCAGTTGGATGGCGGTCTATGTATTTTGTTGTAATGCCCAGAGTAAATCTCATAGTGATCTTCTTGACATATCACGTTTATCTTTATTCTATCAATTGCCCAACTGTAATTTGTTTACCCAGCATGTGTTATTTATCTTATGGAGAGACACCACTAGTGAACTGTGGACCCCGGTCCTATTTCCATCATATTGCTATCACCTGTTTACTTTACTCACACTGTTTACTTTACTCGCATACTCTACTGTTTTCCACTCGATACGCTCATACCTTTGTTTCAAGCAAACCGGTGAGATTTACAACCTCATCGCAAGTTGGGAGCAAAGTACTTGGTTGTGTTGTGTGCAGGTTCCGCGTTGCAGTTAGCAAGCAAAGCTTGGACGAGGCGCCATATATAAATTGTCTGAAGTTGTCGCAAACTAGCAAGCATCACCTTCAGTCGTAATTGTCTGCTCTTCTCCTGAACGATTAAACCTTGGTTTCTTAACTGAGGGAAAACAAGCTGCTATACTCATCACACCTTCCTCTTGGGGTTCCCAACTGGCCGGTTATTTACTTCATTAATCGGTAGCATCAACGATAGTGAGGAGTAATACTACGAGGAGCCAGATCTTTTCGGAGGAGTAGAAGCAGTGGACTACGGTATTCTTTACGGTATTAGCGACGAGGAACCAGACACTGAAGCGTAGAACTATAGGATAGTTAGTGAAGCATAGCGACTGCTTATAAATAAGTTGCTCATGCTCGTAATGGTGCTATGCCTTATACTACCATTACAAATTAGATTTTCTAGTTTGAGCTGGTTTTCAAATAAGACTCCTCAATGGACCGAGGATGATCTTGAAGCTTTTGTACACTTTTGGTTTGTATCTATAAATACATAAAGCTACAGACCCTCAATGTTTTTGTTGTGCCACTCCGAGGGATATGATATTTTTGGAAGGGCACTATCGTGAGTATTATATCAACGACTTATACACTACATATGCAGTGGTGTGCTGGGTCACCACACAGAGGCCATGTAACCGGCGGTGGCACAATGGGAACGAGAGCTGGTGGCGGTGTGATAGTGCGTGTCAGGCACCCAGTTGGGAACCCCAAGAGGAAGGTACGATGAGCACTGCAGCAAGTCTTCCCTCAGTATGGAACCAAGGTTTATCGAACCAGTAGGAGAAAGAACCAACTTCCGAAGGTTGATGCTCGCTGGCTTGGCGACAGCTCCAGACAATTTATATATGGCGCCTTATCTGGGGTGTAGCTTTGCACTAGCAGCAACATGGAACCTACACACAACACAACCAAAGTACTTTGCCCCAACTTACAGTGAGGCTGTCAATCTCACCGGTTTGCTGTAAACAAAGGATTAAACGTATCGTGTGGTAAAAGATAGTAGTTTGTGAGAAAGTAAATAATCTGAGTAAATAGTAAATGGTAATATGAATGTAAAAGAATGGACCGGGGTCCACAGTTCACTAGAGGTGTCTCTTCATAAGATAAATAACATGTTGGGTGAACAAATTACAGTTGGGCAATTGACAAAATAAAGAATGCAAACAAATGCATGTACATATTATGAGGATCACTATGAGATTCACTTCGACATTACAATATAATACATAGACCATAATCCAACTGCATCTATGACTAATAATCCACCCGCCGGATGTCATCCGAGCAACCATTGGGTAATAAGTTGCAAGAAATAGATTATCCTCCTAAGCAAAGTGTGTAATGTAAATAATACAAATATCGTTGAACACAAGATTGTTGTTTTCTCCCTAGTAGCAACAACACATCTACAACCTTAGAGGTTATTGTCACTCCCCCAGATTACTAGAGGCATAAATCCACTATCGAGCATAAATACTCCCTCTTGGAGTCACTAGCATCTACTCGGCCAAGATATCTACTAGCAACAGAGAGCATGCAAGATCATAAACAACATAGAGATGATAAATCAATAAAACAACTTGACAAAGTACTCAATATTCATCGGATCCCAACAAACACAACATGTAGAATTACATAACGATGATCTTGATCATGATAGGCAGCTCACAAGATCTAAACATGAAGCACATGGAGGAGAAGACAACCATCTAGCTACTTCTATGGACCCATAGTCCAAGGTAGATAATACGTCTCAAACGTATCTATAATTTTTGACGCTCCATGCTTGTTTACACACCATTTTCTTTGTGTTTTGTTACACTTCATGGCGTTTTTATGCCTTTTTTAGAACTAACCTATTAACGAGATGCCATAGTGGCAGTTCCCTGTTTTCTGCTGTTTTTGTGTTTCAGAAAAGCTACACAGGAAATATTCTTGGATTTGGATGAAACAAAAGCCAAACCTTCTATTTTTACCGAAGCTTCACAAAGACCGAAGATGAGACGGAGGGGGGCCAGGAGCCAGCCACACCCTAGGGTGATGCGGCCTACCCCTGGCCCGCGCCACTAGGGGGTGAGGCCAGCTGGCCCACCTCCTTATGCTACCCTTTCGCCTATAAATTCCGCTCGACGGGAAAAAACTAAAGGACAGATCACTTTTCCTCGAAACATACTGTAAGATGCCGCCATCGTCGTCGTGAGATCGGGAGGATCCAGGAGCTCTTCCCGGCACCCTGCCGGAGAGGGGAATCCCTGCCGGAGGCCTTCTCCACCACCATGGTCGCCTCCGGAGTGATGTGTCAGTAGTCTATCTTGGACTATGGGTCCATAGCAGTAGCTAGATGGTCGTCTTCTCCACCATGTGCTTCATGTTTAGATCTTGTGAGCTGCCCTACATGATCAAGATCATCTTTATGTAATTCTACATGTTTTGTTTGTTGGGATCTGATGAGTATTGGTACTATGTTAAGTTGATGTGCTGAATAATATATTATGTTATCTCTATGTTATTTATGATCTTGCATGCTCTCCGTTGCTAGTAGATATCTTGGCCGAGTAGATGCTAGTGACTCCAAGAGGGAGTATTTATGCTCGATAGTTGGGTTCATGCCTCTAGTAATCTGGGGGAGTGACAGAAACCTCTAAGGTTGTAGATGTGCTGTTGCCACTAGGGAGAAAACAACATTCTTGTGTCCAAGGATATTTGCTTTGTTTACTTTACGCACTTTGCTTAATGCAATTATCCGTTGTTCGCAACTTAATACCCAATGTTTGCTTGGACGACATTCGGAGGGTGGATTATTAGTCAAAGATGCAGTTGGATTACGGTCTATGTATTTTGTCGTAATGCCCAGAGTGAATCTCATAGTGATCCTTGTGACATATGTACGTTATCTTTACTCTATCAATTGCCCAACTGTAATTTGTTTACCCAGCATGTTATTATTTATCTTATGGAGAGACACCACTAGTGAACTGTGGACCCTGGTCCAATTTCATTTACATTGCGATTACCGTTTACTTTACTCGCATTATTTACATTCCTGCATACTATTACCTTTTACCACTCGATACACTCAATCCTTTGTTTAGAGCAAACCAGTGAGATTGACAACCTCATCGTAAGTTGGGAGCAAAGTTCCTGGTTGTGTTGTGTGCAGGTTCCACATTGTTGCTGGTGCAAAACAAAGCCCTGGACGAGGCGCCTTATAAATTATCCGGAGCTATCGCAAAGCTAGCAGGCATCACCTTCTGAAGTTTGGCTTTCTCCTACTGGTTCGATAAACCTTGGTTTCACAACTAAGGGAAGACTTGCTGCTGTGCTCATCATACCTTCCTCTTGGGGTTCCCAACGGGGTGTAATCTATACGCCATCAGTAGACTACTCACACATCACTACGGAGGCAGGCATGGTGATGAAGAAGGCCTCCGGTGGTGATTCCCCTCTCCGGTAGGGTGCCGGGAAGAGCTTTTAGACCTTCCCGATCTCGCGTCGACGATAGCGGTGGCTTGTAGTATGTTTTCTGGAAAATTGATCTGGTCTTAGGGTTTTCTCATCGAGGAGAATATATAGGCAGAGGGGCGATATCAGGAGGTGGGCTAGGTGGCCCCACCACCTGGTGGCGCGGCCAGGGGTGGCCGCGCCACTCTATGGTGTGGCTGCCCTCTGGCCCCCCTCCGTCTCTGCTTTGGACTTCGTCTCATGTCGGGAAAAATAGGAACTTTGGCTTTTGTTTCGTCCAATTTTGAGAATATTTCCTGTGTAACTTTTCTGAATCACAAAAACAGAGAAAACAGGGACTGGCACTGTGGCATCTCGTTAATAGGTTAGTTCCGGAAAATGCATAAAAACATCACGAAGTGTAACAAAACACAAAGCAAATGATGCATAAACAAGCATGGAGCATAAAAAATTATAGATACATTTGAGACGTATCAAGCATCCCCAAGCTTAACTCCTGCTCGTCCTCGATTAGGTAGGTGATAACAAAACAATAATTTTTGAGGTGACATGCACCAACAAAATCTTGATCAAACGATGTAAAGCATTCAGTGGTGAGATCAAAGTACTCTAACATGGGCATAAAAGATATAATATTGACAATAAAACTTAGCAACCATGTTATAACATGAAAAGTAACACAAACAAAAGATCATGAGTAATAATGCATTGAAAGTCAAGTGTATGTTTCAAGCATATAGAAAAACATAGCAAAGTGGTTTTCAGCTTGTCCTTCATGGAGTAGCAAAACATAAATGCATAGGACATCTTCAAGTTTAAGAGGGTGACTAAATACAAATAATTTAAAAATAAGCAAAACCATAATCATGAATCAATCAATAATAAATTTTGAGACTATGCACATTATACTCAGAATGGGAACTATGCCCTCTTAGACGGTGCATAAAGGTAGAAGGTGAAGACTCAACATAAAAGTAAAAGAAAGGCCCTTCGCAGAGGGAAGCAGGGATTAAACATGTGCTAGAGCTTTTTATTTGTAAAATAGAGATAAAATTTTGTTTTGAGAGGTGGTTGTTCTTGTCAACGACTGGCAATGGGGTTCTTACTATCTTCCATACTAAGCAAGTTTTGAGAGAGATTGGCACATTTGTGCTCTTTTATAAAGCTTGGCACTCCTTCCCACTTTTCCTTTCACAAACGATGGCTAACCGATTCCACCGGGTGCCCACTAACTTTCACATACCATGGAGGAGTACCTTTTTTTCTTTTCTTTTTTTCCTTTATTTTTATTTTTTGAAATATAACAATATGGAAGATAGCAAATCCGACCACTACGTCCCCATGAGCTGAAAACAGTGTCACAAAATGAGAAGTATTTTGAAGGTTTTCTGAAAGGTAGAACATGAAAATTTACTTAGAATGGCTTGAAAATACCATGCATAGGAATTTATAGTGGACTCTTTGGAACAACTTGCTTTTTGGTAGTTGGATGCACGAGAAGTATTCCCTCTCAGTATAGATGAAGGCTAGCAAAATACTGGGAGCGACCAACTAAGAGAGCAATAACGACCATCATGCATAGCGACAAAATATTATTAACCAAAGCATAAAGTGGTATCACAAGTCAAAAACCAAATGATCATAGAGGCTAGAGGCGACTTGTTAAAGTCAAACATGGTGTAAGCATGCGCCAAGTCAACCCAAATAAAGCATCAAAGGAGAAAACCACAATAATATGCTCCCATATAATAAAAACAACGCATGATTCTTTCAAAGGCACATTAAGCAATCTCAGTTATCTGAGACAAGTCATGCTACAGCAAAAACTACTAAGCATATTATCAAAATAACATCAAGCATGACATGCAAAAGTCTAAGCCACGGTCTAAACAAGCTCCCATTTGTACCACTATAGGCATAAAACTTTTTTTGTCTTTTCCAACACCAATCAACCTTTTTGTAACAACTCTTAAAGATGAAAACCAACATAGACCAGAGGTCTAAATACACCTTGATACAAAGAAATAACAAGATATAAACAAAAATCAAGGAGAAAAACGAAAGCTGAATGCAGTACCAGAAAAAGAGAACACTCGTTGAACGAAAAGAGTGAAAACTAGAGTGTTCTTGGCAATGAAAAACGGAGTGCATCTTCTCCAACAGAAAAATGTTGGGGGTCCAACCATTTATTGCAGAAAACAAAACAAAAGAAAACTGAAAGCGAAAGTAAAGACGCTCCAAGAAAAACACATAGAATACGAAGCAATAAAAATATAGTGTCTTGAAAGATGACCTGATTTTTGCCGATGAAGAAGGGGTGCCTCGGGGCATCCCCAAGCTTTGACACTTGTATCTATTGGATATTTCTTGGGGTGACATGGGAATCCACAAGCTTGAGCTTTTGTCCATACTTCATCTCATCTCATCATTCTCCTTTCCCTACACTTGAAAACTTCCTTTATACAAAACTTCACACAATTCTATTAGCAACATTAGTGTAAGCACGATAGTAAATCTACTCTTTTTGTTCAGTTTCAACTCAAGTATAACACCCATTAAAGCATAAGATACTGTAGCAACTCTCTCAAAAAGTTCCGTGATCAAAAGAACTCAAAAAGAAAGTGATCGAGAGGCAAACACAAATAGTGGCAGAAATCTGTTAAAACAGAACAGCTGGTAAAGATCGATTTTTTTGAAAATCTTCTGTTGCTCAAATCGAAAGTGCAACAGTAATGAAAGTTAGGAAATAACCTGGGGCATGTGCACAAGAAATTGCAGATCAAAAAGACATTCTGAGAATTTTCACGAATTTTTACGGTACAACGCAGAAATCTGTTTCAGGATAGCAACTTCCCCAAATCTTACCTTCCTCCAATTAGAGGTTCTTCTTGGCACAAAAACGAAATAAAAATGATAAGGAGAGGTCATTACAGTAGTAATAACTTTCAAGACTCAACAAAAATAAAAAGTACTGAAAATAAAACATTGGATTATCTCCCAAGAGTGCTTTTCTTTAACGCCTTTGAGCTAGGCGCAGAAAGTGGAAATCAATTAATTTCAAGCGATGAAGCATCAAGTTCATAATTTGCTCGAAGAATGGAGTCAAAAAGTAATTTCTTTCTCTTTTTAGGGAAGTGTTCCATACCTTTCTTGAGTGGGAATTGATATTTAGTGGTGCCTTCCTTCATATCAATAATAGCACCAACTATTCTAAGAAAAGGTCTTCCCAAAATAATAGGACAAGAAGCATTGCATTCAACATCCAAAACAAGGAAATCAACGGGAACAAGGTTATTGTTAACTATAACAAGAACATCATTAATTCTTCCCAAAGGTTTCTTCTTAGCAACATCAGCAAGAGGAACATCAAAATAACAATTTTCAAGCGGTGGTAAACCAAGCATATCATAAATCTTTGTAGGCATGATAGAAATGCTTGCACCAAGATCACATAAAGCATGACAATCAAAATCATTCACATTCATATCAATGATGGGCTCCCAACCATCTTCTAACTTCTTAGGAATAGAAACCTTTTGTTTCAACTTTTCCTCCCAAATTTGCATGAGAGCATTCGTAATATGCTTTGTAAAAGCAACATTCATAGAACTAGCATTAGGAATTAAAGCAAGATTTTGCAAGAACAAAATTACTTCAGAAATATTGCAACCATCAACATCAAAATCATTAAAGGTAGTAGAGCTATCGTCTCCCATACTCCGAAAAATTTCAGCACTTTTAGTAGAAAAAGTTTTTGCAGTTTTAGGCTTTTTCGCACAAGGAGTAGGAGTTTTCTCTACACCAATCAAAGTAAGAGGATTGCTAGCATTTGAAACAACATCATTAGTTCTAGTAATAGTGCAAACCTTCATATTTCTAGTCATCTCATCTTCTCTTTCCCACCTAGCATGCAATTCTGCTAACATCCTAACATTTTCATCAATTCTAACTTGAATGCATTCAAAGTCTTGCTTTATTTCACATCATTAGGCAAAACCATTAGTTTTAGAAGTTCAACATCAAGAGCAAGGCTATCAACTTTAGAAGCAAGAACATCAATTATACCCAACTTTTCCTCAATAGACTTATTAAAAGCAGTTTGTTTACTAATGAATTTTTTGAGCATGACTTCAAGATCAGAGGGCGCACCCCTAGTGTTGTTGGGGGAATTACCATAAGAGTTGCCATAACCATTACCATTGGTAGAAGGATACGGCCTATAATTGTTGCTAGCAAAATTGTTCCTATAAGCACTACTGTTGAAATTATTATTTCTAATGAAGTTCACATCAACATGCTCTTCTTGAGCAACCAAAAAGGCTAAAGGAACATTATTAGGATCAACATGAGCTCTATAATTAACAAGCATAGCCATAATAGTATCAATCTTATCACTCAAGGAAGAGGTTTCTTCGACAGAATTTACCTTCTTACCTTGTGGAGCTCTCTCGATGTGCCACTCGGAATAATTTACCATCATATTATCAAGAAGCATCATTGTGGCGCCCAAGGTGATGGACATAAAAGTACCTCCAGCAGCTGAATCCAAGAGATTTCTTGGAGAAAAATATAGTCCTACATAAAAGGTTTGGATAATCATCCAAGTAGTCAGTCCATGAGTGGGATAATTCTTTATCATAGATTTCATTCTTTCCCAAGCTTGAGAAACATGTTCATTATCAAACTGTCTAAACTTCATAATATCACTTCTCAAAGCTAGAATCTTAGCAGGAGGATAATATTTTCCAATAAAAAGCATCCTTGCACTTAACCCAAGAATCAATACTATTTCTAGGCAAAGATAGCAACCAATCCTTAGTTCTTCCTCTCAAAGAGAAAGGAAACAACTTAAGCTTAATAATATCACCATCTACATCCTTATACTTTTGCATCTCACATAGCTCAACAAAATTATTGAGATGAGCTGCAGCATCATCAGTACTAGCACCAGAAAATTGCTCTTTCATAACAAGGTTCAACAAAGCAGGTTTAATCTCATAAAAATTTGCCTCAGGAGTAGGTGGTGCAATAGGAGTGCAGATAAAATCATTGTTGTTGGTGCTAGTAAAATCACACAACTTGGTATTCTCAGGAGTACCCATTCTAGCAAAACTAAAAGTAGACAAGTAAAAATAACAACTATAAAGGAACTAATTTTTTTTGTATTTTTGATAAAAAAATGCAAGCAAAAATAAAGTAAAGAAAATAAGCAAAACAATAACAAAGTAAAAAGATTGGAAGTGAGAGACTCCCCTTGCAGAAATCATCTTTCTTCCCGGCAACAACGCCAGAAAAATTGCTTCATAGTGCATGTTAGACACCCAGTTGGGAACCCCAAGAGGAAGGTATGATGAGCACAGCAGCAAGTCTTCCCTCAGTATGAAACCAAGGTTTATCGAACCAGTAGGAGAAAGAACCAACTTCTGAAGGTTGATGCTCGCTGGCTTGGCGACAGCTCCAGAAAACTTATATATGGCGCCTTATCTGGGGTGTAGCTTTGCACCAGCAGCAACGTGGAACCTGCACACAATACAACCAAAGTACTTTGCCCCAACTTACAGTGAGGTTGTCAATCTCACCGGTTTGTTGTAAACAAAGGATTAAACGTCTCGTGGTAAAAGATAGTAGTTGGCAAGAAAGTAAATAATGCGAGTAAATAGTAAACGGTAATATGAATGTAAAAGAATGGACCGGGGTCCAGAGTTCACTAGAGGTGTCTCTCCATAAGATAAATAACATGTTGGGTGAATAAATTACAGTTGGGCAATTGACAGAATAAAGAATGCAAACAAATGCATGTACATGTCATGAGGATCACTATGAGATTCACTTGGGCATTACAACATAATACATAGACCGTAATCCAACTGCATCTATGACTAATAATCCACCCGCCGGATGTCATCCGAGCAACCGTTGGGTATTAAGTTGCAAGCAACAGATTATCACCTTAAGCAAAGTGTGTAATGTAAACAATACAAATGTCCTTGAATACAAGATTGTTGTTTTCTCCCTAGTAGCAATAGCACATCTACAACCTTAGAGGCTATTGTCACTCCCCCAGATTACTAGAGGCATAAACCCACTATCGAGCATAAATACTCCCTCTTGGAGTCACTAGCATCTACTCGGCCAAGATATCTACTAGCAACAGAGAGCATGCAAGATCAAAAACAACATAGAGATGATAAATCAATAAATCAGCTTGACAAAGTACTCAATATTCATCGGATCCCAACAAACACAACACGTAGAATTACATAACGATGATCTTGATCATGATAGGCAGCTCACAAGATCTAAACATGAAGCACATGGAGGAGAAGACAACCATCTAGCTACTGATATAGACCCATAGTACAAGGTAGACTACTCACACATCACTCCGGAGGCAGGCATGGCGATGAAGATGGCCTCCGGTGGTGATTCCCCTCTCCGGCAGGGTGCCGGGAAGAGCTTCTGGACTCTCCCGATCTCGCGTTGATGATGACGGTGGCTTGTAGTATGTTTTCTAGAAAATTAATCGGGCCTTAGGGTTTTCTCGTCAAGGAGAATATATAGACAGAGGGGCGATGTCAGGAAGTGGGCCAGGTGGCCCCACCACCTGGTGGCGTGGCTAGGGGGTGGCCCGCGCCACCCTATGGTGTGGCTGCCCTCTGGCCCCCCTCCGTCTCTGCTTTGGACTCCGTCTCGTGTCGGAAAAAATAGGAACTTTGGCTTTTATTTCGTCCAATTCCGAGAATATTTCCGTGTAACTTTTCTGAAACACAAAAACAACAGAAAATAGGGAACTGGCACTATGGCATCTCGTTAATAGGTTAGTTCTGAAAAATGCATAAAACAGCCACGAAGTGTAACAAAACACAAAGCAAATGGTGCATAAACAAGCATGGAGCATCAAAAATTATAGATACGTTTGAGACGTATCACGGTGCGACACATACTTATCGTGATTCTAAAAAAATGTCATTACACATCCTTGGCTATTAAATATGCCTGAAATAATTTCTATTACGTTGGACATTATATATGAACAAAAGCCTTTTGTTATTCTTAAAAAATTACGGACGAAGCGATGGACAAAAACTACCCACTCCAGTTTAATAGAATAGATTTTTTATCGAAGTACCTTTTAGCAAAGTTAATTATACTATTTGTTCAAATATTATGTATCTATCTTGACATGAATTTTTATAATATATGATATTTGCGGTTAGAAAGTATTTGTGTAGACCGTAGCAATGCACGGGCATTTAGCTAGTATAAGCTAAATTTCAAGCCACAACAAAACTTAAAACAACATTCATCATACTAGTATATTTTAATCCACTTCATAAACAAACACGATTTGAAAATATTAAATTTCGCAAATGAAATATCTAAGATGAAGTAGAACATTGTAACATCGGATCCAAGAATCAAAGAAACATGCGGGTAGCAATTTTCAAATTAAGTTTACAGTCAGCTTCTAAATTGAGCCTTAGGGTTTTCAAAAAAAAAACTTTTGCAATATAACATAATGCTATCTCCCCATGGGAAAAGATTAGTGATCTTAACCCGGAGTTTTTTACTTACAGATGAGAAAGTGCATCTAATAAATTATTGTTTTTTACAATTTCACCCATTCGCGTTCACTTAATTATCTTACCCTCAGTATTTTCATCATAGCACAACATCATAGTTCCTTCTGCTGTGTAACATAACCTGTAGAAGAAAAAGGCTGACTACCGCTAGCAAGCAAAAGTAGGTATACCAAAAAAGGGCAGCTCGGGGCGTGAAGCTCCCGCTTGTGCAGGGTTCAAGGAAGGGTCGAACCACTTGGGGTCTATGTATGTAGTCTTTTTTTGCAATTTTTTGCAAGAGGCTACTTAAAATCAATTTGGAAGCTACATAATGTCATAGTAGTTCAAACTTCATTGAGAAAAACTGCAATGATCCTAGACAGGTTGTCTTTGGGGTTATGTGGCTTCCAAATTGATATTTGCCATTCAGAAAATTCATAAATGCTCATAGAACTAACTACCTGCTCTTTCCTCCACCCAAGGTCACCTTCATACCGATATTATCTACTCGCCTCTTTCCGTAATTTGCATTTTTGAAGATTCAAAACTTAAAGTCATGTGAACGTAAACCAATGTAGCATCGGTCATCTAAAACTGTTTCAATAAAACCAGAATCATGGAAAACATGAAATATTAATGAAAAGTAGAATGGCAAAGTCTCATGGAAGTAATAAACAACATGTTTTGAGTTTTTAGAGGCTCCAAACAGTAGAGAATAAAATGCAATGTTTAAAATTTTCTTGCAGCATAACTCAACTTGACAACAAATCAGTAATGATACAGTCTACAGAAGAGAAAGTTCCATCAAGAATCAAGAAAATAGACTGAACAATTAGTTGAAACACAAATGGGAATCATAAATTTTACCAGCCTATTACAACTTGGAACAATCTTGGTTCTACCAAAATTGGACTTCTGCTTCAGTGTGCCCCCTCCCCCCTCCTTCCTCCTCTAGCTTTAAACACAACAACGGTTAAGATCACTCTACACCCCTTCATAATTAAGGGTATAATGGTCTTTAATAAAAAATAAGTTATTTAAACAAATAAATAAATAGTATCTATTATATAATTAAAACAACTAACAATAAACGGCTTAGATTAAACGTAAGAAGTGAACCGCTCAGATTAAAGAAGGGGTGAAGAAAAAAACAAAAATTGATTAGTTCAGAAAGGACACGTTTTGGCCCCGATCAGGCAGATATCAGGAGACGTGTGTAATAAAATTTGATTAGATCAGAAAGGACACGTTTTAGCCCTTTCCACAAATTGCTCAACTCGGCGTGTGCAATAAAATTTGATTAGATCAGAAAGGACACGTTTTAGCCCTTTCTGCAAATTGCTCAACTCGCCCGGTATCTATTCCTGATTCAGGATGTTTCATATCGATCTATTCCAGTCGACCACATGTCGACACCAAGCGCTAGCTCTAAGTTTACGTCAAAGTCGACGACGAGCCAATCTATCGATATCCATGTAGCAGTGCAGACCGATGGCTCCTCCAGGCGGCAAAAGTACCAGGATGGAAGCGCCGATTGGGATCCAACGCCGCGGCACCTCTAAGGCTCTAATGGAGATGGCATAGGGAGGCTTCGTTGACGCATATCTCCAATGGACAACAAAAAGCCATCGCCATACAGCGATGCGCCGACGCATTATCCACTGCGAAATCCAGCAGCCTGCTTCGCGCGGAGAGTGGGCTGCCGTCCGAGAGAACTCGAGAAGCCTGGCGCCCTGACTTAGCAAGGAAAAGGAGATTGATGCTGTACAGGCTCGATCAGACGGTCAGTACGTACGTAATCCGTATTCTCTCAACTCCACATACTCACACGATTGATTGAAATTTATTTCATCGGAGTGCTTTGCATCAAACGAGTGATGATTTGAAATCAAGTTCCGTATGCATGAAGTCGATGTACACGCGCTAGCATCACTCAAGACGTCCAGTTGGCTGGTGTGAGTTGCAGTCTGTCTTAACATGATTTACCTGCGTGCGAGTTCACACTATGGCAAAATGAGCCATGAAGAATTCCTGCCATGTCCTGCGTGCGAGTAAGTGATGTTGTACTTAATTAGCACAATATACATACTCAATCACAACATCCTTGAATTAACAAGTAGTGCATGCAGTATTCAAACAAACGATTTGACTAAAGTTAGCTCATACAAAACCTTGATACATCGTATGAAAAGTAGACTAAAGTTATGAGTAAGAACTAAGAAGTCAGCCCATCTGATAATTAAGGATCAGAGAAGTACAAGAGCAAGCGTCCGCCGTCGATCGACCAACAAAATGCTCACCCGCGACACCCAGCATGGCTCAGAAACTTCAATAAGGTATACCAGGCAAGTTTTTCCTATGCTTTGTTGGCTATTTTTTCATCAGTAAATCACAGACTGCCTAAAAGGATAGGAAATAAGGTACCACTTCTAGCTATTTTTTCTATGAGCACACTTAATGACTTAAACAAGACGAGCTTTGAGGACAAAAAGTCACATGTTTAAATTTAGAATAATCACCTTTATATAAGAAACCAATCTTAAAACTAAATAATGCAATTAATATTTTGGTTTCCAATCTGTAGAATTAGATATGTAGGACGATCAATGTCAACGTAACATGTTCAACATGGATATATCTTGATTTTTCAAAAAAACTTGAGGAGAAAAAGTCACATGTTTAAATTTAGAATAATCACATTTATATAAGAAACCAATCTTAAAACTAAATAATGCAATTAATATTTTGGTTTCCAATCTGTAGAATTAGTTATGTAGGACGATCAATGTCAACGTAACATGCTCAACATGGATATATCTTGATTTTTCAAAAAAAAATGCATATTGATTAGCAGTATTAACATGCATGTGCTTTGAGGTTTGTAAAACATTAGTGAACACAGATGCTTGGAAGATATGAATGGGTTGATGCTCAATTGAAGAGTATATATATGGTACATGGAGAAGATGGAGTGGTAAATTCTACAGAATAAAATAATATTTGCATTACAAGAACAACATACTAGCCATGTATGACATCATGTTGGCAGAATGAACACATCAGTCAGAATGTGCCTTACATTCCCAGGGAAAATCCCGTGCGGACTAAGAAAAGTAAGGGTGTTGTTTCTACAACACAATTGTCCCCTTGATTTACAGGACTATCAGAATACACCGAAGGTAAATATATTTCCAACATAAAATGTTGTCTATTTAGGTATAAAGTGATGTCTACTTAGACATACAATTCTAGAACGAATTTTCACATACTGAGTTTAATATTAGTGATCATGTAATCAAGAATTATATCCGACAATATTTTATGGTGATGACAATAAATGATAAATCATATCAATTATGATGATACATGATATATATAAATCTAGATGCGCAAATGCGCGGGTCAACATGCTAGTTTAATATATAGAAACTCGTATTGTCCAATTAAATATGTACAAAGTAAGTATTGCAGACCTCGCGCCAGCGACTAGCACGGCGATGTGGTCGTTTCTCGCCATATCTCCGGGGGCTGGTACCGCTAGTTAATTCTTTTTAGATAAAAAGGGCTACCCCCGGTTCCATTGAAGAAACCACATCGGACAGTGTTTTTACAAGCCTGACTCGAGGTCAGCGACGATACACACCGACAGCCAAGCTGCCAAAACATCCACTCCCTAAAGGGACCTTATTACAAACCAAGTTCACCGACTAAAAACGAACTGACAACAACACTGGGGAGGCTCAGACAGCAGCACTCCAACTCACACCACCCACAGGAACTCACCATCCTTCTCCAGGCTTATTTCATTCATCTTCAAGTTCCTTGCCAGCGAGTCCGTCGACTGCTCCCAGCCATCCTGCGACTCACAGAACTCCCATGGCCCAGTCCAGGTTGCATCCAGCTTCGACACCACCAGTTGACGTAGCACACCCCCTTCTTCTCTCATCCAGGTTCCGGCCAGATCAGAGGGGGAGCCTGTCTCACCAGAGACATCAGAGCAGCACACACTCTTTTGAGCTCGCTTCTTTTTTCTTCCGGGCATAGAACTTTCCATCGCCCCAAAGTGTGAGCCACTTTCAAGTACAAGACCTGCATACATGACCAGCCAGACCCATTAAAGCATAAATCATTCCTAAATTTCCATAATGACCATAATGCGGCCGCATGGACAATGTTAGGAACTTGATTTGTCTTTTCACAGATCCAAAGGCTAGATACAGACAACAGATTAACCTGCAATTTTATACCAATTAACATAGATATTTGCTTCCACATTTCTCTAGCCACCACGCACTCAAAGAATAAGTGAGCAATAGATTCATTATCATAGCAAAACAAACAGCTAGCATCCGGCACATGCTGTCTCTTAGACAAATTGTCCCTGGTCAGTAGCTTGTTATTAGCAAGTAACCACAGGAACACATGAACTCTAGGCTGGACTTTGATTCTCCAAACGGCTGGGATGTGCACAGGCATAATTCCCCTAAAGTTCACAATAGCATATAAAGAACTAACCGAATAAACACCTTTGGAATCGAATTTCCAAATCACTGCATCCTCCTCCACACTAAGGTGTAAGGATTCAGCTATACTTCTCAAATCATACCATCTTTGCATAAGATTCTGGTCTACTGACCTCCTAAAGGTACACTTTAGGTTAACACCATCCCATAAATCTGCAATGGACTTGTTTTGTTCATTAATTGAAACATACAAGTCCCAGAATAAGATAGATAAGCTACAATGCCCAAACCAATGATCTTCCCAGAATTTAACTTTTTTGCCATTACCAACTTTCCACTGATACCCCATCTTAGCTGCTTTAGAAGCCCACATAACCCCTTTCCAAAAAGGTGATATGCCATTTTCAGGGCAAGCAAACATATTAGGATCATCAATCTTATATTTATGATCAATAATCTGCTTCCACATTTTATCATTATCTAAATGGTACCTCTTAACCCAAGAGGCCAAAAGACACAGGTTCATGTCAGCCAAATTAGGGATCCCTAACCCACCAAACTCAATTTTTTGAGAGACCATCCCCCAATTTGCTAAATGATACTTCCTATGACCCTCATAATCATCCCATAACACATGAGCCATCTGTTAATTAATCAAAGTAATGGCCCATTTGGGAAACCTAATAACACTCATCAGATAATTAGGAATACTGGCAAGACAAGTTTTAATCAAAATGATCTTAGCTTTATAAGAGAGTAGTTTCCCTCTCCACCCCCACCTTTTTTGATAACTTTATCAATAACAGGTTGGAGGTCTTCTTTTCTAAGTTTCTTATAATGTAAAGGAGCCCCAAGATAATTCATTGGGAATTTTCCAAGCCTACAACTAAGAGTTTGAGAGAATAATTGAGCTTCCTCACTCTCCACATTAATAGGAACCAAGTCACATTTATGAAAATTAATTCTCATACCAGATAATTGTTCAAAACAAGATAACAGCCATTTCAGGTTTTGGACATTTTCCATCTTACTTTCCAAAAAAAGCAAGGTGTCATCTGCATATTGCAAACTAATAATCCCCGAAGGGCAGAAGGATCTAAACATACCAGAGATCAGGTTATTATTTGCAGCTTTAATAAGCATATGGGTAAACACATCAGCCACAAAATTGAATAGAATAGGGGACACAGGGTCCCCCTGTCTAACACCCCTACTGGTCTCAAAGAAATCACTATTCACATTATTAATCCTCACTCCAACAGAACCTTTATTTAGTAAGGACTGGATGAGATACATGCACTTAGGGCTAAAACCCCTCTGCCTCAACATTTTAAGTAGAAAACACCTATCAACTCTATCATACGCTTTCTCATAATCAAGTTTAAAAACTAAACCAGATTCTTTTTTGTGAACATCATCATGAATAATTTCATGTGCTGACACAATGGATTCCAGGATAAATCTGCCTCTAATGAAAGCAGTTTGGTTAGGAGCAATCAGCTCCTCCCCAATAACACCTAATCTGTTTGTCACACACTTAGAAAAGATTTTAAAGCTACAATTGGTGAGAGCAATAGGCCTATACTTTTGAATAGTTTTAGCATCCGGTTCCTTCAGAATTAACGTTAATAAAGAAAAGTTGAGCCTGAAAAAGTCAAGCTCCCCTCTATGCCAATCTGAGAACATTCTCAAAAGCTCAGGCTTAATCAAATCCCAAAATTTCTGATAAAAGAGAAAGGAAAAGCCATCTGGCCCAGGCGCGCCTTCAGCATAAGAGCCGAAGACCGCCTCTTTATTTTCTTTTTCTGAAAACTCTTTATCGAACTCACTATTGTGGGCATCAGAAACCATTTCACTGGGATTCCAGAAATCATTTGACAGACTAATGTCCATCAAGGGCTCAGCTCCAAACAAATTCTTATAATAATGAACAGCAATATCAATTATACCTTTGGTGTCAGTAACTTCTCCATCAAGTCCTTCCAGAGACATAATCTGCTTCTTCCTTCTCCTCTTATTAGCCATAGCATGGAAATAGGAAGTATTTTGGTCTCCCTCTAAAATTTCCCTCTCTCTAGACCTCTGTCTGGCTTTCACCTCCTCATTCCTCCAGATCCCCTGCAACTCACCTGCAATTTTTTTCATTTGTTCCTTAGCTCCAGGAGACAAAGGTTGAGTTTCAGACAGGATATCTAATACATCATATTCAGCAATAAGTTGCTTTTTCCTCTTATTCTGCTCATACTCCATATTTATTGCCCAACCTTTAATAGTTTTCCTCAGTAATCTAATTTTATATTGCCACACATCTATAGATTTTCTACAGTGGCAAGGAGAATTCCAAGTTTTAGCAACCAGCTGTTGAAAACCCTCAACATTTAACCACCACTTTTCAAACCTAAACTGCTTTGCCAGAGGAGCAGTAAAAGCTCCAGAATCAACTACCAGAGGAGTGTGATCACTCCCCACTCTAGGCATAGTTCTAACTGAGACAGATGGGAACATCTGCTCCCAGCAGGTAGTAATAAAAACCTTATCAATAGCAGCCATGACAAGGTTCTCTTGATTATTAGCCCAGGTAAACATTCTCCCAGCACTTTTAATCTCAATTAGGTCAAACTTATTGACCCAATCATTAAATAAATTGGTCCAACGCTGGTTAATATTACCAGAGCTCTTCTCCTTGCTATCTCTAATGAGATTAAAATCGCCCCCAATAAGGGTTGGGCCACCCCAACCAGCCATCACATTATGAAGTTCATTAATAAACTCAAGCTTGAACTCTTCATAGGAAGAGCCATATAAGGAGACAAACCTCCAAATACTACTGCTTTTCTTGTCTTTAATAATGACAGCCACACAATATTTGAAAATTTCCCAATACATAATTTCAAAACTACTATCTCTCACCCCTACAAGGATTCCTCCTGCAGTGCCCACTGCAGGTAACCAATTCCAATTATAAACATTATTACAGTCAATTGACTGAAGCTGAGCAGTAGAGAACTCTGCTATCTTAGATTCAAAGAAACTAATAAGATCAGGACATGAATCTCTAATGAGTTCATGAACCCTAGGGAGTTTGTCAGGTCTGTTAAGACCTCTTATGTTCCATATAAGGCCTACTACCATTGGATCTAAACACCAACTTCCTTTTACTACTACTTTTCTTAGAGAAAACCTCAATCCAAGGAGATAAGTCCTCCTTATCCTCACCAAACTGAGAAGATTCAGAATCCTCACTGCTAGGAGATTGAGCAGCAACAGATTCTGAAACTTCATGACTAATGTCAATATCAGCTGGCAAAAACATATCAGGGTTGTTTTCTCTAAAATCAACTATCCTACCAATCTCTATTTGCTTAATAGCACTCACATTAGCATCAGCACTATCCATGTCAGTCCCTAAAGAAAGACCAGCACCATGGGCTTTGTGCAAAAGATCAATATTACTTAACATAGCAAAGGAATTATGACAGCCATTAGGCATACCTGCTGGTTTCTCCAGGTTCTTACATTTCTTGAGTTCTTTAGCCTTCTCAATCATAGACTTACCATCATGAACAATCCTGCTGCTCATTCTGGTAGCCAACACAGGACCCCATTTAGCTTTTCCTTTGCCTTTCTCAGTCACCTTAGGCATCACCTCAGCAACAGTTTCCACTTCCTCATCATCTTCATCAGCTTCACTGTCGAACTGAGCCAACAGCTGGATGCCAATATTCTCCTCAGGGGCTCTCATCTCATTCCCCCTATAAGATTTGTATTTAACAACTGGAGTCTCCAGAATCTTGCTCTTCACTCTCTCTTCCTCAATACCATGACTTGGACCAGCAGAGGATACACCCACAGGGGTAAACATAGCCTTCTTCTGACCAGACCCCCCACTGTGAGCTGTAGACCTAGGGTTTTTTTTTCACTCTGCTCAGTTTCCATAGGCTTATTGCCACCATTATTTGGTCCCTCTTCTTCCTCAGCATTCTTATTTCCATTATCACCATTCTGCTCATCATCTGGATCATCACCATCTTCATTAGCCTCATCTCCCACAGGTTCATGGCACACTGACAAGGAAAGCATAAAGTTTCTCCCACCAAATTCCATCAACCTGCTAGTAGGGATCTTGGACACATCTCTCACAACCACTTTGATTTTGAGCACTTTATAAAAACTTCTAAAAATCTCATGCCAGTCTACATCAATGGGTATACCCAGAGAGGTAGACACCCTCATCATCACCCTCCAAGACAAGAACTTAGGTGGTATACCTTCCACCTTGACCCAGGTTTCCTCCATCTCAGAGTAGGCTGGGATGTCACCATTCCAGTCCATAAAGGATACTGACATACCTTTTTTCTTCAGATTGATAGATGGAAAACCCACTAAGTCCTTGATCTTCTTGCCAGGAGGGAATCTGACCAGAAACTTGTTCTCATCCAGCTGCCTCATCTGCCAAGGCCACTTGGTCTTCCAAATATCACTGAAATTTTGCTTTAACTCTTCCATAGAGATGACACCATCCACAATAGCAATCCCCACATTATCCATGTTCAACCAAGCAACAGCAGCTGGCTTATCCACCTCCACATGGAAGAAGCCCAATCCTGAGCTTGCACTTCCATAGAACTGTGTCATTGGCATTGTTCTATACCACTCAGGACACTTATCCATATGATGCATCTGACTGCCACAGATAAAGCATTTTTTAGGCCTGGGACACATCCCCACATAGTGACATGGTTCACCACAGTTATAGCAAATGACATCTTTGAATTTGAGGTCAAACATCAATCCATTGGAGTTGGGAACCTTTCTGACCTGCTGCTGCTCCACAGGTTTCTCCACAGCCTTCTCCTGGATCACAGGAGTGGAACCACTCTGGCTCCCATCATGAGATTGGCTCCCCTTAGAGACACCCTTCCCTCCAGCAGAAATATTTCCTGCCTGCTGCATACTTTGCACTGGAAACTACTGAACAGGAAAAGGCCCCTGTTGAAACTGCATCTGATTACCCTGAACCATCTGAGGCATAAACTGCATGGGGAAAGAAGGCTGCCACCCAAACTGCTGGAAACTAGGGTTTCCCCACATCTGTTGGAACGCAGCAAAATCCCCCTGACTAACCTGAGGCAGCACCAATTGCCCCTGATTCTGAGCAGACCCTGATCCCTGCTGCGAAGGTAAGGCCTTTACCTGGGCAACTTGAGGCTTCAACTGCGGCTTTGTCACCCCATCTGCACCAGCTTGACCACCTCCTCTCCCTGGTGGCTTCTTGTAACCACCTCTCCCACCAGGCGCCATCGCAAGGATTTTACGACAAATCTCCTTACCACCCTCCCTCCAGCTCCACCAGTCTCTGGAGAATCGGAAGAGCTTGGGGAAGGGCAGCTTCTCTCCCTCACGAGCAGGGTGGCACTCGATCTCAGTGAATCGCCTGGCGATGAACAAGTCCCTCCTTATCCAGACTAGAACACTAGGGTTTCTGCGGAAACTGCTCGAACCGGCCGGAGCTCTCGAGGTAATAACCCCCACCTCCTCACAAACCCGCTTCGAAAGCGGTTTTCGCAAACCCGCCACCTGCATCGCCTTTTCTCCTCCACTCACTGTACAAACTGAAGAAATACCAGCAGAACTAAAACTGAAATTCAGAGACCTTGGCCGCAGCCTCAGCTTCCCATCCAGCTTTTCCACGAATTCCACTGGACGCAGACCAAAACACGAATCCTCTATCTCACCGGAATCCCCATAAGCACTACCAGCAGCCTGCACCACCGGCGTGCTCGCCACACGATGTCTGGGCAAGACATTTGGCGGCGTGTGCCCATCCAGCGGCAGCAACGGCTCCCCAACCTGCACCTCCTTCAGCGATGACTGCAGGTAGGGAGATGCATCCCATCCTGCCCTGGAATCGGCGTCAATGGCAGCCCAATCGCTGGAATTGGATGCGACCTCGCCGCAGCAAGGAGACCTTCTAATCTCTCCATCGACACGAACCGCACCAGCACCACAGCGGATTCCCCTTGACGCGCAAATTCCAATACCTCCGACCGTGGCAGCTGCTGCTTGCTTGCACTCGCTAGCGCCCTGAATTCCCCCATCTTCTCTAGCTTGATTTCTGTGAGATACAGGAACTTGAATTCGCCATCCCTCACAACCACCAGTTCCATACCTCATCTCCTGCAGTCGGCGCCCATCCTGAGGAGATCGGCCCCGCAGCGAGGGGGCATCGTCTCGCTGGCCGCTCTGACCTCCGCCCCGGCCAGATCCATCAGCATCGCTGCGCCTTGCTCCAATTCCTGCCCGCCCAGAGTGGGGGGAACAAGGAACCAGTGCCTCATCGCCACTCTCCGCCAGGATCTCGAACGGTCGGCACGGACTTCGAATCGCCTCCCTCACCGGAGAAAAAGTAGAGAACCGCGAACTCACAGTGGATCAGAGCGAGAACGGGGAACCCCATGAGCGAGCCTTATCCAGAAACCGCGCACGGGCCCCGCCTCCGGTCGGCAGCACAGTGCCGTCGGTCGCAGGAACAGTGGCGGCGGGATCCCCGGCGACCGGGGCGGGGGCACCCGAGTCGCCATCGGCCTCTCTCATGGTCCCGTGCGGCACCCCCTCGACAACCAAAATTTGATCATCGATCCGCTAGTTAATTCTAGGTACAGGTGCCAACGTTGAGAAGATTGATCGGCAATCGTACGTGCGGCCGTCGGCGGTGACTAGCTTGACCGACGAGTGCGGGCGGGCAACAGCTGACCGTCAACATAAAGTTCATCTTGGCTGGCGACCATGAATTCTAGGTACGGGCGGCCGTCAATGGCGGGCAGCTCGATCGCTGAAGAACGGGCCTGTTACGGAAGAAGTTAAGGTTCACGGCCAGACCATTCACAACGGTGAGCAGCTTGGCCGGCCGTAAGACTGTCTGAACGAGGTGCAGACGTTTGATTCCTGCAAAACAGAAATCAACCGCTTCTTATACAGCAATTTGATTCTAAAACAACGCTGCGTCTCAGTACGTATTGTGGTATGTACAACACGGTATGAGCTTGAATTGCGACAACAGCGGGGCAATGAAGGCTAACGCGAATTAGCAGCTACTACCTCCGTTTTAAGAAATAATGTATGCGTATTTTAAAGTAAATTTTAACCGAATAAATAGAGCAACTAAAACTTGATTATATTATGTCAAATTAGTATCATTAGATTTGTACTAAAATATACTTTTCAATTTCGAAGTAATCGCTCAATTTGCTGTAGAGGACAACTTTTGAAGTTGGACGCGGAGCCACAAATAACTCGTCAGGGGCAGCACCTACTAAAAAAACTGGACAGAAACACGAAGTAAACTACTAGTTTGATTTCAGCAGCCCACTTATACAAATGCAAAGCACATTCTAATTTGATGCTAGCAGCCCACGTACCCACACACCCACACAAGAGTGGCTTTTCTGAAAGCAGCCTCACCTACACTCCTATTTGTCTAAAAAAAACCTACACTCCCGTATCGATATAAGAAGGAAAAAAAGCGTCTACTTGATATCATCGATAGCCTTGATATTAGGGCAGAAACGCTCCCTCTAAGTGAACCCGAAAGAATAATGAAAAAGGAGGCGGATGAGCGCCTCGCTAGCCTAAGAAGAGATGAAGAGGCAAAATGGGCTCAGCGAGCCAAAGTGAAGCATATTCAGGAAGGAGGGGATAATACTAAATATTTTCACCTCATTGCAAATGGAAAACATAGAAAGAAAAAAATCTTCCAACTAGAACAAGATGAGGGCACGATCATTGGGGACGAAAACCTCAAAGTATTCATTAGTGAGTACTACAAGGGCCTTTTTGGGGCTCCGTCCCAGAATCACTTCTCTCTTCTTGAAGGAAGGATTGATGATATCTCCCAGCTTTCTTCTGATGAGAAGAATGTATTGTCTGCTGATTTCACTGAAATAGAAGTAAAGGAAGCAGTCGTGCAAATGAAAAAGAACAAAGCCCTAGGTCCCGATGGTTTTCCGGCCGAGTTCTATCAAGTTTTCTGGGATACTATAAAAGATGACATGATGGCCATGTTCTTCCAGCTCCAGAACGGAGACCTTCCTCTTTTTAGACTCAATTTTGGCATTATAACCCTCCTGCCCAAGAAAGAAGACGCAAGCCGCATCGAACAGTATAGACCTATCTGTCTCTTGAACGTGAGCTTTAAAATCTTCACCAAAGTCGGTGCAAACCGCATCACTGGGATGGCCCAGAAAATCATCAAGCCCACCCAAACTGCTTTTCATCCCTGGCCGAAACATTTTGGAGGGGGTGGTCGTTCTTCACGAGACCATCCATGAACTGCACTCTAAAAAATTAGATGGATTGCTTTTCAAAATCGATTTTGAGAAGGCATATGATAAAGTCAAATGGCCTTTCTTGCATCAAGTCCTTAGGATGAAAGGTTTCCCTGTCAAATGGTGCGACTGGGTAACCAAATTCACCCAAGGCGGCAGCGTGGGAATCAAAGTCAATGATGAGGTCGGTCACTACTTTCAGACGCTCAAAGGTCTTCGCCAAGGCGACCCTCTCTCGTCCATGCTCTTCAACATCATCGCGGACATGCTTGCCATCATCATAAATAGAGCCAAAGATGATGGTCAAGTCGGAGGACTGATAACACACCTTGTAGAAGGAGGGGTATCAATTCTGCAGTATGCGGATGACACGATCCTCTTCATGGAGCATGACATCGACAAAGCAATAAACATGAAGCTCATTCTTTGCCTGTTTGAACAGCTTTCCGGTCTCAAGATCAATTTCCACAAAAGCGAACTTTTC
Source organism: Dactylis glomerata (assembly GCA_007115705.1). Lineage (NCBI taxonomy): Eukaryota > Viridiplantae > Streptophyta > Magnoliopsida > Poales > Poaceae > Dactylis > Dactylis glomerata. Next base: position 1,561,087 of record QXEO01000087.1, read on the forward strand.
TGCTTTGGGAAAGCGAAAGAAAGCCAAAACGACTATAAAGAAATTTTCGGATGCGCAATAGGTGCACTGCCATTCAAATACCTTGGCATTCTGATTCACTTCAGGAAGCTTCTCATCAAAGAATGGCAAATCATCGAGGACAGACTAATCCTAATTAACTCGGTCCTCACAAGTCTACCTATGTTCTTACTCTCCTTCTTCCAGATACTCATAGGGGTTAGAAAGAGGTTGGACTTCTTTCACTCCCGTTTCTTCTGGCAATGTGACCAGAACAAGAAGAAATATAGACTCTCAAAATGGAATATGATATGCCGACCCAAAGACCAGGGAGGTCTAGGCATTGAGGTTCTGGATATCAAAAATAATTGCCTACTGAGCAAATGGCTGTTCAAAATAATCAATGAAGAAGGAATATGGCAAGAACTTTTATGCAACAAATACCTAAAAAACAAGAACTTAGTGATACGTCTCCAACGTATCTATAATTTTTGATGCTCCATGCTTGTTTTTACACCATTTGCCTATTGTTTCGTTACACTTAGTGGCACTTTTATGCATTTTCCGGAACTAACCTATTAACAAGTTGCCACAGTGCCAGTTTCATGTTTTCTGCTGTTTTTGTGTTTCAGAAGTGATACACAGGAAATATTCTCGGAATTGGACGAAACAAGTTCCTGAAGTCTTATTTTACCCGGAAGCTTCCAGAGATCCAAAGGAGAGTAGGAGGGGGGCCACCAGGGCCCCACACGCAGGGGTGGCGCGGCCAGGCCCCTGGCCACGCGGGCCCCGCGTGAGGGCGCCTCGCTCCTCCTCTGACGACGCCCCTTCGCCTATAAAGACACCCCGACGGAAAAAACCTAAGTACCCAATCAATTTTCCAGAACACATCGCGATCCGCCGCCACCGTCGACCCGAAGATCGGGAGGGTCCAGAAGCTCTTCCCGGCACCCTGCCGGAGAGGGGAATCGCCACCGGAGGTCTTCTTCATCGCCATGCTTGCCTCCGGAGCGATGAGTGAGTAGTCTACCTTGGACTATGGGTCCATATCAGTAGCTAGATGGTTGTCTTCTCCACCATGTGCTTCATGTTGAGATCTCATGAGCTGCCCTACATGATTGAGATCACCGTTATGTAATTCTACATGTTTGGTTTGTTGGGATCCGATGAATATTGGTGTTTATGATTAAGTTGCTGTACTGAATATTATCTTTTGTTATCTCTATGTTGTTTATGATCTTGCATGCTCTCCGTTGTTAGTAGCTATCTTGGCCGAGTAGTTGCTAGTGACTCCAAGAGGGGGTATTTATGCTCGATATTGGGTTCATGCCTCTATTTCACCTGGGGGAGTGACAGAAACCTCTAAGGCGGTAGATATGCTGTTGCTACTAGGGAGAAAACAACATTCATATGCTCAAGGGCATATGCTTTGTTTACATTACACACTTTGCTTAATGCAATTATCTGTTGTTCGCAACTTAATACTTGTGGAGTTCTCGGATTGATTCACCATAAGTGGATTATTAGTCATAGATGCAGTTGGATGGCGGTCTATGTATTTTGTTGTAATGCCCAGAGTAAATCTCATAGTGATCTTCTTGACATATCATGTTTATCTTTATTCTATCAATTGCCCAACTGTAATTTGTTTACCCAGCATGTGTTATTTTATCTATGGAGAGACACCACTAGTGAACTGTGGACCCCGGTCCTATTTCCATCATATTGCTATCACCTGTTTACTTTACTCGCACTGTTTACTTTACTCGCACTGTTTACTTTACTCGCACTGTTTACTTTACTCGCATACTATATTGTTTTCCACTCGATACGCTCATAACCTTTGTTTCAAGCAAACCGGTGAGATTGACAACCTCATCGCAAGTTGGGAACAAAGTATTTGTTTGTGTGTGTGCAGGTTCCGCATCACCTTCAGTCGTTTGTCTCTCCTCTCCTGATCGATAAACCTTGGTTTCTTAAACTGAGGGAAAACTAGCTGCTATACTCATCATACCTTCCTCTTGGGGTTCCCAATGGGCTGGTTATTCACCACGCACAAGGACAATCTGCTCCCACGTCAACCACGCAGCAGCTTCTTTTCTGGCGCCGTTGCCGGGGAGGAAGAGAAGACTTCTGCGAGGGGAGTTTTTCGCACACACATCCTTTACTTTGTTATTGTTTTGCTTTACTTTATTTATTTTACCTGCATCGTTTTATATCAAAAACCCAAAAAAATTAGAATCCTTGGTAGTTGTTTTTACTTGTTTACTTTCGTTTTGCTGAAATGGCCAATCCTGAAAACACCAAGTTGTGTGACTTTACTAGCACAAACAATAGTGATTTTATCTGCACTCCTATTGCACCACCTGCTACTGCCGCAAATTTTTATGATATTAAGCCTACTTTATTGAACCTTGTTATGAAAGAGCAATTTTCTGGTGCTAGTACTGAAGATGCTGCAGCTCATCTCAACAATTTTGTTGAGCTATGTGAGATGAAAAAATATAAGGATGTTGATAGTGATATTATTAAGCTCAAGTTGTTTCCTTTTTCTTTGAGAGGAAAAGCTAAAGATTGGTTGCTGTCTTTGACTAAGAATAGTATTGATTCATGGGCTAAGTGTAAGGATGCTTTTATTGGTAGATACTATCCTCCTGCTAAGATTATATCCTTGCACAGCAATATTATGAAGTTTACTCAGTTTGATAATGAACATGTTGCTCAAGCTTGGGAAAGAATGAAATCTATGATAAAGAATTGCCCCACTCATGGACTGACTACTTGGATGATTATCCAAACTTTTTATGCAGGACTGGATTTTTCTTCAAGGAACCTACTTGATTCAGCTGCTGGAGGCACTTTTATGACCCTTACCTTGGGTGCCGCATCAAAGCTACTTGACAACATGATGGTAAATTATTCCGAATGGCACACCGAGAGAGCTCCACAAGGTAAGAAGGTAAATTCTGTTGAGGAAACCTCTTCCTTGAATGATAAGATTGATACCATTATGGCTATGCTTGCTAATGATAGGACTCATGTTGATCCTAATAATGTTCCTTTGGCCTCTCTGGTTGCTCAAGAAGAGCATGTTGATGTCAATTTCATTAGAAACAATAATTTTAACAACAATGCTTATAGGAACAATTTTGCTAGTAACAATTATAGGCCGTATCCTTCTACTAATGGTAATGGTTATGGTAATTCTTATGGTAATTCCTACAACAACACTAGGGCCGCGCCCTCCGAGCTTGAGGTAATGCTCAAGGACTTCATCGGTAAGCAAACTGCTTTTAACAAGTCTGTTGAGGAAAAGTTAGGCAAAATTGATATTCTTGCTTCTAAAGTTGATAGCCTTGCTCATGATGTTGAACTTCTGAAATTAAAAGTGTTTCCTAATGATGTGAAAGAGAGCAATGTTTTTGCTACCGCTAATGCTATCCAAGTTGGAATTGATGAAAATATTAGATTGTTAGCGGAATTGCATGCCAGGTGGGAAAGAGAGGATGAGATGGCTAGAGAGATGAAGGTATGTACTATTACTACCTCTAATGATGTTGCTCCTAATGCTAGCAATCCTCTTACTTTGATTGGTGTAGAGAAAACTCCCACTCCTTGTGTTAAAAAGCCTAAAACTGCCAAAACTTTTTCTCAAAAGAGTGCTAAAATTTTTCGGAGTGTGGGGGATGATAGTTCTATTTCTTTTAATGATTTTGATATTGATGGCTGCAATATATCTGAAGTAATTTTGTTCTTGCAAAATCTTGCTTTGACTCCCAATGCTAGTTCTTTAAATATTGCTTTTACTAAGCATATTACCAATGCTCTCATAAAAATTAGAGATAAAAAGTTGAAGCAAAAAGCCTCTGTTCCCAAGAAGTTAGAAGATGGTTGGGAACCCATCATTGATATGCATGTTAATGGTTATGATTGCCATGCTTTATGTGATCTAGGTGCTAGTATTTCTATCATGCCTAGAAAGATTTATGACATGCTTGATTTACCACCGCTTGAAAAATGTTATTTTGATGTTCCTATTGCTGATGTTGCTAAGAAGAAACCTTTGGGAAGAATTAATGATGTCCTTATTGTGGTTAACAATAACCTTGTTCCCGTTGATTTTCTTGTCATGGATGTTGAATGCCATGCTTCATGTCCTATTATTTTGGGAAGACCCTTTCTTCGAACTGTAGGTGCCATCATTGATATGAGGGATGGCACCATCAAATATCAATTCCCACTAAAGAAAGGTATGGAACACTTCCCTAGGAAAAGAAAGAAATTACTTTTTGACTCTATTCTTAGAGCAAATTATGAGCTTGATGCTTCATCACTTGATGTTACTTGATTCGCAATTTTTCTGTGCCTAGCTCAAAGGCGTTAAAGAAAAGCATTGTTGGGAGATAACCCAATGTTTTCTTTTCAGTACTTTTTCTTTTATTTGAGTCTTGGAAGTCATTACTACTGTAATGACCGCTCCTTATCTTGTTTATTTCGTTTTTGTGCCAAGAGAAGCCTCTAATTTGAGTGAGGTAAAGATTTGGGGATGTTGCTGTCCTGAAACTGTTTTCGGTGCTGCACCGTAAAAATTCGTGAAAATTCTCTGTAAATCTTTTGGACCTGCGATTTCTTGTGCATATGACCCAGGTTATATCCAAACTTTTGTTAGTTGAACACTTTTTGATTTGAGCAACAGAAAATCCCTCAAAAATTCGACATTTGTCAGCTGTTCAGTTTTGACAGATTTCTGCCAATATTTGTGTTTGCCACTTTATCGCTTTCTTTTGAGTTCTTTTGATCACGGAACTTTTTAGGAGGTTGCTACAGTAGTATTTGCTATATATGTGGTGTTTTTGAGTTGAAACCTGAAGCAAATAGAGGATTGATTATATGTTATGCTTACACTAATGTTGCTAATAGAATTGTGTTTAGTTTTGTATGAAGGAAGTTTTCAAGTGTAGGGATTGGAGAATGATGAGATGAGTTGAAGAATGGACGAAAGCTCAAGCTTGGGGATGCCCATGCATCACCCCAAGAAATATCCAAGAAGTACAAGCGTCAAAGCTTGGGGATGCCCCCGAGGCACCCCTTCTTCATCGGCAAAAATCAGGTCACCTTTCAAAACACTATATTTTTATTGCTTCATGCACTATGTGTTTTTCTTGGAGCGTCAGTTGTTTTAGTTTTCTTAGTTGGTTTAGTTTGTTTGTTTGCTGCAATAAATGGTTGGACCCCAACAAATTTCTTTTAGAGGAGATGTACTCGTTTTCATTTGCAAAGAACGCTCTAGTTTTCACTCTTATTAAAAATCGAGCGTTCTTCTTTTTCTGCTACTGCTTTTGGTTTTCGTTTTCGCCTTGATTTGCGTTCAGACCTTGTCATATCTTTTCATCAAGGTGTATTTTTGCCTCTGATCTTTATTGGTTTTCATCAAAAGAGGTGTTTATAAAAATTTCAAATGGTTTTGGAAAAGAGAAAAAGCTTTGTGCAAAATAGTGGTACAAGAAGGAGCTTGTGTAGACTGCGGCTTAGGATTTTTCATGTCATGCTTGATGTCTTTTTGATAGTATGCTTAGTGGTTTTGTTGTAGCATGACTTGTCTCAAATAACTGAGATTGCTTAATGAGCCTTTGAAAAAATCATGCGTTGTTTTTATTGTATGGAAGCATTATTTTGGTTTTCTCCTTGATGCTTTATTTGGTTTGACTTGGCGCATGCTCACACATGTTAGACTCTTACAAGTCGCCAATAGCCTTCATGATCATTTAGTTTTTGACTTTTGATGCCATCTTATGCTTCTTTTAATGTCACTTTGTCGCTTTGCATGATTATGGCCATTATTGCTCTCTTAGTTGGTCGCTCCCAGTCTTTTGCTAGCCCTCATCTTGTACTGAGTATAAGCTCTACTCGTGCATCCAACTCCTAAAAGCCAAAGTTTTCCAAAGTGTCCACCATACATACCTACTAGCAATTTGCTATTCCAAGTAAATTTGACTTGCTTTTATTTTCTCTTCAAATTAAACTCTTACCAGTGTTATGCGAAATTCGGTCAGTAAAGCTCTCACGAACCGGAAGGCACACTTTACTTTTTCTTGTTCTTAAAAAATTGACATTGTGGTCTCTTATGTTGAGTTGTTATGCTTGCAAGTTTTAAGTTGGATTCTAGCCCATCCATGTTGTCATGGGGCAAGCTTTCAACATTGCACTTCTTATTTGAGTTGATATCGTGATCTTTTGTTTATGGATGCCCGCGGTGTGAAATGAATTGGGAATCTTGTGGGGACCATGGAGTTTGTATATGTGTTAGGGAAACGCCGGGCCGCCAATCGAAGCCATGCATAATTCATGGTGGAAATTTGCAGCATACCCATGGTGAACATTCGACGACGCATCTCACAGTAAAAAGCTAAACAAAAGGCAAATAAAAGAGATGTCGAGGTGTTCATTGTCTGCTTGTCCTGTCATTTTGGTGTGGGCTTGTTCCATGTCATCGGGCACGGAGGTACCCCATTGGCGGTTCTCAATGATATGCATATACTTACAATGACAAGAGCCTTGCTTGGGACTCTAAGTAAAGTAGCATGAGGTTTGGGTACTCGTATTCACGGGACACGAGGTTTTCAACTTATGATTTGTCAAGCATATGCATCATAATTGTTCTTGCATTAACTTTAACCATTCAAGATGCTTATGATGGGGGCAATGAGAGCTCAAAGCCGGTAAGTACCATAATTTTTGAAGGTTATAAAACTTGCAATCACTGCTTCCCTCTGGGAAGGGCCTTTCTTTTACTTTTATGTTGAGTCACCACCTTCTTTCTTTATGCACCATTAAGAGAGCATAGTTGTCATTCTTAGTGTAATATGCATTGTCCCAAAGTTCATTGATTGATTCATATTGTTGGTTTCACTTGTTCTTCAATTATTTGTATCTAGTCACCCTCTTAAACTTGAAGGTGTCCTATGCATTTATGTTTTGCTCTCTTTGAAGGACAAGCTGAAAACCATTTGTATGTTTTTCCTTATGATTTGAACACATGTTTGACTTTCATTGTTTCATTTTCATGATCTTTTGTTTGTATTCATTTGCATGTTTACAACATGGTTGCTAAGTTTCTTATTGTCATGATTATATCTTCATGCCCATGTTTTAAGTTCTTATGATCCCAGCTCACCAATGCTTACATATATGATCAAGATTGTGTAGGTGCATGTCATCTCAAAAATTATTCCTTTGTTATCACTTACCTACTCGAGGATGAGCATGAGTTAAGCTTGGGGATGCTTGATACGTCTCCAACGTATCTATAATTTTTGATGCTCCATGCTTGTTTTTACACCATTTGCCTATTGTTTCGTTACACTTAGTGGCACTTTTATGCATTTTCCGGAACTAACCTATTAACAAGTTGCCACAGTGCCAGTTTCCTGTTTTCTGCTGTTTTTGTGTTTCAGAAGTGATACACAGGAAATATTCTCGGAATTGGACGAAACAAGTTCCTGAAGTATTATTTTACCCGGAAGCTTCCAGAGATCCGAAGGAGAGTAGGAGGGGGGCCACCAGGGCCCCACACGCAGGGGTGGCACGGCCAGGCCCCTGGCCGCGTGGGCCCCGCGTGAGGGCGCCTGGCTCCTCCTCTGACGACGCCCCTTCGCCTATAAAGACCCCCCGACGGAAAAAACCTAAGTACCCGATCAATTTTCTAGAACACATCGCGATCCGCCGCCACCGTCGACCCGAAGATCGGGAGGGTCCAGAAGCTCTTCCCGGCACCCTGCCGGAGAGGGGAATCGCCACCGGAGGTCTTCTTCATCGCCATGCTTGCCTCCGGAGCGATGAGTGAGTAGTCTACCTTGGACTATGGGTCCATAGCAGTAGCTAGATGGTTGTCTTCTCCACCATGTGCTTCATGTTTAGATCTCATGAGCTGCCCTACATGATTGAGATCACCGTTATGTAATTCTACATGTTTGGTTTGTTGGGATCCGATGAATATTGGTGTTTATGATTAAGTTGCTATACTAAATATTATCTTTTGTTATCTCTATGTTGTTTATGATCTTGCATGCTCTCCGTTGTTAGTAGCTATCTTGGCCGAGTAGTTGCTAGTGACTCCAAGAGGGGGTATTTATGCTCGATAGTGGGTTCATGCCTCTATTTCACCTGGGGGAGTGACAGAAACCTCTAAGGTGGTAGATGTGTTGTTGCTACTAGGGAGAAAACAACATTCATATGCTCAAGGGCATATGCTTTGTTTACATTACACACTTTGCTTAATGCAATTATCTGTTGTTCGCAACTTAATACTTGTGGAGTTCTCGGATTGATTCACCACAAGTGGATTATTAGTCATAGATGCAGTTGGATGGCGGTCTATGTATTTTGTTGTAATGCCCAGAGTAAATCTCATAGTGATCTTCTTGACATATCACGTTTATCTTTATTCTATCAATTGCCCAACTGTAATTTGTTTACCCAGCATGTGTTATTTTATCTATGGAGAGACACCACTAGTGAACTGTGGACCCCGGTCCTATTTCCATCATACTGCTATCACCTGTTTACTTTACTCGCACTGTTTACTTTACTCGCACTGTTTACTTTACTCGCATACTATATTGTTTTCCACTCGATACGCTCATAACCTTTGTTTCAAGCAAACCGGTGAGATTGACAACCTCATCGCAAGTTGGGAACAAAGTATTTGTTTGTGTGTGTGCAGATTCTGCATCACCTTCAGTCGTTTGTCTCTCCTCTCCTGATCGATAAACCTTGGTTTCTTAAACTGAGGGAAAACTAGCTGCTATACTCATCATACCTTCCTCTTGGGGTTCCCAACGGGCTGGTTATTCACCACGCACAAGGACAATCTGCTCCCACGTCAACCACGCAGCACTTAGCTGAGGTCCAATCAAAGCCTACGGACTCCCCCTTCTGGAAGGGACTTATGAGTCAGAAAGAGACCTTTTTCAAATTTGGATCGTTCCGCGTCGGCGATGGTGAAGGGACCCGATTCTGGGAGGATTCTTGGCTGGGAGATAGCCCGCTGGCTTCACAATACCCGAACCTCTATGCCATCGTAAACCACAAAAACATCACCGTAGCAAACTCAATCAAGGAGGACGGCCTTAACATTTCGTTTAGGAGAAATTTGGCCGGCTATAGGTGGCAGTCTTGGCTTGACATTGTAGAAAGGTTAATGGATATACAGCTTACCGATGAAAAAGACTCCTTCACGTGGAAACTAACTGAATCCGGTCAGTTCTCTGTCAAATCTCTATACACTGAATTGATGAACGGGAACACAAAATTTCTTAGTAAATATCTGTGGAAAATCAAAGTGCCATTGAAGATTAAGATCTTCATGTGGTTTCTAAACAGAAAAGAGATTCTGACAAAGGATAACTTAGTCAAAAGAAATTGGAGCGGAGATAAAAAATGTGCCTTCTGTGATGAGGAAGAAAACATTGAACACCTGTTTATCAAGTCTAAATTCGCTAGACTGGTCTGGAGAGTTGTTCACTTCACTTTCAATATGCCACCCCCAACAAACATAAAAAATATGTTTGGAAATTGGTTAAACGGGGTCGACAAATATGCCAAAGCTCGAATAAGAATTGGTGTTTGCGCTCTGGTTTGGGCAATGTGGAACTGCCGGAACGATATTATATTTAACAATGCAAACTGCTCCCCTTTCTTGCAGGTTATCAACAGAACTACGCATTGGATCAACCTATGGGCGCTTCTTCTTCCAGAGGACCAGCAGGGATATATGGATACTGGGTGCACACAACTGATGGCGGTCGTTCAGGCTATCTTCAACCAGGGTGGTTGGCGGCATTCTAATAGGATTGAGAATGTTTAGCAGAATTTTGTTACCCATTTTTAGATGGCTTATATCCATCTCATCCCTAGCCGAGAACTAGGTTTCAGATCCTGTGAGGCTGGTTGCTACTTCTGTTACGTTGTAAACTAAAACCTTCGGCTCGTTGTTTTCAATAGAGCGGCTGTGTGCATCAATTGATGCAGAGGACGGGAACACCTCATTTCTAAAAGAAAAACTCCCGTATCGATATCATACTCAAGATCCGCGCTAGCTCATTTTTTCACTTCGCAGCAACTTCTCTTTTTTGGTGCTCTTAATTCTACCTGAGCATGGGAAGCCCGGCCCGGCCGACCCGGCCCGACCCGGCCCGAAAATGGCCCGGCCCGTCGGGCCAAAACATGTTGTCGGGCCAGGCCTGGGCAGCAAATAGCGGCCCGACAGCTGACTTGGGCCGGGCTTGGGTCAAAGATTTGCATGTTTTTCTGAAGGCCCGACCCGACGGCCCGACAGCCCGGCTATTTTTTGGCCCGACGGGCCGGGCTTGGGCTGAGAAAAGCGGCCCGACGGCCGGGCCGGGCCGGGCCTGGGTAGCTGATTTTCATGTCGGGCTTTTTACTGGCCCGGCCCGACCCAGCCCGGCCCGAAATTATGCCCAGGTATACTCTTAATTAAACAAAAAGAGTTGAACTTTAAACTCCGCAGATCACTGGAGCATTAGAACTGGAATGTGTAAAAAAATAGTTTGAGATATTTTGATACCATATAAATATACAAAATTTATTTTAATATGTAAAAATATATTTTTACACATATTAAAATTGCAAAAAAAATCTAAAATTTTTTTTGCGAACACGTACCAAATTTGAAGATTGTATAATTAGTACTTTGGGAGAAACAAAAAAAGAAAAACTTCAAACAGTGTAAGGGTGTTGGTGAGACCCTGCTTGGACACAACTTTTCCCATACAAATAGCTGAAAACAATTTTATACGTGCTAACGACAATCATCACGTACCTGCAAGTAGCCGTATACAATTAAGAGATGGTAGACTCGCGATGCTAATTTACTGTGTTCGAACTACATAAGTTTGCTATGTTTATGAAAAAGAAAAGATAACCGAATATGTAATATGCAAAAGTTTACTCAATAATTTTTTTTTAAAATGTTAGCAGGAGAACTGCTAAATTCATTAATTAGAAAGGAGAGTTATATAAAAGAATCAAAAGAGGAAAAAACACGATCCACATTGAGACATGCCTTATCGGGATCGAAAGGGAAGGAAGCCCCAGCCATCCTCCATAAAGACACCTCATCACGAATTCTACGAACTAACGCTACAACTGATAGCTCCTCTTTTTGGAAAATACATCGGTTGCGCTCCCGCCATAATTCCCAACTTCCAAGCAATAAAAGTGACTGCGCACTCTTTCGATCATTTTCTGTGGTGCAAGTAATGCATTTGGACAGCCACTCTCGTATTATTGTGACTTCCGTCCACAAGGCTGGGTCCAAACAGCTCAAGTGAAATAGTTGAGCGAGCATGCTCCACACTTGCCTTGCCCAAGGGCACTTAACTAGAAGGTGGTAAGATGTCTCAAAATTCCTGAAACAAAGTTGGTAGAAATATCAATTTTCCCATCCTCATCGTTGGGAGTACGTCGGTTGTAAGAATTTTGCTTAGCTCCGCTGTCCAAAGAAAGAATCGACATTTTCCAGGAGCCCAACCCTTCCAAATTAGAGGCGCTATGTCTGATGGAATAGAGCCTTCAAACTGCAGCAAATAAGCTGATTTTGTAGTGTACTCCCCAGATACATTAAAGCTCCATCTAATACTGTCTCTAGTGCCATCATTCAGAGTAACCTCATATGTAAGCATGACCAGCTCCATCAGCTCCTGTAGCATCTCTGGTTGCAGCCCACGACTAAGGTCGGAGACCCATTTGTGATTTGTTAAGGCATCCTCACCGTCCGGTGTTTACACAAGGCGATCTTAAACAAGGCCGGAGCGATGTCGCAAGGATCCCTGCCATGAAGCCAATGGTCGTTCCAAAAATCCGCCACAGTACCACACCCGAGCGTGATCTCAGTTTCAGCTGCGAACAACCTTCTATCTTTCCCATCGCATGGAAGCAGCAAACCAACCTAGGGCCGATCCGGATGGCGCCATGCAGTCCATAGCCATCGTAGGCGTAGGGCTCTACTGAATTTCCGTAAATCATGGACCCCGAGACCGCCTAACTCCTTGGGCCTGCACACTACGTCACATTGCACCCGATAGTGTCCACCATTACATGTTCCTTCCCCTCTCCAAAACCAAGCGCGACACCTCTGTTCTATTTTTTCTAGCCCCCAAGCCGGGAATTTATGCACTGTCATCATATAAATCGTTATCAAAGAAATTACTGCTTTGAGCAAGACAAGCCGCCCTTCACGGGGGGTCATGGAGCCCTTCCATGCAGCCAACATGGCGTCGATCTTGTCCAACAAAGCTTGGAAGTCAATTTTGCGTAGAGCACGGAGAGAGAGGCATGCCCAGGTAGGTGCACAGGAAACTTTTAATTGCAAAATTCAAGGGCTGAAGGATAGAGCTGAGATCCCTACCATTGCAACGGATGGGCATGGCCGAACTTTTCGATGGGTTGGTAACTAGGCCTGTGACATCGCCAAAGCACTGTAGGGCCATGCTAACAAAGTTTGCATCGTTGCGTGAAGGGTTAATGAAAGGATGCTCGAATAGTTGGCTTGCGGTCCGGCAGCTTTGAGAGAATCCCTACAGCAGTTGCAAGGTTAAGGATGCGGTGTAGCGGTTCCATTGCCAAAATGAAGAGGAAGGGAGACAAGGGGTCTCCTTGGCGAAGCCCATCTGTCTCCAAACCCACAAACTATGAGGGTATTCCATTTTTGAGGACCTGAGAGGAGGACGACGCTAAAAGCATTGCAATACACTCACGCCATCTCTCTCCAAACCCTCTTGCAACTGTTGTAGGGATTGGATTGCCAACAAAAGCTTGGAGTAGGCCTAGTCCGGCTGTACTCCTCCTGATGCACCACACGCGGGACCAACACCAACGGATCCTGCATAAGGCGATGGCTGCTCTTACAGGCTTGGCAGCCACCAACCCCTTGATCGTATGCGGCGTTGTCCAGCGCCAGGAGTTAGCGGCCTAGCCTTGTCCAGGTGGTCGCAGGAAATGGAGATGCGAGGCGGCAAGGGCGACCATCGGCGTGTGCAGTCAGATGGGGTGATGGCTTGCTGCACGGAGCGATCAGCCATGTGAGGCGGTGACAAGGGTATAGATAATAGAGCCCGACAGTTGAGTACCCCTGAGGCCCGTTAAACTAGGCTCAATTGTAACACTGGTCGAAATACGAGTTCATGTCGTATGTCAATATTGTAATCTGTGTCGGATCCCTCCCGATCCTTGAGACCTGGCCACCTATATATAGGGGCCAGGAGAGGACGGTGAGGGACAGATTGAAAGCAAGCCAAGTTTATTGTTACGTTTACTTTCAATATACACCTCGTTTGACTGATTCTACCTTCGAGTTCATCCGACGCCCTGCTCCCCCGATCCTAAGTCCTTCATATTGGACATTTGTCGAGTTATCCATCATCAATTGGCGCCGACCGTGGGGAATCTGGGCGTTGGAATCATGAATTCGACGGCTTTTCCGCCTTTGGCCAATAGCAATCCGGAAGTCGACGAAATCTAGATACCCTTCGGAACCGTCGATTTTCAACCTCACCAGTCAAATTTCACATAAGTATTCGAGAGCATGGATCAAGATATGGACCTGACGATCGGAAATCTAAACTTTTGTGTCGGATCTTTAGGTTCGATTTGCCTTTTCAGATCCGGTGAAACCAGGTTCGTCGGCAAGCGAGTCCAAGACAATAGTAATGTCGGAATCATCAGAAGGCTCCTCCAGCGCGGCAAAATCGCCGGTCAGCTTCACAGAAGCAGAAGAAAGAAAAATTGCAGAAGGCGACGAAACCATGGAAAATTTTGACTTAGAGGTAGAGCTTGAAGAACTCATGATCTGTCATGACGATACTTCACACAAATCAACAGATACCTGGAAGACAGGATTAGAGCTTCATGAAGATGGCAGTTCAAACTTCTCAAGCTTCAACAGCAAGTTCGACAATCGGTACCAAGTACTCGCCATTATAGGGGACAACTCAGAAGAGCTCGATGAAAACAACAATCCAGTGCTCAACCCAACAAATGTAAACAGAGGGGCAAATCACCTAGCAGAAGGAAAAAATGCAGATTCCCTGGCAACTAGGGAGAAAATTCGACTATCAGTCGACGAACGGAGAACAATCAAGACAGCCTTGGAGCATGGCACGCTAATACCAACAAACGCCAGCAAGAATATGCTTTTAGGGTATCACTATGCCTTAAGACAATAGTCAAAGCAACTAGCAAAAGAGAGGATTGAAATATAGAAGAGAAGAGACTCAGCCATTGCAGCAAGCGACGCTGTTCGCAAAGCACGTAGCGACGCATCATACACAAACAGCAAAAGGCATCGTCAATATGGATCAAGGTTTGAAAACCTCGAGTACTCAGGAAGGCAAAGCCTCTCCAAAAACCTCGACTCGTCTTTCCTATCGGTCGATGAGCAAGGGAACATTATACCAAAGACACCCGAAGCAGCACTAGTGGCAGCTCAAGCGTACCTGCACACAACACGACCAAATCCGGGAGACCCAAGGGAACATATGCACCGAGCAGCACTATAAGGACTGAAGATGGTAGGCAATAAATTATCAGCAAAAGAAGAGGAGGCATACCGCAACAAAGGAACACATAAACTAAGATCACCATGTCGTCACAACAGTCCTCGACATAGAAGTGGTAGTCGACAATCTAGAACACCATCACCAAAGCGACACAGAAGCCCAAATCATGGAGGAACCCGAAGATCTAGGACTCCAAGCAAAGCATACGACTACGAAGACGGTGAAAAGGAGATGGGGGCATCATGCTTTACCCACAGGGTTCACACCACGCCAGTACCCAAAGGTTTCAAACTACCCCATGATCAGCAAAAATACGATGGATCCTAGGAGCCATAGTCATGGCTCTCAGATTATTTACAGGCAGTAAAAATACTGGGAGGAACCAAGGAAACGGCCATGCAAAGCTTGCAATTACACCTCACCGGCGCAGCAAGGTCATGGTTGAGCAAGTTAGAAAAAGAAACAATTGGAAGCTGTGAGGATCTCATAAAGCAATTTACGAGCAACTTCAAATCGACATATAAACGGCCAGCGTCCATAGAAGAAGTCAAAGCCTGCGTACAGCAACGCAATGAGACATTAAGGGCGTATATCAAAAGGTGGAGCATTATCAAAAACTCAGCGGTCGAAGTCTCAGACGAAAGAGCAATAGACGCATTCACACTCGGGTTGAGGCGAGGAGACCTAGTCAAAGAGATGGGTAGAATCAAGCCGAAAACAGTATCAGATTTAATGAATATCGCAAACAGGTATGCAGATGGAGAAGATGCAGTACAACAACAAACGGACACGATCACTAGAGGATGATAGAGGAAACAGATATGGAAGCCAAAGGAGGAGATCCCGCAATTATGATAACTACGGCTCCCACAGCCGAGTAGCAGCAGGGTACAAAGACAATAGCTACCAAGGGAACGACCGTAGAAGCTCGAGATATCGTAGCTACGGAAAAGAAGACTATGGGAGCATCAAAAAAAATTCAGACAAAAGAACCCAGAGAGTACAACCCATCACTAGAGGATATGCTAAACGGACCATGCCACATACACTCCGCGTTCATTGATGGAAAACGAGTATCCAGACACGCGATGAAGGATTGCACAACATTCTTGAAACTCCAGGAGGCAGCACTGAACAAACAAGCCAAAGCAAAGAGGCAAGGATATGAAGGGAACACAAACAACGCGCCTGCAAGTCAACAAGGAAACAACGGAGTCCCTCAAGGACAGGACCAGACAAACCAGGGACATGACAATGATGGAGGATACGTTCCATCTAAGGGGCACATCACAACAATGATACAGCCAGTGCCAAAGTCAAACAAAGAGGAAAAAAGCATAACTCGCCAAGTCAACCTAGCAATAATTTTGCCTCCAGCAACAACGGAATATCTACACTGGTCAGAGCAACCCATAGAATTCAGCAGGGATGATCACCCCATAACAGTACCACGGCTAGGAAACGCGCCTCTGGTACTCAAAGCCCAAATTGGGACGTACGATGTCGATAGAGTATTCATGGATACAGGAAGCAGAATAAAGACTCTGCGAGCAATGCACATTTCATTAGAGTTCCCGAAGCCAACTGACTGTTCCTTCCACAGAATCGTCCCAGGGAGTACTAACTATCCATTAGGTCGAATAGCACTCAACGTCTGCTTCGGGAATCGACAAAACTACAAAAGAGAGAAGCTCAACTTTGAAGTTATGGACTGGCCATCACAATATCACATGATCCCTGGGCGACCCGCGTTTTCGCGATTCATGGCGGTGCCTCACTATACGTACCTGATACTCAAAATTCCAGGACCCAACGGAATTATCACAGTAAAAGGAAGCTTTGAACTCTCGGATCTATGCGACAAGGAATTTCATTAGATGGCCCAAAACTTTGGCATGATGGCAAGCTACGGAGAACCCAAAGACAAGGCAAAAAGCAAAACTATAGGAATCACACAACAACTTGAAAGGCACCCAGCAGAGCCAGAGGTGAAGAAATTGCGGGTACAGCCATCAAATCGAGATAAAGCTACAGAAGAAGAAGAAAAGACTTCAGGGATATAGGCGACAAGTACGCTAAAAAGTAGAGCAGAAAAATAAGGCTGTAAAAGCCACAAGCTACCCTAGGGCAATGCCCTCTAGATCCAGAACACGGGCCACTGGCCGGATCTCTTGGGAAACCCCATGTATCTTATATTATAAGCATAAATAAAGACAAAGTTCCTCCTATTCGAGTTTACATATCTTCAAACAAAAATTGCGGTAAATGCACTAAACACACAATATAAACGCTCTGAGAATAAAATAGAATTTCTGACAATAGAAGTCAGAAAACAAGAACTCTCGCGTTCTATATACAAAGCATATATACAATAGCATGCTACACTGCTGGCTGATCTGAGTCATCCACGTTGAATGGGTTTAAGTAGTGATGCTCGCGGAAAAACCTCGCATCCTCCTGCAGTAACCTTGAAATAATCCTCCTCGCTGGCTGCAGCGTGGCATCCATATGGACACCAAGCGTAGCGTGCCCTGGAGGCAACTCTTCCGACATCGCGTCGTAATTAAGCCTTGGATGCCACTTTTGCATCCATCCAAGGGCAAAATTCGCACCAGCAATCAGGTTGAGCTTTATCAAAAGATGAACCCGCTGGCTTGTCCTGAAGGTCTCGAGTAACTGTCTAAAATCCCTTGGCAATGGGTTGCGGGGGAGCATAACAGAGTACATGGTTGTCAAAGATGTCTGACAACCATCAACCGCTTCCCCAATATGCTGCGCACGATCTTGAAGCAGAACAATGGCACGACGACGCCGGGGATCAGACCACAAACTGTCCGCTCCCTGTGATGCTTTCGCGAGAGCTGCGGTTCATTCAGAAACCTGACGCGTTTCACCAACAAGGTCCAGGCAAGTACCTGAGGCACGAAAGAATATTAACCCGCAATAGTGGAGGAAAAGAGAAAAAGAGAAAGGCTGTAAGAAGCCTTACATCGCAACATTTCGCAGACAGACTCAACAATACCTACAAGAAAGGAGTCACATTCTTCAAGATGCACGATCCTGGCCACCAGACCCGATACTTTATCCTCAAGAGTGGATATCTATTTCATAAAGCCACAAGATTTGCTAGACTTGTCCAAAGCAATCCTTGCCTGACGCTTCATCAAAGATAAATGCCCTTCAAGGTCCGCAATCCTCGACAAATATTCAGTACATTGACAAGAAGAACGAGGAGGCGAAGAAACGCCAGAGTCGAACATATCGGCGGGTGGTAAGTTGCGGCCACGACTTGGCAACCCACCAGCATGCACAGGCTGGAAGCCAATAGAGAGAAAAATAAAACATCTCAGATACTTAATCAAGCACGACATTTCATAAAGAAAAATTATTTACAAAGAGTACAAGTCCTCTGATTGATTCTCGGGCAAAATATGAATAAGTTCACCACACCAAAAGAAATGAAGGCTACAAGAGAAGACTAAGTCTACGCCACTGATACGTCCAAAACGTATCTACTTTCCCGAACACTTTTGCTATTGTTTCTCCTCTAACTTGTGTGTTTTGAATACAACTAACACGGACTGACGCTGTTTTCAGCAGAATTGCTCTGGTGTCTCGTTTTTGTGCAGAAATTCAACTTCCAGTAAAAATTTGGGAAAAATCACCAAAAATCATATTTCACCAGAAGACCCACGGAGCCAGAAGACCGGAGGGAGAAGTGGCTCGAGGAGCCGTCACACGTGGGCGGCGCGGCCCAGCCCTGGCCGCGCCACCCCTGTGTGCGGTGGCTCCAGGCCACCTCTCGACCCCCTCTCTCGCCTACATATACCCCCTGACGACTTAAGATCGGGGAGACGGCGTTTTTCCTAGATAGACTTCCGCTGCGCCGCCGCCATCAGAAACCGCGATTCGGAACCAGAAACTCCGTTCTGGCAACCTGCCGGGACGGGGATTCGGAGGAGATCTTCATCACCATCACCACCGACGCTCCTCCATCGACCATCCATGACTCCCCCATCCATGTGTGAGTAATTCCCCTGCTGTAGGTGAGGGGATGGTAGGGATTGGATGAGATTGTTCGTGTAATTTGATATGAGTTGATAGGGCATAGTGCCTAGTATCTTTATTTAGTGCCTACGACATTGTTGCAACTTGTTGTGCTTAATGCTTGTCACTTTGGGCCCGAGTGCCATGATTTTAGATCTGAACATGTTATTATTTCTATGATGATACTTGTTGTTTATGGTCTTACCTACAAGTTGTATACACATATTGTTGTCCGGAACCCGAGGCCCCAAAGTGACCGAAATTGGGATAACCGGAGGGGATGGCTATGATGTGAGGATCACATGTGTTCACCGAGTGCTAATGCTTTGCTCCGGTACTTTATTAAAAGGAGTACCTTAATTACCAGTAGTTTCCCTTGAGGCCCTGCTGCAACAGGCTGGTAGGACAAAAGATGTCATGCAAGTTTCTCCTTGCGAGCACGTACGACTATATACGGAACACATGCCTATGATTGTTTGTACTAGGATGCTTTATCATTATTTATCTGCAATGCCCGTATCTCATTGATTTCATGAATTATCTTATCCATGCAACGCCCGTTATCCATCCCTATGCCTACAGTATTTGTTCCTACTGTTTACAATCGTTACTTCTACTGCTGCTATTTTACTACTGCTATTACTGTTTTCCTACTGTCACTGCTATTAAACTGTTGCTACTAATAAACCGCTGCGAGTGAGACTGTTTCCAGGTGCAGGTGAATTGACAACTCATCTGTTAAGGCTTTCATATATTCTTTGGCTCCCCTTGTGTCGAATCAATAAATTTGGGTAATACTTCCCTCGAAGACTGTTGCGATCCCCTATACTTGTGGGACATCAAGACTATTTTCTGGCGCCGTTGCCGGGGAGCATAGCTTTATTTGTAAGTTCACTTGGTATTCATATTGTTCGCTGCAATCCTTTCATCATGGGTAAACCTCGTGATGGAAAAGGTCCTACATTGCCATCCACTACAAGAAGAGGTACGACTCTCAATACCTCTGTTGCTCTTGATTCGCCATCTGTTATGAGTAAGTTGCTTACACCACCACACCCACACGTTACTGCTACTACTTCTGCTGAGATTGAAAGTGCCACTGATAATTTAGATGATGCTTCTACTGTGCTTGATGAGAGAGGTTCACTAGGTTCCTTTTTAGAGGCTACTATTGCTAGAGCTAAGTTGGGAAACACCACTGTTACACCTGTTAGTTCACCTGAGTCTAGGGAATGTCCTAGTGATGATTATGATGATGATGCTTATATTGAGCTTAATGATGATTTTATTGCAGAAGCACGTGCTGCTCGTGATGCAGGTAATATTAAAGAGCTTCTTGCTAGACGTTCTGTTAGATATAATTTGTCTCCTGATCCTAAGTTTGCTGCTTCACCTATCAATATTAGAGACAAAGATTATGATTTCTCTTTGGATTTATCTTACATATCTATTGTTGAGAAAACTCCCTTTTGTGGTACTAAAGATGAGAGTGCTATGGAGCACATGAATGAGCTTTCTACTTTGAGTAATTTGTTTTCTGATGATATTAAGCTCCGCACTTATTTTGTTGCTAAGATTTTTCCTTTCTCGTTGAAAGATGCTGCTAAAATTTGGTTTAATAGCTTGTCTCCTAAATCTCTTACTAGTCCTATTGCTTTGGTTAATGCTTTCTTTCAGAAATATTTTCCCGCTAGTGCTCAACATGCTGCTGTGCAGAAAATCTTTGATTTTGAACAGGGAAAAGGAGAGAAATTGCCTGAATCTTGGACAAGGTTTTGTTCTTTAATTAGAGCTTTGCCTAAAGAACCATTGCCTAAAAATGAACTCCTTGATATATTTTATAATGGACTAACGGATGAATCTAAGTCATATTTGGATAGCTGTGCTGGTTGTGTTTTCAGGGAAAGAACTCCGGCTGAAGCAGATGACTTAATGGCTAAAATAAGCCGGAATCATGATGATTGGACTTTAGTTGAGCCAACACCAGCACCAACTCCTGCGCCATCTACAGAGCCCACACCGAAGAAGAGAGGGATGATTGAATTAAATGATGAAGTTATGAAGGAGGCTAAGAAAGCTCTTAAGGAGAAAGGTATTAAGGCCGAAGATGTGAACAATTTACCTCCTATTGAAGAATTATGTAAGCCAATCCCTCTCTCATCTACTATTGAGGTACACTCTCTCCAACGCTTTGATGAAAGAGATATTCCTTACACTAAACCTCCTGAACAATGCTTAGATGAGTTTGATAATTTTATTGTTAAGCAAGAGAATTTTAATAGAATGGTGCATAATCATCTGTTGGAGAATTCTAGAGTTATTAACAAGATGCAGGATATTGTGGAGAGAACCGCCAATGATGTGAAGATACTTGCTAAACATTTTCAAATGATTCAAACACAAATTGATCAGCTTACCAAAGTGCAGCAAGACCTGCTAGTTAATGCTGCAAGAGAGAAGCAAGCATGTGAAATACGCACAAGAAGTGGTGCTGCTACTCAAGACCCATTATATCCTGAGGGACATCCTAAGAGGGTTGAGCAAGATTCTCAACGCACTTCAAGTGATGATATTCCCCCCAAGAAGAAGAAGAAGCATAAAACAACTACAGAATCTTCTGATGCAGGTAAAGATCCTAACAGTGTTTCTATTTCTGATGCTGAAACGGAACCAGGAAATGATAAAGAAGAAGATAAAGAAGAAGCTGAAGAAGAACCGGAAAAGAGTGATAAAAATGTAAAGTACACCAAAGAAGACTTCATTGCCAACAAGCATGGCAAGGAGAGGGAACCTTGGGTACAGAAGCCAATGCCTTTTCCTAGTAAGAAACACAAGTCCAAGGAAGAAGAACACTACAACAGGTTTTGTGAATGGATGAGACCTTTATTTTTGCAAATTCCTTTGACTGATGCTATTAGAATGCCTCCTTATGCAAAGTATATGAA
This sequence comes from Dactylis glomerata, assembly GCA_007115705.1. Lineage (NCBI taxonomy): Eukaryota > Viridiplantae > Streptophyta > Magnoliopsida > Poales > Poaceae > Dactylis > Dactylis glomerata. The sequence goes on from QXEO01000087.1 coordinate 1,582,652, forward strand.
ACATATTGTCACTAACAAAAGGAAAATTCCTAGTGAGGAAATTTCCACTTTACTTGCTAATTATTCTTTTGATGGTAAAGTTCCAGAGAAGCTTGGAGATCCAGGTATACCAACTATTCCGTGCTCCATTAAAAATAACTATGTTAGAACTGCCTTATGTGATTTGGGAGCTGGAGTTAGTGTCATGCCTTTTTCTCTTTATAAGAGACTTGATTTAGAAAAATTGGTTTCAACTGATATATCCTTGCAAATGGCTGATAAGTCTACTACTATTCCTATTGGTATATGTGAGAATGTTCCTGTTCAAGTTGCTAACAGCTGTTTAATATTAACTGATTTTGTTGTGTTGGAAATGCCTGAGGATGACAATATGTCTATTATTCTTGGGAGACCTTTTCTAAACACTGCAGGTGCTGTTATTAATTGCAATCAAGGAAAAGTCACTTTTAATGTTAATGACAAAGAATACACTGTTTATTTTCCCAAGAAGATTGATAGGAGGAATGCTCTAAATTCAATCAAGCATGTTGAGACCATCAAAGTTGGTCAAATTATTTGTTCAGAGCGAAAGCCCAAGGAAGAATGTCAAATTGTTATGGTTGGGACTATACCTATCAAAGTTGAGGTAACATAAGCATTAAGTGATATGCAAAGTTTCTCCTCATAAAAAGTTAGTTTGGTAACAAGACTTGATCAACCTTGTTAACAAAGTGATTTTATATGAAAGAAACTTCGTTTTCACCGCATCCACTCCACCTCACTTGTATTTACTTTCATCAAAAATTTATCCCTTCAGTTTAGTTGTATGTTTAAGAGTATCTCAGAGCTGCTGCATGCTTAGTTTTGATTTGCTTGAAATCTTTTCATCCTCGTTTTCGTGAGTTTTAGCGATATGCCAATTTCTGAAAAATCCTCGAAAATAAAGTTTCTCGAAAAATTCCAGAAAATTCTTTATAAATTTTTATGTCAAAAATGGAGCAGAGAGACACCTGGGAGGCACCAGGTGGGGCAGCCACTCCACCTCACACATAGGTGGCGCGGCCCAGCCCTGGCCGCGCCACCCATGTGTGAGGGGGGCCCACCAGGCCCCTCACTCATCTCTTCTTCCCCTGCTCTTTCTCTCTCCCGAAAAACACCGACCCATTTTCTCAAGCTCGAGTTCTTGCTGTTCTTCACCTGGATTTCTCGATCTCCTTGTTCAGCCCAGCATTTTTGCTGAAACTTGGATCATTTGCTCTCCGGTATGTGACTCCTCCACTTGTCCAAGTAGATTTTCTTTTGGTAAAGTATTTCTTGAGTATTTTAGCATTGTAGGTGACAGTATAAATGAGTATGCATGCTTGCTCTATTGTTTAGAAAGATTATTTTGATGCATGATAGCTCTCTAGTGACTTACTATAGTAGTTTCCTACATTTGCTTGTCTTTAAATCACTTTTTATGAGTTTGTTGAAAAATTTCAGAGAAGGAGATGGCCAACTTCACATATGGAGAAGTGTTTGAAAGTGATGCACCAAGGGCATCAAGGCCCTCAAGATCCGCTGCCCGATATAGGGTATCCTATAATGAGGATCTCATGTCACCGAACCCAGAAGGGGATGATGGAGATGCACATCCATCCGCCTTCCCTTGTTTTAACTTCTTGAGTGATGCAGGGATTCTTGATGATTTCTTGCTCCTTATTAACAGGGTTGGGTTGACAGGTTATGTGGCAGATGAAAGAGACCAATATGCTTTGCTTACAAAGACTTTCGTTGAAAGTTTTAAATTTATTAACTCTCAGTACAGTCCATCTGTAGCATTTAAGATTTATGATCAGCCCATCACCATGTCTTTGGAGAGGTTTTGTTTTGTTTTAGGTATTCCCATGTTTGGAATGGCTAGGAAGATACAAAATCACCCCGCTGATTTGCTGGAGCTTTACCGAGGGGTGACCAATGATGATGACCGCAACGCACAGCGTGGCAAGATAAAAAATATTCAACTCCCGGCCATTAGATATTTTACTTACTATCTTGCAACTAGTGTACTTGGTAGAGAAAACACTAGCAATATCTCCAACTATCATTTAGCTTTTCTAGCCACTGCTCTTGATGTTGGTAGGGAGTATAACCTTGGTGCTATTATTGCTCGTCGCCTAGCTGCTAGGGGACCTATTTATGGAGGTATTATTGCTGCACGCATTGTTGCTGAGCTAGGACTTTCTATTGCTCCTATTGATGTATTGTTGGCTCCACAGAGGCTTGATCTCGCTGCTATGAAACTCCATCACTTTGTTACTGCTAACTCTCGTTCAGGGAAATTAGTTTATAGGATGTTATTCATTGATGGAGAGGAAAGGGAAATTCCCTTTCCTCAGCCTAACTTGTTCAACATTCATAAGAGGCCATGGTCGCGCACGAAGGTGGAGTTGGACGATCAGCTTAGGCTGCTTGGTTTCAATATCCAACACGGCGTGGTGGTCCAGGAGGAAGAGGAGGAGCCGCCCTATCACTTCACCACGTACCACTCCGGGGCATCCTCAAACTCTTATCAGGACGATGGTGCTTCTTCGTCACACCACGAGGGCGCCACTTCATGGCAGGGTTGGCCGAGTTGGGATTGATCTCCACTTAGGCCAAAAGCCTAAGCTTGGGGGGAGGTATGCCGACGATTCACTCATCTATATATCATATTTAGTCGGTCCTTTGTATATTCATGTTTCGCTTTCTTTACTGTTTTGTTCTAGTTTTCATTGCTTCCAAAACACAAAAAGACCAAAAATATTTCCGTTGTTTCTCTCTATTTGGTTCTTTAGTTTTCCACTTTTGGTTTGCTTTACTTGCTATTTTCAGTTTGCTACTTGAAAAATCCAAAAATATTTTGCTTTGTTTGCTATTTCCTTCCGCCTTTACTTTCAAAAATCGAAAACTCCAAAAATATTTGTTGTTCTTCTTTGGTTTTGTAAAGTTTGCTGCAGAGTTCAATCTCCCGTTACTCCATTGGAGCTTGGTATTCACTTTATATTATTCAAGCCACACAAGTGAAGAGCAATAATGACGACATATGACAATCCGAGATGTGGTAAGAGGCTGGTATGAACTCTATTTGTTTTCATTTTTGTACATATACTCATCTATGTGGACATGCTTAGTCAGTTCATGTAAGGTATATGTCATCTAATGGGTGCTTTGTAGTTCTTGCTTTCATATGATTAGTTTCAATCTACTATTAGCCTGTAGCATGTCATGTAGACGCTTGCATGCATTGTTTTATTCATAGTATGGTATGATATTGTGGTATCCACCTCTGAAAGCTCCATTTGAATCGACTTGGCACATGCTCATGCATGCATATGACTGAACAAAAAGTCAATTAAGCCTCGATGATCTAATTTGCCTCAGAGTTCTTATATCATTTTTATGCCTATATTAATTTTGTTTTGTCGCAAGCATGATTATGATAGCTATTGCTCTCTCGATTGTCGCTTCCCAGTCTTTTGCTAGCCTTCACTTGTACTGAGTATGAGCTCTACTCGTGCATCCAATTACCAAAAACCAAGTCTTCCAAAGAGTCCACTATAAATTCCTATGCATGGTATTTGTAAGCCATTCCAAGTAAATTTTCATGTGCTACCTTTCAAAACTTTCAACTACTTCTCATTTTGTGCCACTGTTTTTAGCTCATGAGGACGTAGTGGTCGGAATTGCTATCTTCCATATTAAATTAAGTACCCCTCGACTAGGCAGCTTCATCTGCTCGTCATTAATTTTGCAAGGGAGCTGGTTAGACCATTATAATCTTAATTCTAAAAGAAAGAAAAAAAGGCACTCCTCCAATGGATTGTGAAAGTTGGTAGGCACCCGATGGAATCGGTTAGCCATGGTTTGAGAAAGGAAAAAGGTGGGGAGGAGTGCCAAAGCTTTATAAAAGAGCACCAATGTGCCAATTTTCAAAGAACTCGGAACCGCTCTCACTTGTTTATTATGGAAGATAGTAAGTCCCCATTGCTAGTCGTTGACATAGAACAACCACCTCTCAAAAGAACCTTTTATCTCTGTTTTACAAATGAAAAGCTCTAGCACATGTTAAATCACTGCTTCCCTCTGCGAAGGGCCATTCGTTTACTTTTATGTTATGTCACCATCTTCTAACTTTTAAGCACTTCTTGAGAGCATAGCTGTTATTCTTAGTGTAATGTGCTTGTCCCAGAACACGGTTAATTGTGGTATAACTATGATGCTTGTATCTTTGATATTTCTACTTCTAGTCTTCCCTTGGACTTCAGAGGTGCCTCAGCATTTATGTTTTGCTCTACAAATAAAGGCAAGTGGGATACCATTCTCTCATATCATTTATGCATATTACAATCTTGTAGCTTCTCATGCACATGTTACTTGTTATTAGTGCATTGGCACTCTTTCATAGCTTGCTTGACTATAAGGTGACATTAGTTGCATATTTCTTATTATGAATTGCCTGAGTATTTGATCACATAGTTAGTATATATACATCATATGAGCAAATGTGTTCGTGAAAGTTTCTTTTATCGCTCTCAGTTGTTAACTGAATTGCTTGAAGACAAGCAAATAGCTAAGCTTGGGGGGAGTTGATACATCCAAAACGTATCTACTTTCCCGAACACTTTTGCTATTGTTTCTCCTCTAACTTGTGTGTTTTGAATACAACTAACACGGACTGACGCTGTTTTCAGCAGAATTGCTCTGGTGTCTCGTTTTTGTGCAGAAATTCAACTTCCAGTAAAAATTCGGGAAAAATCACCAAAAATCATATTTCACCAGAAGACCCACGGAGCCAGAAGACCGGAGGGAGAAGTGGCTCGAGGAGCCGTCACACGTGGGCGGCGCGGCCCAGCCCTGGTCGCACCACCCCTGTGTGAGGTGGCTCCAGGCCACCTCTCGACCCCCTCTCTCGCCTACATATACCCCCTGACGACTTAAGATCGGGGAGACGGCGTTTTTCCCAGATAGACTTCCGCTGCGCCGCCGCCATCAGAAACCGCGATTCGGAACCAGAAACTCCGTTCTGGCACCCTGCCGGGACGGGGATTCGGAGGAGATCTTCATCACCATCACCACCGACGCTCCTCCATCGACCATCCATGACTCCCCCATCCATGTGTGAGTAATTCCCCCGCTGTAGGTGAGGGGATGGTAGGGATTGGATGAGATTGTTCATGTAATTTGATATGAGATTGATAGGGCATAGTGCCTAGTATCTTTATTTAGTGCCTACGACATTGTTGCAACTTGTTGTGCTTAATGCTTGTCACTTTGGGCCCGAGTGCCATGATTTCAGATCTGAACATGTTATTATTTCTATGATGATACTTGTTGTTTATGGTCTTACCTACAAGTTGTATACACATATTGTTGTCCGGAACCTGAGGCCCCAAAGTGACAGAAATTGGGATAACCGGAGGGGATGGCTATGATGTGAGGATCACATGTGTTCACCGAGTGCTAATGCTTTGCTCCGGTACTTTATTAAAAGGAGTACCTTAATTACCAGTAGTTTCCCTTGAGGCCCTGCTGCAACAGGCTGGTAGGACAAAAGATGTCGTGCAAGTTTCTCCTTGCGAGCACGTACGACTATATACGGAACACATGCCTATGATTGTTTGTACTAGGATGCTTTATCATTATTTATCTGCAATGCCCGTATCTCATTGATTTCATGAATTATCTTATCCATGCAACGCCCGTTATCCATCCCTATGCCTACAGTATTTGTTCCTACTGTTTACAATCGTTACTTCTACTGCTGCTATTTTACTACTGCTGTTACTGTTTTCCTACTGTCACTGCTATTAAACTATTGCTACTAATAAACCGCTGCGAGTGAGACTGTTTCCAGGTGCAGGTGAATTGACAACTCATCTGTTAAGGCTTTCATATATTCTTTGGCTCCCCTTGTGTCAAATCAATAAATTTGGGTAATACTTCCCTCGAAGACTGTTGCGATCCCCTATACTTGTGGGACATCAGCCACCTCAGCATCAGGCTCCGTGGCAGAAGTAGGTGCGGAAGAGGCAGCGCCAGTGTTTGGAGGGGGCATCGACAAGCTTGTTGCAGGAGTCGAAGAAGCTGGTGTGGAAGTCAAAGAAGCCGTCAAAGGTGTGATGATCGACACGATGCCTGACGCATACTTCTTCGCCTTCTCAAAGTAACCCAGCAGCTCCGACAGGGGTCGGCCACGAGAGGAGCTAACCTTCTCCCAATTCACCTCCTCGCCGTGCAAATAAGCAAGTGCAATAGCCCCTTCGGCGCCTCGCTTCACCGATCGGCTCTTCATCGACAAGATAGGATCTTCAGGGGTGTCGAAGACTTCGGCAAGCTTCTTGAGATCATCAGTAGGCATATCAGCCTTTTTCTTCGGCCACAACCTGACAAAAATCCACGACAACACGCGGCGAGTAAGCTTGAGAACTTCCTGGACAGATATCCAGTGCAACTCAAGCAAATTCACCGCTGCCATGAGAGGATCTTCATCAACTGGCTACAACGGTGCTAAAGATACCCCAATTTTCTACGCAAGCAGAAACAAAAAGAATTATGAGTAACCATTAGCAAGACAAGCAAGCAGACAATAAAAAAAAGTGGAAAGACACTCACCACCAGCAAGAGCCAAAATTTGGTTCAGACGCTCAGTTATGGCTTCTTCTCTCTGAATGCGCCCCTGGTTAGCATCAGCGAGCGCCTTTTCCGCTTTCTTCGCCTTGGTCGCCGCTGCCTTAGCAGTTTTCTCAGCAGTGGTCTTGGCAGCAGTGGCAGCATCCCAGGCTTTTTGAGAAGCTTCGAGTTCGGCTTCAAGGGACGCTATGCGAGCATTGGCCATCGCCAAAGCATCTGCAGTGTGGAAAAGGGAAAAGAAAGTCAAATAAAGAAGGGATTTCTATTTTCGTGCCCCTGGGTCGTTAGTTGTACTCAGTTTTCCCCAGCCGCTTAACTTTTTCTCAGTTTTCCCCTTGCTCTAGTTTGAAACCCCTCACAGACACTCGGACGGGAGGGTTGCCGTTTAGTTGACCGTTCCGTGATGACGTGTGGGGCCGTGTTGTGCGGGGCCGCGTCGCGTGGGGCTGGTAGAACGGGACCACGTGGGGCTGGTAGAACAGGACCACGTGGGATAGGATGAGACCGCGTTTGGTTGTACGTGAGAGCTCGGTTCTGTCTCTCTCGGCCCAAATTGGCATTTTTCAGAGCGCATTTTTCCCCTCTCTCTCTGTAACAGTTCTCTCTCTTTTCACCAAATTAGTATCAAATCTAGAGAAGCTTCTATTTCTGTCTTTCTTTAATGATTGTTGCCTTTTGGCCCTCGTTTTTTGCCCAATATGTTAACAAATCTAGTAGCAAATCTAAAAGCTAGTAGAGGATAAATTCACAGCAACATAATAAATCGAGAAAATATAGGATAAGCTGCATACAACAGCCAACATAGCATATATATATTCAGGACAGATCCAACAGTACTACCGATCCCTAGATCCAACATAAGCTACATTTTACATGGGATTAAGCTTGGAGGCTGCGCAGGTGAATCCCAAGTGCTTTGTGTTTGGCCATGAACGCATGCACGTTCACGGTCGTTCCAACTCTAGCGCCGCCAGGGGCTCTGCCAATGGATTCGGCATGGTTCACCGGGCAGTTGAAGTCGGTGGCGCGGAGCCTCCTATTGCAGAAGGGGCACCTGTAAACGCCTCGAGCAAAGTGGCGATCGTAATGGCCGGACTGCAGCCTCCCGAGGACGTGACGAGTCTTGGTGTGGAAGGACTCGTCGTCGCTATCGACGTCGCTGCTCTGCACCTGTCACGTAGCACCAAAGATCGAAAAACACGGAGTCAATTGCAGCATGATGGAATAGAGAGTGAACAAAAGATCATGCATGATAATATGGGCACACAAAAAAGAAGCCTCAATTACATTAGACACACTTATATCCAGGATTTGGGTCAGTGAACCAAAGATCATGCACAAGAAATTTGTACACACCAATTGTTCACAGACCAAACCCTGAATCAATTTGTGCCCAAATATTCATCATCATCGGCACAAATTAACCGGATGGGATTGATTACTCACATAAGTTAACCAAATCTTAAACAAAAGCAAATCACAAATACTAATAATGCTAGATCTATTATAATAACGCTAGATCTATCATAAAAGGATTGAACTAGGAACAGACGAACCCTAATAATGCTAGATCTAACACAAAAGGATTGAAATGGGATAAGAACAAGGGAACAAAGGGTTACCTCCGGGTAGTCGTCGACGATGCTAGTGTCATAGGGGTTCACCGACGCGACGTACGGCACTGGTTCGTACGGGTCTTCGTACAGGTCCCAATCGACGGGGGCCTGGACGGGTGCCTGGACGGGGACCTGCACGGGGGCCTGGACGGGGGCGGTGGCCAATGCGCCGGCGGACGATGCGCCGGCGCCCGATGCGCCAGCGCCCGATGCGCCGGCGGCTACGTCGGCAATGGGCATCTCATTCTTCTCCATCGCCGGGGTTTTTTCTTCGGGGTTTTTTCGACGCGAAGTGGAGAAGATGATGGGACAGGAGAGGCAGTTGCAGTGAGAATGAGAGAGTGTGCGAGCGTCGAGGGAGAGAAAGAGGGGCTCTATAAAGACGAAGGTGGCGTTTGGTGTACCGCAACACGTGTCCGCTTTAAAGACGATTGCAGCGTGCACCGCGACACGAGGCTAACCCTTCGACGTTTGGTGTACTCAGTTCTAACCTCGGGCCTTATACAGAAATTTTATATGTACTCAGTTTTCCCCTCGGGTACTTAGACTGGCAAGTGCAATATACTCAGTTCTACCCTCAAGTAGCTGGTCAACAGAGAGTCAACAAATGAGATTAACATAGCTAATTGAGTCATTTCATGCGCAAAAAAAATCCAAAAAAATAAAAACATAGTGGCACCTACTCATGGAGTCTTCCTACGCAACCTTCCACCTTAACAAACATAGATAAATCAAGTTGTACCACAAATTTCCACTTCTCAGAATCACTAGTAGCTATGAAGATGCATGATTTTCCACTCAAACCCCTTTGCAAAACATCTTCCCCAAAACATAGTTTGTCTAAATGAGGCTATAATTGTCACACTCATGTATATTTGAATTGCAAATAATTTGATGTAGCCCAATATGAATTATATTGTACAAAACACACATTTTTCATTTTGTAATTCTTTTGTTTGAATCCCTTATTCTATTTACTATTTACGTGCCCTTGGTTTCTTAGTACTACTCAGTTTTGCCCTCAAGTACTGTCACAAATGCTGATAGAAGCCCAAACTTATCCTGATTGGTTGAGCCGTTGTCACATGGATCGACTCCACCAACCGTTGATCCACTGATCTAACGGGCAGTATACCCCTCTCCGTCTCTTCGTGGCCACCCCTCTCTCTCTCTTCGTGGCCACCCCTCTCTCTCTGTCGGTGGAATATAGTTTTGGTAATTTGAAACGGCCCAAAAGTGGTATAATTTTGGTATAAACATGAGGCATACATATTTGAGGGATTTCGGTGAATGGATTATTTATCACCCCTCTAAAAATTATCAACTATCTTTAGCATTCCATTTCTTTTAGGGCATATTTGGGGGATTTCGGTGAATGGATTATTTATCACCCCTCTAACAATTATCAACTTTCTTTAGCATTCCTTTTCTTTTAGGGAATATAGTTTGGGATATAGTTTTGGTTATTTGAGTCCCAAAAGTGGTATAATTTTGGTAGAAACATGAGACATACATATTTGGCATATTTGGGGGATTTCGGTGAATGGATTATTTATCACCCCTCTAACAATTATCAACTTTCTTGAGCATTCCTTTTCTTTTAGGGAATATAGTTTGGGATATAGTTTTGGTTATTTGAGTCCCAAAAGTGGTATAATTTTGGTAGAAACATGAGACATACATATTTGGCATATTTGGGGGATTTCGGTGAATGGATTATTTATCACCCCTCTAACAATTATCAACTTTCTTTAGCATTCCTTTTCTTTTAGGGAATATAGTTTGGGATATAGTTTTGGTTATTTGAAACATCCCAAAAGTGGTATAATTTTGGTAGAAACATGAGACATACATATTTGGCATATTTGTGGGATTTTGGTGAATGCATTATTTGTCACCCCTCTAACAATTATCAACTATCTTTAGCATTCCTATATTCGCTAACACTAATTTTTTGGTAATTTCGGTGAATGCACACACTAACTTTGAAAACAACTACAAATACATGTAACTGAATAATGGATTTGCAACAAGGGATCCCTTGTAACAACTTCTAGCGCCTGATGAGCTATCATAAGAATCCGATCGCAATTATACAACTAATAAAACAACCAACCATCAGATTAGCTTGCTTCTTCAACTCGATCAGCTGCCTTAACTGCTTGTTCATTTTGTTCAGTTCTCCCTTCACTTCCACCAGTTCTGCATTAGGAGCATTAGGCACAATCGGAACGGCTCCTCTCTCCGACGCATTCTCTATAGCAAGTCCTCCCCTCCCAAATTGTGCTCCCCAATAGCGCCAATTGATTCCTACAATTGAAGCCTCTGAACGTACACATCGATCCACTCAAAATACCTGCATTTCTTCAGGATCTGAAAACAACAACGTGAACCCTAAATCCCAAATTCGAGGGAATAACAAGAAAATCGAGAGAAAACAGAGCAATTGGACCGAGATCTAACCTTATTCCCCTCTCTATATGGCAAGCTCTCGCATACAAGGAACTCACGTCCATGGTTGCCGTTGTCGTTAGTATTACAGATCGACCGCTTGAGAGGTTCCTGGCGTGGGCAGTCAGGGCATCTTGTCAAAGGCACGGGTCCATACTGCGGCCATGAAGAACGGGAGGTCGAAGAGAAACTAGACATCACCCGCCTGCCGGAGAAGGGCTGCCACTGGCGGAGAAGAAGAACAATGGGCCGCGGGGAAAGAAAGGGGAAGCAATGGCACGGGCGCGGGGCTGGCTCGGGCTCCCATTTTGCAACGGGCACCTGGGTAAGCTGTGGGTCCGGCGCGCTAACGTGGATAAGTTGTGGGTCCCACGATGATCTGGATAAGTGGAGGCATGTCCACTGCGGGGCACCAATAGTGGCCACACTTGCCAGCACCAACCAACGGTCAACTAAACGGAAATCCTCCCGTCCGAGGTCCTTGTGAGGGTTTCAGACAAGGGCTTGGGCAAAACTGAGGAAAAACTAAGCGGCTGGGGAAAACTGAGCACAACTAAGGACCCGAGGGCACGAAAATAGAAATCCCAATAAAGAAACGGAGGAAGACACATGAGACAGGCAAAAGACACAACACAGGAAAAAAGATTACCCTGAGAAGCTCGAGCATCTTTGAAAAATTTGACGCATTCGGTGCCCAAAGAGATGAACTTCTTCATCAAAATCTGTCAAAAGACAGACATGAGTAGAAAAGTTCAAGCATTGAACAAAGCAAAAACACCGGGATTACTACTTACATCGTCAGAAGAGCTCGCAGATCGATGGGCGTCGAGGGAAACACTGACATCCGTCGCCTTCTTCAGATGTTTGGAACCGCGAGTAGAGGAGACCCTCTTAGCAGGAGCTTTTGGAGACTTCACCACTGGAGCAACTTCTTGGAAAGAAGGTTCATCAGCATGGGTAGCCTCAGCAGAAGGAGCAGTGGTGGCACCTTTCTTCGGGTTCTCGTTGTCACTGCAAAGAAAAGAAAAAGCAAAGACTCCGCATAAGTCGAAAGAAAGGGAGCGAGTAAAAGATAAAATTTTGAGTTAGCAAAGACTCATGAATCCAGGAGGTCGAAAAGTTCCTCATCCTCATGGGGAGCAGAAGGCTCCCCGATAGCAGCTGACAAGGGTATAGATAATAGAGCCCGTCAGTTGAGTACCCCTGAGGCCCGTTAGACTAGGCCCAATTGCAATACTAGTCGAAATATGAGTTCATGTCATATGTCGATATTGTAATCTGTATCGGATCCCACCCGATCCTCGAGACCTGGCCACCTATATATAGGGGCCAGGAGGGGACGGTGTGGGACAGATTGAAAGCAAGCCAGGTTCTACACCCACGTTTACTTTCGATACACACCTTGTTTGACTGACTTTACCTTCGAGTTCATCCGACGCCTTATATCCCCGATCCTAAGTCCCTCATCTAGGACATTTGTCGAGTTAACCCTCGTCAATTGGCGCCGACCGTGGGGACTCTGGGCGTTGGAATCATGAATTCGATGGCTTTTTCATTTTTAGCCAGCAGGAATCCAGAAGTCGATGAAATCCAAATACCCTTTGAAACCATCGATTTTCAACCTCACCAGTCAAGTTTTACGTAAGTATTCGAGAGCATGGATCAAGATATGGATTTGACGATCGGAAGCTTAAACTTTCGCGTCGGATCACTAGGTTCGATTCGCCTTTCCGATCCGGCGAAACCGGGTCCATTGGCAAGTGAACCCAAGACAGTAGCAATGTCAGAATCATCGGAGGGCTCTTCCAGCGAGGTAAACTCGTCGGTCGGCTTAGCAGAAACAGAAGAAAGAAAAATCGCAGGAGGCGACGAAATCATGGAGAATTTCGACTTAGAAGTTCAACTCGAAGATCTCATGATCTGCCACGACGACACCTCAGATCAATCAACAGACACCAGGAAGACATGATTAGAGCTTTCTGAAGATGACAATTCGATCTTCTCAAGTTCCAACAACAAACTTGACAATCGATACCAGATACTCGCCATCACAGGAGACAACTCAGAAGAACTCGACGAAAACAACAATCCAGTGCTCAATCCAGCAAATATAAACAGAGGAGCGAATCATTTAGCAGAAGGAGAAACAGCAGACTCCCTAACAACTAGAGAGAAAGTTTGACTATCAGTCGACGAGTGGAGAATAATCAAGACAGCCGTGGAGCACGGTATGCCAATACCAACAAATTCTAGCAAAAATATGCTTTTGGGGTAACACTACGCCCTAAGGCAGCAGACGAAGCAATTAGCAAAGGAAAGGATCAAAATACAGAAGAGGAAAGACTCAGCCATTGCAGCAAGCGACGCTGCTCGCAGAGCACGTAGTGACGCATCGTACACAAACAGAAGGCATCATCGACACAGATCAAGGTATGAAAACCTCGAGTACTCAGAAAGGCAAAGCATCTCCAAAAACCTCGACTCGTCCTTCCTATCGGTCGACGAGCAAGGAAACATTATACCAAAAACTCCTGAAGCAGCATTGGTAGCAGCTCAAGCATACCTACATACAACATGACCAAATCCAGGAGACCCAAGGGAACATATGCACCGTGCAGCACTAAATGGATTAAAGATGGTATGCAACAAACTATCAGCAAGAGAAGAGGAGGCATATCGCAACAAAGGAACCCATAAGCCAAGATCACTGCGCCGTCACAATAGTCCTCGGCACAGGTGCGGCAGTCGACAATCTAGAACACCATCACCAGGGCGACACAAAAGCCCAAAGTACAGAGGAACTTGAAGATCCAGGTCACCAAACAAGACATACGATTATGAAGACGACGAAAAGGAGATGGGGGCATCATGCTTTACCCACAGGGTTTGCACCACGCCAGTACCCAAAGGTTTCAAATTACCTCACAATCAGCAAAAATATGATGGATCCCAGGAGCCACAGTCATGGCTCTTGGATTATGTGCAAGCAGTAAAAATATTGGGTGGAACAAAGGAAACAGCTATGCAAAGTTTGCAATTACACCTCACCGGTACGGCAAGGTCATGGTTGAGCAAATTAGAAAAAGAAACAATTGGATGCTGGGAAGAGCTCACAAAGCAATTCACGAATAACTTCAAGTCGACATATAAGCGGCCAACATCCATAGAAGAAGTGAAAGCCTGTGTACAGCAACGTGGTGAAACATTAAGGACATATATCCAAAGATGGAGCATCATCAAAAATTCGGCAGTCAAAGTTTCAGACGAGAGAGCAATAGATGCATTCATAGTTGGGTTAAGGTGAGGAGATCTAGTCGAAGAGATGGGCAGAATCAAGCTGAAAATAGTATCAGATTTAATGGATGTAGCAAATAGATTTACAGATGGAGAAGATGCGTGCAACAACAAACGCACGCGATCGCTAGAGGATGATAGAGGAAATAGATATGGAGGTCAAAGGATATGATCCCGCAATTACGATAACTACGGTTCTCACAGCCAAGTAGCCACAGGGTACAAGGACAACAACTATCAAGGGAACGACCGCAGAAGTTCAGGATATCGCAGCTATGGGAAAGAAGACTACATAAAGTTCCAAACAAGGGAATCCAGAGAGTACAACCCATCACCGAAAGATATGTTAAACGAACCATGTCATATACACTCCGCGTTTTGATGGGAAACGAGTATTCAGACATGGAATGAAAGATTGTACAACGGTTCTTGAAGCTACAAGAAGCAGCATTAAAGAAGCAAGCCAAAGCAAAACGGAAAGGATATGAAGGGAACACAAGCAATGCGCCTATGAATCAGCAAGGAAACAACGGCGTCCCTCAAAATCAAGACCAGTCGAACCAGGGACGCGATGACGACGGAGGATATGTTCCATCTAAAGGGCACATCACAGCAATGATACAGCCTATGCCAAAGTCAAACAAAGAGGAAAAGAGCATAACTCGCCAAGTTAACCTGGCAGTAACTTCGCCTCCAGCAACAATGGAATATCTACACTGGTCAGAGCAACCCATAGAATTCAGCAGAGATGATCACCCAATAACGGTACCTCGGCCAGGAAACACGCCTTTGGTACTCAAAGCCCAAATTGGGACCTATGATTTCGACAGAGTATTCATGGATGCAGGAAGTGGCATAAATCTTATATATGCAAAGACTTTGCGAGCAATGCACATCTCATTGGAGTTCCTGGAACCAACTGATTGCTCCTTTCACGGAATAGTCCTAGGGAGTGCTAACTATCCACTTGGTCGAATAGCACTCAATGTTTGTTTCGGAAACAGGCAAAACTACAGAAGAGAGAAACTCGACTTCAAAGTCATGGACTGGCCATCACAGTATCACGTGATCCTCGGGCGACCCGCGTTTTTGCGCTTCATGGCAGTACCTCACTACACGTACCTGGTACTCAAAATGCCAGGACCCAAAGGAATCATCACAGTTAAAGGAAGTTTTGAACTCTCAGATCTATGCGACAAGGAGTTCCACAAGATGGCTCAAAACTTCGGCATGATGGCAAGCTACGGAGAACGTAAAGACAAAACAAAAAGCTCGACTGTAGGAGCCGCACAACAACTCGAAAGGCACCCAGCAGAGCCAGAAGTGAAAAAGCCACGGGTAAGGCTATCAGAACAAGACAAGACAACAGAAGAAGAAGAGAAGACCACGGTGGCATAGGCAACAAAGTACTCCAAAGAATAGAGTAGAAATAACAAAGCTGTAAAAGCCACAAGCTGTTCCAGGGCAATGCCCTCTAGATCCTGAACATAGGTCATTGGCCGGGTCTCTTGGGTCACCCTATGTATCTTACATTATAAGCATAAATAAAGACAAAGTTCCTCCTATTCGAGTTTAGGTGTCTTTAAACAAAAAACTGTGGCAAACGCACTAAGATAAAATGCTCTGAGAACAATTCCTGACAACAAGGTTAGGAAGCATACACTCTCGCGTTCTATACGCAAAGGATATGAGCATCATAACATAGGATTATCAGAATCATCCACCCCTAGGGGGTCTAAGTAATGGTGCTCGCGGAAAAACGCGGCATCCTCTCGCAGCAACCTAGCTATAATCCTCCTGGCGGGTTGCAGGGTATTCTCCAGATGAACTCGCAAGCTAGCTCCCCCTGGAGGATAACTCAGTGACATGGAACTATAATTAAGCCTTGGATGCCACTTACGTATCCACCCAAGAGCAAAATTGGCTCCAGCCACCAAGTTAAGCTCTATCAGTCAATGAATCCGCTGACTAGATCTAAAAGTGTCGAGTAGCAGCGGAAAGCTTCTAGGCAAAGGATTGCGAGGAAGCATGATAGAATACATGGTCGTCAGGGATCTTCGACAACCATCGACTGCCTCTCCAATATGCTGAGCACGATCCTGAAATAGTACAACAGCACGACGGCGTCGGGGATCAGACCACAAACTGTCGATTCCCTCGGATGCTTTTTCCAGAGCTGTAATTCGCTCAGAAACCCGACGTGTTTCAGCGACAAAGTCCAGGCAAGTACTTGAGATAACCAAAAGAAATTAGGGAACAATAAAGGAGTGAAAAGGGGAAAAAGAAAGCTACAAAGGAACTCACATCGCAACATATCGCACACGGACTCGACGATGCCAATAAGAAAGGACTCGCATTCTTCGAGATGCACGATTTTTGCCATCAGACCCGACGCCTTATCCTCAAGCATGGATATCTGTTTCATAAAGCCGCAAGATTTGCTGGCCTTGTCTACATCAATCTTTGCCTGGCGTTTCATCAAGGATAAATGACCTTCGAGGTCCGCAATCCTCAGTGAATTTTCCTTGCATCGACAAGAAGAGCGAGGAGGCGAAGAAGTTCCAGAGTCGAAAATATTGACAGGAGGTGAAGTCTGATCGCGGCCTGGCGAACCACCAGCATGCATAGGCTGGAAATAAAGAGAAAGGAAAAAGAGCATCTCAGAAACTAAACACGACATTTCATAAAAGAGGAAATTTACAAACAGCACAAGTCCTCTGACTAGTTCTCGAGCTCAATGTGACTAAAAGTTCACTACATCAGAATAAATTAAGACTACAAAAGGAGGCTAAGTCTACGCCACCTCAGCCTCTGGGTCCATGGCAGCAGTAGGCGTGGAAGAGGTAGCTCCAGTGTTGGGAGGTGGCTTCGATGCACTTGTCGTCGGAGTCAAAGAAACTGGCGCCGAAGAGGTCGTCAAAGCTGCTGAAGGAGAAACAATGGACACAATGCCTGGGGCATATTTCTTTGCCTTCTCAAAGAAACCCCGCAGCTCCGAAAGAGGTCGACCGCGGGAAGAGCTCACCTTCTCCCAATCGACCTCCTTGCCATGCGCATAGGTCAATGCAATGCCCCCCTCCACGCCTCGCTTCACAGAGCGGCTCTTCATCAGCAGGATCAGATCTTCAGGAGTGTCGAAAACCTTGGCAAGCTTCCTCAGATCATCAGCTGGCATGTTCGCTTTCTGCTTAGGCCATAACCCGACAAAAATCCGCGTGAGCACGCGGCTAGCCAACTCGAAGATCTCCTGGACAGAAATCCAGTTCGCCTCCAGCAAATTAATGGCGGCCATGAGAGGATCATCGTCCGGTTGCAAAGACGACAAAGACACCCTAGTGCGTTCTACGTAATTAAGAAAGAAAAGATAGAGGAATAAGCGCATTAGCAAGCATAAAAACGAATAACCCAACGAAATAGGGAAAAGATATTCACCTCCAGCAAGACCAGACATTTTGCTGAGCCGTTCAATCACGGCCTATTCTCGCTGGATATGCTCCTTGTTAGCATCAGAAAGGGCCTTCTCCCCTTTCTTCGCCCTCACCACTGCTGATTTAGTGGACTTCTCAGCAGTGGTTTTGGCAGCAGTGGTGACATCCCAAGCTTTTCTGGAAGCATCGAGTTCAGCTTCCAGAGACAAAATGCGAGCATTAGCTGCCTCCAAAGCATCTGTAGTTCAAAAAGAAAGAAGGAAGTCGAGTAAAAGAAGTAAAGAAAAGCACTCGAGACAAGTAAAAAATAGGAGAAAAGATTACCCTCAGAAGCCCTAGTAGCTCTAAAATACTCGACACATTCAACGCCCAAAGTGACAAATTTCTTCATCAAGATCTATCCAGGAAATAACATGTGAGTATGAAGATCACGCAAGGAACAAAAGCAAAAATACCAGGATTAACGCGTACATCGTCAGAGGAGCTTGTGGATTGATGAATTTCCAGGGAAGCACCGGCGTCTGTCGACTTCTTTAAATGCTTGGAAGCGCGAGTAGGGACATGCTTCTTAACAGGGGCCTTGGAAGCCTTTGGAGCCTTTGCAAATTTCATGACCGGCTCCACCTCTTGCACAGAAGGTTCATCGGCAGCCCTAGTATCAGAAGAAGGAGCAGTGGTAGCATCTCTTTTCGGGTCCTTGTTATCACTGCAAAGAAAATAAAAGGCAAGAACTTTTGCATAAGTCGAAAGGAAGAAAGCAGGGAACAAAATAAATATTTGAGTTAGCAAAACCTCATGAGTCCAAGGCGTCAAAAAGTTCTTCATCGTCCTCTATATCAAGTGCCTCCCCGACCACAGTCTTTTGGGCGGAGGCACTCGAAGAAGCGAACTCTTCGGCACGCTTCCTCTTCCTGTCAATGCCAAGATCTTCAGAAAGAGCAGGAGGAGGCGACGTCATCGAGCTGGTCCTTTCCAGCGAATCTTTGCCTTCATCCCCATCTTGGCTGTCCTCAGCCTCGGGGGCTTCGGAGGCCGTGGAAACATGCACATTTTGAATGGCCCCTCCCTCTGGGAGAGGAGGGCGAGAAACAAGAGATTGATGATCCTGAAAGGAAAACACGCCGAGAGTTACAAGGCGAATAATGCTAAAGATAAAGAGGAAGGCAAAAAAGATAGTAAACATACCGCAGGCAAAGGATGCTTGGAGTCGAAGTGTCTAGCGGCCAGATCCGCGATTTGATGATCTTTAGTGAGAGTAGTAAGAGCTCTCACTCGCTTGTCAAGATCTTTCTTCTCCATAAGATCTTCGGATACTCGAGAAGGATCTCCCAAGCCAGAAAATGTCCACAGTTTGGACAGACGGTGTTGTAGGGGTTGAACTCGACGTTGCAAGAAAAATGCCATGAGTTGAGTACCCGAAAGTGCACCTCCTCTCCCACTCTTCAGCTCTTGAATGCGGGCTAGAAGTGGTTTGATCTCCTCCATCTCAGGTTCTGCGGGAGGCGAATCCCACGAGGCCAATTTCTTCACTTCTTTGGAGGCATCAAAAGGGGCAATGCCGTACTGGTCAGAGGAAGAGACCTTTCGGTCTTTGATATAAAACCATTTCGTCCTCCAACCTTGTACTGAGGCAGCCATGGAAAACTCCAGGTACTGAGATTCAGCATGGATAGAGACAATAGCTCCGCCCAGTTCAGGTTTCTTTGCTAAAGCGACACTAGGGCGGAGCCGAAAGAGGAATTTCCAAAGAAGAAAATAGGGTTCGATCCCCAGAAATGATTCACAAAGAGTAATAAAGCAGGCGATATGAAGAATCTAGTTCAGTGTGAGCTGGTGAAGCTGCACACCGTAAACAAACAGAAGCCCATGAAGGAATTTGTGGGCAGGGAGAGAGAGACCACGCAAGAGAAAAGCAAAAAACATCACCCGAAAGCCGTTCTGGGGCTTGGGGATCCGCTCGGTGCTAGGAAAGATGACCTGATCATCAGCGGAGATGAGGCCATCATCATAAGCCTTGTCCAGATCCTTCTGCTGGAAAACGGAAGGCACCCAGCTGGTTGCAGCATTAGCAGTGCTGGCTTTCCCCATCTTGTTCTTCTGTGCAAGGTGCTTGACGCGCATCTACGGCTGGCGCACGGGGGCTATGCAGGAGTTCAGAGAAGCGCAAAGATCACAGCAATGGTGGCGGCGACGGAAGCAAGGAACTGGTAAACAGTAAAATTTTCCACTCTCCCCCTTATATAGCTTCCTGATGAAGGAACGTGGGCTGAGACGTGGCGCAAGGAGCGGAAATGGCAAGCCCACTAACGGGCAGGGAAATGGCAAAATTACTGTGCTGCCCATGAGTAACGGTCAGCGCCAAAATCAAAATTACATGCGGTGTAATTATATTAATGACAATGCAAAGACTGGAGTGACATATCTGCGTATTAATGATAATCAGGGAAGTCGACGACAAAATGATGTGGAAGCTACATAAAAGTTAAGGAAGAACATATCACTCTTTGAGTCTATACCCAAAAATATT
The DNA here is from genome assembly GCA_007115705.1 of Dactylis glomerata. Classification (NCBI taxonomy): domain Eukaryota; kingdom Viridiplantae; phylum Streptophyta; class Magnoliopsida; order Poales; family Poaceae; genus Dactylis; species Dactylis glomerata. The sequence continues at coordinate 1,602,598 of QXEO01000087.1, forward strand.
CGACTATAGCCTCGGGGGCTACTACTATCGGGAGTGCTGAGCGCGCACCCGACGATATTATCATACAAAGCTTTGATTTGATGATAAAGAGTAGGCACAATATATTTGAGCCTATACTCGAAACAATACTTTTTTCGACTATAGCCTCAGGGGCTACTCCCATCGGGAGTGCTGGGCGCGCACCCGGCAATGTTCTTCAATGAATACTAGAGGGAGATAAGGCGAGAGAAGCTTCAGGAAGCATTATTACTCCCATTGGGAGCGAGATTTTTATTAATCAAGGTTGGATAAACCCGAATACTTGGGATATTGAATCAGTCAAACAAGGCTGCGACACATGATTCTCGAGTTGCGTCATCGCGACAAAACTTGAATGCCGTGGTTGAAATATATCACGAAGGTAAGACCCCAGGATCCATCCTATGTGGCCCGGTATACGCACATGGATGCGCTCTGCTGGTACGTATCCGTGTCTACGACATGAAGAAAAATCCTGGTGGACGCACTGGGTACCTTGAGAACCACTGGAATTCATTCTTTGTAAGTCCTAAATGCGGCAAAAGAATGGGTTTGACCGGTTTCCCAAATTCAAGTCCAAGGGGATTGAATTTGAAGCAGGTGACAAGTATCTGTTCCGGCAGTTAACTGACCTCTTGATCCGTCAGAGTTGTCAGGCTTGTTCATCAAAACCCCTTGCAAGACATTATGATAAAAGATAAGTTGAAAGACCAAGTCGAAGAATTGAAGAACTGTAGAAGTCAAGTATTGATCAAGTCAAAGAATTGAAGATCTGAGATTCAACCCGAATCTGCAATTCTGGTAGAATCTCGGGGGCTACTGACCATGGTATAGATAATAGAGCCCATCAGTTGAGTACCCCTAAGGCCCGTTAGACTAGGCCCAATTGTAATACTGGTCGAAATACGAGTTCATGTCGTATGTCAATATTGTAATCTGTATCGGATCCCACCCGATCCTTGAGACCTGGCCACCTATATATAGGGGCCAGGAGGGGACGGTGTGGGATAAATTGAAAGCAAGCCAGGTTCTACACCCACGTTTACTTTCGATACACACCTTGTTTAACTAACTTTACCTTTGAGTTCATCTGACGCCCTATCTCTCCGATCCTAAGTCCTTCATCTAGGACATTTGTCGAGTTAACCCTCGTCAGCAGCTTTAGAAGCGGAAGTACTGGAAGAAAGGAACTCCTCGACATGCTTCCTCTTCCCATCAAGACTAGGTTCTTCTGAGAGTGCAGGAGGAGGCGACGTGGTCGAGCTAGTTCCTTCCAACGAATCTTCGGCATCATCTCCATCCTAGCTTTCCTCGGCCTCGGGGGCTTCGGAAGTCGCAGAAATAGGATCAGCCTTAATAGGTCCTTCCTCTGGAAGAGGAGGACGTGAAACAAGGAATTGATGGCCCTGCAAAAACAAAGTCACCAAACTATTAGCAAAATAGCAACATCAAAAAAACAATGAGAATAAAATTTATGAGCGAAAAATGCGTACCGCAGGCAAGGGACGCTCGGAGTCGAAGAAATCAGCGGCCAATGCAGGAATATCGTGGTCTTTGGTATGAGTAGTCAAGGCTCTCACTCGCTTGTCGAGATCCTTCTGCTCCATGTCTTCTTCAGACACTCAAGAAGAATCTTTCAAGCCAGAGTATGCCCAAAGTTTGGTAATATGATGCTTAAGAGGCTGGAGTCACCGTTGCAGAAAGAACGACATTAGCTGAGTGCCTGACAGCGCCCCCCTCCACTCCCACTCTTCAGAGCCTGGATGCGAGCTAGTAGTGGCATGATGTCTTCCATCTCAGCCTCTGTGGGAGGAGAATCCCACGAGGCCAACTTCTTCAGTTCTTTGTTGGCATCAAAAGGGGCAATGCCGTACTGTTCAGAGGAGGAGTTTTTCTCGTATTTGATGTAAAACCACTTTTTTCTTCAACCTTGTACTGAGGCAGCCATTTAAAATTCCAAGTAATGAAGTTTAGAGCAAACGGAAACAACAGATCCACACAGGTTAGGCTTTTTTGATAAAGCAACAATAGGACGGAGATGAAAGAGGAATTTCCAGAGAATCCAATGGGGTTTGATCCCCAAGAAAGACTCGCAAAGAGTAACGAAGCACGCAATATGTAAAATTTAGTTTGGCGTGAGCTAGTGAAGCTGCACGCCGTAGACAAAGAGAAGCCCATGAAGAAATTCGTGGGCAGGAAAAGACAAGCCACGGAGAAGAAAAGCGAGAAACATCACCCGATAGCCGCTCGGGGGCTTGGGGATGCGATCGGTGCTAGGGAAGACAACCTGATCCCCTTCAGTGATGAGCCCGTCCTTCTGGGCCTTGGCGAGATTGACTTGGGTAAACTCTGATGGCACCCAGCTGGTTGACGAATTGGTGGTCTTGCCCTTCCCCATCTTGTTCTTGTGCGCAAGAGACTTTACGTGCATCTACAGCGGCGGCGGCCCGGGGCCTGTGAAGGAGCTCAGGAGCGCAAAGAGGATGCAGCAATGGTGGCGACGGCGGAGCAATGAACTGGTAAACAGTAACAGCCCCACTATTTCCCCTTATAAAGCGTCCTGATGAAGGAACGTTGGCTGCGACGTGGCGCAAGAAGCGGAAGCGGTAGCCCACTAATGGGCAGGAGAAATTTGTAAAATTACCACGCTGACTACGAGTAACGGTCAGCGCCGAGTCAATCGCATACAGAATGATTCTACTAATGACGACATGAGCATTCGAGTAACGGGAAGAGAAGAACATGACAGATATAGACGCTTATAAGAAGAATTCAGCAAAAGTCTAGTATGACATTTTGCGTATTGAGGATGACTAAGAAAGTCGACAAAAATTTGTTATGAGAAATACAGAGGCATAAAGGAAGATAACTTATTTTTTGAGTCTATACCCGAAAATATTCGACTATAGCCTTGGGGGCTACTACCATCGGGAGCGCTGAGCACGCACCCGACGATATTATCAAATAAAGCTATGACCTGATGAGTAAAAGAAGGTACAATTTTCTTTGAGCCTATACTCGAAACTAGTTTTTCGACTATAGCCTCGGGGGCTTCTCCCATCGGGAGCGTTGGGCGCGCACCCGACGATATTTTTACATGTATAATGGAGCAAAGAAGGCAAAAAAAGATTTGGACAGCATCATTACTCCCATCGGGAGGGAGTTTGTATTAATCAAGGTTGAATAAACCCGAATATTTTTAGAACTGAAACAGTCAAAAAAGGCTGCGATGTATGATTCTTGAGTTGCATCATCGCGACAAAACTCGAATGCCATGATTGAAACATATCATGAAGGTAAGACCCCAGGATCCGTCCTGTGTGGCCTGGTATACGCACATGGATGCGCTCTGCTGGTACTTATCCGTGTCTCCGACGTGAAGAAAATCCTGGTGGACGCACTGGGTACCCTGAGAACCACTAGGATTCATTCTTTGTAAGTCCTAAATGCGGCAAAAGAATGGGTTTGACCGGTTTCCCGAATTCAAGTCCAAGGGGATTGAATCTGAAGTAGGTGACAAGTATCTGTTCCGGCAGTTAACTGGCCTCTTGATCCGTCAGAGTTATCAGGCTTGCTCATCAAGACCCCTTGCGAGACAATATATGAAAGATATTTGAAGATCAAGTCGAAGATTTGAAGATCAGAAGAAGTCGAAAGATTGATCAAGTCAAAAATTTAAGATCTGAGATTCAACCTGAATCTGCAATTCTGGTAGAATCTCGGGGGCTACTGACAAGGGTATAGATAATAGAGCCCGACAGTTGAGTACCCCTGACGCCCGTTAAGCTAGGCCTAATTGTAACACTGGTCAAAATACGAGTTCATATTGTTTGTCAATATTGTAATCTGTGTCGGATCCCTCCCGATCCTTAAGACCTGGCCACCTATATATAGGGGCCAGGAGAGGATGGAGAGGGACATATTGAAAGCAAGCCAAGTTTATTCTTACATTTACTTTCGATATACACCTCATTTGACTGATTCTACCTTCGAGTTCATCCGACGCCCTGCTCCCCCAATCCTAAGTCCTTCATATTGGACATTTGTCGAGTTAACCCTCGTCAGGCGATGGCCGCGAGGAGTGCAGGTGGAGGCGTGGTCGCGTGGAGCAAAGTGATGCCCTCAATGGTGGAGGATGCGGCCATAATTTCCTTGTGGAGCTAGGCGTTGTTACCTGATCTATGGTAGTTTGCTTTCGGATATGGATTGACGGGCAACATAAATCATTGAGGCTACGTAAGATGTTGGATTTTTCCCTTTGAATGGTTCTAATGCTCTGGATCGTACCCTCTTGCTCTTTATAGATGTGGACGTAGATGTAGATATAGATGTCGATGTAGATGTGTAGATGTAGATTTAGATGTAGAAGTGTAGATGTAGATGTAGAGGTAGATTTGGAGAAGGTGCATGGAACCTGGAGTTACAACCAGTATCTAGACATCCATTTTTTGCGTTGAGATCAGTACATATTATTTTCTTCTACTTCCAAAAAAAAATGTTACAGGTCGGTATTTCCAGACAAGAAAAGGCTTACGCTAAGGCGATCCATTATCACTCATGTTATTCAACATTTTGGCTGATATGCTTGCGATTTTGATCAAACACGCTAAGGCTGATGGTCAGATTGAAGGAGTGATTCCACATCTGGTTGATGATGGTCTATCTATCCTACAATACGCTAATGATACAATTTTATTTATGGAACATGACATTGAAAAAGCCCTAAATCTTAAGCTGATCTTGGTATCCTTTGAGCAATTATCTGGGCTAAAAATCAATTTCCATAAAAGTAAATTGTTTTATTTCGGTGAAGCCTAGGAGTCAGCAGCTTTGTATGCGGAGCTGTTTGGTTGTGGGCAAGGCCAGTTTCCTATTCGATATTTGGAAACCCCGATTCATTATTAGAGATTAACAATTGCTGAATGGAAACTAGTGGAGGAAAGACTTTGGAAACACCTTAGTAGTTGGAAAGGAAAATTACTGTCCCTAGGAGGAAGATTGGTACTCATAAATCCAGTACTTACCAATATGGTGCTGTATATGATATCTTTCTTTCTACTGCCAAAAGGATTTTTACACAAGCTCGATTATTATCGATCTTGTTTCGTCTGGCAAGGGGACAGTGAGAAGAAAAAATATTGGCTAGTAAATTAGATTGTGGTTTGCCAGCCCAAGGACCAAGGTGGGCTCGGTATTCATGATCTTGAAGTCAAGAACTCAGATTTACTAGGAAAGTAGCTTTTTAAGCTTCTTACGGAACATGGCGTTTGGCAAAACCCTCCTTATGAGAAAGTATATCAGAGAGAAAGCAGTATCCCAAGTTCTTTGGATACCTGGAGATTCGTATTTCTAGGCTGACCTGATGGCTACGAAGAAATTTTTCTTCAAATATGTCACTTTTTCTATAAAAGATGAATCGCATATTCATTTCTGGGAGGACTCATGGTTAGGGAATGGACCTCTTCGAGAATAGTATCCTGGGTTATATAGCATTGTTCATCTCAAAGGTGATACCATTGCTTTAGTAATTGCTACCTCACCTCCTAATGTGACTTTTAGATGTGATTTAATTGGGCCTAGACTAGTTGCGTGGAATGCCTTACTCTTCGTTTGGAATCCATTCAACTTACGATAGGACCTGATGAATTTTGTTGGAACCTACATCCCAATGGGAATTTTTCTGTACGTTCACTATACAATGCGATTATCCAGTCTGATATACCATTTGATGGCAACAAGAAAATTCTGAAGATAAAAATACTGCTAAAAACTGAAATCTTTGGTTGGTATTTGCATCGAGGGGTCATCCTAACCAAGGACAATCTTGTTAAGCGTAATTGGCAAGGAAGCAGTCAGTGTGTTTTTTGTCATTAGAACGAGACAATAAAACACATGTTCTTCGAATGCCGCTTTGCCAGATCTATATGGTCAATCATCCAAGTAGCTTCTAAACTGTATCCGCCCACTAGTGTTGCCAACATATTTGGTAATTAGCTTCATGGTAGTGATCTCAGGTTTAGATTTCTTATTAGGGTGGAAGCGCTTGCCATTGTATGGTTGCTATGGCTATGTAGAAATGACAAGGTTTTTAATGACATGAATTTTTCTCTATTGCAGGTTATCTACAGATGTACATGAATTTTATGTTTCTGGTCACCGCTGCGGCGGGTGGAGAACCGAGACCTCTTTATGAAAGTTTGTACATGATTGGAGGCCACGGCGAGGGATACTTTTTCCCTACATGGATGACAGCATAATCTGCAGTTACACCATCTTTTCCTCCACCATCTTTTTAGGCGTTACACAGTTTCTCATGATTGATATGTATTTCGCCTATTTTTGTTTTGAGATACTGAGATTTGGACTGGCTGTGTGCATCTTAGTTATGCAGAGGCCGGGTTGATGCGGGCAGGATAACCACCCAGTTGGGAACCCCAAGAGGAAGGTATGATGTGCACAGTAGCAAGTCTTTCCCTCAGTAAGAAACCAAGGTTTATCGAATCCAGTAGGAAAAAGCCAAACTTCAGAATGTGATGCTTGCTAGCTTCGTGACACTCCAACAAGGGTGCCGTTAACGATACTTGTTAGCGTGTTTTCAACTAGCAGCAACGCAGAACCTGCACACAACACAACTAAGAACATTGCTCCCAACTTATGATGAGGTTGTCAATCTCACCGGATTGCTGTAAACAAAGGATTGAGCGTATCGAGTGGAAAACAGTAGTAGTATGCGAGAAAGTAAACAGTGCGAGTAAAAGTAAACAGTAATAGCAATGTAAAGTAAATTGGACCGGGGTCCACAGTTCACTAGTGGTGTCTCTCCATAAGAATAAATAACAACATGCTGGGTAAACAAATTACAGTTGGGCAATTGATAGAATAAAGATAACGTGCATATGTCACAAGGATCACTATGAGATTTACTCTGGGCATTACAACCAAATACATAGACCGCCATCCAACTACATCTATGACTAATAATCCACTCGTGGGGATATAGTCCGAACACCCCTCGAGTATTAAGTTGCAAACAACAGATAACTGCATTAAGAAAAGTGTTTAATGTAAATAAAACGAATGTCCTTGGACACAAGAATGTTGTTTTCTCCCTAGTGGCAACAGCACATCTACAACCTTAGAGGTTTCTGTCAGTCCCCCAGATTAAATAGAGGCATGAACCCAACTATCGAGCAAAAAAACCCCCTCTTGGAGTCACTAGTATCTACTTGGCCAAGATAGCTACTAACAACGGAGAGCATGCAAGATCATAAACAACATAGAGATAACATAAGATAATATTTAGCACATCAACTTAACATAACACCAATATTCATCGGATCCCAACAAACACAACATGTAGAATTACATAAAGGTAGTCTCGATCATGTAGGGCAGCTCACGAGATCTAAACATGAAGCACATGGTGGAGAAGACAACCATCTAGCTACTTCCATGGACCCATAGTCCAAGGTAGACTACTCACTCATCGCGCCAGAGGCAAGCATGGCGATGAAGAAGACCTCCGGTGGCAATTCCCCTCTCCGGCAGGGTGCCGGGAAGAGCTTCTGGACCCTCCCAATCTCGGGTCAACGACGGTGGCGGATCCCGATGTGTTTCTGGAAAATTGATCGGGTCTCTAGGTTTTTCCCGTCGGGGGGTCTTTATAGTTGAAGGGCAGCATCAGAGGTAGACCAGGGCGGCCTCACACATAGGGGGCATGGGCCAGGGGCTGGCCGCGCTGCCCTATTTTGTGGCCGGCCTGTGGCCCCCCTCCGTCTCCTCTTTGGTCTTCTGAAAGCTTCGTTAAATAATAGGTGGTTCGGCTTTTGTTTCGTCCAATTCCTAGAATATTTCCTGTGTAACTTTTCTAAAACACAAAAATAGCAGAAAATAGGGAACTGGCACTGTGGCATCTCGTTAATAGGTTAGTTCCGGAAAATGCATAAAAACGCCACGAAGTATAACAAAAGACTAAGCAAATGGTGTAAGAACAAGCATGGAGCATCAAAAATTATAGATACGTTTGAGACGTATCAAGCATCCCCAAGCTTAACTCATGCTCGTCCTCGAGTAGGTAAGTGATAACAAAGAATAATTTTTGAGGTGACATGCACCAACACAATCTTGATCATCTATGTAAGCATTGAGTGCTGGGATCAAAAGAACTTAAAACATGGGCATGAAAAGACATAATCTTGATAGAAGAAACTTAGCAACCATGTTATAACATGAAAAAGAACACAAACAAAAGATCATGAAAATGAAACAATGAAAGTCAAACGTGTGTTCAAATCATATGGAAAAACATAGAAAATGGTTTTCAGCTTGTCCTTCATGGAAAAGCAAATCATAAATGCATAGGACACCTTCAAGTTTAAGAGGGCAACTGCATACAAATAATTTAAGAACAAGTGAAACCAAAATCATGAATCAATCAATGAAAACTTTGGGACAATGCATATTATACTAAGAATGACAACTATGCTCTCTTAGACGGTGCATAAAGATAGAAGGTGGTGACTCAACATAAAAGTTAAAGAAAGGCCCTTCGCAGAGGGAAGCAGTGATTGCGAGTTTTATAAACTTTCAAAAATTATGGTACTTACTAGCTTTGATCTCAAATTGCCCCCATTATAGGTATCTTGAATGGTTAGAGTTAATGCGAGTACAATTATGAAGCATATGCTTGACAAATCATAAGTTGAAAACCTCGTGTCCCGTGAAGTACGAATACCCAAACCTCATGCTACTCGACTTAGAGTCCCAAGCAAGCTCTTGTCATTGTAAATATATGTGTATCATCGAGAACCGCCAACGGGATACCTCCTGCTCGATGACATGGAACAAGCCCATATCAAAATGACAAGACAAACAGACAGTGAACACCTTGACATCTCTTTTATTTATCATTGGTATAGCTTTTTATTTTGAGATGCGTCGTCGAATGTTCACTATGGGCATGCTGTAAATTTCCACCATGAATTATGCATGGCTTAGATTAGCGGCCCAGGCATTTCTCTAACACATATAAAAACTCCATGATCCCGCAAGATTCCCAACTTGTTTCACATCGCGAGTATCCATAAATAAAAGATCACGATATCAACTCAAATAAGAAGTGCAATGTTGAAAGCTTACCCCATGACGGCATGGTTTGGCTAATTTCCAACTAACAACTTGCAAGCATAACAACTCAACATAAGAGAGCCACAATGTCACAATTTTAAGAACGAGAAAAGTAAAGTGTTCCATCAGGTTCGTGAGAGCTTTACTGACCAATTTTCACATAACACCAAAAAGAGTTTAATTTGAAGGATAGATGAAAGCAAGTCAAATGTACTTTGGAATAGCAAATTGCTAGTAGGTATGTATGGTGGACACATTGGAATAACTTGGTTTTTAGGAGTTGGATGCACGAGTAGAGCTCATATATACTCAGTACAAAATGAGGGCTAGCAAAAGACTGGGAGCGACCAACTAAGAGAGCAATAATGGCCATAATCATGCAAAGCGACAAAGCAACATTAAAAGAAGCATAAGATGGCATCAAAAGTCAAAAACTAAATGATCATAGAGGCTTATGGTGACTTTGTATGAGTCTAACATGTATAAGCATGCGCCAAGTCAACCCAAATAAAGCATCAAGGAGAAAACCAAATTAATGCTTCCAAATAATAAAAACAACGCATGATTTTTTCAAAGGCTCATTAAGCAATCTCAGTCATTTGAGACAAGTTATGCTACAGCAAAACCACTAAGCATACTATCAAAATGATATCAAGCATGACATGCAAAAGCTTAAGCCGCAGTCTACATAAGCTCCTTTTTGTACCACTTTTTTGCATGAAACTTTTTCTCTTTTCCAACACCTTTCGAACCTTTTTAAAACAACTCTTTTGATGAATACTAACATGGACCAGAGGTCAAAATACACCTTTATGTAAAGATATAACAAGATCTGAACACAAATCAAGGTGAAAAACGAAAACTAAACGCAGTAGCAGAAAAAGAGAACACTCGTTGAACGATAAGAGTGAAAAACGGAGTGTTCTTGGCAAATGAAAAGCAAGGCAACTTCTCCAAAAGAAATTTGTTGGGTTCCAACCATTTATTACAGCAAACAAAACAAAACTAAACTGAAAACTAAAATAACTGACGCTCCAAGAAAAACGCATAGTGCATAAAGTAATAAAAATATAATGTGTTGAAAGGTGACCTGATTTTTGCCGATGAAGGAGGGGTGCCTCGGGGGCATCCCCAAGCTTTGACGCTTATACCTCTTGGATATTTCTTGGGGTGCGTGGGCATCCCCAAGCTTGAGCTTTTTTTCATTCTTCAACTCATCTCATTAGTCTTTGATCCCTACACTTGAAAACTTCCTTCATACAAAACTCAACACAATTCTATTAGCAACATTAGTGTAAGCATAATAATGAATCAACCCCTTTTTTATTCAGATTTCAACTCAAAACCACCACATATAAAGCATATACTACTGTAGCAACTTCCCCAAAAGTTCCTTGATCAAAAGAACTCAAAAAGATAGCGATCGAGAGGCAAACATAAATAGTGGCAGAAATCTGTCAAAATAGAACAGCTGACAAAGGTCGAATTTTTAGAGGGTTTTATATTGCTCAAATCAAAAAGTGTAAAACTAATGAAAGTTTGGATATAACCTTGGTAATATGCACAAGAAATCGCAGGTCAAACAGAGATACTGAGAAAGTTCACAAATTTTTATGGTGCAGCACCGAAATCTGTTTCGGGACAGCAACACCCCCAAATCTTACCTCACTCAAATTAGAGGCTTCTCTTGGCACAACAACAAAAAAAATGATAAGGAGCGGTTATTATAGTAGTAATAACTTCCAAGACTCAAATAAAAGAAAAAGAACTGAAAGTAAAACAATGGGTTATCTCCCAAGAGTGCTTTTCTTTAACGCCTTTGAGCTAGGCGCAGAAAGTGCAAAGCAAGTAATATCAAATGAAGCATTAAGATCAATTGCAGAAGTCTTTTCAACAATAAATTGAATTTTGTCCAAATGAGTTTTTGAAGATCCTTTATGATCACGCTTTGGTATACTACTTTCATCAAAAAGATTTTCAAGACAAATCCAATTGAAATTCTTTTCCAAAACTTCATGCATTCCTACAAGTTTGCAAGGTATTAGTACTTTGAAATCTTATTTGGTTGTACCAACAACTTTAACAGATGAACCAAGCATATTAAAACACTCAAAAACTTTCCTAGCTTCAATAACAACATCTCTAAATTCTCTACGCAAAGTCTCCAAGATAAAATCTTTCTTTTCGGAGTTTTCAATATCACGAAGCTTAAGAAACATGTGTTGCAAAAAAGGATTAAGGCTAGCAAACCTAGCTTCCAACATGTGAACTAAATAAGCTGAAGCAACTTCATAACTAGGAGCAAGCTCAGCCAAAGACTTATCCTCAACATCTTTATGCATATTAATATGATTAAAGAACTCCTTGATGTTACTTTTCCCAATTATAGAACCACTGCCTACTGAGAGGTCCTCCAAAATGTACTTAGGGAACAACATAATGAACTAAGAGTAATAAAGTAACAACTATAAAGGATACTAATTTTTTTGTATTTTTGATAAAATGATGCAAGCAAAAATAAAGTAAAGCAAAACTAAAACAAAGTAAAGGATGTGCGTGCGAAACTCCCCTTGCAGAAGTCTTCTTTTTCCCTGGCAACGGCGCCAGAAAAATAGCTTGACGCGGGCAGGATAACCACCCAGTTGGGAACCCCAAGAGGAAGGTATGATGAGCACAGTAGCAAGTCTTTCCCTTAGTAAGAAACCAAGGTTTATCAAATCCAGTAGGAAAAAGCCAAACTTCAGAAGGTGATGCTTGCTAGCTTCGTGACACTCCAACAAGGGCGCCGTTAACAATACTTGTTAGCACGTCTTCAACTAGCAGCAACGCGGAACCTGCACACAACACAACCAAGAACTTTGCTCCCAACTTACGATGAGGTTGTCAATCTCACTGGTTTGCTGTAAACAAAGGATTGAGCGTATCGAGTGGAAAACAGTAGCAGTATGCGAGAAAATAAACAGTGCGAGTAAAAGTAAATAGTAATAGCAATGTAAAGTAAATTGGACCAGGGTCCACAGTTCACTAGTGGTGTCTCTCCATAAGATAAATAACAACATGCTGGATAAATAAATTACAGTTGGGCAATTGATAGAATAAAGATAACGTGCATATGTCACGAGGATCACTATGAGATTTACTCTGGGCATTACAACAAAATACATAGACCGCCATCCAACTGCATCTATGACTAATAATCCACTCGCGGGGATATCGTCTGAACACCCCTCGAGTATTAAGTTGCGAACAAGAGATAACTGCATTAAGCAAAGTGTGTAATGTAAACAAAACGAATATCCTTGGATACAAGAATGTTGTTTTCTCCCTAGTGGCAACAACACATCTACAACCTTAGAGGTTTCTGTCACTCCCCCAGATTAAATAGAGGCATGAACCCAACTATCGAGCATAAATACCCCCTCTTGGAGTCACTAGTATCTACTTGGCCAAGATAGCTACTAACAATGGAGAGCATGCAAGATCATAAACAACATAGAGATAACATAAGATATATTCAGCACATCAACTTAACATAACACCAATATTCATCGGATCCCAACAAACACAACATGTAGAATTACATAAAGGTAGTCTCGATCATGTAGGGCAGCTCACGAGATCTAAACATGAAGCACATGGTGGAGAAGACAACCATCTAGCTACTGCTATGGACCCACAGTCCAAGGTAGACTACTCACTCATCACGCCGGAGGCAAGCATGGCGATGAAGAAAACCTCTGGTGGCGATTCCCCTCTCCGGCAGGGTGCCGGATAGAGCTTCTGGACCCTCCCAATCTCGGGTCGACGACGGCGGTGGATCGCGATGTGTTTGTGGAAAATTGATCGGGTCTTTAGGTTTTTCCTGTCGGGGGTCTTTATAGGCGAAGGGGAAGCGTCAGAGGTGGACCAGGGCGGCCTCACACATAGGGGGCGCGGGCCAGGGGCTGGCCGCGCCGCCCTATTGTGTGGCCGGCCTGTGGGCCCCCTCCGTCTCCTCTTCGGTCTTTTGGAAGCTTCATTAAATAATAGGAGGTTTGGCTTTTGTATCGTCCAATTCCGAGAATATTTCCTATGTAACTTTTCTGAAACACAAAAACAGCAGAAAACAAGGAACTGGCACTATGGCATCTCGTTAATAGGTTAGTTCTGGAAAATGCATAAAAACGCCACGAAGTGTAACAAAACACTAAGCAAATGATGTAAGAATAAGCATGGAGCATCAAAAATTATAGATACGTTTGAGACATATCACGGGTGTAATTGATTGACTTAAGTAATAAAAGCGCCCATTATCAAAGAAAAAAATGTTATTGATACCCTGGGGGATGGCTTGCTTCGGTCCTCTGCCTCTCCCAAACACCACATGCCCCTTCTAGACTTCTGGAGACGATAACAACATATGGGTGGACCGACACATGTCCTTCTTCCCTAATCTTATGTTTTCCTTTTCTAAAAGTTTTTCCCATGGTCCCCTTGGCGAGCATTCGCTGATCCATCTCGGGTGAGCTCGCGCCACCACTGTTGTGCACCAGTGGGTTGTCGCCGCCGCATCCCCATGGCTGCCACCACCACACATCCTAGGGCTCCGGACGCCATGTGCCCCTAGCCTGTCACGCGTGTTCCATCGCATAGCACAACCGCTGACATGTTATCCAACTGGAGCTCCTCCACACTATTCTCCAGGATGCCCTCCAGCAGCAATGGCTGGCCTCGATGCTGGAATCACACGGCATGACTCCGAGGAGCGGAGGCACCTGTTGTTGCTGGTGTCACGTGGGCTCATCTAGGCGGACTTAGTACTAGCCAAGGAGAGCATAGCTCCCAGTGGCAGGCCGCATTGCTCTCAACGGCAGGCTACGTTGCTCCTAGAGGCCGATGGCAGGCCCCGTTACTCCCACATGCCGACGGTGGGCCCCGTTGCTCCCACATGTCGTCTGTGTTGCTCCCAGCGTCGGGCACCGTTGCTCCCATAGGCCGACGACGAGCTGTGTTGTTCCCACAGGCCGACGATGTTACTCTCAGTGGCAGGCGCCGTTGCTCCGAGAGGCCGAGGGCGTTGCTCCCAGGAGCGAGGTTAGGTGGGAGCTAGCTACAAGTGGCCATCCCCCAGTATATGATATATACTTCAATTCCTACAAAGTTATATTGTTTCTTCCATTTTTATTTTGTAAAATCATGATACTTCCACACCATATTAAAGCTGCATTATGTTTTTTTAATGAGAGCGAAGCCCCAGACTCTGCATCAAAGCGATGCATACCACATTTATTCAGATTTTAATTAAAAGATATCTATCCAAGGCATACATCGCAAAAATCCAAAGCCACCACACAACACCTACAAACCCAACAATGTGTGAAGAAAATGTCGTCAGGGCCTATGCCCTAAAAACAGAAACAAACACCCCATCAGCTAAAAATCACCGGGAGCATCCGAGTCACCATTGTGGCGAAACAGGAGCACACGACCGTTGTAGCAAACCCTCCACGAGTGCCTCATGCTCTCGCTACAGAAGTTGTCACCTCCATCAACCGCTGGCCCATGTTCAGGTTTGAGTTCCACATAGCTTCTGGCAGACCTTGTAGCACCATCGTCCGGTAGCTGTTCCCAAAGACTATGCTCTCATGAGGGAGAGTGATGCCAACTGCGCCACCATTTCCGACCTGGGATACCCAGGTCTAGGGTTTCCATAGAAGCAACTCGAGTAAATTGGAATTAGACCGCAATGACGATGCCTTCAACAAGAGAAGGGTGCATTCATACCGCCATCGTCCCCCAGACTAGAGTCAGAGTACAGTTTTCACCGCGGATGCGCCACCCAACTCACCACCGGAACATCCAGTCGACCACCTCCGGCAGAAGAGGAGGCCACCACAGAGCCACTGACTCATCGACGAGGAAACTCCCACCCTGGAGAAAGCTGTAACCACGGTGCAGAGAGGGGTGCCACCTAGGAGGAGTAGGGCCCGCCACCCACCACCACTCTCGACCGCGCGGCCTAGAGAACTAGATCGATAGACATCGGGGTCTCCCCTGCCGTGATCTGCTTCACTAGCCGTCGCCAGAACTTCCGCCATAGAGGCTGCCATGATCGGGCGCGATGCATCGCAGACCACCTATCCGGGGCAGCCGCCCCGGTTCCCGCCCAAGATCCCGACGGGCCGTTCCCAGAATATCCCTGCCACCGGCTAAGGAAGACGGTGCCATGTATCGACGGCGCCTCCACCTGCGCGATGAAGGAAGAGAGGCCGCCGCTGATGACAGCCCCATGATTTGCCCAGGTCTGCCAAGGCGGCGAAGGAGGAGAGAAGAATGGTAGGGGAGGAGGGTCGGGGAGGCGGCGATCTAGGGTATCGCCCGAGTCGCCCTATGCGGGGGGCAACGCGGGAGCTCTTCCGCAGGGGCGGCCTTGGGTTGACAATATGGTGAGTAGGAGACATAAAAGTTTGCGCTTGCAGAGCCAAGATGCCTATACTAGAAGCAAATCAACAAATGGTTCATTAACTAGAGGAAACTGCATTGAAAGTCATCTTAGGACATGGAAGGATTCCACCCACAAAATGCCATCGCCATGTATATGGTGAACCTCCTCGAGTCACTAGATCTACCGAAAGGCGATGGCGGTGTCCAAAGATATATGTATTCAACAAAGTTGCAACGCAACATTCATATGTAATTTTGGGACCTTGGCGGTTTGGCACAACTACCTTACAAGAACTTTTATAGATAGCATTATGTTTTACCTTGATAAATATTAATATAATTCTAGGTCACGCCTTTATCTTACGATCCAGGTTTACAGAGAAGCATTTTTAAGATTTTCTATTCCAAAATCTAGAAATAGAGGGGGAAAGGAAAGATCAAGGTTTGATCCTTGAAATAATCGAAAAGATGGTGCAAGACAACATTTTGCCTATTCCATTCACATGAACATAGCACCTTAGCATCATTTTCTGTCAAAACGAATACTCATAATGGGCTTGCCAGCCGTTAGACGGCGAGGGCGCGGCAAGCCGCGAACCTAGTATGGACATATAAACAATCAAATTTAGACTATCCACTAGAGATGCTCTAAGATTGCTCGGAAACTCAACTTCCTCAAAGCCAAACTCTAACTTAAACAGATAGTTTAGTTTCCCAATAATTATCTCCTCCGTTGGCTGAAAACCGGAAATGATAACCAATCAGGGTGGGAGGGAGGGTCTACATCATCCTCTGCATTGACTGATCCCCTTCAAACCAATAATGACAATATTATAACTGAGTCTACTGCTGGTTAACGCGGTAACAAGTAGCTACCACATGTAGTACTCGTCACCCACCCTTTGAATAAACCTGTTTAACGTGAAGAGACAGGCTAGTCTGCTTGCTATGCTAATTACATATATTGATTCCAAAGTCAACAGATCTCGCGCATACTCGATCCCATCTCTTCATTTATAGGCAGGAAGTAACACCTGTACTGCTAGGTTGTCGATCCAATTCTCCTACTGTGATCTTTTCCTTTTGAAGCAATACTAGCTTGGGTGTACTCTGGGGAGCAGCAGCTAGCACCCCTGGACTTCTTCCAGGTTAGTGCTCCAGCTCTTAATTTGTTGAACAGCATAGAACTAGCCTTTTAGTTCCACAGTTTGTCTATGTTCTTTTCAAGTTTCTGTTTTCACATCTGAATCCAAGAAATGGATGAATAACAACTTGTTTATGCATTGAACAATTCTACAACCATCTAAGTATACTGTTCCACATCCACAAAGAGCTCATGATTCAAAGATTGAATGTCTTTAAGAGCTCCATTCTCTGATCTCCCCACCATAATTGAAAGATTCAGTACCTTCCATTCAAAGATTCATTCTCAATGACACGCATCTCCTTAAACTGTACTGTACCCTCATTTCATCTGAGCAAACCGGTCCAGAGAAATAGAAGAATTCTGAAGGTTGACGCGCTGGTTAGTGCAGGGCTGCAGGCTTCATATCTTTGCAGGACCGCTCACATAGCCAAACATACCCTGGGGCGATCTTTCAAGAAAGACGAAGCTATCTTAGGTGGAAAGGAGATGCCATTACTTTCGACAAATTGATTATTGCTTCCATGTGTTAAAATACCTTGTTTGAGTTTCAGTCTAGGAATTCCTTGTTTCATTGGAGCAATTAGTAACATTTTCTAAACGAAATATGAACAAACAAGATATGCATTGTTATCTAAACTAGCATCGTGGCCCTTGCAAATGCGAGGGCGTCATCTTTAATTGGTACAAGTTTTTTTTTGTTATGAAGATTTTTTTTTCATATTACCATTCATATGAAATACAAAATATGTTTTAATGTGGATAAATTAGTAATGATGCCACTTTGACCTTTATTTTAAAATTATAAAGTCATTGTGAACCATGTTCTACAAAAAATATAATTATATATTTTGATGTTATACTGTTTAATTATAAACTCAAGCATGCAGTTTGAAAGACACACACAAATTACTGTAATATGCATGTCTTCTAATTAATTCTTCTGATCTCTCTAGGAAAGGTCTGCATCTCTACCTCTTAGAATAATTGTCGTCTATAACTTGACCTTCACATTCTTTATGATTTTATTTCATAAATAAACAAAGTTATAAAACAAATGCATACCCATAGTTTAGCAAGAACAAATGAACAACAAATTGTCAAGCTGGCTATAGAGGTTAAGGTTATATGCAAAATTTAGCAAGAACAAATTAAACACGAATATAAATGTACAAATTAACTCTAATATGGCCTCTAAGATTGTTGCACAAAGCTGATATGTGTAAATATCATCCAAAAAAGTTCTTGATGTGACAATCTTTCTAATCGTCCGCCCTATGTTAAATGCAATAGAAATGGTTTGCATTCTAAAACTGCATTCTAATGGCCACTGAACAAAGTATGAATTTATTCTTTATTTCCTTAATCCAAATTAAAATCCTCAATCTGTTTTTACAGCAAAGTCCAAAGCACCCTTTTACATATACTGATCCCGGTTAAAAAAGACCAAATTAAGTTTCAACTTCGAATATATCGCACCGTGGTTAGTTTATTGTGCATACCATGTCTAGGCATGCCACGTCTTTTATTTTACCCAGCGCTAGGGGCATTTGGATTCTATATACATAGATGTGCAAAGGGATAGGAATATATGGCGGACCTATTATTTTAACAATGGTTATGGCGCTCCAAATATTTGATTGAAATTTTGATAAAATCTATTTACCAATTTGATAAATAACAATTTAATAAATAATTGAGAATTTGCATTGTAGTATGGTATAGAAGAAACAAAGGTAATTGGATGATTAACTCGGAAAGATGCATAAATTACCATATAAATAGTTTAAACGTCATATAATAGTCTGAGATGTGCATAAAAGAAACTTACAATACTACTTTTCTTACTTGTCTCATCTACAGTTTCTTAAGGATATGAAAGTCTCAGTTATATCATCTTCATCCACTTCTTCAAACATATGCAACGTTCAACAGATCTCACATGGAAAGCTAGAATTAAAATTCATAGATTACAACTGTGTATCGCCTTGTTGTCGTGGGACCATAATGGCCGGAGAAAGACGAACTTGCTGGTTTGCGGCTTTTACCAAGGCGGTGAAGAGATAACTGGATTTCCGATCAAGTGGCGATGGCTCCTACACGCCCGACGGCTGAACTTAGCTAGGCATCGGCCAGGGTGTGGGAAAGGCTTGGTGCTAGAGGAGATTTTAGATGCATCGAGTCATCCACCGATAGGAGTTCGAGACTATCTTTCATAACTACTCTGCTTGATCACTGCCACTCATATGATTTTTTATACCGATCGGGATACTCATTGTTTCATGGTTTGCTCGCTAGTCTAGGCCAGCCTTAGCGCACGACTCCTTCCTAGTAATTTTTTTCTGCTATACACGTGAAAAGGTAGCCAAATAAAAACTCCAAAGCGTGTTGTGTTTAAAAGAGATTTCTATGCTACTTAAGAGTACGTACATGGTACGATGTGTTACGTGTTGGACCCAGTTTGATATACCAATTAATTGGAACGTGTTGTACTAATTAATTGGAACATATTTGTTACGTAACTTTTATGGCTGTGAACTAAAATCCTAGCCACAAATTTTAGATCTAACTATCAAGAATAATTCTAATGATGTGGATTAACGTGGTGTCTCTATTTTAGAACTCCGTATTGTGCTTTTAGTATATAGTAGATTCCAGTTTTTTACCCCCTAAATTGAAATTTGTGACATTTGTGAACTATGGGGTGAAAAGTGGAATTCACTCTACATTATATTTGGTCTTATTTGAAATGATATTTGTGTATTACAGAGATGGATGGTGAAGCAAGTGAACTGGAAGACCTCGAGCACATAATGAGTGATGCAAGTGCAGATCCTATAAAGCTATCGTATGGCCTTTTGAGATCCATTACAGACAACTTTTCTAAAGAAATTGGTCGTGGCGGATTTGGAGCTGTTTACCAGGTATGGTTGGTATGCTTATGATTGCCTCGCAAAATGGTATATTAACAGCAGTGGAGCAAGAATGCTCATATTGATATAATACCATTACTAATCAGGGAGTTCTACAAAATGGAGATGTTGCTGTGAAGAAGTTACTGAATCTGCATGCTTTGCCTGAAAAGCAATTCTTGGATGAGATCACGTGTTTAAAAAAAGCAAAGCACAAGTTGATAGTTCAATAGTCACCATTAAAGATAAAACAAGGATATGAGGCGGATGTCGCTTCGCCTCTCGGGCGACGACAGGGGCGATCCCCGTGATCCCCTCCCCCATGCGAGAGATTTGGTCAGAGAGAGAGAGATTGATAGGATCTGTGAGTTTGATGAGTGGAGAGATACCGATTTCCCCGTCTCCATCCCAACCACAAACAATTCCCACCAGACCCAGACCCATCGCCCCTGTGAGTTCATCCCCATATCCACGAGAGAAAGATTGAAAGAAATCATCAGAAAATCCCAAAATCCACAAAAAAGCCTAGCTTACTTCCACTCCAAATTCGCTGATTTCCTAAATCAAGGATCCAGGATCGAGCGCCCGCGCTCCCTGGTCGCTCAAGAACAATTGGCACCTGTTGAGGCTGCTCAAGATCATATGGCTCCCGTTGAGGCCGCCCCGGTCCAGCTCGCCCCTGCCCAGGCCGAGTCAGAGCAGGTTCCACATCCCGCGAGTCACGCGACCCCTCCAATCGAACTGGTAAACACTCAATCTTCCGGGATAGCTGTGCCCTCCTTGATTTCCCCAATTCAATCGGAATTTACCTCACCTGTTTCTTTCCCGAGTGAGGATGTAAGACAACCGTTGTGTCTATATTCATCCCCAAAATTACGCTCCCAGCAGTCAAAGATCGAGCACCTTGATTCCTGCTACCATGAGATACAGACTGGCGCTACCTCAACGGACAGAAAAATCAATGTCCAGTCAATTCACCACACAATCAAACGATTTTATGCAGGGAGCAATCACAGGATCAAACTCCCCCCACATTGGCCTACAAATTCCCCGTCCTTCAGCCTGTCCAACGTCACACCACCACATCTCTCCTCACCACCACAACCACTTTTCGCCTGTGTTTCTGCCCTCCTGATGGCAGACCTCACTAGCAATGCTGCAAAGGGAAGTGATGCCCCCACTACTGAGAGGGGCACCACCGGCATCATCACCATCAGCAACACGGTGGTGCCGGCGACGAACACCACGGCCAACATCAACAAAGCCGTGGTGACTCCTTCACATCAGGGCAAGGGGAAGGAGATCGTCATGGAGCTGGGTACCGAGAAGGAGAAGAAGGCGCTAGTGGTGAACATGGCGAGGGCGCGAGGAGCCGCTCGCAAGAGGTTCTTGGCAGTGGGCATTTTCCTCTCGACTCTCCTCGTGACTTCGAGGACCCTCATCGACAACATGAGAATCTACTGGAAGATTCGTGGCCACCTCGACATGAACCAGCTCCAGGACAGAAGGTTTGTGCTAGAATTCTCTGAAGAAGGTGACTACCTGCATGTTACCAAGGGGGGCCATGGAAATTCAAAAATGATGCTGTTCTTGTTGATGAACTAAAGGAGGGGGACGAGCCTGAGTCTGTTCCATTCAACACCATACCCATTTGGCTCCAGTTTAAAAACATTCCATTTTATCTTCTCTCTAAGCAGCTAGCTAGAAACCTTGGTACTGATATTGGTGAGCTAATCTCCATTGATAACAATGCTAGAGGAGATATTTGTGCTAAGATTCTCAGGGCAAGAGTGCAAGTCCCCATCACTCAAGCGCTGCGGAGGTGGATTACTCTACAAGACAAGATCGGTGAAGAGGAGGTGATCGTTTCGGTGGCCTATGAACGGCTGCCAAATTTCTGCCACTTCTGCGGCTTCATCGGCCACCAAGACGCAGACTGCATGCTCCCAGCAAATGAGAGGAAGAAGAGGTACAGTGATGACCTGAGGGTGGCTCCAACCCACCCCCAGGATCCACGGCGCTGGTTCCTGCCGGAATTCACTGGACAAGAACGTCATCAGCAATCCCTCCCATGGCGCTCCGGCCTGGACTACATCACGCACCCCACCCAGGCTAGCCGGCAACAACATACCGCCAACATTGGTCGCGTCGCCCACGACGTGGGCAGACTCTCCATCCACGACAAGGGGACAAATGAGACCAGGGGCGGAGGATCTGCACCACCACCGTCACCGGCACAGCATGCTGCTGCTGACCCCATGGAGCCAACGCCGGAGAACAGCGAAAAGAGGGACAAGGAAGCTGCTACGACCAAGACCCTGACATCTCCGACTACTCGCCTACCCAAGCAATAGCTACAGTACGACATCAACAAGACTGTCGCTGTTGCTGGGACCAGCAATGTGGTCGCCACAACCACTGTGGGCGGGGGCAGCGAAACCCGCGTGGACTACACGACTGCTCCATCTGAAGGAACACCCACGCTTCCAACAGATGGGACTTCCGCATCAACCATCACCCACAACCTGAAGACCGGCGCGAGCTGGAAAAGGATGCAACGCCTGAACAGCGACAACAAGGCCGACAACAACACACCGCTGACAACCCAGGGTTGTTCCCTGGGGGCTCGGGGGCTCGGCGATCCAGACCAGAGGTGGAGGAGGATGACCAGCGGCTGCAACCGACGCCAAAGAAGATCCTGATGCAGGTACCAACCCTTGAAGAATGCCTGGGTAAGGAGTGCCTGGCGAAACTGAGGCAGGAAGAGGAGATGGTGGCACAAAACTCTGTGAAGCCCAAGGAATCAGTTGAAGGGAAGACACAAGACTCACAGGAGAGTGAGTCATTGGACATTATAGCTGACAGCCAAGACAACCAGATGTTTGCGTCTGCAGGTTCAGGTTCACAGAGGACTAACCTGTTGGCCCAACTAGAACAGACTGAAGAAGTGGCAGAGAACACACTACAGAAGAAGGGTAAGAAGAGCAAAAACAAAGAAACCGGCCTGAGGTCAGAAGGCATGAAGCTGGACGCCAAGAAGAGCGTCCGGCGAAACAAATGAGAGTTTTGGTCTGGAACTGCCGGGGTTTGGGCGACCCCCGGACAGTTCAAGATCTCGTGCGCCTCGTGCACAGGAATAAAGTGAAAATTGTTTTTCTTTCTGAAACTCGCCAACGTAAGGATGTAGTAGAGGGCCTTAGATGGAGGCTAGGCCTCAAACATGTAATCTCCTATAAAGAGGAGGGCAAAGGTGGGGGTGTTGCCCTGTTCTGGGATGAGAGTGTGGAGGTTGATCTACTAGGGATAGGCAGCCGGTGTGTTGATGTAATGATCAGAAATCTGCCAAAAGAAATAAAATGGCGGTGCACGTTTGTCTATGGTGAACCTTGTGCAAGCCAGAGACACCACATGTGGGATTTGCTAAGGCGAATCAAACCTGCAGCCAATGGCCCCTGGATGATGACAGGTGACTTCAATGAAGCCCTCTGGCAGGGAGAACACTTCTCCAAAACAAAACGCAATGAAAGACAGATGTTGCAGTTCAGGGAGGTCTTATCTTACTGTGACCTACATGATCTTGGCTTCTCTGGCCTTCCTTGGACTTTTGATAATAAGCAAAAGGGAGACCGCAACGTCCGTGTGAGGCTGGATAGGGCTGTTGCCTGCCAAGATTGGATGAATATGTTCCAGGACTACAAGGTGGAGCACCTGGTGAGTCCCAGATCAGATCACTGCCCTCTCCTCATCAGCTTCAATTCCCCTGCGACAGCCAGACCGATGAAACCTTGCAGGAGATATGAAGCTTACTGGGAAAGGGAAGATTCTTTGGGTGATGAAATTGAGGGAGCTTGGAAGGGACAGAAAACAGCCAATAATCTAGAGGACATCAGTAAAAAATTAGATGGGCTGATGGATACTCTGCAGACCTGGAGCAAACGAACTATTGGCTCGGTACCAAAAAGATTAGAGAGACTGAGAAAGAGGCTGCAGGTTGTTAGTATGTACCAAGATGAGTATAGTCTAACCGAAAAGAAAAGTATCATCAAAGATATGAATGAACTTTTGGCAAAGGAAGAGGTAATGTGGAAGCAACGATCTCGAGTTGATTGGTTGAAGTCTGGTGACCAAAACACAAGCTATTTTCACAGGAAAGCAAGCTGGAGATCAAAAAAGAACAGTATTACCCATTTGGTTGGAGATGATGGTTTGGTTATCAAGGACGTTGATAAGATAAAAGAGATGACAAAAGTGTTTTTCAAGAGCTTGTACAGCAGAGATGAGACGGTGGAACCAGATGGTATACTGAAGCTCATTCAGAGGAAAATAGATGCAAATACAAATGACATACTTTGCAAAGACTTCACTGACGAAGAAATCAGCAATGCCCTATTCCAAATTGGACCTATGAAGGCTCCTGGCCCGGATGGCTACCCTGCTCGTTTCTTCCAGAGGAATTGGGCCCTTATCAAAGACGAAGTCATAGCTGCAGTCAAGGAGTTCTTCCATACTGGAGTTATGCCTGATGGTACAAATGACACAGCGATTGTCCTAATCCCAAAATCAAAAGAGGCTGCTAGTTTGAAAGAGTACAGACCTATTAGCCTCTGCAATGTTGTATACAAAGTGATCTCTAAATGCATTGCAAACCGACTCAGACCTATCCTTGATGAGATCATATCACCTACCCAGAGTGCCTTCATCCCAGGGAGGATGATTACTGACAATGCCCTCATGGCTTTTGAATGTATCTTTTCCCTCCAGAACAAAAACAACAAAGGGGGGAGCTACTGTGCCTATAAACTAGACCTAAGCAAGGCTTACGACCGTGTAGACTGGCTGTTCCTTGAAGGAGTCATGAGGAAAATGGGTTTTGCAGAAAAGTGGATCCTTTGGGTCATGTCCTGTGTTACCTCCGTGAGATATGCTGTCAGACTTAACGGTTCCCTCCTTGATGCTTTCAGCCCTACCAGAGGTTTAAGGCAGGGCGACCCTCTTTCCCCTTACCTATTCCTCCTTGTTGCTGAAGGCTTGTCATCCCTCATTGAACATGAAATCAGTGCAAATAGATTGAAAGATTTGAAGATTTGCCGCAGAGCTCCAGGCATCTCCCACCTTCTGTTCGCGGATGACAGCCTTTTATTCTTCCAGGCAAATAGTGAACAAGCCACTATAGTGAAGGGGATTCTGCACACCTATGAGAAGTCTACAGGCCAACTACTCAGCCCATCAAAATGCTCCATTCTCCTCGGTAACAAAGTCAGAGAAGAGGATGGAGAAGCTACACTATCAATCCTGCATATTGATAAGGCTGAGTTCGAGGAAAAATACTTGGGACTTCCCATACCCGAAGGAAAAATGAAAAATGGCCAATTCCAACCAACAAAGGAGACCCTTCAAAAGTTTATGAACGATTGGTGCGAAAAGTATATGTCTTCAGGGGCAAAGGAAACACTTATAAAATCTGTCGTGCAAGCTATTCCTGCCTATGCTATGAGTGTTTTTAAGTTCTCTGCAGGCCTTTGCGAGGAATTTGCGAAAATTACAAGAAACTTCTGGTGGGGCGACGAGTTTGACAGACAAAAAACTCACTGGAAGTCTTGGGAGAAAATAACTGCTCCTAAGCACTTCGGAGGTCTGGGCTTCAGGGACTACAGGCTGTTTAATCAAGCCCTTCTCGCTAGGCAGGCCTGGAGACTGCTAGCCTTCCCTCATAGTCTCTGTGCTAGACTTTTTAAGGCTAAATATTTCCCTAATTCTGAACTTACTGACACTGCCTTTATCCAAAACTCTTCCCCAGGTTGGGAGGGCATTTGTCATGGACTTGAACTATTAAAAAAAGGAGTGATATGGCGCATCCAATCTGGATCAAAAATCCGGATTTGGCGTGATAATTGGATTCCACGAGGGAACCTAAAAGCTTCAACAAAGATTGGAGGTGGCAGATACCGTTGGGTTTCAGACCTAATAGACAGCAGCTCAATGACATGGAAGGAAGACCTTGTCAGGTCAATGTTTCCCAACTATGATGCCGAGGAAATTCTGCGTATTCGTTTACCCCACTCAGCTGAAGAAGACTATATAGCCTGGCACTTTGAAAAATCTGGCAATTTTAGTGTTCGAAGCGCGTACAGACTCGCCCTACTTCAGAACTCTGAGAATTTCAGTTCAGGCCAGCAAAGTGACAATCCAAATGGAGACCGCCCAATCTGGGATGTGATATGGAAAACAAAAGTACCACAAAAAGTGAAAATCTTCTGCTGGAGACTAGCTACGGAAGCACTAGCTGTTCAAAAAAACCGCTGCTCGCGGAACATGATAACTGACCCATCATGCACCATCTGCGGAAGAGAAGAAGAAGATGGATACCATGCCACTATGACCTGCACCAAGGCTGTCGCACTAAGAGAAAGCATGAGGAATATTTGGAAGCTCCCACCTGAAGAAAATCTGAGGAAAAGTGGAAGGGAATGGACTCTAAATATTCTGAATGCTTCAAGCGCAGACATGCGTGGAAAGCTGATGCTGGTCTGGTGGAGGGCCTGGCACATTAGAAACAACTGCATTTTTGGTGATGGGAAGGTAGGAATAAAACAGTCAACTGAATTTTTAAGCAACTACTGGCAGCTGTTGTCAAATACTAGAGAGCAATACCAGCCTGAAGACAGGAAAGGTAAAAAACCAATGATTGAAATGAAGGAGATACAGCAGGAATCTAAGAAGAATAAAACAGAATCTAGTTGGAAGCCACCTGACACGGGCTGGCAATGCCTGAGCGTGGATGCTAGTTTCATTAAAGATTCAAACTTTGCCTCTTTTGGTGCTATAGCTCGTAACCATCTTGGACAGATCATATGGTCTGCCTGGGGAGTCCTACCGGACTGTGACTGCGCGGAAACGGCTGAAGCGCTGGCCTGTTTAGAAGGCATCAAGCATGCTGTTAATCTGGTGGATACTAGCCTAATCATTGAAAGTGACTGTGATGCTCTAATAAAAAAGGCAAACTCTGATGAAAGGGATCGCTCTCATACGTCGAGTGTTCTAGCAGACATTCGCCGTTTAGCTACTCTGCTACCTGCTTTTACCTTCAGAAAAGTGGCAAGAGAAGACAATTTACTAGCTCATGAGCTAGCTAGATTTAGTCGTGTGAGTTGTACTGGTGGTGTTTTAAAAGGTTCAGCACCTTCCTGCGTGTTGGAGCTGACCTTGAAAGACTGTAATCGGAACCCCTGTAATCAGAATCTGTAGTAAATATTGTTAAAAATTCAAAAAAAAAAAAAAAAAAAAGCAAAGCACAAGAATATAGTAAAATTTCTAGGCTATTGTTCAGAAACACGGCGAGAATTGCTTAAATTCAATGGTACAAATGTGATGGGAGAGGCACCACAAAAATTGCTCTGCTTTGAATATGTTCCTAATGGAAACATTAAGCATTATCTTCGACAAGGTATGTGGGTCTTACAAGTTCATTTATTCATAAGTATTGCTGATCCAAGTAAAAAACGAAGTAATCCAAAATTGAAAATTTATAATACAACTAATTCCACCAATAATATTATTGCCTCATGATTACTTTCCCGTGTTGCTTCTATAGCAAAAAGACCTCAACCGATAGTAAACACTTGCGTAGTATCTTTAGTCTGTTGGACATTCTGGATAGAGGTCTTTTAGGTCGGGCGCGCGCGCGAGCTCTAGGGACAGGCTGCACTCCCGCGGCAAGCTCGAGGACTTCTTAGTTCTTATCTCGCTCCGGTAGCCTGTGTCATTGCTCCAAGAGCTCATCTCCGGTGGTGTTCATTCAGCAAAATCCGGTGACTCTCATTCGGCAAACTTGACCGTGTCATTGCTCCGAGAGCTCATCTCTGCCCTTACTTCTGACACAAACACCTCAGCCTCCCAAAGCAGTAATTATTCTGATTCAGCAGCTCCTCTAAACATGCTGACACTGTATGCAAATCCAATGATCAATCGCCTGAATTTCGTAAGCGTTATCAGGTCAGTTTGGACGTTGCCTTGCTAGCAGCAGCGATCGGCGATTTCCTGTCTACGGTGGTGACAAGAACGCCAGCGACGGCAAGCGGGCGGGGCGAGGGACGTGCAAGAGATGGCCGCTCTCAAACACTGTTACATCGTTTATAAATTTTGGAAGTAAAAAAGCTAGGGGTTATCATCCCCAAAACTATCAAAATGCTGAATGGAATTATATCTAGCTAGCTCATGTGCCACAACATTGGCCTCCCTATTGCAATGTTCAAAGGTTATATCTCTAAATCCTGAGGATAGTAATCTGCAATCATCAAAGATTGCTGCAGACGAAGTAGCTGAGAAACCACCATCTAGCATTTTCTCAATAACCTGCACATTATCAGATTGGATAATGAATTTGTTGCCACCCAAAAATTGAGCCAAGCTTAGACAATCCCTTAAAGCGTACGCCTCAGCCATAAAAGGATCTGCAACGAAGTGGAGTTCCTTGCAACTTGCAGCTAAGAATGCACGATTACTGTTTCTTGCAAGTGCACCTACACCTCCTTTTCCTTGATCAATATCGAATGCTGCATCAACATTGATTTTTATAACTCCTCCGGCGGCTTTGACCAAGTGTCTTCCTTTCTCTGTATTGGCATCTTCTTCGCTCTCCAATAGTTTGTAACCAGAACGCCAATTGACATTGCACTGGCGCCTCTCCCACCATAGATACCATGCTCCAGTGAGAATTATTTCTGCAATTCCAATACCTCCCATTGGCGCCCAATTGCCTAGGTTTAAGATCCATATGTTCCAGCATCATGGAGGCCAATCGGTCTTGTTCTCAAACCCCTGAAATAATATCTCCAATCCCAAACTTGTCCCACATCTCTCTAGCTCTAGAGACACCAATATGTCTATTAGCGAACACGCCCAAACATGGGATCAAACCATGTAATGCTATCCATCCAAAAACCTTAATCTTTGATGGTATTTACAAACTCCACAGTTTTTTCTGTACTTAACTTCTAATTGGACCAAGCCTCCCTTACAAGAAAAATAAATACCGAAATGTTACTTGCCTAAACTACCCCTGGCTCTATACTACTCCCCACGGGACTAGTAATTTGTACCATAAAAAACCTCTCTGTGTATTAAATTCACATGTAAAACTCATTTGAGCCCGCACCAACATCTCGCCCCCGAGGCCGTCGGGCACACTGGGGTGCTCCTGCTAGCCGCTCCATGCCCCCTCAGCGGGAAGGCTTCCCTCTCGCCGTCGCCGGGCAAAGCCCGTGTGGTATGGAGATTCTTCTCGGCATGCCCCTCGGATAAAAGCGGCGGCTCTCGTCCCAGACATACGGCGGCTGTGTCGCAGGGATGGCGGCGGTCACGGGTGGTGAGCTGGAGGCAGTGGTCGGCACAGCCTTTTGGCGGTGGTCGTCTTCTACATCTTGTCTATCCGGATGATGGTATGTGGCTTCTTGGGCTAGAGTCACAACATGAGGAAGCCCTGGGCTCTGGTCCTAGGCGTGGTGGTGGTGACCTCGTCCTCTGTCGAAGGTGGTCGGCCGGCTGGTTGTGGAGGATCCATTGATCCCACATCTAGTCCCGGTTTGAGGAGGTGGGCTTCCGGTGTAAACCGATCTCGGACTCTATCTATGGCAGGTGATGGCGACACTATCTATGGCAGGTGATGGCGACATCGACGCATCGTTACTTTGTTGAATACATCACTGTTGCAGCCTACCCACTCGCACTGTTTCGGGGAAACCTCAGATCCGGCTATCCTGAATCGGACGATGGTAGCGCTCCTGGTGTCGCTCTTCCTCTTGGGGGCGTTGTTTTTTAACAGCTGCTGGATGGTGGTGGTATGTGGCGGCGCGGTGTACATCTACCACGTCGAAGTCAGCGAGTCTCAGTGGCATGGCGGAGCGGAATATCGGTGGTAGATGGGGTATGATGTACTTGCTGCGCGCGGTCTGGCGTCATAGTGGCATCGACAATAGGTCCAGCGAACACTATGCGGATATTTACCCTCAAGATTGCTCGGCGGTTGAACGACGATGATGACTTCTGTAGCGTGTGCATGAGGTGCTCGCTATGGAGTGTTCTATACCAAATATGTGCTCCCTTCTCGCCTAGAGAGTGTCTTGGGGTATATGCGATTTTGCCGGTTTCTAGTTGATAGAGGATTTCCGTGTTTTCAGGTCGTAAGGACATGTTAACATAATCTTCACCCATTGTCAGGTAGGTGTTACGTGGTGGCTTTGGATTTTTTTATATGTATGCTCTTTCTTAGAATTTTGTTGAATAAGATAATAAAAAAGATTGTATGCATTTTTTCGATGCAGTGGCGGAAGTCTTGTTTTCAATCTACTATATACTAAAAGCACAATACAGGGTCTAAAATAGAGACACTACGTTGATCCACATCATTAAAATTATTTTAACAGTTAGATCTATAATTTTAATGGACAAGATTTAATGATTTTACGTGACATGTAGGGTCTTATATTTGTGGACATGCTAACCCGTTTGACACACACCTTGCCTAGGAAAGAAAAATAAAAGGAAGTCCCAGGCTTTTGTCAAACAAAAAATATAGAGATTTGACACGCATCGTTGCCTAGGAAAGAAATGTCCGAGGCTTTTCTCAAGAAAAAAACAAAGCCATCACATGTACATAATTAGTTGTAGTTGTCATAAACTCTATTTTCTTTTCCATGTAGCAGCTGGACCTAGCCACACTAGGTGCATGCATGAGAAGATCAACTGAAATCATCCCACTAATTAAGATTAAGCCTGGCAAAATGCCGTATATAAATTTCGTAAGTTCAATGGTAAAGCATCATCACAAAGAAAAATACATTTAGCTTTTGGAGGATTCTAAACATCATCACGTATAGTGTTTACTGTCGTGGAAGAAAAAAAGGCAATTAGCTTCCGGTTAGGATTCCAATCCAAATATAGAGCCATTGTTTGGCAGCAATTTAGCGGTAAAAAAATATGGATTTTAATCAAAATGTATAGTATGGCTGGAATATACAAAATTAATATCTCAATGGCAAGAATTTCCGGAAAAATTGATATGATCCATATCGAATTATTCACTTACTTATCATAAGGCTACAAAAATTGATTCGCTTTCTGTTTAAAAAACAAATAGGTTGCATGATATAGGCTGATCATTAAAATAGGATTATACAATTGTTACAAATCTTATATAAGTGCTTCAAACTAATAATGTACAATCTCCGAATAGAAATCATAACACATCTATCTTTCTATTTACGTGGACTATGAAACTGTATATATGGTAATGTGGATATCTTTGAAACTAAGGGTGTATTTCATAGTTATTTTGCCATAATAAGGATGATGCATGCCATCGCATTTACGAGGGATACACTTCTGGGAAGTCCCATGATATTTTTATCTCACCTTATATCATCATGGGGCGTACTCTGTATTAAAATAAAGAAGAGAAAACGAGGCTACAAAATATAAGGTAACGTAAACCACATATAATAATCTGGGGAATTTTACTGAGCAGACACATCTAGAGCAGTCAAATTTTATAGCGTGTGGACTATGGTGGATGTCATTTATGAAAAAATTCCATGTGGCAAAGTTGTCGGGCCCACACCTAACCATTCCCTGGCAACTCTCGCCTATGTCGTGTGGCGCCTAGGAGCGAACGTCAATGCCAAATTGGTGTCCTTAATATGGTACACCTAGAAACGTTATATTTAGTTAACTGTAGCCGATTGATCTTCATGGTTGTACATAAACATATCTGTCAATTCATTTGGTGGACATTTTATTTCACTGCACTATGTGTTGATATTAACCCTAATTCTAATTTGATCTCCGTATAATTCCCACTTATAGACTACCTAAACCAAGAGATTTGATGCTCTTATTTGAGTTACAAATATCATGTACTAATGGCCATACAATAAGTCATTGTTATATATGTTGATTTTTACAAATGTAACAACTATAATTAGTCAATAGATTTATGTTGGTTATAGACCATGGCTATAGAATCAAAGTGTTAATGTTCAATCCGGTTGCATGAAGATATATGAAAACTTGAATTTATTGCAAACACTTTCAATACATTAAAGATGACGCCCTCGTATTTGCGAGGGCCACTATGCTAGTTTTTTTAAAGGCAAAACTCATGGATGTACATGTAATATAAATAGTATTTACATTGTCTTTACGTTTTTTGTTTCCTTTGACAGAGAAATTAAATGGAGATGACTGGCCTCTACGGTACCAAATGATCAGAGGAATATGCCAGGGGTTGCACTATCTTCATGGCGAACACATTAATCATCTGGATTTGAAACCTGAAAATGTTATGTTGGATGCTCATATGGAGCCAAAAATAACCGATTTTGGCTTATCAAGATTCTTAGATCAAGGTCAATCCAAAATTATTACAGAAAACGTTGTTGGAACACTGTATGCTAAGCCAGCCTCTTGACATTTATTTTGTTAAATTTGTTTTGTGCAATACATCACATTGACAATCACATTATCAATGCAGTCGATATATTGCACCAGAAACCATACGGAGCAGAGAAATATCATTGAAATCAGATATATACGCTTTGGGAATTATTATCATAGAACTATTAACAGGGATCGACAAGGTTGATCTTGATACAGTAAGGAGACTTTAACTTAACATGTTGTTTGACTTTCTTAAATGATGGTAAACTTTACTCATTCGTACTAACATGTTTTTTTTCGATAACTAGCATAGTGGCCCTCGCAAATACGAGGGCGTCATCTTTAATGTATTGAAAGTGTTTGCAATAAATTCAAGTTTTCATATATCTTCATGCAACTGGATTGAACATTAACACTTTGATTCTATAGCCGCGGTCTATAACCAACATAAATCTATTGACTAATTATAGTTGTGTCATTTGTAAAAATCAACATATATAACAATGACTTATTGTATGGCCATTAGTACATGATATTTGTAACTCAAATAAGAGCATCAAATCTCTTGGTTTAGGTAGTCTATAAGTGGGAATTATACAGAGATCAAATTAGAATTAGGTTTAATATCAACACATAGTGCAGTGAAATAAAATGTCCACCAAATGACTTGGCAGATATGTTTATGTACAACCATGAAGATCAATCGGCTACAGTTAACTAAATATAATGTTTCTAGGTGTACCATATTAAGGACACCAATTTGGCATTGACGTTCGCTCCTAGGCGCCACACGACATAGGCGAGAGTTGCCAGGGAATGGTTAGGTGTGGGCCCAACAACTTTGCCACATGGAATTTTTTCATAAATGACATCCACCATAGTCCACACGCTATAAAATTTGACTGCTCTAGATGTGTCTGCTCAGTAAAATTCCCCAGATTATTATATGTGGTTTACGTTACCTTATATTTTGTAGCCTCGTTTTCTCTTCTTTATTTTAATACAGAGTACGCCCCATGATGATATAAGGTGAGATAAAAATATCATGGGACTTCCCAGAAGTGTATCCCTCGTAAATGCGATGGCATGCATCATCCTTATTATGGCAAAATAACTATGAAATACACCCTTAGTTTCAAAGATATCCACATTACCATATATACAGTTTCATAGTCCACGTAAATAGAAAGATAGATGTGTTATGATTTCTATTCGGAGATTGTACATTATTAGTTTGAAGCACTTATGTAAGATTTGTAACAATTGTATAATCCTATTTTAATGATCAGCCTATATCATGCAACCTATTTGTTTTTTAAACAGAAAGCGAATCAATTTTTGTAGCCTTATGATAAGTAAGTGAATAATTCGATATGGATCATATCAATTTTTCCGGAAATTCTTGCCATTGAGATATTAATTTTGTATATTCCAGCCATACTATACATTTTGATTAAAATCCATATTTTTTTACCGCTAAATTGCTGCCAAACAATGGCTCTATATTTGGATTGGAATCCTAACCGGAAGCTAATTGCCTTTTTTTCTTCCACGACAGTAAACACGATACGTGATGATGTTTAGAATCCTCCAAAAGCTAAATGTATTTTTCTTTGTGATGATGCTTTACCATTGAACGTACGAAATTTATATACGGCCTTTTGCCAGGCTTAATCTTAATTAGTGGGATGATTTCAGTTGATCTTCTCATGCATGCACCTAGTGTGGCTAGGTCCAGCTGCTACATGGAAAAGAAAATAGAGTTTATGACAACTACAACTAATTATGTACACGTGATGGCTTTGTTTTTTTCTTGAGAAAAGCCTCGGACATTTCTTTCCTAGGCAACGATGCGTGTCAAATCTCTATTTTTTTTTTGACAAAAGCCTGGGACTTCCTTTTATTTTTCTTTCCTAGGCAAGGTGCGTGTCAAACGGGTTAGCATGTCTACAAATATAAGACCCTACATGTTACGTAAAATCATTAAATCTTGTCCATTAAAATTATAGATCTAACTGTTAAAATAATTTTAATGATGTGAATCAACGTAGTGTCTCTATTTTAGACCCCGTATTGTGCTTTTAGTATATAGTAGATGTCATACTAACATGTTGTTTGACTTTCTTAAATGATACTGTAAGGAGAAAATATTGGAAGTATTTGTTTACGTATTTACTTATGATCAAATGGTCGAGTGTTGTCATAATTACTGATCGCAAAACTTAATTTGCAGTGGGATAAGTTGTCAGACGACATGGACTGCCCGCGAGCGAAGAAATGCGCCGAAATAGCTCGAAACTGCACAGACCATGACAAACGTAACAGACCTACGATAGATGAAATAATTGGTGACTTGTATGAGTTAGAGAACAGTCTAAAATTAACAAATGGCATAGGGTCTTCCATAAACCAGGTACCCACGTATGATTAAATGACTAATCCCTGGCATCCAAAATTTACACATGCTCATAGAAGTGAGACACATGACACATCATGCAGGACACCAGCACGGCGGTCCCTGGGACCGAGCTGATCGATGTCTACCCTCTCGAGCTTAGGTTCTCCTTCGTGCCAAACAGGGAGATGCACTGTCACTTGAGCGTGACCAACAAGACAGATTGTGTAGTCTATGGTGCGATTAGACCGGGAGTTCCGGGTAGGTACCGCGGTGAATTTAAAGTCGTGCTGCCACCAAGTTTCACCGGAGCTATCCCATTGCATAGGAAAGAGGAAGAGGAGCTTCCCTTAGACACAGATCAGTTGGAGATTTGGATGTTAATCGCAGATTCCGATGAAGACGTCAATCAGCAACAGATAACGATGTTATCCTTGGATGAAGAAGTGTCATGTTTTGAAGACAAATTCAAGGCAGTTCATGACTTGTTGGGGTTTGAGCTGCACCGCGTAATGTTGACGTCTGTCGTTGTCGTCTCTACGCTGGATGATGGTCGAGCTGTAAGTACCTTTGACATGCATAAATGGCAACATTCTTAGTTACTGTTTTTCCATGGTTTGATTAGTTGTTGATTATGTGTGGTTTGTATTTTTTTCCGGGTCTGTGGTTGTATCAGTCAGTAGAAGATAGTGCAAGCCAGGAGGAAGAAACTACTTATATCGATTCCATGGATGTGCATCCCACAGAGCCATGGTGAGTAAACTTTGTTTCTAACCAGCCTAGCACACTTACTATTAATTTCACAATAGAAATATTTGGTTCTTCGAAAGGAAACACGAAAAAGAGAAAGCAAGTTGGGCACTAACTGGACACCCTGCTAGTGTTCGTGCTCACACTATGGGGCGAAAACCTATTAGCACTATAAACTTTACTAAATAGTTGTAAGTACCAGAAGTTTTAAAATGAAGGCATGGTTCGAAAAAATCATAACACCATGAAAGTTAACTAGGCACCATCAACACACCAGGATCCTTGATGTCCTACGATAGCGAAATGTGTGAACTGCTCTCGTGACGTGCTGCTCCATCCCTGCCCCCATTGTTGATGCCTCCTTCGTGCCGCACCTCATCCCCCCCTCGCCACCCACCCCTGCCCATCGGGCTTCACTACCCAGTGCTTCGTTGCCCAAGATCTGGCACTGCTACTTTTCCCCTAGCTAGGCAGCCCTTCGGATTTGGAGGCGTCGTCATCATCCACCTGCTTCTGGTCCTCCTTCGTCCCAGATTCGACGGAGGAGAGGACAAGCGGCCTACGAAAGTCGGTCTCTGCGCCATCAAGGTCAGAGATTCGCAAGGAAGCAATGAGATTCGGCGCAACGTAAGATTTTCCCCTCTCCAGCTGCCCTAGCGGCTGCTCTGCCTAGCATTAATGGCACCTCTTGGCCATGCGTCAAGCCTATAACGGGTCTCCACATTCACTGCCTCTGCTGCAAGCTAGGTCGCATGTGCCGCTCTCAAAGCTTTTCCAAGTCCTGAGCCTACCTTCAAGGAGACAAGATGTGCGCCTAGGTTGTCTGCCTCCTGTTGCATTGATGACCATTCAACGTCCTCCAGCGACTTAAGTTGCTAGGAGGAGTGACAAATGTTGCCTTTATAGTGGCGAAAGCGGCACTCCTCGCCATCACATTAAAGGCCAGTGTCTTCCGGTTCAAGGAAGCATTCAAAGGAGGGGTAGAGAAAAGCTTCATTTGCAGTGCACCGACACCCTTTGCCTTGAGAAAGCCACCTTGCTGCTGAGTGTCGTGACCCTATCCTCTGTTCAAACTTTTGTAGATACAGGCACAAGGCAAACTGACTACAAGGTGCCATGCCAGTCAAGATCAAGTTCTTTGTCTTCCTACATCGTCTTCAACTTTATCGACATTGCCGTCCACTCCTTCTCCGAGCTCATCCTCGTAGGCTCTGAAGTGCCCTCTGCTCACATGGCCTGGTCGCCATCCTCGTGGGATCACTCATTTCCAGTGACACCACAACCACAGCCCCAAGCGCCCTCAGCTATGGTCATGCCTTGCATCGGAGACCCCTCGCTCAGTCTAGCTAAAATCCATGTCATCATCCATGACACAACTAGGATGACCACGCAGGATGTTTGCCTTGTCAACCACGTTGTCGTCGTCTGTCTAGGCAAGAGGAGTCCCTCTGTCAGTGCTCCGGAGATCAGGAGAGCCATCGCCCGCAGTGCATGATATACACGACATTTCCTGGTAGTACAACACTACCCAGAAGATTTTCTAGCAACTTTTGAGTAACAGCATCATTGGCACATGATCACTGAGCTGCCATGCCACTTCACCATCGACAACCTAGAGAATTATAAAGCAAAATGGAGAGAAACTGCTGATGCGGCTCGGTGTTGACATAAATCACCGTCCAGTTGGGAACCCCAAGAGGAAGGTATGATGAGCACAGTAGCAAATTTTCCCTCAGTAAGAAACCAAGGTTTATCGAATCCAGGAAAAAGCCAAACTCAAGAAGGTGATACTTGCTAGCTTCGCGACAGCTCCGGACAATTTATAGGGCGCCTCGTCCAGTGCTTCGCTTCGCGCCAGCAGCAACGCGGAACCTGCACACAACACAACCAAGAACTTTGCTCCCAACTTACGATGAGGTTGTCAATCTCACCGGTTTGCTGTAAACAAAGAAATGAGCGTATCGAGTGAAAAGCAATAGTAGTATGCAAGAAAGTAAACAGTGCGAGTAAAGTAAACAGGTGATAGCAATATAAAGGAAATTGGACCGGGGTCCATAGTTCACTAGTGCTGTCTCTCCATAAAATAAATAGCAACATGATGGGTAAACAAATTACAGTTGGGCAATTGATAGAATAAAGATAACGTGCATATGTCGAGAGGATCACTATGAGATTTACTCTGGGCATTACAACAAGATACATAGACCGCCATCCAACTGCATCTATGACTAATAATCCACCCACGGGGAATCATCCGAGGACCCTGTGAATATTAAGTTGCAAACAACAGATAATTGCATTAAGCAAAGTGTGTAATGTAAACAAAGCATATGCCCTGGGACATAAGAATGTAGTTTTCTCCCTAGTGGCAACAACACATCTACAACCTTAGAGGTTTCTGTCACTCCCCCAGATTAAATAGAGGCATGAACCCAACTATCGAGCATAAATACCCCCTCTTGGAGTCACTAGTATCTACTCGGCCAAGATAGCTACTAACAACGGAGAGCATGCAAGATCATAAACAACATAGAGATAACATAAGATAATATTCAGCACATCAACTCAATTATAACACCAATATTCATCGGATCCCAACAAACACAACATGTAGAATTACATAAAGGTAGTCTCGATCATGTAGGATAGCTCACGAGATCTAAACATGAAGCACATGGTGGAGAAGACAACTATCTAGCTACTGCTATGGACCCATAGTCCAAGGTAGACTACTCAGTCATCACGCCGGAGGCAAGCATGGCGATGAAGAAGACCTCCGGTGGCGATTCCCCTCTCCGGCAGGGTGCCGGGAAGAGCTTCTGGACCCTCCCGATGTCGGGTCGACGACGGCGGTGGATCGCGATGTGTTTCTGGAAAATTGATCGGGTGTTGAGGTTTTTCCCGTCGGGGGGTCTTTATAGGCGAAGGGGCAGCGTCAGAGGTGGACCAGGGTGGTCTCACCACAGGGCGGCGCGGCCAGGGCCTGGGCCGTGCCCCCTGGTGGTGAGGCCAGCATCTGGCTCGGCTCCGTCTCCTCTTCGGTCTTCTGAAAGCTTCATTAAATATCTGGATGTTCGGCTTTTGTTTCGTCCAATTTTGAGAATATTTCCTATGTTACTTTTCTGAAACACAAAAATAGCAGAAAACAGGAAACTGGCACTGTGGCATCTTGTTAATAGGTTAGTTCCAAAAAATGCATAAAAATGCCACGAAGTGTAACGAAACATTAAGCAAATGGTGTAAAAACAAGCATGGAGCATCAAAAATTATAGATACGTTTGAGACGTATCAAGCATCCCCAAGCTTAACTCCTGCTCGTCCTCGAGTAGGTAAGTGATAACAAAAGAATAATTTTTGAGGTGACATGCACCTACACAATCTTGATCATCTATGTAAGCATTGTGTGCTGGGATCAAAAGGACTTAAAACATGGGCATGAAAGATATAATCTTGATAGAAGAAACTTAGCAACCATATTATAACATGAAAAAGAACACAAACGAAAGATCATGAAAATGAAACAATGAAAGTCAAACGTGTGTTCAAATCATAAGGAAAAACATAGCAAATGGTTTTCAGCTTGTCCTTCATGGAATAGCAAAACATTAATGCATAGGCACCTTCAAGTTTAAAAGGGTGACTAGATACAAATAATTTAAGAACAAGTGAAACCAAAATCATGAATCAATCAATGAAAACTTTGGGACAATGCACATTATACTAAGAATCACAACTATGCTCTCTTAGACGGTGCATAAAGGTAGAAGGTGGTGACTCAACATAAAAGTAAAAAGAAAGGCCCTTTGCAGAGGGAAGCAGTGATTGCGAGTTTTATAAACCTTCAAAAATTACGGTACTTACTAGCTTTGAGCTCTCATTGCCCCCATCATAAGCATCTTGAATGGTTAGAGTTAATACGAGTACAATTATGAAGCATATGCTTGACAAATCATAAGTTGAAAACCTCGTGTCCCGTAAACTACGAATACCCAAACCTCATGCTACTCGACTTAGAGTCCCAAGCAGGCTCTTGTCATTGTAAATATATGTGTATCATCGAGAACCGCCAACGGGGTACCTCCTGCCCGATGACATAGAACAAGCCCACATCAAAATGACAAGAAAAACAGATAATGAACACCTCGACATCTCTTTTATTTACCATTGGTATAGCTTTTTATTTTAAGATGCGTCGTCGAATGTTCACTATGGGCATGCTGTAAATTTCCACCATGAATTATGCATGGCTTAGATTAGCGGCCCAGGCGTTTCTCTAACACATATAAAAACTCTATGATCCCGCAAGATTCCCAACTTGTTTCACATCGCGAGTATACATAAACAAAAGATCACGATATCAACTCAAATAAGAAGTGCAATGTTGAAAGCTTACCCCATGACGGCATGGTTTGGCTAATTTCCAACTTACAACTTGCAAGCATAACAACTCAACATAAGAGAGCCACAATGTCAAAATTTTAAGAACGAGAAAAGTAAAGTGTCCCATCAGGTTCGTGAGAGCTTTACTAACCAATTTTCGCATAACACCAAAAAGAGTTTAATTTGAAGGATAGATAAAAGCAAGTCAAATGTACTTTGGAATAGCAAATTGCTAATAGGTATGTATGGTGGACACGTTGGAACAACTTGGTTTTTAGGAGTTGGATGCACGAGTAGAGCTCATACTCAGTACAAAATGAGGGCTAGCAAAAGACTGGAAGCGACCAACTAAGAGAGCAATAACGGCCATAATCATGCAAAGCGGCAAAGCAACATTAAAAGAAGCATAAGATGGCATCAGAAGTCAAAATCTAAATGATCATAGATGTTATGGCGACTTTGTATGAGTCTAACATGTGTAAGCATGCGTCAAGTCAACCCAAATAAAGCATCAAGGAGAAAACCAAAATAATGCTTCCAAATGATAAAAACAATGCATGATTTTTTTAAAGTCTCATTAAGCAATCTCAGTCATTTGAGACAAGTCATGCTACAGAAAAACCACTAAGCATACTATCAAAAAGACATCAAGCATGACATGCAAAAGCCTAGGCCGTAGTCTACACAAGCTCATTTTTGTACAACTTTTTTGCATGAAACTTTTTCTCTTTTCCAACACCATTCGAATCTTTTTGAAACAACTCTTTTTGATGAAAACCAACATGGACCAGAGTTCATAATACACCTTGATGCAAAGATATAACAAGATCTGAACACAAATTAAGGTGAAAAATGAAAGCTAAACGCAGTAGCAGAAAAAGAGAACACTCGTTGAACGATCAGAGTGAAAACCAGAGTGTTCTTAGCAAATGAAAAGCAAGGCAACTTCTCCAAAAGAAAATTGTTGGGGTCCAACCATTTATTGCATCAAACAAAACTAAAAACTAAAGCGACTGATGCTCCAAGAAAAACGCATAGTGCATAAAGTAATAAAAATATAGTGTGTTGAAAGGTGACCTGATTTTTGTCGATGAAGAAGGGGTGCCTCGGGGGCATCTCCAAGCTTTGATGCTTGTACCTCTTGGATATTTCTTGGGGTGCGTGGGCATCCCCATGCTTGAGTTTTTGTCCATTCTTCAACTCATCTCATCATTCTCCAATCCCTACACTTGAAAACTTCCTTCATACAAAACTCAACACAATTCTATTAGCAACATTAGTGTAAGCATAACAATGAATCAACCCCTTTTTACTTCAGGTTTCAACTCAAAACCACCACATATAAAGCATATACTACTGTAGCAACTTCCCTAAAAGTTCCGTGATCAAAAGAACTCAAAAAGAAAGCGATCGAGAGGCAAACACAAATAGTGGCAGAAATCTGTCAAAACAGAACAGCTGACAAAGGTCGAATTTTTAGAGGGTTTTCTGTTGCTCAAATCAAAAAGTGTTAAACTAACGAAAGTTTGGATATAACCTGGGGCATATGCACAAGAAATCTCAGGTCCAAAAGATATTCCGAGAATTTTCACGAATTTTTACGGTGCAGCACTGAAATCTGTTTCAGGACAGCAACATCCTCAAATCTTACCTCACTCAAATTAGAGGCTTCTCTTGGCACAACAAAAAAATAAAAATGATAAGGAGAGGTTATTACAGTAGTAATAACTTCCAAGACTCAAATAAAAGAAAAAGAACTGAAAGTAAAACATTGGGCTATCTCCCAAGAGTGCTTTTCTTTAACGTCTTTGAGCTAGGCGCAGAAAGTGCGAATCAAGTAATATCAAGTGATGAAGCATTAGGGTCAACGGGTGCCTTACGCCTTCCTCTCTTACCTTTGCTCTTAACTTTAGGGAACACATGATTATTGCAAGGTGGAGAGATGAATCTTATGGTGCCTTTTCCCACATCTATAACAGCGCCTAGGATCTCTAGTAGAGACCTTCCAAGCATGATTTGTCCTTTTCCTACACATTCAATAACAAGATAATCAGTAGATACCATTTTTCCTAGGACTTTTGTATAAACTCCTTCAGCTATTCCAATGGGAAATATAGTGGCATTGTTAGTAAGAGAAATTTCTTCTCCCCCCTCAGAAAGTTTCCAAAGACTCAAAGATTCATAAACATCCATTGGCATAAGACAAAATTCAGACATAATATCACAACGAGCATGAAAAGTTTCACCACCAATGGTGATTTTTACCGTAGGGTACCAACTCAAAGGTTCAGAATTTATTGGCACATAATCAAAATACTGGCGCAAAGTACTATAGCAATTACCCAAACGAGTAGTGCTAGTCTCAAGAGTATTAAGTCTATTAAAAATGCTCACAAGAGAGGAATCAAAATCAGTTGGCATGCTATAGATCGTAATCAACTTTTTTATAATATTGAAAGCCTGATCTCCATCACAATGAAGGAAATCTCCTTCTGCAGTAGCATCCAAAGCATATCTATAACGAAGAGCAAGTCCAAAGTAGAAGCAACTAAGAAGCAAACTCAAAGTCATTTTCGGTTCAGTTTTTCCATGCCAATCATAAATTCTAGACCAAGTTCCTTTGAAACTTCCCTCACTCTTCTGTTTGAAAGTGAAAATCATATCCTCGGGCGACATAGTAGTAGCAACTAAACTAGACATAATAAACAACTATAAAGGAAACTAATTTTTTTGTATTTTTGATAAAACGATGCAAGTAAAAATAAAGTAAAGCAAAACTTAAAACAAAGTAAAAGATTTGCGTGCGAAACTTCCCTTGCAGAAGTCTTCTTTTTCCCCGGCAACGGCGCCAGAAAATTAGCTTGATGCGGCACAGTGTTGATGTAAATCACCGTCCAGTTGGGAACCCCAAGAGGAAGGTATGATGAGCACAGTAGCAAATTTTCCCTCAGTAAGAAACCAAGGTTTATCGAATCCAGGAAAAAGCCAAACTTAAGAAGGTGATGCTTGCTAGCTTCGCGACAGCTCCGGACAATTTATAGGGCGCCTCGTCCAGTGCTTTGCTTCACGCCAGCAGCAACGTGGAACCTGCACACAACACAACCAAGAACTTTGCTCCCAACTTATGATGAGGTTGTCAATCTCACCGATTTGCTGTAAACAAAGAAATGAGCGTATCGAGTGGAAAGAAATAGTAGTATGCAAGAAAGTAAACAATGCGAGTAAAGTAAACAGGTGATAGCAATATAAAGGAAATTAGACTGGGGTCCATAGTTCACTAGTGGTGTCTCTCTATAAAATAAATAACATGCTGGGTAAACAAATTACAGTTGGGCAATTGATAGAATAAAGATAACGTGCATATGTCGAGAGGATCACTATGAGATTTACTCTGGGCATTACAACAAGATACATAGACCGCCATCCAACTGCATCTATGACTAATAATCCACCCACGGGGAATCATCCGAGGACCCCGTGAATATTAAGTTGCGAACAACAGATAATTGCATTAAGCAAAGTGTGTAATGTAAACAAAGCATATGCCCTTGGACATAAGAATGTTGTTTTCTCCCTAGTGGCAACATCACAGCTACAACCTTAGAGGTTTATGTCACTCCCCCAGATTAAATAGAGGCATGAACCTAACTATCGAGCATAAATACCCCCTCTTGGAGTCACTAGTATCTACTCGGCCAAGATAGCTACTAACAACGGAGAGCATGCAAGATCATAAACAACATAGAGATAACATAAGATAATATTCAGCATATCAACTCAATCATAACACCAATATTCATCGGATCCCAACTAACACAACATGTAGAATTACATAAAGGTAGTTTCGATCATGTAGGGCAGGTCACGATATCTAAACATGAAGCACATGGTGGAGAAGACAACCATCTAGCTACTGCTATGGACCCATAGTCCAAGGTAGACTACTCACTCATCAGGCCAGAGGCAAGCATGGCGATGAAGAAGACCTCCGGTGGTGATTCCCCTCTCCGGCAGGGTGCCGAGAAGAGCTTCTGGACCCTCCCGATCTCGGGTCGACAACGGCGGCGGATCACGATGTGTTTCTGGAAAATTGATCGGGTGTTTAGGTTTTTCCTGTCGGGGGGTCTTTATAGGCGAAGGGGCAGCGTCAGAGGTGGACCATGGTGGTCTCACCACAGGGCGGCGCAGCCAAGGACTGGGCCGCGCCCCCTGGTGGTGAGGCCAGCCTCTGGCTCGGCTCCGTCTCCTCTTCGGTCTCCTGGAAGCTTCGTTAAATATCTGGATGTTCGGCTTTTGTTTCATCCAATTCTGAGAATATTTCCTGTGTAACTTTTCTAAAACACAAAAACAGCAGAAAACAGGGAACTGGCACTGTGGCATATTGTTAATAGGTTAGTTCCGGAAAATGCATAAAAACGCCACGAAGTGTAAGGAAACACTAAGCAAATAGTGTAAAAACAAGCATGGAGCATCAAAGATTATAGATACGTTTGAGACATATCAACTGCTCACACTGAACAGGTTGATATGTTTCACCATTTGTACCTTTGCATTGGAGGCATGACCTTGCAGGCTTGGATGAATGATGGAGTTTTTTTGCACATGTGCTTGGCCCAAACACAATGGTGCACTACTTTGATATTGCTACTCTGCAAAAGGAAGATCCAACCATGCTAAGTCTCTAGGCCTAGACAGCTAATCCGTCAACAATACCAAAGGTTCAATTGGTGAATCTTGCAGGCGCCCTATTTCAAGATTATAGATTGTCCATAGAGGGTTGGATAAGAGGGTGATTATCCACCTAGATATGCATGAAGACTTCACTCTAGGAAAAATGTTGAGATCCCAAGGCATCCCTACTACTCCTATCACTTTTATTGGATTTGGAGGTGATTGATTGAGAAAGGCTGCTCTCTGTGCACATGAAGACACCAGAGAGGGGTAGCTGTGGTGATGATCATGAGAAGCGCCATAGGATGAGGATCATGATAGGAGACACAACGATGACTATGACAGTCGTGTGCGCTGGCACGACCGGTGCTAGACTAGACGTGACATGGGTATGCCCTTCGGGTACCCATGGATTAGTATACCAGGTC
Organism: Dactylis glomerata; assembly: GCA_007115705.1. Taxonomy (NCBI): domain Eukaryota; kingdom Viridiplantae; phylum Streptophyta; class Magnoliopsida; order Poales; family Poaceae; genus Dactylis; species Dactylis glomerata. The sequence continues at coordinate 1,647,277 of QXEO01000087.1, forward strand.
CGGCCCATGATGGAGATGGATCAGAACAAGGACTCGAAGATTGACTTGGAGACGAAGAAGGAAGGTTCTAATCCGTATTTGACTAGGACACTTGTAAAACCTAGCCTGGTTGCATATATAAAGCCAGGCAGGGGCGCCCCTAGAGGCAGAACACAATATCTTATAGACAATAGATTTTAGATTAGACATAGACTAGATACAAAACTCCGCCTACGGCGGCACCCTGTAAAACACCATTGTGATCATATACTAGATTGCTAGCAGGATGTAGCGATCCTCCACTGCGGGGACGTGAACCTGGGTACGTCGTGTGCCAATCTCGATCCCGGAATCTCTAGTCGTTGCTCTTCCCCCGATCCTAAGTCCTTCATCTAGGACATTTGTCGAGTTAACCCCTCATCAAGACGCCTCTTCCATATAGTCGTTCTAGGACTAAAGACATACATGCAGATGAGCGGCGGGATAGTCACCGCGATGATCGCAACAGGTTCAACAACAAAGGTGCTCGAGATGGGGGAGATGGCCGTGATGGAGGACGACAGCATGCCGTGACCATCGTGGATGTGACCAAGAGAATGGCTTTGGGGGCAACAAGGTGGTGTCGCTCAACATCCCCGCTACAAGGCACAGGGAGACCTCCTTCTTCCGTGGTAGGTCTCTGCCTACCTCCTCTCAAGCGATGCCAAGTACTGGTAGTGAGAGGATAAAGTGCATCCAGATTGGTAGCGGCCATCCAACAAGGCTCGAGGTTATCTCAGCTTGGGAGGAGAGGACCGTAGATAGGATGGGAGCATACATGACCTGAGCCGAGTGTGTGGCCTTGTTCAGCTTCTTAGGTATCCTCTCAATGTGGTGCTACCGCCAATTCTCCGCTTGCGAGGGACTCCTGGAGTTTGACAGCCCAGAATTAGCATGACGTTGCTCGCCATCAACACGACCATCATCACAGGAGCAAGAGTCCTCTTGGTGCCACGCTTGCGACTGATGTCGCTCGTGCTCACGGTGGCGCCTAGAATCATCGTATTCTAGGCACTGGCCGAGTTCTAGTTCATAACGACGGTCAGCCTTGAAGGTATCATCTTTGGAGCACATCACTGACTCGCACATGAACCACGGTCATGATCCATGAAGGCCAACGGAGGAGCAGAGGATGAAGCAGAGGCAGCGTGGAGAGGGCGAGATCTAGATCTAAAATAGAACCAACGCCGCTTGTCGGAGTGGGAGGAAGGAAACCTTAGTGAGGAATGTTGGCTGACCGTCATCCATCGCCACTTAAGTACTCTTGTTGTGTAGATAGTTGCTAGGCTTGCTTGAGAGCCAAAGGAGGGCACCTTTTTGCTGAGTTCACAGGGCGAGGGGAATACGCTTGGCCAACCCACTCGGCCCACAACAGTTGGGCCCGTGTCCCCCACACCTGCCCGCACTCCCGTGACCATGGTGGTCCACAGGATGAAGGATGGAGCTGCAGGCGCAGGCGGCAACGGCGGATAGACACATCGGCCGCCACTGACGACGCAAACAACAATGACGAATGGGAAGTCGACAAAGATTATGGCACCAGACAACATAGGACAGATTCCAGCGCACCTAGGAAGGAGGGAACGGGATCTAGATCTGGATCTGAGACACGGGGAGAAAGGAGACGAGATCTCGCCGCTGTTAACCGGCCAGATCTGGTCAGACCATCCTAGCCAAACCTATATCCGCCACCACCAGGCAAAAATGTTGGCGAGCCGCACACAGTTGCCCGCAACCACCGCAAAACCGCGTGCCGAGCCGCCCTAAGGCAGCCGAAGAGAGGAGGGATGATGAGCACGGGTGTGGTGAGGCCTTTGCCACAATCGCCCAATCGATGCCACACTGTTCACGAGAGGAGCGAGACAAGAGTGCAACAGTCATTTTTTGACTGGATTTACTGCTAAAAATGGATGTTTTAAAAAAAATCCCAAACTAGAGTTCAAAACCCACACATAGGATCAATACAATCGCAAGGAAGCATATATTGACATATTTGTATCATATGACTAAGTTTCACACATCCTCGCACCGTATTATAAAAAAAAATAGGAGCAAGATCATCCTTAACACTACAACTCAAGAAAGGACTAGAACCCTCTATAGGTTGCGGGAAAGTCATTATCAACTGCGAGTCTATGATGTTGTATAATCCATAGTCGGATGAAGAGGCACCCAATATATTTGAGGAGGACGGGCTTAATTCCGCTGTTGTAGGTATTAGCTAGGATTGCACAATCCAGCTCTAGGATGGGCTGATTAAACAAGCAAACTCCATTGTTCCCCCCTTAATGATCGCCAATCGGCCTCGAAGATGGAATCACACAAGGAATTGTACCACGGGAAGGTTTATATGGCAGCAACTAAGGAAGGGCTAGGTGAAAGAGTGGAAACCCTTGGTATATCCCATAAGTGTTAAATGAAGGATGCAAAATCAGGCGGTCATACCGCGGAAAGGTATAGATAAGCACTAACACAATCTGCAGTGAGCTTGGTTTCCTATATCTAGTGAGATGGGAAGCCTCTCGTGTCTCATAGCTTGAACCACACGAATCTAGCTTCGTCACATTGTGGATCCGTCAAGAGGATGCCTAGCAAGGCTGATCGTGGCAGTACACCAATACACCATGGCTACGTCATGCAGCCGAGTGCAACCGCCGACAGTTCTTTATTCCCATGGAAGGCAAACGTGCCGCGCATCTGCCTATGAGGCCGACAAATATTCCATAGAGATGATAGGGAGTGGCAGAAGGGGTCGATGAAGCGTCGATGAAGGACGAGGTGCGGTGGTTGAAAGAGACTTTGGTTAAGACAGTGAGGAGAGCGAAACGATGCAAGCAATAACTGTATGTGAGCTAAACACTTATTTTTGGAAAACTATAAAGTATATGTACATATATATTCTTAATCCTACCGCAAACGAATCATATGTTGTAGCCTACGTGCACATGTGGACATCGGTCTTTCTCTCTGCTTAATTAATCTGTTGTCTAACATGCACAGGGTATTGATCGTTGATGAAGACATTGCTTACATCTGGAACTGGCAGACAAAGGAGAGAACGGGAAAATATGAGAGTTGTGCCGCAGCAGAAGAAGATGAGTGTTCTGAAGATATGTTGGGTAAATTTATAGCTCGAAAACAATGGGTTATAATCCGGACCTCGAGTGGGTCAATCCTTGTGCGCACGTGTCCCACAATGGACCCAGTCAATGAATTCAAAGCTCACCATGATGGTGTCACTTCATTGGCGGTTCACCCGACTCGACCGTTTGTGCTGACGTGCAGTCCCTCGTCGCTAAGGATTTGGGATTGGAACCACAGCTGGTCTTGTACCGGAGTATTTTGCACCACCCCTGGAACTGTGAGAGAATCCATGTTTCACCCCAGGTACACCGATACTTTTGCTACTCTTCACCAGGGTGTGGTCCAGGTTTGTTGTTTTCCCCTGATCGACTCTTTACCATTTTGATAATATAGTCTCATGTGTATATATACTACCATATATAACAAATAATTTAACTAGTTCTTGTTGTCGATTCTCTATGGTTCTAATACATAGACGTGGAGAATTGGCCATTCTGATCCTATTGCTACGACCGAGAAATTTGGTCGCTACTGCGCTTTCACCTACTGTGGTGATCGGCATCAAATTGCTGCTAGTATCTTCCTGAACACTTGCGTAAGGATCAACTTATACAAAATTAATTTGAGAGCATAATATCTGTGCACACACATGTATACGCCCAACTGATCAGTGTTTTTGTTTTGTGGAATCAGATCTTGGATATGCAACAAGGAAAACGTGTCCACAGGCTCTATATCTTAGACACTGCAGATGAAAATATGACTTCAGATATCTGTGCCATCGTTTGCCACCCAACACGCCGGGTATTAGTTACCGCTTCATGTGATGGGACTATTCATATATGGGACACCACTACATACAGGTATGCAATATACATCCTCCCTCAAAATAAAAAAAAAGTATACAATACATCCGCTTTCATTTAGACACGACTACCTGGCGGTAGTTCTACGCATGGCAAAATCTGACGGACCGCTCCGACATCCCCGTCCCGACAGCCCAAGCGAGCATCGTGGCCCATGCACATGGTGGAAAAATGATAATGGGAACTGCTCAGCATCCCCAGGGATCAAAAGGTCCGCAATGATTAGATCGAAATCATAAAAATCGTACGATGCATAGCCACGTCAGACCCCCACATCCCTACCAAAATCAGACCCACCCAATATGTAAGTAAAAATACCCAGAGAAGACTTCGCCTATATATGGCGGCGACCCCCTCACGAGTCGCCGACTTCGCGGCGACCCCCTCATGAGTCGCCGACGTCACAGAGGTTGACGACCGCCCACGGCGCCGTAGCAGTCACCAGGCATCAGAGATGAGAATTATTGCCCCACAGTGCCCCCGTCCTATAGAGCACAACTCGATGCATCGTCACCGCTTCTCGGCATCGCGCGCTACTTCAATCATCCCCACTCTAGCTCGTAGCACTGTCGTTCATGGCTGCTAATCTCGACTCCGAAAAGTAGTGCCACCAACCAGAGATGGTAGCACCGCTGTTTAGTGCTGGTAGCACTGCCCACCAACACTTGTAACATCGGGCTCTGCCCTTTGTAGCACCACCGCCACGTCCGACAGCATTGCCACCTGCTCCCTAACAGCATCACCGCCATGCCTTTGCAGCTCCGGCGGCCACTATTTGGCAACTCCCGCAGTTAACCTTTGTAGCTCCAGTGGCTACCCTTTGCAGCATTGGGGTGTTGATGGTGGCGAGACCTTGGTAGCACTGCGACTCAACCATGGCAGCAGCATCGCCGTGTGTTGGAAGTATCTTTCCCCAACGCTGGCAGCAGTGGGCGGTCCACTGGCAGCACCATGGCGTTAACTTTAAGCAATAGTGGTGGCGCTTGCAGCAACATCATTGTCTTCTTGCAGCTCCAGCGTCGGTGGCCCATAACATCTGCATAAGCAGTTTGCAGCAGCGTAGACGACACCCACTTCACACAACCAGTTTCTCCCTTGTGTGGAACCCGAGCCTCGTCGGGGAGACCCGTGCCTCCCTTCGCTAAGTCAGGATAGAGAGGAGGATAGAGAGAGAAGGGGAGAGAGGAGAGATTAGGCAGTGGTGGCGTGGCAGCATGCGGCGTGGGGAAAACTGCGGCGATGGTCTGGCAGCATGAAAAACTATGGTAGGCGTGGGCTCCATCTTCCTATATTCTCCATTGGAGCAATGACATGCGGTTGGGGTGAAGACGAGCATATAAGATAGGAGGATGGGATTGGGAACATCAGAGAAAAAGGGGAAGAACATCAGTAGGCATGGGCATTATAAGATGTGTGTGTACCAGCATTATGAAATAGCATTGGTGATAACATATTGCCCTGTCGAAGACCTTTCAATATCCGGAAGTATGTGCTAACGTAATCATTGACCTTGATGACCACCTGCCTCGAGACACAGAAGAATTAATCAAAGCACACCACTCATCAGAAAAACCTTTCATTCTGAGTGTTTGTTGGACAAAAGACCACTTCACTTTATCATAGGTTTTCTCAATATCTAATTTTAAAATAACCCCATTAAATTTTTTAGAATGCAGCTCATGAACTATTTTATGCAGAGTTACAACCCCATCCAGGATATTCCTCCCTTATATAAACATAGTCCGAAAAGGCTAAACTACATGATTAGCAACGGTGTTTAGTCTTATGTTGGCCAATTTTGTAAAAAAAATTGAAAGTGACATTACGAAGGAATATAGGTCTATACTGTTGGATCCTTTTAGCCTCATTAATTTTTTGTTACAATATTATCTCACCAAAAATTAAGACGAAACAATTCTAGTTATCCAGCATAGAGACAACTAAATAAGTCTAGAAGATCCAATTTGACAGTATCCCAAAAAAATTGGTAGAATTTAGGTGGGAAGCCATCCGGACGGGGTGCTTGTTGTGTTCCATATGAAAAATAGTCTTTCTAACTTCCTTTTCGGAGTATTCAGCAGTAAGAAGGTTGTTTTCCTCCATGGAAACTTGGGTATATCATCTGTTCGGGATTCATTCATAGAGAAGTTTCCTTCTTCCGGGGATCCAAATTTTTTTTTGTAATAATTGATAGTGTAAGACTTAAGATGCTCCTGGCCTTCTATGATACCTTTATCCTGAACAAGAGAATGAATATATTTCTTTCTATGTGTGCATTAGCGGCACTATGAAAGTATCTAGTATTCGAATCTCCTTCAAAAATGAACTGGCCTTTAGACCTTTGGTACCATTTTATTTCCTCCTCACAGAGTAATCTCGCAATCTCCGGTTTAGATTGAATTTTTAGTTCAATCTCTTGTGTAGATAGAGGTTGCACCTCACCTAAGGCTTCCAAATCATCTGGAATGGATGATAACCTCAGTTTTTTTTAATAATTCCTGTAACCTGACGTGCCAAAACACTAAGGTGTTATTCCACCTTTGTACTGGAGAAGAAGCACGTAGATAAAGGCCGCACCTATACTAATTATTGTTCTGTTTAATTCTTTTTGGGGAATAATCTGCCTTATATTTTCCTCACCATGAAAACTACATTACTCTATCAAATTAGCATATATGTGATTTAACACTCAAGCTAGCAAGGTTAGGTTCCTTTATAAAAAAACATTTAGTTGGACCTTCAAACACATGTGCACACTCGCATATATATTTTAACTAATACTTAATGACATGTCAGTAGAAATGAAACTGACATTGTGCCTACGTCGTCTACAGGCTTAAGAAGACCTACGATAATCTGCCAAAGTATCCTATTCATATTGGTTTTGCAGGTTCAAGAAGGTAACTGATATTCTTGTGCTTTTACCTTGCAATAACAACACTTCTTTGAAACAATTAATTTTTATTTACACATAAATTGGACAAAACTAACTTTGCCTCAGTTTGATATGTACTATCGTTTCTGAAATTCTTGTAAGTATAAAATTACGTCATACGAACCGAGGAGTTTCATAGTAGAAATTTCTAGTTCTCACGATTCTGGAAAAAATCATGTATTATGAAAACAGTGCCTACAGGTGTAATTTTGGTATGTGGAATTGTGAAAAAGCCTTCAGTAAATTACACAGAAGGCCATGGAAGTTTTGACTCAATTATATTAGTAGTACTAGATTTTTTTCCATTTTACACTTTTAACACAGAACTTACTTATGCAGGCTCGTGATCGGATATAAAGAGGAAATACGAATATTGAATATTGATCTGGAATAAGACAATGAAAATTGGAGCTGTAGCTCGAGTTAGCTATCTACTGGAATTACCCTCTGATCAACTCAAATTGTACAGATAATGGTAACTGGGGCAATGCATCTGGAGTGATGTTTGTCGAGAAAATGGACTAATTCTGAACTATACAGAAAGCATTACAAAAAAATCACATATGGGGTAATCTTGTCACATAATCACCAACTTTGACGTTTATGACGCATTTTTCGAAATTGGGTGTTACACCAGCCTCAGCATCAGAATGATGCATTTGACTTTTTTTATAAACTTATTGTAGTATTTACAATACTTATTATAACTCGCGGATCAGCCAAGGCGTGACAACATATATCAACCAGGGAAAAATAAAAGACAAATAGTTCATATGACTCATGAGGACTTGATCCTATTGTCACTCCGCCAAACTGAATTTGTTAAATAAATCCTGTGGTACCATCTTCAAACGGTTGCATCCAGAATATATGGAATCCCGCTGCTTCGCTGGTTGGAGATAAGACCACGTACGGATTCAATGCGTAGCCATTGGTATAACCTGCAAAAAGAATGAAGATTTTGATTTGATAAAAACATGATCATTTTGCGCATTCCAAAGAGCCAAATAACAGCACACATACTATAACCCTGATTTGTTCTACATCTTTCTTGTCTATACCATTTAAAATCACCAAAAAGGGGGAGCTAAGGCAAAAGTCATGTAAACTAGCATCCACACTAGTCTTGCAAGTGGACACTCAAAAAATAAGTGTTGAATGGATCCATCTTTTTCGTACAAACAACACATAGGGCGTGTTCGGATACCGTCCAGCTTCCCGAAAATCCTCCGATCCAGCTTCCTGGTGCTACTCCGGCGTCTTGGATAGAGCACGAAACGTTCGGCCAAGCTCCTCGCTAGAGAACGCTAGTTATCACTGGATGGGCCAGTATTCGGGTGGGCCTTTGGCTAGCTGGGCTGGTCCGTGCGATGGACCTGGGGACGTTTGCAGGAGGAGAGCGATCGAGGGGAATAGACAGAGACATCGAACCATTTTTTTTTCACTTAGCAGTGGCAACTGACCGTAAATAGAAGAAGCTCCGTGATTTACTGATCTGTGGATTGCCAAAACTGTCGCTGCGAGTTTTGTACGTGAAATCGGGCCAGCTTCCCGGATTTAGCTTCCTGAAGCTAGGACGTTCGGTAGTGCTCTGATACGTCTCCAACGTATCTATAATTTTTGATGCTTCATGCTTGTTTTTACACCATTTGCCTAATGTTTCGTTAAACTTTGTGGCACTTTTATGCATTTTCAGAACTAACCTACTAACAAGTTGCCACAGTGCCAGTTCCCTGTTTTCTGCTGTTTTTGTGTTTCAGAAGTGATACACAGGAAATATTCTCGGAATTGGACGAAACAAGTTCCTGAAGTCTTATTTTGTCCGGGAGCTTCCAGAGATCCGAAGAGGAGTAGGAGAGGGGCCACAGGCCGCCCTCACGCCTGGCTGGCGCGGCCCAGGCCCTGGCCGTGCTGCCATGGTGTGAGGAGGCCTGGGGCCACCTCTGACATCGCCCCTTCGCCTATAAAGACCCCCCGACGGCAAAAACTTAAGGACCCGATCAATTTTCCAGAACACATCGCGATCCGCCGCCGCCGTCGACCCAAAGATCGGGAGGGTCCAGAAGCTCTTCCCGGCACACTGCCGGAGAGGGGAATCGCCACCGGAGGTCTTCTTCATCGCCATGCTTGCCTCCGGAGCGATGAGTGAGTAGTCTACCTTGGACTATGGGTCCATAGCAGTAGCTAGATGGTTATCTTCTCCACCATGTGCTTCATGTTTAGATCTCATGAGCTGCCCTACATGATTGAGATCACCGTTATATAATTCTACATGTTTGGTTTGTTGGGATCCGATGAATATTAGTGTTATGATTGAGTTGCTATACTGAAATATATCTTATGTTATCTCTATGTTGTTTATGATCTTGCATGCTCTACGTTGTTAGTAGCTATCTTGGCCGAGTAGTTGCTAGTGACTCCAAGAGGGGGTATTTATGCTCGGTAGTGGGTTCATGCCTCTATTTAACCTGGGGGAGTGACAGAAACCTCTAAGGTTGTAGATGTGCTGTTGCTACTAGGGAGAAAACAACATTCATATGCTCAAGGGCATATGCTTTGTTTACATTACACACTTTGCTTAATGCAATTATCTGTTGTTCGCAACTTAATACTTGTGGAGTTCTCGGATTGATTCGCCACAAGTGGATTATTAGTTATAGATGCAGTTGGATGGCGGTCTATGTATTTTGTTGTAATGCCCAGAGTAAATCTCATAGTGATCTTCTTGATATATCACGTTTATCTTTATTCTATCAATTGCCCAACTATAATTTATTTACCCAGCATGTGTTATTTATCTTATGGAGAGACACCACTAGTGAAATGTGGACCCCGGTCCTGTTTCCATCATATTGCTATCACCTGTTTACTTTACTCGCACTGTTTACTTTACTCGCATACTCTACTGTTTTCCACTCGATACGCTCATAACCTTTGTTTCAAGCAAACCGGTGAGATTGACAACCTCATCGCAAGTTGGGAGCAAAGTACTTGGTTGTGTTGTGTGCAGGTTCCGCGTTGCAGCTAGCAAGCAAAGCTTGGACGAGGCGCCATATATAAATTGTCCGAAGCTGTCGCAAACTAGCAAGCATCACCTTCAGTCGTAATTGTCTGCTCTTCTCCTGAACGATTAAACCTTGGTTTCTTAACTGAGGGAAAACAAGCTGCTATACTCATCACAACTTCCTCTTGGGGTTCTCAACTGGCCGGTTATTTACTTCATCAAATCGGTAGCATCAAGCTTCTTTTCTGGCGCCGTTGCCGGGGAAGAGTGGAAGACCTCTGCAAGGGGAGTTTGTCGCACATACATCCTTTACTTTGTTTTAAGTTTTGCTTTATTTTATTTTTACTTGCATCGTTTTATCAAAAATACAAAAAAATTAGTTCCTACTATAGTTGTTATTTTTGTTGGTCTGTTATTGTCTTGCTTTATCATGCTTTCTATCAATCGTTGGTTTCTTTGAAACTAAATCTTTTTGGCAAGGTGGGTTCACGGAAGAGCAACAAAATTATTATGAGGAACACCGCTTGTCACAAAAAGGGAAACACTTATGGGAACAAATCAATAGATTGTATATCATTGCTAGAAACGTGTGCTCTACTTATAATGTTACCTATTGCTTTGATAGATCTTGTTGCTGTAGGAGGTATAAACACCTCCCTTTTCAATGTGAGTATAATGATGATGTTACCATATCTTCTTATATTAATGGAAATTATGACTTTTATGATGTGGAACAAATTGAAGAATTTATTGCTTGGAAGGGTGCATTCGAACTTGCTTATTTGCTTGAAAATACTGATGATGCACCTTATAAATATGAGATTTATGATATACTTAAATTTTGCTTTGATAATTACAAGGAAGGAAATGGCTATATTCTTGAATATCTTAATAGATGCTCTCCCATGGAAGAGACTAATGCCTTGAAGGAGCCTATGGAAGAAGAAATTGCTGAAACTGGAAGCTCATTGGATGAAAAAGAAGAGGAGAGTGATGATCAAGAGGAGGAAGAATGGAGCTACCCATGTCTACCTCCCAATAAGAGTAACTCTTTAACTAATACCTTATTTAATAGCCCTCCATGCTTAGCAAAGGAGGATGAGTGTGATATCTATATTGTTGAGTTTGTTTATGATGCTACTAAAAATTATTATGAGAGAGGGAAATATGGTTGTTGGAATTCTCATGTTACTAAAACACCTCTCTTTATATTGAAAGTTCCAAAGTTGCTCTTGTTTTATCTACCCATACTTGTTACTATGTGCTTCTTTGATTTATTTTCTTACAAGATTCCTATGCATAGGAAGTGGGTTAGACTTAAATGTGTTTTATATTTGCTCCTTGATGCTCTCTTTTGCTTCAATTCATATTTCTTATGTGAGCATCTTCTCAAATTACTGAGCCTAGCTCAAAGGCGTTAAAGAAAAGCACTCTTGGGAGATAACCCAATGTTTTCATTCAGTACCTTTTCTTTTATTTGAGTCTTGGAAGTCATTACTACTGTAATGACCACTCCTTATCCTTTTTATTTTATTGTTGTGCCAAGAGAAGCCTCTAATTCGAGTGAGGTAAAGATTTGGGGATGTTGCTGTCCTGAAACTGTTTTTGGTGCTGCACCGTAAAAATTCGTATAAATTCTCTGTATATCTTTTGCACCTGCGATTTCTTGTGCATATGCCCCAGGTTATATCCAAACTTTCGTTAGTTGAACACTTTTTGATTTGAGCAACAGAAAACCCCTCAAAAATTCGGCCTTTATCAGCTGTTCTGTTTTGACAGATTTCTGCCAATATTTGTGTTTGCCGCTTTATCACTTTCTTTTGAGTTCTTTTGATCACGGAACTTTTGGGGAAGTTGCTACAGTAGTATGTGCTATATATGTGGTGGTTTTGAGTTGAAACCTGAAGCAAAAAGAGGTTGATTATATGTTATGCTACACTAATGTTGCTAATAGAATTGTGTTTAGTTTTGTATGAAGGAAGTTTTCAAGTGTAGGGATTGGAGAATGATGAGATGAGTTGAAGAATGAACAAAAGCTCAAGCTTGGGGATGCCCATGCATCACCCAAGAAATATCCAAGAAGTACAAGCGTCAAAGCTTGGGGATGCTCCCGAGGCACCCCTTCTTCATCGGCAAAAATCAGGTCACCTTTCAAAACACTATATTTTTATTGCTTCATGCACTATGTGTTTTTCTTGGAGCGTCAGTTGTTTTAATTTTCTTAGTTAGTTTAGTTTTGTTTGCTGCAATAAATGGTTGGACCCCAACAAATTTCCTTTGGAGGAGATGTACTCGTTTTCATTTGCCAAGAACACTCCGTTTTTCATTCTTACAATTTCACCGGGTGTTCTTCTTTTTCCGCTACTGCTTTTGGTTTTCGTTTTTGCCTTGATTTGCGTTCAGACCTTGTCATATCTTTTCATCAAGGTGTATTTTTGCCTCTGATCTTTATTGGTTTTCATCAAAAGAGGTGTTTTTAAAATTTTCAAATAGTGTTGGAAAAGAGAAAAAAGCTTTATGCAAAAAAAAGTGGTACAAGAAGGAGCTTGTGTAGACTGTGGCTTAGGCTTTTTCATGTCATGCTGGATGTCTTTTTGATAGTATGCTTAGTGGTTTTGCTGTAGCATGACTTGTCTCAAATAACTGAGATTGCTTAATGAGCCTTTGAAAAAATCATGCATTGTTTTTATTGTATGGAAGCATTATTTTGGTTTTCTCCTTGATGCTTTATTTGGGTTGACTTGGCGCATGCTCACACATGTTAGACTCTTACAAAGTCGCCAATAGCCTCTATGATTATTTAGTTTTTGACTTTTGATGCCATCTTATGCTTCTTTTAATGTCGCTTTGTCGCTTTGCATGATTATGGCCATTATTGCTCTCTTAGTTGGTCGCTCCCAGTCTTTTGCTAGCCCTCGCCTTGTACTGAGTATGGGCTATACTCGTGCATCCAACTCCTAAAAGCCAAAGTTTGCCAAAGTGTCCACCATACATACCTACTAGCAATTTGCTTTTCCAAGTAAATTTGACTTGCTTTTACTTTCTCTTGAAATTAAACTCTTACCAGTGTTATGCGAAATTCGGTCAGTAAAGCTCTCACGAACCGGAAGGCACACTTTACTTTTTCCTGTTGTTAAAAATTTGACATTGTGGTCTCTTATGTTGAGTTGTTATGCTTGCAAGTTGTAAGTTGGAGACTAGCCCAGCCATGCAGTCATGGGCAAGCTTTCAACATTGCACTTCTTATTTGAGTTGATATCGTGATCTTTTGTTTATGGATGCCCGCGGTGTGAAATGAATTGGGAATCTTGTGGGGATCATGGAGTTTGTATATGTGTTAGGGAAACGTCGGGCCGCTAATCTAAGCCATGCATAATTCATGGTGGAAATTTGCAGAATACCCATGGTGAACATTCGATGACGCATCTCACAATAAAAAGCTAAACAAATGGCAAATAAAAGAGATGTCGAGGTGTTCATTGTCTGCTTGTCCTGTCATTTTGATGTGGGCTTGTTCCATGTCATCGGGCAAGGAGGTACCCCATTGGCGGTTCTCAATGATATGCATATATTTACAATGACAAGAGCCTTGCTTGGGACTCTTAAGTAAAGTAGCATGAGGTTTGGATACTCGTATTCACGGGACACGAGGTTTTCAACTTATGATTTGTCAAGCATATGCATCATAATTGTTCTCGCATTAAATTTAACCATTCAAGATGCTTATGATGGGGGCAATGAGAGCTCAAAGCCGGTAAGTACCATAATTTTTGAAGGTTATAAAACTTGCAATCACTTCTTCCCTCTGCGAAGGGCCTTTCTTCTACTTTTATGTTGAGTCACCACCTTCTATCTTTATGCACCATTAAGAGAGCATAGTTGTCATTCTTAGTATAATGTGCATTGTCCCAAAGTTTTCATTGATTGATTCATATTGTTGGTTTCACTTGTTCTCAAATTATTTGTATCTAGTCGCCCTCTTAAACTTGAAGGTGTCCTATGCATTTATGTTTTGCTCTCTTTGAAGGACAAGCTGAAAACCATTTGTATGTTTTTCCTTATGATTTGAACACACGTTTGACTTTCATTGTTTCATTTTCATGATCTTTTGTTTGTGTTCATTTGCATGTTTACAACATGGTTGCTAAGTTCTTATTGTCAAGATTATATTTTCATGCCCATGTTTTAAGTTCTTATGATCCCAGCTCACAAATGCTTACATATATGATCAAGATTGTGTAGGTGCATGTCACCTCAAAAATTATTCTTTTGTTATCACTTACCTACTCGAGGACGAGCAGGAGTTAAGCTTGGGGATGCTTGATACGTCTCCAACGTATCTATAATTTTTGATGCTCCATGCTTGTTTTTACACCATTTTCCTAATGTTTCATTACACTTCGTGGCACTTTTATGCATTTTCCGGAACTAACCTACTAACAAGTTGCCACAGTGCCAGTTCCCTGTTTTCTGCTGTTTTTGTGTTTCAGAAGTGATACACGGGAAATATTCTCGGAATTGGACGAAACAAGTTCCTGAAGTCTTATTTTGTCCGGGAGCTTCCAGAGATCCGAAGAGGAGTAGGAGAGGGGCCACAGGCCGCCCTCACTCCTGGCTGGTGCGGCCTAGGCCCTGGCCGCGCCGCCATGGTGTGAGGAGGCCTGGGGCCACCTCTGACATCGCCCCTTCGCCTATAAAGACCCCCCGACGGGAAAAACCTAAGGGCCCGATCAATTTTCCAGAACACAACGCGATCCGCCGCCGCCGTCGACCCGAAGATCGGGAGGGTCCAGAAGCTCTTCCCGGCACCCTGCCGGAGAGGGGAATCGCCACCGGAGGTCTTCTTCATCACCATGCTTGCCTCCGGATCGATAAGTGAGTAGTCTACCTTGGACTATGGGTCCATAGCAGTAGCTAGATGGTTGTCTTCTCCACCATGTGCTTCATGTTTAGATCTCATGAGCTGCCCTACAGGATTGAGATCACCGTTATGTAATTCTACATGTTTGGTTTGTTGGGATCCGATGAATATTGGTGTTATGATTGAGTTGCTATACTGAAATATATCTTATGTTATCTCTATGTTGTTTATGATCTTGCATGCTCTCCATTGTTAGTAGCTATCTTGGCCGAGTAGTTGCTAGTGACTCCAAGAGGGGGTATTTATGCTCGATAGTGGGTTCATGCCTCTATTTAACCTGGGGGAGTGACTGCTACGTGTGGCTAACGTGGGAGCAGACTGTCCTTGTGCGTGGTGGATAACCAGCCCGTTGGGAACCCCAAGAGGAAGGTATGATGAGTATAGCAGCTAGTTTTCCCTCAGTTAAGAAACCAAGGTATGTCGATCTTGGAGAGGAGAGACAAACGACTGAAGGTGATGCGGAACCTGCACACACACAACCAAGTACTTTGTTCCCAACTTGCGATGAGGTTGTCAATCTCACCGGTTTGCTTGAAACAAAGATTATGAGCGTATCGAGTGGAAAATAATAGGGATTTCTATTTTCGTGCCCTTAGGTCGTTAGTTGTACTCAGTTTTCCCCAGCTCGTTTGTTTTTCCTCAGTTTTCCCCTCGCTCTAGTTTGAAACCCCTCGCGGTCGCTCGGATGGGAGGGTTGCGGTCTGGTCAGAGGCCTTAGACCGTTACCGGTGACGGCTAGGGAGCCGCGGTGGTTGTGGATTGACCGTTGCTTTTGAATTGTGTTGACTGTTGACCCAATGAGACACGTCGGACTGGCGGTCTGTCACTCACGCAAAGCTTTCCCCTCCGCCCGAGACTGGAAGAGCTCACACACCGCCCCTCCGCCGCCACGCCGTCCTGCCCTCCTACCTTATGGCGTCGTCCGCCACCGAGCCGGCCCCGCCCCCACCACCACCCCCGGGAGGCGGAGAGGGCTCCGCCTCCACTAGATCTAGATCTACCCCTATGGCGGTAGAGTTTGTACATCCGTCTAATGTGCCGATTATGCCCCTCAACAGCGGAGAAGATTGGGAATCGGAGGGATCTAACGCATGGATTCCATCTGGGTAAGCATCATCTGCCTATGTGAATTAAGAGTACGCAGTTTTTGAGCGCGAATCGTTGTTGCTCAACTAACTGCGTTGCTTTTCGAATAGGATTGATCCAGCGCTGGCTTTTCGGCTGGTGGTTAGGCTGGATACTAGCTTTTTGCGTGATTCTAAACGCAATGTGACCGGATTTTACATCCCAGCAGTGGTTGCAACTACCATCTCATTGAGGGATTTAAAAGATAACATCTACGCTCTGTACCCCTGGGGCGCTGGCGATTCAGTTGATTTCCAATATTTCAACAGCACGGAGGGAAGATTTGTTCCACTAATTTCCGACGACGATCTGGGAATTCTTTTTGCTTTAAATGATTCTTGCCGTGTTGGTAAAATTCGAATCCATGTGGACAGGGTCCAGGCATCATCTGGTGTTGGGGCATCATCAGGTGGTCGGGCATCATGTCTCTCTAGTGTTGCTGCCTCTGCTAATCGTGTGCGCCGCCCCGCTCCTTGTAGGTCCACAGCAGCACCATCTGTCCCCAGTGCTAGTGGTAGCCAGATTGTTCCTGCGGTCGATGTGGAGGACGATGCAGAGATTGAGGATCCGTCTCCTCAAGATGATGAGGATGAGTTGATGTTTCCTGAATTGGTAGATCGATGCAGTAAGCAGGCAATGGAGGATCAATACATGGAAGATATTGCACAAGGTGCCAGATTTGATGACACTGATGATGAAGAGAAGGATGAGAACAATGACAGCCTTGTTTTAGCCGATTACGAAGATGATGACTTGCCAACAATTGAGTGGAACAGGGAGGATCCTCAGCTTACAGAAGGCACCGTATTTCAAACGATGATGGACTGCCGTAATGCAATTACTACATATTGCATTCTCACCAAGAATGATTATGAGGTTATTAAAAGTCAGCCAGGTAGGTTCACAGTTAAGTGCCCATACAAGAGGTGTAGATGGAGGCTGCATGCATCCACAATGCTCAGAAGCACCGTGTAACGACCCGGAAAAATCCCCAATATTCGTTTTGCTTGTTATTTTATTTTTCGCGTCATCGTGACGTTGTGCATCCTCATGCATCTATCACCTTGCATTTTTTTTTCTCAAACTTAAAATTATTTGGTACAAAACCTATTTCTATTTTTTTCTTGTATAGTTTTATAATAAACCCTCCCTTTATTTTCTTATTTTCAAAATAAAGCTAAAACTATAATATGAAAACTTTGAAAATTGTTTGAGATCAAATAATGTTTTCAGAAGATCTTTTAACTTTTCTCCCCTCTCTTTTCGTCTTTCTTACTTTGAGCTCTTCTTGGGTTGATCCTACAAATTTGGTTGCTAAAATTCTCTGAAATCCTAAATTAAAAGGCTGCAGCCTTGCCTTGAAGTCCAACCATTTTTCCATCGACCAACTCCTTTCCTGAGCGAAGGAGACGCTCTTTCCCTTTTCCGGTTTGTCCTCTTCCTGAAAAGGAGCACGCAGGAGACGTGCTTCTCTGCCTCATATGGCCAGCGCCCACGCAGGGAGCGTGACCCTCCTTCCCTTCTTAATCTCCCTAGCCTGCAAAGTGCAAACCCTAGCCTCCTCTTTCCTCCCTCTGCGCCGCCACCCATCCTCCCCTTCTTGGTCGCCCTTCTCTGCAAGCTCCCGAGCCAGAAATGAAGCCACAGACCACCGCAGCCATGGCCGACGACGCGCCGCCCTTGCAGTGCACCCGCCGCCAAGCCGACGCATCCTGGGACTCCGCATCGTCGACTAGATCGTCCCAGTTCAAGGAATTGAGTCCAGACCAACTACAGCAACAACCGCGTCCTCTTCTTCCTCTACAGTCACCGGCAAAATCCGGCCGCTCCGGTCCTTCCCCGGCCTCTCCGAGCATGCACGCGTACCCCCGGTGAGCCCGTGCTCCTTTTCCCCAACCTCTCCGCCGTCCTCTTACCGCTTAGCTTCATCATCCCGACGGTCTCTGCCTCTCCTCCGCTGTAGGACCTCATCGCTCGTGTTCTCCGTTTGGTGTTCTGTTATCTGCGATGCCTCCATTTGGTCCGATGCAGCACGGCCCAGCCTTGTTGGCCATTCCCGCAGCCCCCCGCACGCTACTTCGTCGATCCCGCGCAGAGCCGCGACCTCCCGGCATGTCTCCGTCTTTGCTTGAGAGCTCCGAGTTTCAGTTTCGTCAGAACAAGGTTTCTCTGTTCATAACTTTGTAAACTTCTACTCCCTGTTGTGTTCAAAACCGGATGAGCAGCACAGCGGTTTGATTCTTTTGCCCACCACTGCAGATCCTAGTCCGAATCCCCTGCAGTACTTGATGTCTCGCTGTTGCCTTCCCCGTTCGTTCCGCATGTCGTCGTGGGTGCACGTTCTGTCCTGGTTCTGGGCACGCACGCATCCATCCGAACCATCCGCTCCAACTAGCTAGCTAGCCATCCACCGCTTCAGATTCAGAATCAGCTAGCTAGTATTTGCACGATGGATCCATCCAACACTTGCAGATTGTTTTGGTGCAGCTCTTGATCTCTTGTCATGGAAACAAATTCACGTTCTTTTCTTTGTCAAAACCGAAGCAAAGCCCTCTGGTATATTCCTTTTGCCCACTACCAGCATTCCAAATCAAATTTCCGGGCGTGAAGGCTCCTTCGTTTTCACCTGTCAGTGCGTAATCGGCAGGATTCAGTTCAGTTGCAGGATTTCAGTTCAGTTCCTATTTCAGCATTCAGCTAGCTCATTTTGCACGGTGAGTATCGATCCAGCAGCGCGTGTGTCTGCTTGTGGCCTATCTTTACAATCTCTGGTTTTGGTCTAATCAAAACAGCGTCAAACTGTTTCAGAACTGCTTCAGAACCAAGCTCCCAGCCTAGCTCTCTCTGCCATCTAATATTCTCCTTTTGTTTTACAAATACTACTTGTTAATTAATTCTATATCTTTTAAACCATAACATGAAATAAAATGTTTTATATATGAAATTTGTTTAGAAAAATGTGAGTAATCTGAACATGATATTCATAAATCTGTTTGCATCTCGCATCATGTAGTGACGTGGTAATTTGTATCCCACTTAATAAGTAACATATGGAGTATTTTGGGAAATGCTTATAATGTTTTCCCGCTTCATTTAACATTGTGTAGCTCACCTATATCTTGCCTTTGCCATGCTAATCAATATTCAAATTGCCGGGTAGTAAAACAACTTGAACCATATATGTATGTGACGGAATTCTAATTCTGCTTAATTCGGATAAGTTGCATTGCATCATAATTGCCATGTCATACATACATGCTCCTCATGATCATGCCGATTCTTTTACCGTAGTAGTAAGTGTTGCATCCGTTGTTTGTTGTAGCATTTTGCTTCTTCCCGGATAGGACGTTTCGTGGTGATGTGAGCAACGACAAGTTCTCCGGGTGTTCTTCAACCTTCTTTTCAGGCGAGCCCTTTTCTCTCTACCCATTTAATACTTTTGCTCTCGCTAGCTCTATATTCTAGCCTTGTGTCACGATGCTTTTGTTCGAGTCACGTGTCCTATCCACCTGTTTATCTAAAGTGAAGCCATAGAACCTTTCATACATCCTATTAACCGTGTGCTTGTTGTTCGAGTTGGCCTTGCGAGTCGTAGGCATCTTCAGGTTGTTGGAGTTATTTTATCTTATTGGGTTGGGAAGTTATCAAATGCTCTACTTTATGGATATATGTTGTGGAGATACTCATGGATTACTTTAATGTTAATGATTAAAATTGAATTAAGCAGAGGCATCGGTGAGTCATTTTGCCGGTTTTACGACGGCTCACTTGTGTCCCCTAGGACCCCGAGATCGCATGAACTGTTCTGAGACTGAGCGCTCTAACCAAGCGTGGGTACGTTTACGGGCCTCCCCTTGATCACTGCCGGAATCTACAGACTTGTCCAGTGGCCACAACTAGTTCGCGGTGTTTCCATTTGCTTCTTGTCGGGCGTGCAGCTCTTGTTTCTTATGGTCCGATTTACTTTGGGGGAAGCCGTGTGTGCCTTGTAACCCCTTTTGTTTCTGCACGTCCGTATAGGTGGGATACGATGTTAAGCGGTTTCCGAAAGAGTGAGGTCTCTGGTCATCTCCCTAGAGGAGCTCCGATCCAGGGTGCATCTCCTAGGAGCTGACTTAGCCGTAGACTCAAACAACTAGGTCCGTCTCGGAGATTCGGCCGGACTCTCGATACGGGTTAAACTTAGTTAGGTGGCTTCCTGGACTTGTTTGTAGTGAAGGAGAGTGCGAGTCGTGACCTCCTGCCGGCACTCCATCGGAAGTGTGCTAATCGTAGGCATCAAGGAGTGATCGTGCGTTTGGGTACATTTGGGCACCCCTGCAGGGTGAAATCTTTTCGAAAAGCCGTGTCCGCGGTTATGGACGACTTGGAGCTGTACTACTCGATCATAGAACAACTTGCACCTGCTATTTCAATACTAATAAACTTGTGTAGTAAGCTAGCACAACTACAACAATAAACCTGCAATAAAACTTGGTAACCGTGTGAGTGCCTTTGATACTTGCTTCTTCGTTTGGTCACGAGGAGGTGATTCATCGGCTGGGTTATGTTTGGTGTTAGTTTCTAGTTGGTTACTTTTATGCGCTCTCTTATCTTATTCTATTCAGACGAAAGTTGTAGTGTGTCTCTGTAGTATGATTCTTTTGTTGCCGCTAAGTCCACCATATAGCCTGTAGGCGAGCACAGCTGAATTCCAGTCTCGCGAGTACGTGCCTCGGTACTCACCCTCGTTTTTTTTCCCTTTTTCTCTCTCTCCCTCCTTGTTCGGCAACCATTGGCCCGACGATTTTGACAGGTATGGGAGCGCCGACGTTAGCAAGGTTACCCTTCCGGCTTGGCCTGGGCAGGGTTTGGACGCCATCGTTATCTTTAGGCCTCTTAGGCCCATTTGTATTCTTGTCCGTACTCGGATGCTATTTGCTTTATGTATGATTTGGATCTTTGTATGTATATTTGGATTTTTGACTCGTGGAGTCTTTGCAGTTATATTATATATTCTTTGTGGGTTCCATCGTGAACTTGTGTAACTGTTGCTACTCGATTCCACCCGCATAATGTGTATGTTTTCGATGTGCACATTATGCCTGGTGGGTGTTTCCAAAGCGACACCGTGCGTGTTGTGGCGTGATCGCTACGATACGCAAGGTGCCGGTTTTGGGGCGTTACAAGTGGTATCAGAGCCCAGGTTTTATCGATACCCACGGGTCCAGTCTGCCTGTAGGTTAACCTTGCCAACAGACGTCGTTGTGACTAGTGTCAAAATTATTTTACTAAAAAAATGAGTTGGATAGATCTTGTTAGCTCTGTATTTTTCTCCTTACCTTCTATGCTTCTCTCCTCTTAACTCAGCGAGTTTTGAATTCTCTCTCTTGCCTACTTCTTTGAGTTTAGGTTCCCACGTGGGTGGACGATCTCTTGCCTTTATCCTAATAGGTCCGTTCTTTGGAAGTTCATCATCATCAATGTGAGCAAGATCCCTTGTTAGTGGTGTCGAGAAAAATAGGTCCACGTTAAGGTCCGGGAATGTCAACATGAAGCGCGAAGACTCGATAGTTTCACCAACTCTTTCCCCCTACACGAGCGTGGATCTCGGGGCGAGATCCCTTGTTAGTGGTGTCGATTGTAACGACCCAGAAAAATCCCCAATATTCGTTTTGCTTGTTATTTTATTTTTCGCGTCATCGTGACGTTGTGCATCCTCATGCATCTATCACCTTGCATTTTTTTCTCAAACTTAAAATTATTTGGTACAAAACCTATTTCTATTTTTTCTTGTATAGTTTTATAATAAACCCTCCCTTTATTTTCTTATTTTCAAAATAAAGCTAAAACTATAATATGAAAACTTTGAAAATTGTTTGAGATCAAATAATGTTTTCAGAAGATCTTTTAACTTTTCTCCCCTCTCTTTTCGTCTTTCTTACTTTGAGCTCTTCTTGGGTTGATCCTACAAATTTGGTTGCTAAAATTCTCTGAAATCCTAAATTAAAAGGCTGCAGCCTTGCCTTGAAGTCCAACCATTTTTCCATCGACCAACTCCTTTCCTGAGCGAAGGAGACGCTCTTTCCCTTTTCCGGTTTGTCCTCTTCCTGAAAAGGAGCACGCAGGAGACGTGCTTCTCTGCCTCATATGGCCAGCGCCCACGCAGGGAGCGTGACCCTCCTTCCCTTCTTAATCTCCCTAGCCTGCAAAGTGCAAACCCTAGCCTCCTCTTTCCTCCCTCTGCGCCGCCACCCATCCTCCCCTTCTTGGTCGCCCTTCTCTGCAAGCTCCCGAGCCAGAAATGAAGCCACAGACCACCGCAGCCATGGCCGACGACGCGCCGCCCTTGCAGTGCACCCGCCGCCAAGCCGACGCATCCTGGGACTCCGCATCGTCGACTAGATCGTCCCAGTTCAAGGAATTGAGTCCAGACCAACTACAGCAACAACCGCGTCCTCTTCTTCCTCTACAGTCACCGGCAAAATCCGGCCGCTCCGGTCCTTCCCCGGCCTCTCCGAGCATGCACGCGTACCCCCGGTGAGCCCGTGCTCCTTTTCCCCAACCTCTCCGCCGTCCTCTTACCGCTTAGCTTCATCATCCCGACGGTCTCTGCCTCTCCTCCGCTGCAGGACCTCATCGCTCGTGTTCTCCGTTTGGTGTTCTGTTATCTGCGATGCCTCCATTTGGTCCGATGCAGCACGGCCCAGCCTTGTTGGCCATTCCCGCAGCCCCCCGCACGCTACTTCGTCGATCCCGCGCAGAGCCGCGACCTCCCGGCATGTCTCCGTCTTTGCTTGAGAGCTCTGAGTTTCAGTTTCATCAGAACAAGGTTTCTCTGTTCATAACTTTGTAAACTTCTACTCCCTGTTGTGTTCAAAACCGGATGAGCAGCACAGCGGTTTGATTCTTTTGCCCACCACTGCAGATCCTAGTCTGAATCCCCTGCAGTACTTGATGTCTCGCTGTTGCCTTCCCCGTTCGTTTCGCATGTCGTCGTGGGTGCACGTTCTGTCCTGGTTCTGGGCACGCACGCATCCATCCGAACCATCCGCTCCAACTAGCTAGCTAGCCATCCACCGCTTCAGATTCAGAATCAGCTAGCTAGTATTTGCACGATGGATCCATCCAACACTTGCAGATTGTTTTGGTGCAGCTCTTGATCTCTTGTCATGGAAACAAATTCACGTTCTTTTCTTTGTCAAAACCGAAGCAAAGCCCTCTGGTATATTCCTTTTGCCCACTACCAGCATTCCAAATCAAATTTCTGGGCGTGAAGGCTCCTTCGTTTTCACCTGTCAGTGCGTAATCGGCAGGATTCAGTTCAGTTGCAGGATTTCAGTTCAGTTCCTATTTCAGCATTCAGCTAGCTCATTTTGCACGGTGAGTATCGATCCAGCAGCGCGTGTGTCTGCTTGTGGCCTATCTTTACAATCTCTGGTTTTGGTCTAATCAAAACAGCGTCAAACTGTTTCAGAACTGCTTCAGAACCAAGCTCCCAGCCTAGCTCTCTCTGCCATCTAATATTCTCCTTTTGTTTTACAAATACTACTTGTTAATTAATTCTATATCTTTTAAACCATAACATGAAATAAAATGTTTTATATATGAAATTTGTTTAGAAAAATGTGAGTAATCTGAACATGATATTCATAAATCTGTTTGCATCTCGCATCATGTAGTGACGTGGTAATTTGTATCCCACTTAATAAGTAACATATGGAGTATTTTGGGAAATGCTTATAATGTTTTCCCGCTTCATTTAACATTGTGTAGCTCACCTATATCTTGCCTTTGCCATGCTAATCAATATTCAAATTGCCGGGTAGTAAAACAACTTGAACCATATATGTATGTGACGGAATTCTAATTCTGCTTAATTCGGATAAGTTGCATTGCATCATAATTGCCATGTCATACATACATGCTCCTCATGATCATGCCGATTCTTTTACCGTAGTAGTAAGTGTTGCATCCGTTGTTTGTTGTAGCATTTTGCTTCTTCCCGGATAGGACGTTTCGTGGTGATGTGAGCAACGACAAGTTCTCCGGGTGTTCTTCAACCTTCTTTTCAGGCGAGCCCTTTTCTCTCTACCCATTTAATACTTTTGCTCTCGCTAGCTCTATATTCTAGCCTTGTGTCACGATGCTTTTGTTCGAGTCACGTGTCCTATCCACCTGTTTATCTAAAGTGAAGCCATAGAACCTTTCATACATCCTATTAACCGTGTGCTTGTTGTTCGAGTTGGCCTTGCGAGTCGTAGGCATCTTCAGGTTGTTGGAGTTATTTTATCTTATTGGGTTGGGAAGTTATCAAATGCTCTACTTTATGGATATATGTTGTGGAGATACTCATGGATTACTTTAATGTTAATGATTAAAATTGAATTAAGCAGAGGCATCGGTGAGTCATTTTGCCGGTTTTACGACGGCTCACTTGTGTCCCCTAGGACCCCGAGATCGCATGAACTGTTCTGAGACTGAGCGCTCTAACCAAGCGTGGGTACGTTTACGGGCCTCCCCTTGATCACTGCCGGAATCTACAGACTTGTCCAGTGGCCACAACTAGTTCGCGGTGTTTCCATTTGCTTCTTGTCGGGCGTGCAGCTCTTGTTTCTTATGGTCCGATTTACTTTGGGGGAAGCCGTGTGTGCCTTGTAACCCCTTTTGTTTCTGCACGTCCGTATAGGTGGGATACGATGTTAAGCGGTTTCCGAAAGAGTGAGGTCTCTGGTCATCTCCCTAGAGGAGCTCCGATCCAGGGTGCATCTCCTAGGAGCTGACTTAGCCGTAGACTCAAACAACTAGGTCCGTCTCGGAGATTCGGCCGGACTCTCGATACGGGTTAAACTTAGTTAGGTGGCTTCCTGGACTTGTTTGTAGTGAAGGAGAGTGCGAGTCGTGACCTCCTGCCGGCACTCCATCGGAAGTGTGCTAATCGTAGGCATCAAGGAGTGATCGTGCGTTTGGGTACATTTGGGCACCCCTGCAGGGTGAAATCTTTTCGAAAAGCCGTGTCCGCGGTTATGGACGACTTGGAGCTGTACTACTCGATCATAGAACAACTTGCACCTGCTATTTCAATACTAATAAACTTGTGTAGTAAGCTAGCACAACTACAACAATAAACCTGCAATAAAACTTGGTAACCGTGTGAGTGCCTTTGATACTTGCTTCTTCGTTTGGTCACGAGGAGGTGATTCATCGGCTGGGTTATGTTTGGTGTTAGTTTCTAGTTGGTTACTTTTATGCGCTCTCTTATCTTATTCTATTCAGACGAAAGTTGTAGTGTGTCTCTGTAGTATGATTCTTTTGTTGCCGCTAAGTCCACCATATAGCCTGTAGGCGAGCACAGCTGAATTCCAGTCTCGCGAGTACGTGCCTCGGTACTCACCCTCGTTTTTTTTCCCTTTTTCTCTCTCTCCCTCCTTGTTCGGCAACCATTGGCCCGACGATTTTGACAGGTATGGGAGCGCCGACGTTAGCAAGGTTACCCTTCCGGCTTGGCCTGGGCAGGGTTTGGACGCCATCGTTATCTTCAGGCCTCTTAGGCCCATTTGTATTCTTGTCCGTACTCGGATGCTATTTGCTTTATGTATGATTTGGATATTTGTATGTATATTTGGATTTTTGACTCGTGGAGTCTTTGCAGTTATATTATATATTCTTTGTGGGTTCCATCGTGAACTTGTGTAACTGTTGCTACTCGATTCCACCCGCATAATGTGTATGTTTTCGATGTGCACATTATGCCTGGTGGGCGTTTCCAAAGCGACACCGTGCGTGTTGTGGCGTGATCGCTACGATACGCAAGGTGCCGGTTTTGGGGCGTTACACACCGTGGTTCAGGTACTACGCCAACCAGTTGTGTATTTTAGATCACGGTGTAAAATTTGTTAACTGTTACTGACATCACTTATAATTATGTTTCAGATAAAGAAGAACTCGATCGGCCATACTTGTCCACCTCGAGCGGGAGCGCCAGAGGAGAAATCAAAGCTAGCGAAGACTAGGTGGTTGGCAGATGCAATCATAGATTGGCTGAGAGAAACTCCAACACTTTGCTTTACACTTTCAAAGCTGAAGTGGAGATGGCTAGTCCAGGCAGTGTTGTAGCGATAGACAAGCATACAGTTCCCTACAAATTGAAAAGCGGGAGGATGATGCAGAAGGAATGTTTTAGAAGGGCTTTTGTTTGTTTCAAGGCTTGCTGGAAAGGCTTTCTTGACGGTTGCAGGCCTTATTTGGCCGTGGATGCAACAACTCTTCATGGCAGGTTTAAAGGACAGCTAGTTGCTGCTACTGCAATTGATGGACACAATTGGATGTTCCCTGTTGCTTATGGAGTTTTGGAGGTTGAGTCAGAGGAAAGTTGGACTTGGTTTCTGCAGAATTTGCGCGACCTTATAGGTCATCCACCAGGACTTACTATCCACACAGACGCTTGCAAAGGTTTGGAGAGTGCAGTAGAAGCAGTATTCCCTAGAGTGGAGCATAGGGAATGTATGCGACACTTGGTACAGAATTTTACAAAGAAATTCAAGGGTAAAGTTTATACTGACAACCTATGGCCAGCTGCATACACATGCAGCATTAGGAAGCATCTGTTTCATTTGGAAGTGTTGTATAAACAAAAAACTGGGGTGAAGGAGTACTTGGATGAACATCATGGTAGGGTGTGGTCAAGAAGCCAATTCAATGAAATTTGCAAGGTAGACTATGTAACAAGTAACCTTGCGGAGAGTTTCAATGCAAAGGTCAAGTCATTGAAAGGGCTTATGCTGTGGCAAATATTTGATAAGATTAGGCAGATGATCATGATAAAAATCGATATGCGTCAAAGAATTGCAGCCACAAAATATGTTGGCCATCTCATGCTCCCATCTTTGATTAAGTCTTTGCATGCCAGGGCAAAACAATTGAAGATGAAATGCATCAGAAAAGGGATGGAGGCTGAGGTAACCTACACTGACAGTAAAAACAGGCAGTGGAGGTATCCAGTGAGTTTGGTTGATAGGACATGCCATTGTAGGCGATGGCAGATCCGTGGGATACCCTGCATACACGCATTGTTTTTCATGTGTGTTATAGCGGGTGCAGAAGGTGAAGTTGATCAGTATGTGTCAGAGTATTTCTCTATTGCCAAATTTAGGGCTGCATATGCTATGAATGTTCCTACCTTGTTGGGAAAAGACCAATGGATGAAAGTCGATCCAGGCTTCAAACTATACTCTCCAGTTTTGACTAGACCGGCAGGTAGGCCGAGGAAGAATAGGATCAGAGCTAGTGCAGAGGGTGGTCCACCGATTCGACGACGTAAGTGCAAACGTTGTGGAATCCCTGGACACATTGCTAGGCTTTGTAAAAATCCAGTTGACCCAGCTTTTGGAATGGAAGATCAGGCGGGAGCAGCAAATGCAGAGGAGATTGAAGCAATGGATCATGAGGAGATTGAAGCAATGGATCATGAGGAGATTGAAGCAATGGATCATGAGCTGCTTGAACCGATGGATCCAGAGCAGATTGAACCGATGGATCGAGAGCTGCTTGAACTGATGGATCGAGAGCAGAGGGAACAGATGGATCGAGAGCTGCTTGAACCGATGGATCGAGAGCAGAGGGAACAGATGGATCGAGAGCTGCTAGAACCGATGGATCGAGAGCAGAGGGAACAGATGGATCGAGAGCTGCTAGAACCGATGGATCGAGAGCAGAGGGAACAGATGGATCGAGAGGCCTTGGAAGCAATGGATCGACAGCTGCTTGAAGCATTTGAAGAAAATGTATTAGAAGAAAGAGCAGAAGCTTCGTATGATATGGTTGTCTCGGTCTTGGCACAACCCGAAGAGAAGAAGAAGAAGAACAAGAAAGATGGCAAAAGGAAGGTAGACACCGGTAATATCCCTGGTAGGGTTACCCGGAGTAAGGTGGTGGACCCAGCGAGTCACACCAGGAGCAAGAGAAAGATTTTATTTTGAACAATTAATTTGAATTTGTATGAACAATTTGTGTTGGGGATCCCTTTGTATTGAATAATCACAATAATGTAGGGAATATATGTGTTATTTGCTTGAATAAGTTCCTAGTCCATGAGCTACTAGCTATAGTTCATCGCTTGAGGTTTCCTCACTTTTCCCCCTCTTAGTGACTAAACTCAAAAAATATAGTTTTGGGTTTATTTTAATTCATAATAATTCAAAACATGGTGGAACCTTCCCATGGAGTCTTGTTATGTTACCTACAACCTAGAGAAATAATAATGGAAAAGGAAATATAGAGATATGAAGTTTCCCTTTCCCAAAACCACTTCCTAGTCCATGAGCTACCAGCTATGAAGATGCAGGGCTTTCTACTCAACACACCTCCCAAATGCCCACAATGCTTACAAACTTTGTCCAAATGAGTCCAAATTCGTCACACTTGTGTATCTTTGAATTGCAAACAATATCACGTCGCCCAAAATGTACTAAATTGTTCAAATAACACAATCTAACAAATTTTATGCCAAAAGCTTCAATTTCCCTTACTCCCTTTATTATTTGGGTGCCCCTGTTTTACTTAGTTTTACTCAGTTTTCCCCCTCCGCGTCCACTTGTTTTATTCAGTCCTACTCAGTTTTGCCCTTCCGATAAACATTTCCTCACTTTTCCCCCCTCTTAGTTCTACTCAGTTTTCCTCCCTTGTACTCACTGGCTGATCTCTGATTGGTCGAGATGTATTTCACACGAATCTTGGTTGGTTGATAGCTCAACGCACGCTTGCACCGTTGGATCATTTATGATCGGACGGCCTGTCAACCCTGGCGGTCGCGGCGGCGCGGATCTGCAGAGCACATACCTACCAACCCTGGCAGTCGCATATTCCAGTCGCATCTTCCTCTCTTACTCTGGCAGTCGCGGCGGCGCGGATCTGCAGCGTGCGTGCGTGCGTGCGGCGGCGCGGATCTAACCGTGCGGCGGCGCGGATCTGCAGCGTGCGTGCGTGTGTGCGTGCGGCGGCGCGGATCTAACCGTGCGGCGGCGCGGATCTAACTGTGCGGCGGCGTGGATCTAAGAGTGCCGGTGAGGATCTAACCCTCAGAAATAGTTGAAATGTCTCTCTCTGTCTCACTTTCGTTTATCTTCTCAGATCTGTTGCTGATGGACACCAAGACGGCGTGGATCTAACCGACAGTGCTCATCGATGCCAAGACGATTGAAGCCATCGCCTACAACATCGCTGCGACGGCGCAGATCCAGCCTTCAATGTCGGAGCCTGCCGATGTCTCACTTCCGTTACCCTCCTCAGATCTGTTGCTGATGGACACCAAGACGGCGGCCGTGTCGACAGTGGTCATCGATCGTCTTGAAGCCATCGCCTCAGATCTGTTGATGATGAAGAACACCAAGATGGTGGCCGTGCCGACAGTGCTCACCGATGCCAAGACGATTGAAGCCATCGCCTACAACATCGCTGCGACGGCGCAGATCCAGCCTTCAATGTCGGAGCCTGCCGATCGTCTTGAAGCCATCATCCACAACATCGCTGCGATGGCGCAGATCCAGCCTTCAATGTCGGAGCCTGCCGATCGTCTTGAAGCCATCATCCACAACATCGCTGCGACGGCGCTGATCCAGCCTTCAATGTCGGACCCTGCCGATCGTCTTGAAGCCATCATCCACAACATCGCTGGGACGGCGCAGATCCAGCCCTCCTCCATGTCCGAGTTTGCGGATGGCGCAGATCCAGCCCCCTCAGCCGCCCGTCGTCCAGGCCCTTCTAGCCCATCGGTGCGCGGCCGTGTTCGACGCCGCAAATTGGGATAAATTATGATAAATTTGTATTTTTCAATTTCAATTTGGGATAAAATTGTTCGAACTACTACCTCCGTGTCAAAAAAAGCTTCTCCACTTTCTCGATGTGTCCCTGTACATCCGAATGTATGATTTGAATTCTATCCCAACTTGATTGGGAAGATTGATATGTATTTGATCCGAGAGGCTGGTACATGCTTTCACTTTTGGGATCCATTCACTTTTATAAGAGTTCATGCATGAAAATTATCGCGCGCATTACTTAGCACAACTAGGAAATTGTACGACAAAATACAGTGGTTAGAGCCACACCAAAATACAGTGGATAGAGCCATCTACTGAATAACAATTCTATACTATCTAAATCATCTACCACAACCACATAACTGCTAGGACAGGGATGACACCTAATAAAACTGCCCAGATGAATCTACTTTTCGCCTCTCCCATCACTTGAAGTTCATGTTCTAGATTTTCTACCACTTGATCAAATACGGCAAGATCTGTCTCAAGTATCAACTTCTCCTTGCGAATAAGCTCTGAATTCTTCTTTTCTTCCTCCACAGTACGCTTCAGCTCGAATATCATCAGGTTTTTACGGGCCAATTCATCATCTAAATTGGCCACCTTCTCCTCCAAATCCATCCTCTGGCTACACCACTGGGTTGATTCATCTTGATATGCAATGTACCATGGATCATCGGCTTGCCTGGCGAACTGTAACAATAATGGAAAAAAGAACAACTGAAATCAGTCCAACAGGCCATGGCGGCACTTCAAATTCAATGGTAGTACAGAGAGCAGAAGCTAGATACCTGCACTTCTGACGAGGTAGGAGAAGTAGAACGTGGCCACGACATGATCGAATCCCCACCCTCGCCGGTGTACCCGCTACGACCAGACATTGAGGACTATTTCGCACCTGCAAACTCCAAATAAATTACGGGAACCGAATCGATTAGGGGCCGGGGGAGGCGGAAGCGGAGGTCGTCGTGGGCGGCGGATCTGCTTGCGGCGGAGTAAATCCCGGTTGTCGTGGGCGGCGGATCTGCTTGCAGCGGACTTTCCTGCGGTGGGTACAATGCGTGCGGACGAAACAAGTGCTGGAGCCGTGGTTGACGTGCAGCGCCGCAGTCCGTCCGACGCCGCCGGGGAACAGAGCCGGCCGCGCGACGAGGCACCGGCGATGGCTGCTCCGTCCGAGGGTGGGGGACGAGCTGCCAGCGGTTCTCCGATGACTAATGAGATGCACAACACTAGGTTCCAGCCATGTTTAGCACAAGATTCACTTTAGATTAAGCTGCGAAAATAGTCACCTGCTGGGTCTAGCTTAAGAAAAATTAATTAGCGAACTTGCTGCTTCTCTCTAACTAAAAGCAGGGATATATGCCTTTTCACTAAGGGCGACCCCAGCGGTCATTGGCTGAGGCGGCCCCACAGAGCGGCTCTATATGATTTTCTCTAAATTAATAGACGACCCCAGCGGTCATTGGCTGCGGAGGCCCCCACAGAGCGGCAATATATGATTTTCTCTAAATAAATAGACGACCCCACTAGTCATTGGCTGCGGCAGCCCCACAGAGCGGCAATATATGTCTTTTCCTGAAAAATACACGACCCCACTGGTCATTGGCCGCGGCAGCCCTATAGAGCGGCCCCATTTGTCATTGGCAGCACCGCGTATACAATCAGGAAATAAAACAGCCCACACGTCAGCGATAGATGGATGGCTGCTCCGACGTGTCTCCTGACCCTACCCGTCAGCACCATTCAAAAGCATCGGTCAATCCACAACCACCGCGGCTCCCTAGCCGTCACCGGTAACGGTCAAGGCCTCTGACCAGACCGCAACCCTCCCGTCCCAGCGTCTGCGAGGGGTTTCAAACTAGAGCGAGGGGAAAACTGAGGAAAAACTAAGCGGCTGGGGAAAACTGAGTACAACTAACGACCTGAGGGCACGAAAATAGAAAAAATCCCAAAATAATATAGTATGCAAGTAAAGTAAACAGTGCGAGTAAAGTAAACAGGTGATAGCAATATGATGGAAATAGGACCGGGGTCCACAGTTCACTAGTGGTGTCTCTCCATAAGATAAATAACACATGCTGGGTAAACAAATTACAGTTGGGCAATTCATAGAATAAAGATAAACGTGATATGTCAAGAAGATCACTATGAGATTTACTCTGGGCATTACAACAAAATACATAGACCGCCATCCAACTGCATCTATGACTAATAATCCACTTGTGGCGAATCAATCCGAGAACTCCACAAGTATTAAGTTGCGAACAACAGATAATTGCATTAAGCAAAGTGTGTAATGTAAACAAAGCATATGCCCTTGAGCATATGAATGTTGTTTTCTCCCTAGTAGCAACAACACATCTACAACCTTAGAGGTTTCTGTCACTCCCCCAGATTAAATAGAGGCATGAACCCACTATCGAGCATAAATACCCCCTCTTGGAGTCACTAGCAACTACTCGGCCAAGATAGCTACTAACAACGGAGAGCATGCAAGATCATAAACAACATAGAGATAACAAAAGATATAATTCAGTACAACAACTTAATCATAAACACCAATATTCATCGGATCCCAACAAACCAAACATGTAGAATTACATAACGGTGATCTCAATCATGTAGGGCAGCTCATGAGATCTAAACATGAAGCACATGGTGGAGGAGACAACCATCTAGCTACTGCTATGGACCCATATTCCAAGGTAGACTACTCACTCATCGCTCCAGAGGCAAGCATGGCGATGAAGAAGACCTCCGGTGGCGATTCCCCTCTCTGGCAGGGTGCCAGGAAGAGCTTCTGGACCCTCCCGATCTTCGGGTCGACGGCGGCGGCGAATCGCGATATGTTCTGGAAAATTGATCGGGTACTTAGGTTTTTCCCGTCGGGGGGTCTTTATAGGCGAAGGGGCGATGTCAGAGGAGGGACCAGGTGGCCTCACGCTAGGCTCGCGCGGCCAGGGGCCTGGCCACGCCAGCTAGGCGTGTGGGCCCCTGGTGGCCCACCTCCTACTCCTCTTCGGATCTCTGGAAGCTTCCGGGTAAAATAAGACTTCAGGAACTTGTTTCGTCTAATTCCGAGAATATTTCCTGTGTATCACTCTGAAACACAAAAAACAGCAGAAAACAGGGAACTGGCACTGTGGCAACTCATTAATAGGTTAGTTCCGGAAAATGCATAAAAGTGCCACGAAGTGTAACGAAACAATAGACAAATGGTGTAAAAACAAGCATGGAGCATCAAAAATTATAGATACGTTGGTGACGTATCAAGCATCCCCAAGCTTAACTCCTGCTCGTCCTCGAGTAGGTAAGTGATAACAAAAGAATAATTTTTGAGGTGACATGCACCTACACAATCTTGATCATATATGTAAGCATTTGTGAGCTGGGATCATAAGAACTTAAAACATGGGCACGAAGATATAATCTTGACAATAAGAACTTAGCAACCATGTTGTAAACATACAAATGAACACAAACAAAAGATCATGAAAATGAAACAATGAAAGTCAAACGTGTATTCAAATCATAAGGAAAAACATACAAATGGTTTTCAGCTTGTCCTTCAAAGAGAGCAAAACATAGATGCATAGGACACCTTCAAGTTTAAGAGGGCGACTAGATACAAATAATTTAAGAACAAGTGAAACCAACAATATGAATCAATCAATGAACTTTGGGACAATGCATATTACACTAAGAATGACAACTATGCTCTCTTAATGGTGCATAAAGAAAGAAGGTGGTGACTCAACATAAAAGTAGAAGAAAGGGCCCTTCACAGAGGGAAGCAGTGATTGCAAGTTTTATAACCTTCAAAAATTATGGTACTTACCGGCTTTGAGCTGTCATTGCCCCCATCATAAGCATCTTGAATGGTTAAAGTTAATGCGAGAACAATTATGATGCATATGCTTGACAAATCATAAGTTGAAAACCTCGTGTCCCGTGAATACGAGTACCCAAGCCTCATGCTACTTTACTTAGAGTCGCAAGCAAGGCTCTTGTCATTGTAAGTATATGCATATCATTGAGAACCGCCAATGGGGTACCTCCGTGCCCGATGACATGGAACAAGCCCACACCAAAATGACAGGACAAGCAGACAATGAAAACCTCGACATCTCTTTCATTTGCCTTTTGTTTAGCTTTTTATTATGAGATGCGTCGTCGAATGTTCACCATGGGTATGCTGCAAATTTCCACCATGAATTATGCATGGCTTAGATAGGCGGCCCGGCGTTTCCCTATCACACATACAAACTCTATGATCCCCACAAGATTCACAATTCATTTCACACCGTGGGCATCCATAAACAAAAGATCACGATATCAACTCAAATAAGAAGTGCAATGTTGAAAGCTTGCCCCATGACAGCATGGCTGGGCTAGAATCCAACTTACAACTTGCAAGCATAACAACTCAACATAAGAGACCACAATGTCAATTTTTTAAGAATAGGAAAAAGTAAAGTGTGCCTTCCGGTTCGTGAGAGCTTTACTGACCGAATTTCGCATAACACTGGTAAGAGTTTAATTTTAAGAGAAAATAAAAGCAAGTCAAATTTACTTGGAATAGCAAATTGCTAGTAGGTATGTATGGTGGACACTTTGGAAAACTTTGGCTTTTAGGAGTTAGATGCACGAGTAGAGCTCATACTCAGTACAAGGCGAGGGCTAGCAAAAGACTGGGAGCGACCAACTAAGAGAGCAATAATGGCCATAATCATGCAAAGCGACAAAGCGACATTAAAAGAAGCATAAGATGGCATCAAAAGTCAAAAACTAAATGATCATGAAGGCTATTGGCGACTTTGTAAGAGTCTAACATGTGTGAACATGCGCCAAGTCAACCTAAATAAAGCATCAAGGAGAAAACCAAAATAATGCTTCCATACAATAAAAACAACGCATGATTTTTCAAAGGCTCATTAAGCAATCTCAGTTATTTGAGACAAGTCATGCTACAGCAAAACCACTAAGCATACTATCAAAAAGACATCAAGCATGATATGAAAAAGCCTAAGCCGCAGTCTACACAAGCTCCTTCTTGTACCACTATTTTGCACAAAGCTTTTTCTCTTTTCCAACACCATTTGAAATTTTTAAAAACACCTATTTTGATGAAAACCAATAAATATCAGAGGCAAAAATACACCTTGATGAAAAGATATGACAAGGTCTGAACGCAAATCAAGGCGAAAACGAAAACCAAAAGCAGTAGCAGAAAAAGAAGAACACTCGATTTTTAATAAGAGTGAAAACTAGAGTGTTCTTGGCAAATGAAAAGCAAGGCAACTTATCCAAAAGAAATTTGTTGGGGTCCAACCATTTATTGTAGCAAACAAACAAACTAACTAAGAAAACTAAAACAACTGACGCTCCAAGAAAAACACATAGTGCATGAAGCAATAAAAATATAGTGTTTTGAAAGGTGACCTGATTTTTGCCGATGAAGAAGGGGTGCCTCGGGGGCATCCCCAAGCTTTGACGCTTGTACTTCTTGGATATTTCTTGGGGTGATGCATGGGCATCCCCAAGCTTGAGCTTTTGTCCATTCTTCAACTCATCTCATCATTCTCCAATCCCTACACTTGAAAACTTCCTTCATACAAAACTAAACACAATTCTATTAGCAACATTAGTGCAAGCATAACATATAATCAACCCTCTTTTTGCTACAGGTTTCAACTCAAAACCACCAAATATATAGCAAATATTACTGTAGCAACTTCTCTAAAAGTTCCATGATCAAAAGAACTCAAAAGAAAGCGATAAAGTGGCAAACACAAATATTGGCAGAAATCTGTCAAAACTGAACAGATGACAAAGGTCGAATTTTTGAGGGGTTTTCTATTGCTCAAATCAAAAAGTGTTCAACTAACAAAAGTTTGGATATAACCTGGGGCATATGCACAAGAAATCGCAGGTCCAAAAGATATACAGAGAATTTTCACGAATTTTTACGGTGCAGCACCGAAAACAGTTTCAGGACAGCAACATCCCCAAATCTTTACCTCACTCAAATTAGAGGCTTCTCTTGGCACAAAAACGAAATAAACAAGATAAGGAGTGGTCATTACAGTAGTAATGACTTCCAAGACTCAAATAAAAGAAAAAGTACTGAAAGTAAAAACATTGGGTTATCTCCCAAGAGTGCTTTTCTTTAACGTCTTTGAGCTAGGCGCAGAAAATTGCGAATCAAGTAATATCAAGTGATGAAGCATCAAGCTCATAATTTGCTCTAAGAATAGAGTCAAAAAGTAATTTCTTTCTTTTCCTAGGGAAGTGTTCCATACCTTTCTTGAGTGGGAATTGATATTTGATAGTGCCTTCCCTCATATCAATGATGGCACCTACAGTTCGAAGAAAGGGTCTTCCCAAAATAATAGGACATGAAGCATGGCATTCAACGTCCATAACAAGAAAATCAACGGGAACAAGGTTATTGTTAACCACAATAAGAACATCATTAATTCTTCCCAAAGGTTTCTTCTTAGCAACATCAGCAATAGGAACATCAAAATAACACTTTTCAAGCGGTGGTAAATCAAGCATGTCATAAACCTTTCTAGGCATGATAGAAATACTAGCACCTAGATCAAATAAAGCATGACAATCATAACCATTAACATGCATATCAATGATGGGTTCCCAACCATCTTCTAACTTCTTGGGAACGGAAGCTTTTTGCTTCAACTTTTCATCCCTAATTTTTATAAGAGCATTGGTAATATGCTTAGTAAAAGCAATATTTAGAGAACTAGCATTGGGAGTCAAAGCAAGCTTTTGCAAGAACAAAATTACTTCAGATATATTGCAGCCATCAATATCAAAATCATTAAAAGAAATAGAGCTATCATCTCCCACACTCCAAAAAATTTCAGCACTCTTTTGAGAAAAAGTTTTGGCAGTTTTAGGCTTTTTAACACAAGGAGTGGGAGTTTTCTCTACACCAATCAAAGTAAGAGGATTGCTAACAATAGGAGCAACATCATTAGAGGTAGTAATGGTATAAACCTTCATTTTTCTAGCCATCTCATCTTCTCTTTCCCACCTGGCATGTAATTCTGCTAACAATCTAATATTTTCATCAATTCCAACTTGGATAGCATTAGCGGTAGCAAAAACATTGTTCTCTTTCACATCATTAGGCAACACTTTTAATTTCAGAAGTTCAACATCATGAGCAAGGCTATCAACTTTAGAAGCAAGAATATCAATTTTGCCTAACTTTTCCTCAACAGACTTGTTAAAAGCAGTTTGCTTATCGATAAGTCCTTGAGCATTACCTCAAGCTCGGAGGGCGCGGCCCTAGTGTTGTTGTAGGAATTACCATAAGAGTTACCATAACCATTACCATTGGTAGAAGGATACGGCCTATAATTGTTACTAGCAAAATTGTTCCTATAAGCATTGTTGTTAAAATTATTGTTTCTAATGAAATTCACATCAACATGCTCTTCTTGAGCAACCAGAGAGGCCAAAGGAACATTATTAGGATCAACATGAGTCCTATCATTAGCAAGCATAGCCATAATGGTATCAATCTTATCATTCAAGGAAGAGGTTTCCTCAACAGAATTTACCTTCTTACCTTGTGGAGCTCTCTCGGTGTGCCATTCAGAATAATTTACCATCATGTTGTCGAGTAGCTTTGATGCGGCGCCCAAGGTAAGGGACATAAAAGTGCCTCCAGCAGCTGAATCAAGTAGGTTCCTTGAAGAAAAATTCAGTCCTGCATAAAAAGTTTGGATAATCATCCAAGTAGTCAGTCCATGAGTGGGGCAATTCTTTATCATAGATTTCATTCTTTCCCAAGCTTGAGCAACATGTTCATTATCAAACTGAGTAAACTTCATAATATTGCTACGCAAAGATATAATCTTAGCAGGAGGATAGTATCTACCAATAAAAGCATCCTTACACTTAGCCCATGAATCAATACTATTCTTAGTCAAAGACAGCAACCAATCTTTAGCTTTTCCTCTCAAAGAAAAAGGAAACAACTTGAGCTTAATAATATCACTATCAACATCCTTATATTTCTGCATCTCACATAGCTCAACAAAATTGTTGAGATGAGCTGCAGCATCTTCAGTACTAGCACCAGAAAATTGCTCTTTCATAACAAGGTTCAACAAAGCAGGCTTAATCTCATAAAAGTTTGCAGCAGTAGCAGGTGGTTTAATAGGAGTGCAGATAAAATCACTATTGTTTGTGCTAGTAAAGTCACACAACTTGGTGTTTTCAGGATTGGCCATTTCAGCAAAACGAAAGTAAACAAGTAAAAACAACTACCAAGGATTCTATTTTTTTTGGGTTTTTGATATAAAGCAATGCAGGTAAAATAAATAAAGTAAAGCAAAACAATAACAAAGTAAAGGATGTGCGTGCGAAAACTCCCCTCGCAGAAGTCTTCTTCTTCCTCCCCGGCAACGGCGCCAGAAAATAAGCTGCTACGTGTGGCTAACGTGGGAGCAGACTGTCCTTGTGCGTGGTGGATAACCAGCCCGTTGGGAACCCCAAGAGGAAGGTATGATGAGTATAGCAGCTAGTTTTCCCTCAGTTAAGAAACCAAGGTATGTCGATCTTGGAGAGGAGAGACAAACGACTGAAGGTGATGCGGAACCTACACACACACAACCAAGTACTTTGTTCCCAACTTCCGATGAGGTTGTCAATCTCACCGGTTTGCTTGAAACAAAGATTATGAGCGTATCGAGTGGAAAACAATATAGTATGCAAGTAAAGTAAACAGTGCGAGTAAAGTAAACAGGTGATAGCAATATGATGGAAATAGGACCGAGGTCCACAGTTCACTAGTGGTGTCTCTCCATAAGATAAATAACACATGCTGGGTAAACAAATTACAGTTGGGCAATTGATAGAACAAAGATAAACGTGATATGTCAAGAAGATCACTATGAGATTTACTCTGGGCATTACAACAAAATACATAGACTGCCATCCAACTGCATCTATGACTAATAATCCACTTGTGGCGAATCAATCCAAGAACTCCACAAGTATTAAGTTGCGAACAACAGATAATTGCATTAAGCAAAGTGTGTAATGTAAACAAAGCATATGCCCTTGAGCATATGAATGTTGTTTTCTCCCTAGTAGCAACAGCACATCTACAACCGTAGAGGTTTCTGTCACTCCCCCAGATTAAATAGAGGCATGAACCCACTATCGAGCATAAATACCCCCTCTTGGAGTCACTAGCAACTACTCGGCCAAGATACCTACTAACAACGGAGAGCATGCAAGATCATAAACAACATAGAGATAACAAAAGATATAATTCAGTACAGCAACTTAATCATAAACACCAATATTCATCGGATCCCAATAAACCAAACATGTAGAATTACATAACGGTGATCTCAATCATGTAGGGCAGCTCATGAGATCTAAACATGAAGCACATGGTGGAGGAGACAACCATCTAGCTACTGCTATGGACCCATAGTCCAAGGTAGACTACTCACTCATCGCTCCAGAGGCAAGCATGGCGATGAAGAAGACCTCCGGTGGCGATTCCCCTCTCCGGCAGGGTGCCGGGAAGAGCTTCTGGACCCTCCCGATCTTCGGGTCGACGGCGGCGGCGGATCGCGATGTGTTCTGGAAAATTGATCGGGTACTTAGGTTTTTTCCGTCGGGGGGTCTTTATAGGCGAAGGGGCAATGTCAGAGGAGGGACCAGGTGGCCTCACGCCAGGTTCGCGCGGCCAGGGGCCTGGCCGCGCCAGCTAGGTGTGTGGGCCCCTGGTGGCCCACCTCCTACTCCTCTTCGGATCTCTGGAAGCTTCCGGGTAAAATAAGACTTCAGGAACTTGTTTCGTCCAATTCTGAGAATATTTCCTGTGTATCACTCTGAAACACAAAAACAGCAGAAAACAGGGAACTGACACTGTGGCAACTCGTTAATAGGTTAGTTCCGGAAAATGCATAAAAGTGCCACGAAGTGTAACGAAACAATAGACAAATGGTGTTAAAACAAGCATGGAGCATCAAAAATTATAGATACGTTGGAGATGTATCAGTGACAGAAACCTCTAAGGTTGTAGATGTGCTGTTGCTACTAGGGAGAAAACAACATTCATATGCTCAAGGGCATATGCTTTGTTTACATTACACACTTTGCTTAATGCAATTATCTGTTGTTCGCAACTTAATACTTGTGGAGTTCTCGGATTGATTCGCCACAAGTGGATTATTAGTCATAGATGCAGTTGGATGGCGGTCTATGTATTTTGTTGTAATGCCCAGAGTAAATCTCATAGTGATCTTCTTGACATATCACGTTTATCTTTATTCTATCAATTGCCCAACTGTAATTTGTTTACCCAGCATGTGTTATTTATCTTATAGAGAGACACCACTAGTGAACTGTGGACCCCGGTCCTATTTCCATCATATTGCTATCACCTGTTTACTTTACTCGCACTGTTTACTTTACTCGCATACTCTACTGTTTTCCACTCAATACGCTCATAACCTTTGTTTCAAGCAAACCGGTGAGATTGACAACCTCATCGCAAGTTGGGAGCAAAGTACTTGGTTGTGTTGTGTGCAGGTTCCGCGTTGCAGCTAGCAAGCAAAGCTTGGACGAGGCGCCATATATAAATTGTCCGAAGCTGTCACAAACTAGCAAGCATCACCTTCAGTCGTAATTGTCTGCTCTTCTCCTGAACGATTAAACCTTGGTTTCTTAACTGAGGGAAAACAAGCTGCTATACTCATCACACCTTCCTCTTGGGGTTCCCAACTGGCCGGTTAATTACTTCATCAAATCGGTAGCATCATGCTCCAGCGAGAATTTTTAAGAAGCTGGAAGCCAGAGGATCTCCGAACACGCCCATAGTGTTACCATGCCACATACATTTGATAAGGTTGTCTTTTGTTTGTTAGGATCGCCTTTCTATGCAGGAACCACACAAAGATTTTAATCTCTAGTGGTATCTTTATCTTTGAGATATATTTTCTTAGTTACTTGGTGTACCCATTCATGTAATCGATATGCATCAACTTTAGCAAAAAGGAGCCAGAGGTGGTTTAGCCCCATACGAACTCATCTTGGTCCGATGTGAGCTGGACCGACATTAGGAGATTCACTAGTTGAAGCCATTGGATGCATTTGTTTCCAGTAAAATTTCTATAGAAAGCAATGTTTGAAGGCGTTTGACTTAGCCACTGTAACTTGTTTCCGTTGGACTATGTTGAAAAGAGATGGCTCCTAGGTCGCCGCTCGCACACCAAGCTTGCCCATGGCCGAAGTTAGTCGGTCAGAAATTTGATAGCCTTCCTCGATTCCTGCACCGCCTGGCTTCGCTGTGGCCGATCTACGACATCACTGTCCATCACCAACTTTGTTTTTGCAACAGAACAAACTCGTCGTGGCTCCGTTTTGCACCAAATCAAAAAATTGACGCGACGGTGGTGCAGAGCATCGTGTCGATTGCGTCACCGTCGAGCGAGTCTAAGTGTGCCGGGAGGGTGGCGGAGGCTGCGGGGTGTCGGCGCAGGCTTCCGGTGGTCATCTGAGGCGTTGGTGGAGGCGTAGTGGTGTGGATGAGGCGAACACCGGCATGGAGTGGAGAGTCAAACTTTTATTCGGGCGGCCAAGACCGAGTATATTTAGAGGACTGAGCGGCCGACAAGTATAATTTTGCTACGTAATCCGTATAAGGGTTTGGCTAGGTCCGGTTTAGAGGAGTTCTTTTTACTCCTCTAACCGGTTTGGATCGCCTAGAGATGCTCTAAGCTATCACAACTGAGTATCTGAGATGGACAACACATATAAGAATCTTACCCGAAAAACCCCCGCATAAATGGATCTTTTCGGTTCCTGGTGAGGATGAACTGGACTAGCCGTAACTTTCACGTTGGGGTTTATGCTTTCCTTAGGGTTGGTGAGGATGTTTATGCTTTCCTTTCTTAAAATACCTGTTGGGGTAAGAAAGCGTTTGGATTTCTTTAGGTCAAGATTTTTTTGGTAGTCTCACGAGACCAAGAAGAAGTATAGGTTAACTAAATAGAGTATTATTTGTAGACCTAAAGATCAGGGCGGGTTAGGTGTTGAAGTGCTTTAACTTAAAAATAAATGTTTACTTAGCAATGGATATTTAAATTATTAACCGAGGAAGGTTTATTGCAGGAGCTATTGCATAATAAGTATATTAAGAATAAAACATTATCACAAGTGCAAGAAAAGCCTACAGATTCGCCCTTCTGGAAAGGACTAATGCGAACTAAGAACGAGTTTTTTAGATAGGGACCTTTAAGTTGGGAGACGAGGCTTCGTTTTGGTTTTGGGAAGATATTTGGTTAGGTGACACTTCTCTTGCCGATCAATACCTGTCTTTATATAACATCATGCA
The DNA here is from genome assembly GCA_007115705.1 of Dactylis glomerata. NCBI lineage: Eukaryota > Viridiplantae > Streptophyta > Magnoliopsida > Poales > Poaceae > Dactylis > Dactylis glomerata. The sequence continues at coordinate 1,689,420 of QXEO01000087.1, forward strand.
AAGAAAAAATATTCTAGTTGCAAATTTGTTCTCTCAATTTTGGCGGGCTTTGAACTGGCAACAAATGGAACGATTGGCTCCATTTGTGTCAAAGGCTAATGGCGTTCAACCTCTCTAATGAGCCAGATAAAATTTTTGGAACCTCACTACATCCGGTGTTTTACTGTCAAGTCTATGTCCCTCGATTTAATGAACGAGGATGCACAATTCTTACACAAATATCTATAGAAATTGAAACTTCCTCTCAAGATAAAGATTTTTATGTGGTTCCTTCGAGGGAAAGTGTTGTTAACAAAAGATAATCTACTCAAACAAAAAATGGAAGGGATGTAGCAAATGTTGTTTTTGTGATTCACTTGAAATGGTCCAACATCTGTTTATCTCTTGTCCTTTTGTTCGTATTATTTCGCGTATGATTCACTTTACTTATAATATACCAACCCCGTCTAATATTACTAATATGTTTGGTAATTGGTTAAATGGGGTACCTAAGGAAATCAAGGCTAGAATACGCATTGGTGGTTCAGCTTTATGTTGGTCAATATGGACTTTTCGTAATAATATTATTTTTAACAAACAGAAGGATACAAAATTTTTGCAGGTTCTTCGTATGGCGGCACATTGGATCCAGCTATGGTCCTACCTTCTCCCGGCGGATCAGCGGGAGTTTATAGCTGTTGGCTGCAACCGAATGTTGATGGTTGCTCAGGACTTCTATTTCCATGCTATTGGGTGGCGGTATATTAATCGAATTGAAGATGAATAGATTTTTGTTGCTTTTTATTTTCAGATGGTTGATACATGTCTCAACGCTATCTGAATGCTTGATTGTAATAATGACTAGATCACTTTGAACTAAATAATAAAGTATGATGCTTGATTGTAATAATGACTCGATCACTTTAAACTGAGTAATAAAGTAAGCTGTGTGCATCACTCGATGCAAAGACTGGGGCTATAAGCTCCCATTTCGAAAAAAGCCGTAGCTTTCACGTATTCACCTGCAGCATAATAGTGCGTACGCTGGTCATCCAGAGTCGTCGCACATTCTATGTTTTCCCTAAAAGGTCGGTTCACATCATGCGTCGCCGTCGGCGTGACTACATCATGTTCTCCTTCCTACCTGGCTATCACCACCTCAGCGGCCAATGTCGGCTAATTATGTTCTGCATAAAAATGTCGGTTGCTTTAGAGGCTGAGAGGAGATAATAGCGTGGGAAGGTTAGCATGCTCTAGTTTTGAATATGAGTTTTGGAGCTTAACTCCTTTTTCTCCGAACCAGTAGCGTCAGCCGCCTCCCGTTTCCTCTTCCGTCGCGATAGAGCTGGCCGGCATTGGGAGGCTGCGCAAGCTACGGAGCCATGTCGTCGCTAATTCATACGGCAACCGCCACCGCCGGCGCCGAGTGCGACGTTGCGCCTGGCCACGGCCGAAATCCGGTAGTAACCGCGGCGGTTTTTTAGCAAGTTTAGGTGCGCATTCCCAAGCCAAAGCTTGGCTTTTCAGCCACGCCATCGTAAACCCTCCTCCTCGTCGGCGTCACCACGTCCACGTGTCTCCGATGGAGCACGTCGCTGCGGCTATAAAATGCGGCCCCGATCCCAGCGGCACCATCACACTTCGCTCTCTGCTTGCTCCCTCGATCTCTCTAGCTAGCTAGCACACGCACTTGTTCTTGACGGTGGTGATGGCTCGCTGGTGGGTATGTGGACTCCTCTCGCTCCTGGCGGTGGCCGCGGCCGCGGCCACGGAGGGGAATGCGAAGCCGCTGATTCGGCTGCCGACGCAGAACGAGTATGACGAAGCTGCTCCCGCCCCTGCCCCGTCGGCGGAGGAGGAAGCTGGGGTCACTAGGTGGGCCGTGCTCGTTGCGGGCTCCAACGGCTACGACAACTACCGTCACCAGGTGAGACTCCGTCGGCGGCTTTGGATTGCTTGAATCTCGTTACTTCCGAACTGTGTGAAATTCCAAGCTAGCTAGTAGTTGCTCCAATGTTCCAGGTCAGCTCTGTCTAAGTTCATAGTGTGAGACAGTTAACTGGTAAAGAAATTTAGTTCGGGTGAGGGCCATTTGGGGATAGCTTGTTTTCTAGATTATGGTCTCATAAAGACTTATGAAAATTTATGGCATGTCAAAATTCGATCACTAAACAGTTCTATGGGTGCTTGCTCAACGTTGTGGCGTTCTTGATGCTCCGCAGGCCGATGTGTGCCACGCCTACCAGATTCTGAAGAGGGGAGGATTAAAGGAGGAGAACATCGTGGTGTTTATGTACGACGACATCGCCCAAAACCCTCAGAACCCAAGACCTGGAGTCATCATCAACCATCCTAAAGGCAAAGATGTTTATGCGGGTGTTCCCAAGGTATTATCTGGTTGTGTACCATTTTATTCTAGTTTCAAACGAGAGTTTGCACTTAATTCTATTCCACACCTTAACATAGACTCCACTACTTTTTTACTTGGAGAATTGGTTGCGTTGTTTTCTTTGATGTAAGAATGCTCCTGATTTGTTTTCTTTGTGCATTGCAGGACTACACTGGTGACCAGGTCACTACTAAAAACTTCTTCGCAGTTCTCCTAGGAAACAAAACTGCTGTTACTGGAGGGAGTAGGAAGGTGATAGACAGCAAACCAAAGGATCACATCTTCATCTATTACGCGGATCATGGGGGGCCTGGTTTTCTTGGTGCATACTCCCACATAATGTTAACATTTTAACTGTTTTACTTGTGTAGCTTTGCTAACCTTAGCAAGTTTGTAGGTATGCCCAACACGCCATGGCTTTATGCTGACGACTTCATGAAGGTGTTACGAGAAAAGCATGCTTCCAAGAGCTATTCAAAAATGGTAAAATGTTTTTTTTCTTTACCTATTCCCTAGGAAAATAGTATATTTTTACATCTGATCAACAATACTCTTAGTTCAAGCCTTATCTGTATTTAAAATTCCAATCTTGGCAGGTTATATATGTTGAAGCCTGTGAGAGTGGCAGTATGTTTGAGGGTATAATGCCTCAGGATCTTAATATTTATGTTACAACAGCAGCAAACGCAGTCGAAAGTAGTTACGGAACATACTGTCCTGGGATGGAACCATCACCTCCTCCCGAATACAACACCTGTTTAGGTGACGTCTACAGTGTGTCTTGGATGGAGAACAGGTAAGCATCCTCTCAAATATATTATGCTCTGAAGTCTCTGCACCTAGAACTAGAAGGCACAACATTACGCTTTTCTATTCTGTAGATTATGAGTCACACTGCATTGTCAATCACTGTTTTTCTATTCTGTAGCCATGACGCTTGCTGTTTTGAGTTTTGACCCATTTGGTCCTACTTTGCAGTGAAACTCACAATCTAAAGAAGGAAACAATCAAGGATCAGTACGAGGTGGTAAGTCTTGAGTACACTTTCTTCATTCCGGTTTTTTGGATAAAGTTCTTCATTCTGGTTAGTAGCATCTGTTCACTGCTTTTTCTTGGGCAGGTTAAAAAAAGAACTTCACTCCCAAGTAAGACCATTGTTGGTTCTCATGTCATGGAGTACGGTGACAAGACATTCAAGGACGAGAAGCTTTTCCTTTATCAAGGTTTTGATCCTGCAAATGCCAACAACACGAACATGGTGCCTTTGCCCGCCCTGGAGGGTGTAATCAATCAAAGGGATGCGGATATTCTTTCCATGTGGATGAGGGTAAAATTCCAGTTGTTTCTTCAGTCTCAGTACACCCAGTTATTTCCTGAATTAATATTCTCTGTTATTGGGTAGCATAACCCATCGTTGGACCTTCGCTTCTTTGTTTGCTGCATGTAAAACCATGCCTTTGTTGCTCGAAACAATGCATCTTTCTGTGTTATGTTTTTTCATCCATATTTGTTTTCTCTGCCATGCGTTCTATTTTGCCAATTTTGTCTTCTAATGTATATGTATCCTCTTGTTTTCAGTTTGAGCATTTAGATGCTGGATCGGAAGAGAAGCTGAGGGTTCTGAAGGAGATCAAAGAGACCGTGGCACACATGAAGCATCTCGACACCAGTGTCGATTTCATCGGGAAGCTTGTCTTTGGATTTGAGAAGGGGCCCTCAATGCTTCAGGCTACTAGAAGCTCTGGCCAACCAGTAGTCGATGACTGGGGTTGTTTGAAGAGGATGGTAAGTGTAGGAGTAGTTTTCTTATTACAATCCCATAGAGTTTCTGTTGTTACTTGCACATCCACATTCTTTCTGTTTTATCTTGGAACTTACTCTGTACTGATGCCCATTTGTCAGGTGCGCGTTTTCGAAACCCACTGCGGATCACTTACTCAGTACGGCATGAAACACATGAGGGTCTTCGCGAACATCTGTAACAATGGCGTCTCCGTGGCCGAGATGAAGGAAGCAAGCATCGGCGCTTGCGGCGGTTACAGCTCGGCAAAGTGGAGCCCACTGCGCCTTGGGTACAGCGCCTGATCCGCTTCCTTCAGTACACGGGAGCAACAGAAAATGCTCCAGAGGTTCCTAGACCTCTTATGTGTGTGTACATACATACCATATATACCATTGATACGAAAAAACCAGCCAACAGTGATTCTCTTCTGTGTGTTGGGCTGATCAGTACTTCAGTAGTTTATGGTGATGCCTGTGTAAATCAAGTTTGACTGCAATCAATTGAAAGGCAATGATTCAGGTTTATGAATATTGTTGCATGAGTGACCTCTGATTTGGTACGAATCAACAGTTGAGCCATTATTAGTGCACAAAAATGGATGACTCATTGTAAGGTAGAGTGATCCTCCAGCCCTACCAACAAAGTTCACTTGCATAATATTAGTCGTACGATAGTGATCCTCCTACAGTCTGCACTACCAAGATAAAGTTCACTTACATATTCATTTTGAAAAACGGAGGCTTTTTTTGCATGATCTCGTTAAATAAGGGTAAGAGTTCACAAATATAAGTCTTCCAAAAAAGAATAAGGCATAAGGCAAGAATGCCAAACCGAGGATCTACTCTCCTGGCAACATGACGCTCAAATGTTTCGCCCTACGATAGCCCAATTTCTCGTGCCTTTCTTGATGTTAGCAATGATGCCAAAAGGTCTTGTGAGTTTGCCGTGTAAACCCGCACGTTTGTTTTGTTCAAATTGCCCAAGAGATAATCATTGTTAGGGTGGACATCGCTTTTCTTTGAATATTTGGGCGTGGTGGGAGCGGTCAAGTTACCCCCTTCACTCTTTAAGGGCTTTTTCGGTTAAGTGAGGTTTGAAGCGGATTGAAGAGTATTCAGGTGGATTTAATCCCATATAGTTCAAAATCCCTGCCAATACACTTCAATACTTTCCAATTCCTTTGGTGTGTGGGGATTAACCGAACAAGCCCTAACCGAAGTGTTTCCCATAGGACACAGCCGGATAGCATGAAGACCAATCCAAGTCCTCATCGAGCCCCACAACATGACCGTGAAGCAACATTTGAACATAAGGTTGGGCCGCCGACTTTGTCTCGTGGTTGAGAAGTTGACAAAGCCCACTGTTGGGACATCCTCCAATTGTAGCATTCTGCGAAGTCCACACCGGTGTTGGATGATGATCTAAGAGAAGAACTTAATCAAGTTAAAAATTATGGGCAATGATTTAATTGCAACAATCATCACTGAGAGATAAACTAAAATATGATGGCAACATTTCTAGCAACGCGAGAAAATAAACTATGAACAATTGTGTATCCTGGCATCGCTTGGCAATACATAGAACTCATTAGTTTAACCAGAAAGTTCACTTGTAGACCATATGATGAGTTTGTTCAAACAGTGGTAGTAGTGATGGTTTGCTAGAGTCTTCACGCAATCTCGATGCAGTTCTTTGATGCGGTGAAGAGAAGTGCAATCCAGTAGAGGGTACTGAACAAGCGGACGCGCAGTTGAGCTACGCAGAAACCTTCCCCATAATGACAAAGATGAGGAGATCACCGCTTCTCTACTCTTAGGTCTCGAGGGCGTCACGGGAGGCGACCAACCCAGCCACCGCTAGGGTTCCTCCTCCCTCCTCCCAAATCCACCTCGCCATTGCTGGGGGATGTCGCCGATCTCCGGGGCTGACGGCAGCGGCGGGGTGCCTCCTCGCGTGCGTGGGTGTGTGTGTCGCGTGGTGTGCGTGTGTCCCCGGCCATGGAGGGCCGGACTGACCATGGGCGCCGGCGGCGGCAGATCTGGAGGTGGGGGACGCGGTGGTTGCTATGCACCTCTGCGGCGGTGTGATGGAGTCTGGTGGTCTCGGCCATGCCCTGCTTGTCAGGCACCTTGCACACCCTGTGCCGGCGAATGTCCTTGTCTCGGAAGATCTGTGCCAAGGCGGCTCGACCACTGCTGGAGATGCCACATCGGGCTTGCGCAGATCTAGATCTGGGCACCGATGGGAGGTTGGTTGACCTAGGGTTCCTCTTGTGTGAAGATGAAGACTTTTTGAAGCCGGTCCTTCTTGATCTGGTCGGAGTGGGGAGTTCCGAAAGGCTCCGTCGGTGAATGTAACAGTCATATGTCTGAGTTTGCTGGATCGGGTGGTATTCGGTCGTGCGCACCCATGCTTTTATTCCGACTGTTTGGTTTTGGAGGGAGTGGCGCGAAGCTCTGTTCTTTGTTGCCATCAGGTGACTTTTAGTCCATGGTGAAGTCAGAGACGGAGAATATCATGAAGACCAGATTGGAGGACTAGCAATGGAGGTTCGAGTCTCTGCACTGTTGAGGGACTTGCTTGGTGTCCTGGGTTTTGCAGCAGCTGTATGAAAGTGGGGGCGGCAGCACAGGTGAAGTTCAGAGTCTTGCCTTTCAGGGTGAAAATCCAAGGTTTGGCCTTCATTGGTTGTGCATGGCAATGTCCTTGTTGAAGGCATTATTTTGAGAGCGGAGACTATCTTCTGGGTGAAAACCCAAGATCTTTGATCGGGCAACAACGATGCTTGTGCACTGTTCCCTTCTTGAAGGCGTCACTTTTGGAGAGCCTGGTGTTCGCTTCTTGAAGGCGTCGCTTTTGGAGAGCCTGGAGCTAGGGCTAGAATACTGTAGCGTGTCTTTTCTTTTCTTAGTTTATTTTTCTTTTTTGGTTGGGTCCATCTGTACTGCCATTAGGATATTGCATAGTTGGAGAGGCTGGGTGTAATTGGTATCTATCGATATTAATAAATTCCCTTTATAAAAAAATGTGCACGCCGAGAAGGAGTCGTCTATGGCTCAAGTGGCTTTTTTTTACATAAGAGAGGACAGAATAAAAAAAGATGCGCTAAAATCTATTTTTTGCGCACGACGTGTTGGGCCACTCCTAGTAACAATCAACAAGCTAGCATATTAACACTAGTAACAACAATTAAATGGCTCCGTAATTTCCCAAGTATGTCCCGAATTAACCAGCAAAGCAATATGTTTAATCACAATAAAAATCAATATATGCGACATAATTATAGGTTTAGCAAAATAAAAGGTATTTTATTAATTTTGTTCAGCCACACTGCTCGGTCGTTCATCACAAGTCACACTGGTAATAATGTGAAAATTCACAGGCGTGCTATGTGTTTCTAGTATTTTTAAAACACTGCATGAGCTCCCACATTATAAGCCACTCGTTCATTCATTGAATTAGCAATATGAGACTAAACTTACAAGCACTGTTACTGATTTTTTTAGAATTTGAAATTGGGCTCATGCACACAGACCAGAACATATATATATATATATATATATATATATATATATATATATATATATATATATATATATAAATACAGGTCAAATTATAATGTCCCCCCACCACTTCCAAATCTATCTGGAAAAAGATTACTATGTAGAAGTACACTATTATATACCAATCATTTGGAGTAAGCTCTCTGTATATTTTTTCGATAAGGAGTATATATTAATATCAAGAAGATACCAATCACTCCCAGCCTCTGCAACAACGCAGTATCCTAGTGGTAATACGGATGCACACAGCCAAACAAGAAAGAAGAATTACAAAAAAGAAAAGTCCAGGTACAGTGATCTATTCCTTGCAGCAGCACACCTAATTTTAATACCACCATGACAGCACCAGAAATCCAACTCCTCCAAAAGCGACACCTCCAAGAAGGAAATAGTGCACAAGCGTTGTCATCGTCCTGATCATCGATCATAGGTTTTCAGCCAGGAGAAAGTCTACGCTCACAAAACAATGTCTTCAACAAGACGATTGTCAGGCACAACCAATTAAGGCTAGACCTTAGGTTTTCACCCTGCAAGTTTAGACACTGAATTTCTCCTGTGCTGTCATCCCCCACTTGCCAATACCACTTCTCCAAGTCACAAATTATCAAGCCAATACCTCATCGCCACCAGAACTCGAACCACCAATACCAATCCTCATATCTCGGCTTCCATGCCATTCTCCATGACTGAAGAGGGTTAACTCGACAAATGTCCTAGATGAAGGACTTAGGATCGGGGGAAGAGGGCGTCGGATGAACTCGAAGGTAAAGATCAGTCAAACAAGGCAGGGTTTGGTGTGTGTTGAGAATAAGCGTGGTACTCAATTGGCGAAATCTCAATCTGTCCCTGGCCGGCCTCTCCTGGCCCCTATATATAGGTGGCCAGGTCTCGAGGATCCGGTCGGGTTCAATACAAATTATAGTGTATGTATATGATGTCATCTCGTATTTAGACTACATCTATGCTTAGGCTTCCTAACGGGCCCCAAGGGTACCAAGATAATGGGCCTTATTAGCTATACCCTTGTCAGTAGCCCCCAAGATTCTACCAGAATTGTAGATTCGGGTTGAATCTCAAATCTTTATATCTTTGACTTGATCAATCTTTGACTTCTTCTTTTTCCCTATATTCATTTAAACAATTCATATTATTTATTTCTCAAGGGGATTTTGGTTAACAAGCATGGCATCTCTGACGGATCAGGAGACCAGCTAACTACCTGAGCAGACACTTGTTACCTACTTCATACTCGAGCCCCTAGACTTGAATCCGGTACCTGGTGTAACCCAGTCTTTTGCCACATTTAGGACTTACAAAGACAGGATACCAATAGTTCTCAGGGTACCCAGTGCGTCCACCGGGATTTTTCTTCGCATCGTGGATACGGAAATTCACTAGCAGAGTGCATTCATGTATGTATACTAGGCCATGCAGGACGGATCCTGAGGTCTTACCTTCATGATATTTTACAATCATGGCATTCAAACTTTGTCGCGATGATGCAGCTTGAGAATCATAATTTTGTCGTGAGCCTTGTTTGGCTGCTTCAATACCCAAAATCTTCGGTTTGTTATTCCTCGGCTAGTCGCAAATCGCTCCCGATGGGAGTAAATCAACGAATAGCAATGTCGAACTTTTGATGTTTTGAAAATGAAGTCGATAATTTATTCCAATGTATGTGTAATAACTCGCCTCTTGGAATTTTGAAATTGATATTTTCATCTGCATCGGGTGCGCGACCAACGCTCCCGATAGGAGTAGCCCCCGAGGCTATAGTTGAATTTTTTTGGGTATAGACTCCAAAATACTTTCTCCTTGTCTTTTTCCTCATCGTCATGACCTGCATTAAAAAATTGTCTTCTCTTCTTTTCTTTTCGTTGGGTGCGCGACCAGCGCTTCCGATGGGAGTAGCCCCCGAGGCTATGGTTGGGTTCCTGGGAAACGATCATAGGCTCAACTTTTTCTTTGACTTGTATCCCGTCGACTTTAGATGGTATGCGTGACATCATTGATATGATCACTGCTTGCAATGATTTGACTAGACGCTGACCGTTACACATGGGCAGCGCGGTAATTTCTGAATTTTTCCGCCCGTTAGTGGTCTTTGCCGCTTCTGCTTTGCACGCCACGTCGAGGCCCATGTTCCTTCCTGCAGGAGCTTTATATATGGAGATACCTTTACTTTTTACTGTTTACCAGCTCATTGCTCCTCTGCCGCTGATACGTCCAAAACGTATCTACTTTCCCGAAACCTTTTGCTTTTTTGTTACCTCTAATTTGTTTGTTTTGAATACAACTAACATGGACTAACGCTGTTTTCAGTAGAATTGCTCTGGTGTCTCGTTTTTGTGTAGAAATCCAACTTTTAGGAAAAATCCCGGAAAATATCGCAAAGCTCCTATTTTAGCAGAAGACTCACGGAGCTAGAAGACGAGATGGTGAGGAGCCACGAGGGGCCCACACCACCTGGTGGCGCGGGCCAGGCTAGGCCGCGTCAGGGGGTGGTGTGGCTGCCTCAGCCATCGCCTCGAGCCCTCCTTCTACCTACATATAGCCTCTAACCTAAAAACATCGGGGGTTCGGCGTTTTTCCTAGATAGAGTTCCGTTGCACCGCCACCACCAGAAACCGCGATTCGGAACTAGAAACTCTGTTCCGGCACCCTATCGAGATGGGGTATTAGAGGAGATCATCGCCATCATCATCATCGATGTCTCTCCATCAACCATCCATGATTCCCCCATCCATGTGTGAGTAATTCCCGGTGTAAGCCGAAGGGGATGGTAGGGATTGGATGAGATCATTTGTGTAATTGCTATAAGATTGTTAGCGCATGGTGCCTAGTATCCATTGTTAGTGATTTTGACATTGTTGCAACTTATTGTGCTTAATGCTTGTCACTTTGGACCCAAGTGCCATGATCTCAGATCTGATAATGTTGTTGTTTGATGAAGATAATTGTTGTTTGTGATCTTACCTGCAAGTTGTATACATATATCATTGTCCGGAACCCGAGGCCCCAAAGTGACAATAATTGGGATAACCGGAGGGGATGGCTATGATATGAGGATCACGTGTGTTCACGGAGTGTTAATGCTTTGCTCCGGTACTCTATTAGAAGGAGTACCTTAATTACCAGTAGTTTCCCTTGAGGCCCCGCTGCAAACGGGCTGGTAGGACAAAAGATGTTTTGCAAGTTTCTCATTGCGAGCATGCACGACTATATATATACAGAACACATGCCTATGGTTATTTAGTACTAGGATGCTTTATCATTATTTATCTGCAATTGCCCATGTCTTGATTATTACATGAATTATCTTATCCATGCAACGCCCGTTCATCCATCCCTATGCCTACAGTATTTAATCTTGATGTTTACTATAGTCACTACTTTGTCTTTATATTTTTACTGCTGCTATTATTCTGCTACTATCACTACTATAAAACTGTTGCTACTGATAAACTGTTATGAGCAAGTCTATTTCCAGGTGCAGCTGAATTGACAACTCATCTGTTAAGGCTTATAAATATTCTTTGGCTCCCCTTATGTCGAATGATGACCCACAAGTATAGGGGGTGTATCGTAGTACTTTCGATAAATAAGAGTGTCGAACCCAGCGAGGAGCAGAAGGTATTGATAAGCGGTTTTGATCAAGGTTTCACTGTAAATACTAGCAAATGGGTTTTTAGGGGTATTTGGTAATGCAAATAAATAAAGTGCGAGTAAATAAAAGACAGTAGTAATAATTGCAGCAAGTGTCCCAATCCTTTCTTTAGCAAAGGACAAGCCGGTTGTGTAACTTATGATGACCAAACGTTCTCGAGGACACACGGGAGATTCTGTCAAGAGCTTTCGCTTCATGCCGCTAAATAATCTTTATTGGTTTGATAAGTGTTATGGGGGTGAACCTGTGCTAGTGCACTACCCTTACTAGGATAAATACACACTTGTGATTATACCCCTTGCAAGCATCCGCAAATACAAGAAAGTAATTAAGATAAATCTAACCACAGCCTTAAAATCTAAGATCCTACGCTCCCTGGTGCAATGGTTTCCCAACGGAGGTTTAGGTTTCTGTCACTCCAGCAACCCCACAATTGGTAGCCAAATACACAATGCATCTCACTAGGCCCATAAATGGTGAAGTATCATGTAGTCGACGTTCACATGACACCACTAGTGAAATAGCACCACAACAAATAAATATCAAACCATTAAATATTACTCAACAATAATTCACTACTAACATCTTGACTTCTCCCATGTCCTCAAGAACTAAACGAACTACTCACAAGACATCATATGGATCATGATCAGAGGTGAAATAATGGTAAATAACAATCTGAACATAAACCTTAATTCAACGGTTCCACTCAATAGCATCAACTACAAGAGTAATCAACACCGGGAAAGTTTCCCATAAGAATTTAACAAGATCCAACTCAAGATGTTACAGCGGGATGGCGTGGTGATGGTGGAGATGAAGGTGCTGATGATGGAGATGATGATGATGATGATCCCGATGAAGTCCGGTGCGATGGTGATGATGATGGCGACGATCTCCCCTCTCCGGGAAGGAATTTCCCCGGCAGATTTCTGCCTACCGGAGAAATTTTCTCTCTCTGGTGTTTTCTGCCCCGCAGAGGCGGCGGTGTATATCTCTGAGCCCGCCTGACTTAGGGTTTTGGGGACGATGAAGTACGCGAAGGGGCGAGACCTGAAGTGGGCCAGGGTGGCCTCACACTAGGCCAGCACGGCCAGGGGTCAGGCTGCGCCCCCTGTGTGTGAGCCTGCCCCCTAGCTCCTCTCGCCTCCTCCTTCTGGCTTCCTGAGTCTTCTGGGAAAATATAATTTTCTGGTATTTTCCTGGAATTTTCCTGATCTTCAAAATATGGTGCCTTGATGGTCCTTTTTCCAGCAGAATCCTGACTCCGGCAGCAAATCCTCCAATGATCATCAAACATGTAAAAACAGAGGAAATAACATAAGTATCATCTCTAAATATGAAATATATCAATGAATAACAGTAAATTATGATACAAAATAGTGATGCAAAATGGACGTATCAACCCCCCCAAGCTTAGACCTCGCGTGTCCCCAAGCGAAAACTAAACTCGGTAAACATGACCACAGGTTTATGGAGTGAAGTGTCGATAATCAAAATACGGATAAGAAGCATCACATTCACCAAGGCACAAGTTATAATAGACATCAACTTCCCTTTATATAATATAGACTTGCAATAAGTAAAGGGAATCACATATAAAGATGCACAAAGTAAACTATCATTGGCGATGGCAAACCTTAGTTCTTTGTCAGAGAACAATGAACAAACTATTCTTTCTTTTGAACTGAGCCTTTTAAAATAGAGCTAATATAGCAAAAACCATATGCTCAACGAAACAAACTTTTTGCATTCATAGAAAGCTTTCAAAGATATATTCCTTCAGACAAAAGCATTGTACTAATCAAAAGAAGATATAAACATAATTAAACGGATCAACATATGAATGAGTGAAACATAACAACTCAAATGCTTGCTTGAGATAGAGGGGAATAGGTTGACTCAACATAAAAGTAAAAGACAGGCCCTTCGCAGAGGGAAGCAGGGATTAAATATGTGCTAGAGCTTTTCATTTGTAAGACAGAGGTAAAAATTGTTTTGAGAGGTGGTTGCTTTTGTCAATGACTAGCAACGGAGTTCTTGATATCTTCCATACTAAACAAGTGAGAGCGGTTCCGAGATGTTTGATTAATTGGCACATTGGTGCTCTTTTATAGCTTGGCACTCCTCCCCACCTTTTCCTTTCTCAAACCTTAGCTAACTGATTCCATCGGGTGCCAACCAACTTTCACATACCATGGAGGAGTGCTCTTTTTTCTTTTCTCTTTTTTCTAGATTATAATGGTCTGACCAGCTCCCTTGCAAAATTAGTGACGAGCAGATGAAGCTGCCTAGTCGAGGGGTACTTAATTTAGTATGGAAGATAACAAACCCATCCACTACGTCCTCATGAGCTAAAAGCAGTGGCACAAAATGAGAAGTGTTTGAAGGTTTTTGAAAGGTAGCACATGAAAATTTACTTGGAATGGCTTGAAATACCATGCATAGGAATTTATAGTGGACTCTTTGGAAATGACTTGGCTTTTGGGAATTGGATGCACGAGAGGTATTCTCTCTCACTACAGGTTTTTGGCTAGCAAGGCTGGGTAGCAAGCATAAGAGTTGTATGAAACAAACAAACATACATATAATAGGAACAATCATGCAAACTCCCTTGAAGGTACAACAATATTGACTTTGAGAATAACATTGCTTATAAGCCAAACATGAAGGGTAAACTGAAGTGATGTGGCTACAAGCACTTCTTTTCTTTTTTTTACTACTCAAACCTCAAGGTAATGTTGCTACTGACCAAGATAGGTTTGCCAAAACCAACTAAATTTACTCATGCTCCCAAAGTGATACCAATACTAATCAAAAAGACTAGTCGTATAAGAGAGATTGCAAACTAAAATAAAGTGTGCAGAAAGTAAACGATAGAACTTCTCATTAATATTTCATTACCGCAACTCACACCAAGGGATACATAGATAACCAACTAAGGAGGATACTTCCAAACTGCAAACTATTCTATAAGATAACTTCTTTATTCATGATATGACTCTACTTGAAAAGTAAATGAGAAAAAGGTAATGATGTGATACCGTGGCACTCCCCTAAGCTTGGAACAAGCCAAGGGGATGCCTATACCGATGATGAATTACTCTTTTGGCGGTGGTGGTGAGTCCTTAATGATCTTCTCAATCAAATCTTTCAAGTCATCGATCTTATGACTGAGGTTATGAATCATCTCTGAATTGTGCTCAATGCACACTTGAACAACTCGCATAATTCATGTATAAATAGTAAGTGATCACCCGGATGGACAGTTCCATCTCCTGAATAGCAGTTATCCATAACACGCTCAATAATTTTCATAGGTATTTTAAAAGGATCTAATTCAGCAGGTGGTGGTGGTTCATCCACATGTGCAGCAGTGGTAGAAGTGTTCCCAAATAGGAAACCAAATGGAGAATTCTCCATAGCAAAAAAAATAAAAAATAAAAGACATAAATAAAAACAATACTCACAGCGACGGTTACCTTTACCAAATCCACTCTTCAATAGCGCTACACTCCCCGGCAATGGCGCCAGAAAATAGCCTTGATGACCCACAAGTATAGGGGGTGTATCGTAGTACTTTTGATAAATAAGAGTGTCGAACCCAACGAGGAGCAGAAGGTGTTAATAAGCAGTTTTGGTCAAGGTTTCACTATAAATACTAGCAAACGGGTTTTCAGGGGTATTTGGTAATGCAAATAAATAAAGTGTGAGTAAATAAAAGACAGTAGTAATAATTGCAGCAAGTGGTCCAATCCTTTCTTTAGCAAAGGACAAGCCGGTTGTGTAACTTATGATGACCAAACATTCTCGAGGACACACGGGACTTTCTGTCAAGAGCTTTCGCTTCATGCCGCTAAATAATCTTTATTGGTTTGATAAGTGTTATGGGGGTGAACCTGTGCTAGCGCACTACCCTTACTAGGACAAATACAAACTTGTGATTATACCCCTTGCAAGCATCCGCAAATACAAGAAAGTAATTAAGATAAATCTAACCATAGCCTTAAACTCTAAGATCCTACGCTCCTGGGTGCAATGGTTTCCCAACGGAGGTTTAGGTTTCTGTCACTCCAGCAACCCCATAATTGGTAGCCAAATACACAATGCATCTCACTAGGCCCATAAATGGTGAAGTATCATGTAGTCGACGTTCACATGACAACACTAGTGAAATAGCACCACAACAAATAAATATCAAACCATTAAATATTACTCTACAATAATTCACTACTAACATCTTGACTTCTCCCATGTCCTCAAGAACTAAATGAAGTACTCACAAGACATCATATGGATCATGATCAGAGGTGAAATAATGGTAAATAACAATCTGAACATAAACCTTAATTCAACGGTTCCACTCAATAGCATCAACTACAAGAGTAATCAACACCGGGAAAGTTTCCCATAAGAATTTAACAAGATCCAACTCAAGATGTTACAGCGGGATGGCGTGGTGATGGTGGAGATGAAGGTGCTGATGATGGAGATGATGATGATGATCCCGATGAAGTTCGGTGCGATGGTGATGACGATGGAGACGATCTCCCCTCTCCGGAAAGGAATTTCCCCGGCAGATTTCTGCCTGCCGGAGAAATTTTCTCTCTCTGGTGTTTTCCACCCCGCAGAGGCGGTGGTGTCTATCTCTGAGCCCCTCCCCCCTGACTTAGGTTTTCGGGGATGATGAAGTACGCGAAGGGGCGAGACCTGAAGTGGGCCAGGGTGGCCTCACACTAGGCCGACGCGGCCAGGGGTCAGGCCGCGCCCCCTGTGTGTGAGCCTGCCCCTGGCTCCTCTCGCCTCCTCCTTCTAGCTTCCTGAGTCTTCTGGGGAAATATAATTTTCTGCTATTTTCTTGGAATTTTCCTGATCTTCAAAATATGGTGCCTTGATGGTCCTTTTTCCTGCAGAACCCTGACTCCGGCAGCAAATCCTCCAATGATCATCAAACATGTAAAAACAGAGGAAATAACATAAGTATCATCTCTAAATATGAAATATATCAATGAATAACAGTAAATTATGATACAAAATAGTGATGCAAAATGGACGTATCATTGAATCAATAAATTTGGGTTTTACTTTCCTCGAAGACTGTTGCGATCCCCTATACTTGTGGGTCATCAATACTATTTTCAGGCGCCATTGTCGGGGAACATAACTTTATTTATAAGTTAACTTGGAATTGATATTGTTCACTGCAATCCATCCATCATGGGTAAACCTTGTGATGGGAAAGTTCCTATATTTCCATCCACTACAAGAAGAGGTACAACTCTGAACACCTCTGTTGCTCTTGATTCACCGTCTGTAATGAGTAAGCTGCTTACACCACCACATGCGCAGGCTACTACTTCTGCTGAATTTGAAAATGCTTCTGATAATTTTGATGATGCTTCTACTGTGCTTGATGAGAGTGGTTCATTAGGTTCCTTCCTAGATGCTACAATTGCTAGGACTAAACAAATGGGAAACACTGTTACACCTGTTAGTTCACCTGAGTCTAGAGAATGTCCTAGTGATGATCTTGAGGAAGCTTACATTGAACTCAAAGATGAATTCATTGAGGAATGTCATGCTACTAGCGATGCTAGTGCTATTAGAGATCTTCTTGCAAGACGTGCTGTTAGATATAAGTTATCTCCTGATGCTAAGTTTGCGACATCTCCCATAGCCATTAGGGATAAGGATTATGATTTCTCTTTGGATTTATCTTATATATCTACTGTTGAGAAAGAACCTTTTTGTGGTACTGAAAATGAAAGTGCTATGGGACATATCAATGAGCTTTCTGCTTTGAGTAACTTATTTTCTGATGATATTAAGAAACGCACTTACTTTGTCGCTAAAATTTTCCCTTTCTCATTGAAAGGTGAAGCTAAAACTTGGTTTAATAATCTGTCTTCTGGATCTATTGATAGTCCTATTGGTTTGGTTAATGCTTTCTTTTAGAAATATTTCCGTGCTAGTGCTCAACATGCTGCTTTGCAAAAAATCTTTGACTTTGAGCAGGTAAAAGGAGAGAAATTGCCTGAATCATGGGCAAGGTTTTGTTCTTTAATTAGAGCACGGCCTGGACAGCCATTAGCTAAAAATGAACTCCTTGATATATTTTATAATGGACTAACTGTTGAATCTAGGACATACCTAGATAGTTGTGCTGGTTCTATTTTCAGGAAAAGAACTCCTGCTGAAGCTGAAGAATTAATGGCTAAGATAAGCCAGAATTATGATGATTGGAATATACCTGAAGCAACCCCAACACCAGCGCCAACACCAAAGAAGAGGGGATTGATTGAATTTAATGATAAAGTGATGAGAGAAGCCAAGAAATCTCTTAAGGAGAAGGGTATTAAATCTGAAGATGTGAAGAATCTACCACCTATAGAAGAATTATGTAAGCCAATCCCTCGCTCCTCTACTATTGAGGTACACTCTCTCCAACGCTTTGATAATAGAGATATTCCTTACTCTAAACCACCTGATCAATGCTTAGATGAGTTTTATAATTATATTGTTAAGCAAGATAACTTTAATAAGAAGGTCCAGAATCATCTGTTGGAAAACTCTAGAGCTATTAATAAGTTGCATGATATTGTGGAGAGAACCTCCAATGATGTTAAGATGCTTGTTAAACATTTCCAAATGGTTCAGACTCAAATTGATCAGCTCACTAAGGTGCAAAAAGATTTGCTAGTTAACTCTTCTAGAGAAAAACATGCTTGTGAAATAAGTACTAGAAGTGGTGCTTCTACTCCGGATCCTTTATATCCTGAAGGACATCCTAAGAGGATCGAATAGGATTCTCAACATGCTGTGGGTAATGATACTCTTTCTAGAAAAAGAAGAAGAAGCATAAAACAGTTGCAGAGTCTTCTGAATCTGGTAAGGATCTGATGACCCACAAGTATAGGGGAACGCAACAGTCTTCGAGGGAAGTAAAACCCAAATTTATTGATTCGACACAAGGGGAGCCAAAGGATATTTATAAGCCTTAACAGATGAGTTGTCAATTCAGCTGCACCTGGAAACAGACTTGCTCGCAGCGGTTTATCAGTAGCAACAGCTTTATAGTGGTGACAGTAGTAAAATAGTAGCAACAATAATAGAGTAAAGACGGTAATAGTAGCAATAGTAAACAGTAGGATTAAATACTATAGGTATAGGGATGGATGAACGGGTGTTGCATGGACAAGATAATTCATGTAATAATCAATGACATGGGCAATTGCAGATAAATAATGATAAAGCATCCTAGTACTAAACAACCATAGGCATGTGTTCCGTATATAGTCATACGTGCTCGCAATGAGAAACTTGCACGACATCTTCTGTCCTACCAGCCTGTTTGCAGCAGGTCCTCAAGGGAATCTACTGGTAATTAAGGTACTCCTTTTAATAAAGTACCGGAGCAAAGCATTAACACTCAATGAACACATGTGATCCTCACATCACAGCCATCCCCTCCGGTTATCCCAATTGCTGTCACTTTGGAGCCTCGGGTTCCGGACAATGATATGTGTATACAACTTGCAGGTAAGATCAAAAACAACAATTATCATCATAAAACAATAAGAAGTTCAGATCTGAGATCATGGCACTCGGGCCCAAAGTGACAAGCATTAAGCACAACAATTTGCAATAATGTCATAAGCACTAACAATAGATACTAGGCACCATACCCTAACAATCTCATAGAAAATTACATGAATGATCTCATCAAATCCCTACCATCCCCTTCGCCTACAGCGGAAATTACTCACACATGAATGGGGGAATCATGGATGGTTGATGGAGAGACGTCGGTGCTGATGATGATGAAGATCTCCTCCGAATCCCCATCCCGGCAGGCTGCCAGAACAGAGTTTCTGGTTCCGAATCGTGGTTTTTGATGGTGGCGGCGCAACGGAACTCTATCTGGGAAAAACGCCGAACCCCCCGTAGTTTCATGTCAGGAGGTATTTGTAGGCGGAAAGAGGGCTCGAGGAGACGGCTGGGGTGGCCTCACCACACCCTGGCGTGGCTAGGCTTGGGCCGCGCCACCAGGTGTTGTGGTGGCCTCCCAGCCCCTCTTCGTCTCGTATTCTGGCTCTGTGGGTCTTGTGGTAAAATAGGATTTTTGCAATATTTTCTGGGATTTTTCCTGAAAGTTGGATTTTTGCACAAAAACAAGACACCAGGGCAATTCTGCTGAAAACAGCGTTAGTCCGTGTTAGTTATATTAAAAACACACAAATTAGAGGGGAAACAACAGCAAAAGTGTTCGGGAAAGTAGATACGTTTTGGACGTATCAAATCCCCCCAAGCTTAGCTTATTGCTTGTCATCAAGCAATTCAGTTAACAACTGAGTGCGATAAAAGAAACTTTCATGAACACATTTGCTTCATAATATGTAAATATTCTCACTATATGATCAAGCACTCAGGCAATTCATAATAAGAAATATGCAATTAATGTTATCTCATAGTTATGCAAGCTATGAAAGAGTGTCAATACACTAATAACAAGCAACATGAAACATAAGAACCTACAAGATTGTAATGCTGATAATAAGATATGAAAGAATGTTATCCCGCTTGCCTTTATTTGTGGGGCAAAACATAAATGCCAAGGCACCTCTGAAGTTCAAGAGAAGACTAGAAGTAAAAATATCAAAGATACAAGCATCAGAGTTATACCACAATTAACCGTGTTCTGGGACAAGCACATTACACTAAGAATGACAGCCATGCTCTCTAGAAAGTGCTTAAAGGTAGAAGATGAAGACTCAGCATAAAAGTAAAAGAAAGGCCCTTCACAGAGGGAAGCAGTGATTTAACATGTGCTAGGGCTTTTCATTTGTAAAACAGACATAAAAATTTATTTTGAGAGGTGGTTGTTTCTTGTCAACGACTAGTAATGGGGTTCTTGTTATCTTCCATACTAAACAAGTGAGAGCAGTTCTGAGTTCTTTGAAAAATTGGCACATTGGTGCTCTTTTTATAAAGCTTTGGCACTCCTTTTCCTTTCTCAAACCATGGCTAACCGATTCCATCGGGTGCCCACCAACTTTCACGTACCATGGAGGAGTGCCTTTTTTTCTTTTTTTTCTTTTAGATTAGATTACAATGGTCTGACCAGCTCCCTTGCAAAATTAATGATGAGCGGATGAAGCATGCAAGCCGAGGGGTACTTAATTTAATATGGAAGATAGCAATTCCGACCACTACGTCCTCATGAGCTAAAAATAGTGGCACAAAATGAGAAGTATTTAAAAGTTCTGAAAGGTAGCACATGAAAATTTATTGGAATGGCTTTGAAATACCATGCATAGGAATTTATAGTGGACTCTTTGGGGTTACTTGGTTTTCAGGAGTTGGATGCACAAGAAGTATTCCCTCTCAGTACAAGTGAAGGCTAGCAAAAGACTGGGAAGCGACAATCGAGAGAGCAATAACTGTCATAATCATGCTTGCTACAAAACAAAATTAATATAGGCATAAAAACGATACAAGAGCTCGAAGGCAAACTAAATCATTGAGGCTTAATTGACTTTTTGTTCAGTCATATGCATGATTGAGCTTGTGCCAAGTCGATTCAAATGAAACTTTTCAAAGGAGGATACCACAATGTCATACCGTTTTATGAATAAAATAATGCAAGCAAACATCTACATGACATGCTACAAACTATTAGTAAATTGGAACTAATCATATGAGAGCAAGAACTACAAAGCATCCAATAGATAACATATACCTTACATGAACAGGCTAAGCACGTCCACACATATGAGTATATGTACAAAAATGAAAACAAATAGAGTTCATACCAGCCTCTTGATACGTCTCCAACGTATCTATAATTTTTGATGCTCCATGCTTGTTTTTACACCATTTGCCTACTGTTTCGTTACACTTCGTGGCACTTTTATGCATTTTCCGGAACTAACCTATTAACAAGTTGCCACAGTGTCAGTTCCCTGTTTTCTGCTATTTTTGTGTTTCAGAAGTGATACACAGGAAATATTCTCGGAATTGGACGAAACAAGTTCCTGAAGTCTTATTTTACCCGGAAGCTTCCAGAGATCCGAAGGAGAGTAGGAGGCGGGCCACCAGGGGCCCACACACAGGGGTGGCACGGCCAGCCCCTGGCCCGCGCCACCATGGTGTGAGGCCACCTGGCCCCTCCTCTGACATTGCCCATTCGCCTATAAAGACCCCCCGACGGAAAAAACATAAGTACCCGATCACTTTTCCAGAACACATCGCGATCCGCCGCCGCCGTCGACCCGAAGATCGGGAGGGTGCAGAAGCTCTTCCCGGCACCCTGCCAGAGAGGGGAATCGCCACCGGAGGTCTTCTTCATTGCCATGCTTGCCTCCGGAGCGATGAGTGAGTAGTCTACCTTGGACTATGGGTCCATAGCAGTAGCTAGATGGTTGTCTCCTCCACCATGTGCTTCATGTTTAGATCTCATGAGCTGCCCTACATGATTGAGATCACCGTTATGTAATTCTACATGTTTGGTTTGTTGGGATCCGATGAATATTGGTGTTTATGATTGAGTTGCTGTACTAAATATTATCTTTTGTTATCTCTATGTTGTTTATGATCTTGCATGCTCTCCGTTGTTAGTAGCTATCTTGGCCGAGTAGTTGCTAGTGACTCCAAGAGGGGGTATTTATGCTCGATAGTGGGTTCATGCCTCTATTTAACCTGGGGGAGTGACAGAAACCTCTAAGGTTGTAGATGTGCTATTGCTACTAGCGAGAATACAACATTCATATGCTCAAGGGCATATGCTTTATTTACATTACACACTTTGCTTAATGCACTTATCTGTTGTTCGCAACTTAATACTTGTGGAGTTCTCGGATTGATTCGCCACAAGTGGATTATTAGTCATAGATGTAGTTGGATGGCGGTCTATGTATTTTGTTGTAATGCCCAGAGTAAATCTCATAGTGATCTTCTTGATATATCACGTTTATCTTTATTCTATCAATTGCCCAACTGTAATTTGTTTACCCAGCATGTGTTATTTATCTTATGGAGAGACACCACTAGTGAACTGTGGATCCCGATCCTATTTCCATCATATTGCTATCACCTGTTTACTTTACTCGCATACTTCTATTGTTTTCCACTCGATACGCTCATAACCTTTGTTTCAAGCAAACCGGTGAGATTGACAACCTCATCGCAAGTTGGGAACGAAGTACTTGGTTGTGTTGTGTGCAGGTTCCGCGTTGCAGTTAGCAAGCAAAGCTTGGACGAGGCGCCATATATAAATTGTCCGAAGCTGTCGCAAGCTAGCAAGCATCACCTTCAGTCGTTTGTCTCTCCTCTCCAAGAACGATAAACCTTGGTTTCTTAACTGAGGGAAAACCAGCTGCTATACTCATCACACCTTCCTCTTGGGGTTCCCAACGGGCTGGTCATTCACCACGTACAAGGACTGTCAAGCTCTCACATCAACTAGGAGCATCAGCTGTTTTTCTGGCGCCGTTGCCGGGGAGGAAGTAGAAGACTTCTGCGAGGGGAGTTTTCACACGCACATCCTTTACTTTGTTATTGTTTTGCTTTAATTTATTTCTTTTACCTGCATCGTTTTATATCAAAAAAACCCAAAAAAATTAGAATCCTTGGTAGTTGTTTTTACTTGTTTACTTTCGTTTTGCTGAAATGGCCAATCCTGAAAACACCAAGTTGTGTGACTTTACTAGCACGAACAATAGTGATTTTATCTGCACTCTTATTGCACCACCTGCTCCTGCTGCAAACTTTTATGAGATTAAGCCTGCTTTGTTGAACCTTGTTATGAAAGAGCAATTCTCTGGTGCTAGTACTGAAGATGCTGCAGCTTATCTCAACAATTTTGTTGAGCTATGTGAGATGCAGAAATATAAGGATGTAGAAAGTGATATTATTAAGCTCAAGTTGTTTCCTTTTTCTTTGAGAGGAAAAGCTAAAGATTGGTTGCTGTCTTTGACTAAGAATAGTATTGATTCATGGGCTAAGTGTAAGGACGCTTTTATTGGTAGATACTATCCTCCTGCTAAGATTATATCCTTGCGTAGCAATATTATGAAGTTTACTCAGTTTGATAATGAACATGTTGCTCAAGCTTGGAAAAGAATGAAATCTATGATAAAGAACTGCCCCACTCATGGACTGACTACTTGGATGATTGTCCAAACTTTTTATGCAGGACTGAATTTTTCTTCAAGGAACCTACTTGATTCAGCTGCTGGAGGCACTTTTATGTCCCTTACCTTGGGCGCCGCAACAAAGCTACTTGACAACATGATGGTAAATTATTCTGAATGGCACACCAAGAGAGCTCCACAAGGTAAGAAGGTAAATTCTGTTGAGGAAACCTCTTCCTTGAATGATAAGATTGATACCATTATGGCTATGCTTGCTAATGATAGGACTCATGTTGATCCTAATAATGTTCCTTTGGCCTCTCTGGTTGCTCAAGAAGAGCATGTTGATGTGAATTTCATTAGAAATAATAATTTTAACAACAATACTTATAGGAACAATTTTGCTAGTAACAATTATAGGCCGTATCCTTCTACCAATGGTAATGGTTATGGTAACTCTTATGGTAATTCCAACAACAACACTAGGGCCGCGCCCTCTGAGCTTGAGGTAATGCTCAAGGACTTCATCGGTAAGCAAACTGCTTTTAACAAGTCTGTTGAGGAAAAGTTAGGCAAAATTGATATTCTTGCTTCTAAAGTTGATAGCCTTGCTCATGATGTTGAACTTATGAAATTAAAAGTGTTGCCTAATGATGTGAAAGAGAACAATGTTTTTGCTACCGCTAATGCTATTCAAGTTGGAATTGATGAAAATATTAGATTGTTAGCGGAATTGCATGCCAGGTGGGAAAGAGAAGATGAGATGGCTAGAGAAATGAAGGTATATACCATTACTACCTCTAATGATGTTGCTCCTAATGTTAGCAATCCTCTTACTTTGATTGGGGTAGAGAAAACTCCCACTCCTTGTGTTAAAAAGCCTAAAACTGCCAAAACTTTTTTCTCAAAAGAGTGCTGAAATTTTTCGGAGTGTGGGAGATGATAGCTCTATTTCTTTTAATGATTTTGATGTTGATGGCTGCAATATATCTGAAGTAATTTTGTTCTTACAAAAGCTTGCTTTGACTCCCAATGCTAGTTTTTAAATATTGCTTTTACTAAGCATATTACCAATGCTCTCATAAAAATTAGGGATGAAAAGTTGAAGCAAAAAGCTTCTGTTCCCAAGAAGTTAGAAGATGGTTGGGAACCCATCATTGATATGCATGATAATGGTTATGATTACCATGCTTTATGTGATCTAGGTGCTAGTATTTCTATCATGCTTAGAAAGATTTATGACATGCTCGATTTACCACCGCTTGAAAAATGTTATTTTGATGTTCCTATTGTTGATGTTGCTAAGAAGAAACCTTTGGGAAGGATTAATGATGTTCTTATTGTGGTTAACAATAACCTTGTTCCCGTTGATTTTCTTGTTATGGACGTTGAATGCCATGCTTCATGTCCTATTATTTTGGGAAGACCCTTTCTTCGAACTGTAGGTGCTATCATTGATATGAGGGAAGGCACTATCAAATATCAATTCCCACTAAATAAAGGTATGGAACACTTCCCTAGGAAAAGAAATAAATTGCTTTTTGACTCTATTCTTAGAGCAAATTATGAGCTTGATGCTTCATCACTTGATATTACTTGATTCGCAATTTTCTGCGCCTAGCTCAAAGGCGTTAAAGAAAAGCACTCTTCGGAGATAACCCAATGTTTTTATTTTCAGTACTTTTTCTTTTATTTGAGTCTTGGAAGTCATTACTACTGTAATGACCGCTCCTTATCTTGTTTATTTTGTTTTTGTGCCAAGAGAAACCTCTAATTCGAGTGAGGTAAAGATTTGGGGATGTTGCTGTCCTGAAACTGTTTTCAGTGCTGCACCGTAAAAATTCGTGAAAATTCTCTGTATATCTTTTGGACCTGCGATTTCTTGTGCATATGCCCCAGGTTATATCCAAACTTTTGTTAGTTGAACACTTTTTGATTTGAGCAACAGAAAACCCCTCAAAAATTCGACCTTTGTCAGCTGTTCAGTTTTGACAGATTTCTGCCAATATTTGTGTTTGCCACTTTATCGCTTTCTTTTGAGTTCTTTTGATCATGGAACTTTTAGAGAAGTTGCTACAGTAATATTTGCTATATATGTGGTGGTTTTGAGTTGAAACCTGAAGCAAAAAGAGGGTTGATTATATGTTATGCTTGCACTAATGTTGCTAATAGAATTGTGTTTAGTTTTGTATGAAGGAAGTTTTCAAGTGTAGGGATTGGAGAATGATGAGATGAGTTGAAGAATGGACAAAAGCTCAAGCTTGGGGATGCCCATGCATCACCCCAAGAAATATCCAAGAAGTACAAGCGTCAAAGCTTGGGGATGCCCCCGAGGCACCCCTTCTTCATCGGCAAAAATCAGGTCACCTTTCAAAACACTATATTTTTATTGCTTCATGCACTATGTGTTTTTCTTGGAGCGTCAGTTGTTTTAGTTTTTTAGTTAGTTTAGTTTGTTTGTTTGCTGCAATAAATGGTTGGACCCCAACAAATTTCTTTTGGAGAAGTTGCCTTGCTTTTCATTTGCCAAGAACACTCTAGTTTTCACTCATATTAAAAATCGAGTGTTCTTCTTTTTCTGCTACTGCTTTTGGTTTTCATTTTTGCCTTGATTTGAGTTCAGACCTTGCCATATCTTTTCATCAAGGTGTATTTTTGCCTCTGATCTTTATTGGTTTTCATCAAAAGAGGTGTTTATTAAAAATTTCAAATGGTGTTGGAAAAGAGAAAAAGCTTTGTGCAAAATAGTGGTACAAGAAGGAGCTTGTGTAGACAGCGGCTTAGGCTTTTTCATGTCATGCTTGATGTCTTTTTGATAGTATGCTTAGTGGTTTTGCTGTAGCATGACTTGTCTCAAATAACTGAGATTGCTTAATGAGCCTTTGAAAAAATCATGCGTTGTTTTTTAATTGTATGGAAGCATTATTTTGGTTTTCTCCTTGATGCTTTATTTGGGTTGACTTGGCGCATGCTCACACATGTTAGACTCTTACAAAGTCTCCAATAGCCTCTATGATCATTTAGTTTTTGACTTTTGATGCCATCTTATGCTTCTTTTAATGTCGCTTTGTCGCTTTGCATGATTATGGCCATTATTGCTCTCTTGGTTGGTCGCTCCCAGTCTTTTGCTAGCCCTCGCCTTGTACTGAGTATGAGCTCTACTCGTGCATCCAACTCCTAAAAGCCAAAGTTTTCCAAAGTGTCCACCATACATACCTACTAGCAATTTGCTATTCCAAGTAAATTTGACTTGCTTTTATTTTCTCTTCAAATTAAACTCTTACCAGTGTTATGCGAAATTCGGTCAGTAAAGCTCTCACGAACCGGAAGGCACACTTTACTTTTTCCTGTTCTTAAAAATTTGACATTGTGGTCTCTTATGTTGAGTTGTTATGCTTGCAAGTTGTAAGTTGGAGACTAGCCCAGCCATGCAGTCATGGGCAAGCTTTCAACATTGCACTTCTTATTTGAGTTGATATCGTGATCTTTAGTTTATGGATGCCCGCGGTGTGAAATGAATTGGGAATCTTGTGGGGATCATGGAGTTTGTATATGTGTTAGGGAAACGCCAGGCCGCTAATCTAAGCATGCATAATTCATGGTAGAAATTTGCAGCATACCCATGGTGGACATTCGACGACGCATCTCACAATAAAAAGCTAAACAAATGGCAAATAAAAGAGATGTCGAGGTGTTCATTGGCTGCTTGTCCTGTCATTTTGGTGTGGGCTTGTTCCATGTCATCAGGCACGGAGGTACCCCATTGGCGGTTCTCAATGATATGCATATACTTACAATGACAAGAGCCTTGCTTGGGACTCTAAGTAAAGTAGCATGAGGTTTGGGTACTCGTATTCACGGGGCACGAGGTTTTCAACTTATGATTTGTCAAGCATATGCATCATAATTGTTCTCGCATTAACTTTAACCATTCAAGATGCTTATGATGGGGGCAATGAGAGCTCAAAGCCGGTAAGTACCATAATTTTTGAAGGTTATAAAACTTGCAATCACTGCTTCCCTCTGCGAAGGGCCTTTCTTCTACTTTTATGTTGAGTCACCACCTTCTATCTTTATGCACCATTAAGAGAGCATAGTTGTCATTCTTAGTGTAATATGCATTGTCCCAAAGTTCATTGATTGACTCATATTGTTGGTTTCACTTGTTCTCAAATTATTTGTATCTAGTCACCCTCTTAAACTTGAAGGTTTCCTATGCATTTATGTTTTGCTCTCTTTGAAGGACAAGCTGAAAACCATTTGTATGTTTTTCCTTATGATTTGAACACACGTTTGACTTTCATTGTTTTATTTTCATGATCTTTTGTTTGTGTTCATTTGCATATTTACAACATGGTTGCTAAGTTTTTATTGTCAAGATTATATCTTCATGCCCATGTTTTAAGTTCTTATGATCCCAGCTCACAAATGCTTACATATATGATCAAGATTGTGTAGGTGCATGTCACCTCAAAAATTATTCTTTTGTTATCACTTACGTACTCGAGGACGAGCAGGAATTAAGCTTGGGGATGCTTGATACGTCTCCAACGTATCTATAATTTTTGATGCTCCATGCTTGTTTTTACACCATTTGCCTACTGTTTCGTTACACTTCGTGGCACTTTTATGCATTTTCCGGAACTAACCTATTAACAAGTTGCCACAGTGCCAGTTCCCTGTTTTCTGCTGTTTTTGTGTTTCAGAAGTGATACACAGGAAATATTCTCGGAATTGGACGAAACAAGTTCCTGAAGTCTTATTTTACCCGGAAGCTTCCAGAGATCCGAAGGAGAGTAGGAGGCAGGCCACCAGGGGCCCACACACAGGGGTGGCGCGGCCAGCCCCTGGCCCGCGACACCATGGTGTGAGGCCACCTGGACCCTCCTCTGACATCGCCCCTTCGCCTATAAAGACCCCCCGACGGAAAAAACCTAAGTACCCGATCACTTTTCCAGAACACATCGCGATCCGCCGCCGCCGTCGACCCGAAGATCGGGAGGGTCCAGAAGCTCTTCCCGGTATCCTGTCGGAGAGGGGAATCGCCACCGGAGGTCTTCTTCATCACCATGCTTGCCTCCGGAGCGATGAGAGAGTAGTCTACCTTGGACTATGGGTCCATAGCAGTAGCTAGATGGTTGTCTCCTCCACCATGTGCTTCATGTTTAGATCTCATGAGCTGCCCTACATGATTGAGATCACCGTTATGTAATTCTACATGTTTGGTTTGTTGGGATCCGATGAATATTGGTGTTTATGATTGAGTTTCTGTACTAAATATTATCTTTTGTTATCTCTATGTTGTTTATGATCTTGCATGCTCTCCGTTGTTAGTAGCTATCTTGGCCGAGTAGTTGCTAGTGACTCCAAGAGGGAATATTTATGCTCGATAGTGGGTTCGTGCCTCTATTTAACCTGGGGGAGTGACAGAAACCTCTAAGGTTGTAGATGTGCTGTTGCTACTAGGGAGAAAACAACATTCATATGCTCAAGGGCATATGCTTTGTTTACATTACACACTTTGCTTAATGCAATTATCTGTTGTTCGCAACTTAATACTTGTGGAGTTCTCGGATTGATTCGCCACAAGTGGATTATTAGTCATAGATGCAGTTGGATGGCGGTCTATGTATTTTGTTGTAATGCCCAGAGTAAATCTCATAGTGATCTTCTTGACATATCACGTTTATCTTTATTCTATCAATTGCCCAACTGTAATTTGTTTACCCAGCACGTGTTATTTATCTTATGGAGAGACACCACTAGTGAACTGTGGATCCCGGTCCTATTTCCATCATATTGCTATCACCTGTTTACTTTACTCGCATACTTCTATTGTTTTCCACTCGATACGCTCATAACCTTTGTTTCAAGCAAACCGGTGAGATTGACAACCTCATCGCAAGTTGGGAACGAAGTACTTGGTTGTGTTGTGTGCAGGTTCCGCGTTGCAGTTAGCAAGCAAAGCTTGGACGAGGCGCCATATATAAATTGTCTGAAGCTGTCGCAAGCTAGCAAGCATCACCTTCAGTCGTTTGTCTCTCCTCTCCAAGAATGATAAACCTTGGTTTCTTAATTGAGGGAAAACCAGCTGCTATACTCATCACACCTTCCTCTTGGGGTTCCCAACGGGCTGGTCATTCACCACGCACAAGGACTATCAAGCTCTCACATCAACTAGGAGCATCACCTCTTACCACATCTCGAATCGTCATATGTCATCATTATTGCCTTTCACTTGTGTGGCTTGAATAATATGAAGTGAATACCAAGCTCCAATGGAGTCACAGGAGACTGAACTCTGCAACAAACTTTACAAAACCGGAAAAGAACAACAAATATTTTTGGGTTTTCGAATTTTGAAACAAGAACAGAAGGAAACAGCAAACAAAGCAAAATCTTTTTGGATTTTTCAAATACCAAACGGAATATAGGAAACAATGCAAACAGAAACTAGAAAACTAAAGAGGCAAACAAAGAGAAACAACGGAAATATTTTTGGTCTTTTTGTGTTTTGGAAAGCAGAAATAAGAACAAGAACAACAAAGAAAAGAAAAGAAAAGAAAAGAAAAGAAAAGAAAAGAAAACGAAACGTGGATATACAAAGTACCGACAAAATATGATATATCAAAAACAAAACGGTATGCACGTGGGTACCTACACACCCCTCCTTCAACTTTTGATACAAAATGTATTAACCTATTTTAGCTTGGTTTTCTAGTAGAACATGAAATATTGTTGTGTAAAAGTGGTTTCAAATTTTTTGTATGCTTTTTTTTGCTCAAAGTCAACCCGAAAAACAAAAAGTCAACGAAAAATCTATTTTTGAGTTGACTTTGATGAAAAAAAATTCAAATCAAAATTCTGAAACCACTTTTGTACACTAGAATCATGTGCTCTACTAGGAAAACAAACTAAAAATGGGTTAATATGTCTTGAATAAAAATTTAAAAGGGGTGTGTAGGTACCTAGGTGAGCATCGAATCCACTCTCTATATCAAAAACAACTAAATCGTCGGCTTACCTCCCCCCAAGCTTAGGCTTTTGGCCTAAGTCCAGATCAATCCCATCTCCGGTAATCGCCCCAAGCTGGTGAGTCATCATTGGCATGGTCGTAGCCTGGCTCTCGTGAAGATGAAGCAGATGGTGCATAATCATAATAGGACTGCTGGTACGGAAACTCCCAAGTGTTGGAGGGCTGGACCGACTCTTCGGTCGCCTCCCCATCCTCATGCGCGTGCTGAGGGTGCTCCTCTATGTATGCATCGAGCTCATCCTCCGTGAGTGACCATCCATTCCTGCAATCAAGGTTAAACAAAAGAGGTGTAGGCAAATGGACTGATCGATCTGTCTTAACTACTTTCTAGGCTGATTCCTTGAAAAGGGTTATCTCAAACGACAAGTTGTCCAAACAAGTATGAGGAGAAACAAACTTATGATATAACATAGAATTAAAATCAAGCCTCTCTATGGGGAACTGAAAGTCTAAATCATGAGGCACTACACCATGCAAAGCTAATAATCGAGAAGCAATAAGACCGCCACACTTTCTCACGGTTGGCAGCAAGATGGAAAGCTATCAAAGCACCTAAATTATAAGTCCTATCACGTCTCAAAGTAGCAGAAATAAAAGCTAGATCATAAGAGGATAACTTGCTTGCAGTCTTCCTAGCAAGAACACACTTGGTAATAAAGTAGGCAAAATATCGAATAGATGGGAAATGAATATTCTGAATTTTACCACTCTCTCCTGAGAAGCTTCTTCCTTGACAAATCACCTCATATAAGTCCATCAATGGCCTGGGTCGCTCCCTCATCTTTTCGCGCGATCCCCACTGTGGTATTCTAATAGCTGCACAAAAAACATCAAAAGGCAAGTCCACAGTTTTATTGTAAATTTTATAATGAACCATGGGGTTAGGCGAAGACCAACTGAATCTGAAATCCTGCACCACAGACATGGTTAGTTTAGCATATTGGTGAGGTTCACCATCAATAAATGTTCCAATCCTGCATTAGAGATTAGAGTTTGGAAATCCTGCAGAATACCCGCAGCACTCATGAATTCTGGGCATGGATAGATAGAGGGAAAAACTCCCTCTTCATGGTGAACTCTCGTGACCTCATGCACCTCAAGTTCATGTTGAAAGAGTTGGTATGCATTCTCCTCCATCCCTGAAATTTTTAAGCAAACCTCATAAAAAATGATTTTGAGACAAACAAATGTAGGGAACGACTATAGGGAGTTGCAAGAGGGTTAACATGCATCAAAATAACATTTCTAAGGAATAGAACAAGCATGCAAACTCATTTAACCTATCACCTATATTGCTAAAATACTCAATAAATACTCCACTAAACAAAATTCTACTTGGACAATCGAAGGAGTCACATACCGGAGTACAAATGCTCCAAATCTCAGCAACAAAGATGGGCTGAGCAAGGAGATTGAAATCGTGAGCAAGAGCAGCAAGAACACAGGTTTGAGCTATGGTGTGGAGAAATTTTAGGAGAGAGAATGAAGTGGAGGGTGGAGAGGTAAGTGGAGGGCCGGGGGGCCCCACACCATGCCACGGCGCGGCCTGGCCCTGGCCGCGCCACCATGTGGTGTGGTGTTATGGTGGGTCCCCCTAAGGTGTCCCAGGTGCCTCTCTTCCCATATTTGGCATACCAATTTAAAAAGAATTTTCCAGAATTTTTCGAGAAACTTTATTTTGGAGGATTTTTCAGAAATTGACAAGAGATTCAAAACTCGGGAAAACAAAGATGGAACGATAGAAAGTGAATTCAAACCAAGTCTACAGCAGCTCTAAGATACTCTAATATAAAAATAAACAGCGGACACAAAAGTGAACAAGGTGGAAGCATGAATAAAGAAAAGTAAATGCGGTGAAAACATAGTTTCATTCGTTCAAAAATTGCTTTGTTAACAAGGTTGATCAAGTCTTGTTACCAAATGAATTTTCTATGAAGCAAAACTTTGCATTTCACTAAATGATTATGTTACCTCGACCTTGATAGGCATAGTCCCAACCATAGCAATTTGATATTCTTCTTTAGGATTTGGCTCTGAACAATAAATTTGACCAACTTTGATGGTCTCAACATTCTTGATTGAGTTTAGAGCATATTTTCTATCAATCTTCTTGGGAAAATTAATTGTGTGCTCTTTATCATTGACATTAAAAGTTACTTTCCCTTGATTGCAATCAATAACAGCACCTATAGTGTTTAGAAAAGGTCTCCCAAGAATAATAGACATATTGTCATGTTCAGGCATTTCCAACACAACAAAGTCAGTCAGTATCAAACAATTATTAGCAACTTGAATAGGAACATTCTCACATATACCAATAGGAATAGTAGTAGACTTATCAGCCATTTGCAAAGATATATCAGTCGATATCAATTTTTCGAAATCAAGTCTCTTATAGAGAGAAAAAGGCATTACACTAACTCCGGCTCCCAAATCACACAAAGCAGTTCTAACATAATTATTTTTAATAGAGCAAGGAATAGTCAGTATACCTGGATCTCCAAGCTTCTCCAGAACTTTACCATCAAAAGAGTAATTAGCAAGTAAAGTGGAAATTTCCTCACTAGGAATCTTACTTTTGTTAGTAACAATATCTTTCATATACTTTGAATAAGGAGGCATTTTAATAGCACCAGTCAAAGGAATTTGCAAAAATAAAGGTCTCATCCATTCACAAAACCTGTTGTAGTGTTCTTCTTCCTTGGATTTATGTTTCTTACCAGAAAAGGCATTGGTTTCTGCACCCAAGGTTCTCTCTCACTACCATGCTTGTTGGCAATGAAGTCTTCCTTAGTGTACTTTGCATTCTTAGCAAGCTTTTATGGTTACTCCTCAACTCCTTCTTTATCAGAAGCATTACCACTTTCGGTTTCAGCATTAGAAATAGAAACACTATTAGGACGTTTACCTATTTTGGAAGATTCTACAACTGTTTTATGCTTCTTCTTCTTCTTCTTGGAAGCAATATCATTACCTACAGTACGTTGAGAATCTTGCTCGATCCTCTTAGGATGTCCTTCAGGATATAAGGGATCCTCAGTAGAAGCACCACCTCTAGTGCGTATTTCACACGCTTGTTTTTCTCTTGAAGCATTAACTAGCAAATCTTTTTGCACCTTAGTAAGCTGATCAATTTGAGTCTGGACCATTTGAAAATGTTTAACAAGCATCTTCACATCATTGGAGGTTCTCTCTACAATATCCTGCAACTTGTTAATAGCTCTAGAATTTTCCAACAAATGATTTTGCACTCTCTTATTAAAATTTTCTTGCTTGACAATGAAATTATCAAACTCATCTAAGCATTGATCAGGAGGTTTAGAGTAGGGAATATCTCTATTATCAAAGCGTTGGAGAGAGTGTACCTCAATAGTAGATGAGCGAGGGATTGGCTTACATAATTCTTCTATAGGTGGTAGATTCTTCACATCTTCAGATTTAATACCCTTCTCCTTAAGAGATTTCTTGGCTTCTCTCATTGCTTCATCATTTAATTCAATCATTCCTCTCTTCTTTGGTATGAGTGCTGGTGTTGGCGCAGCCATAGTCTAGTCATCATAATTCTAGCTTATTTTAGCCATTAATTCTTCAGCTTTGGCAGGAGTCCTTTTCCTAAAAATACAACCAGCACAACTATCCAAGTATGTCTTAGATTCAACAGTTAGTCCATTATAAAATATATAAAGGAGTTCATTTTTAGGCAATGGCTCTCTAGGCAGTGCTCTAATTAAAGAACAAAACCTTCCCCATGATTCAGGCAATTTCTCTCCTTTTACCTGCTCAAAGTCAAAGATTTTCTGCAAAGCAGCATGTTGAGCACTAGCAGGAAAATATTTCTGAAAGAAAGCATTAACCAAAGCAATAGGGCTATCAATAGATCCAGGAGACAAATTATTAAACCAAGCTTTAGCTGCACCTTTCAACAAAAAAGGGAAAATCTTAGCAACAAAGTAAGTACGCAGCTTAGTATCATCAGAAAACAAATTACTCAAAGAAGAGAGCTCATTCATGTGCTCCATAGCACTTTTATTTTCAGTACCACAAAAAGGTTCTTTCTCAACAATAGATATGTAAGATAAATCATAATCCTTATCACTAATATTTATGGGAGAAGCAGCAAACTTAGCATCAGGAGATAACTTATTTCTAACAGCACATCTTGAAAGAAGATCTCTAATAGCACCAGCATCACTAGTATCATGAAATTCATCAATAAAATCATCATCTAGCTCAATATAAGCATCATCAAAATTGTCACTAGGGTGTTCCCTAGACTCAGGTGAACTAACATATGTAACAGTGGTGTTCCCCATTTGCTTAATCCTAGCAATTGTAGCTTCTAAAAAGGAACCTAACGAACCACTCTCATCAAGCACAGTAGAAGCATCATCAAATATCAGTAGCATTTTCAAACTCAGAAGAAGTAGTAGCATGTGCATGTGGTGGTGTAAGCAAATTACTCATTACAGATGGTGAATCAAGACCAACAGAGGTGTTCAGAGTCGTTCCTCTTCTTGTAGTGGATGGCAATATAGGAAACTTTCCATCACGAGGTTTACCCATGATGAATGGATTGCAGCAAACAATATGAATTCCAAGTAAACTTACAAATAAAGCTATGCTCCCCGGCAATGGCGCCAGAAAATAGTCTTGATGATACATAAGTATAGGGGATCGCAACAGTCTTTGAGGGAAGTAAAACCCAAATTTATTGATTCGACACAAGGGGAGCCAAAGGATATTTATAAGCCTTAATAGATGAGTTGTCAATTTAGTTGCACCTAGAAACAAACTTGCTTACAGCGGTTTATCAGTAGCAAAAGTTTTATAGTGGTGACAGTTGTAAAATAGTAGCAACAATAATAAAGTAAAGACGGTAATAGTAGCAATAGTAAACAGTAGGATTAAATACTGTAGGCATAGGGATGTAAGAATGGGCGTTGCATGGACAAGATAATTCATGTAGTAATCAATGACATTGGCAATTGTAGATAAATAATGATAAAGCATCTAGTACTAAACAACCATAGGCATGTGTTCCGTATATAGTCGTACGTGCTCGCAATGAGAAACTTGCACGACATCTTCTATCCTACCAGCCTGTTTGCAGCAGGGCCTCAAGGGAACCTACTGGTAATTAAGGTACTCCTTTTAATAAAGTACCGGAGCAAAGCATTAACACTCAGTAAACACATGTGATCCTCACATCACAGCCATCCCCTCCGGTTATCCCAATTGCTGTCACTTTGGGGCCTCGGGTTCTGGACAACGATATGTGTATACAACTTGCAGGTAAGATCATAAACAACAATTATCATCATAAAACAATAACAAGTTCAGATCTGAGATCATGGCACTCGGGCCCAAAGTGACAAGCATTAAGCACAACAAGTTGCAACAATGTCATAAGCACTAACAATAGATACTAGGCACCATGCCCTAACAATCTCATAGCAAATTACATGAATGATCTCATCCAATCCCTACCATCCCCTTCACCTACAGTGGGAATTACTCACACATGGATGGGGGAATCATGGATGGTTGATGGAGAGACGTCGGTGATGATGATGATGAAGATCTCCTCCGAATCCCCGTCCCGGCAGGGTGCCAGAACGGAGTTTCCGGTTCCAAATCGCAGTTTTTGATGGTGGCGGCGCAGAGGAACTCTATGTGGGAAAAATGCCGAACCCCCGATAGTTTCAGGTCAGGGGGTATTTGTAGGCGGAAAGAGGGCTCGAGGAGATGGCTGGGGTGGCCTCACCACACCCTGGCATGGCCAGGCTTGGGCCACGCCACCAGGTGGTGTAGTGGCCTCCCAGCCCCTCTTCATCTCGTATTATGGCTCCGTGGGACTTCTGGTAAAATAGGATTTTTGCAATATTTTCCGAGATTTTTCCTGAAAGTTGGATTTCTGCACAAAAACAAGACACCAAGGTAATTCTGCTAAAAATAGCGTTAGTCTATGTTAGTTATATTCAAAACACACAAATTAGAGGGGAAACAATAGCAAAAGTGTTCGGGAAAGTAGATACATTTTGGACGTATCAGGATCCTAATAGTGTATTGATGACCCACAAGTATAGGGGATCGCAACAGTCTTCGAGGGAAGTAAAGCCCAAATTTATTGATTCGACACAAGGGGAGCTAAAGAATATATGTAAGCCTTAACAGATGAGTTGTCAATTCAGCTGCACTTGGAAACAGTCTTGCTCGCAGTGGTTTATCAGTAGCAACAGTTTTATAGTGGTAATAGTAGTGAAACAGTAACAGCAGTAGTAAAATAACAGCGGTAATAGTAGCAATAGTAAACAGTAGGAACAAATACTGTAGGAATAGGGATGGATGTACGGGCGTTGCATGGATAAGATAATTCATGAAATCAATGAGACATGGGCATTGCAGATAAATAATAATAAAGCATCCTAGTACTAACAATCATAGGCATGTGTTCCGTATATAGTCGTACATGCTCACAAGGAGAAACTTGCACAACATCTTTTGTCCTACCAGCCTGTTACAGCAGGACCTCAAGGGAAACTACTGGTAATTAAGGTACTCCTTTTAATAAAGTACCGGAGCAAAGCATTAACACTCGGTGAACACATGTGATCCTCACATCATAGCCATCCCCTCCGGTTATCCCAATTTCTGTCACTTTGTGGCCTCGGGTTCCGGACAACAATATGTGTATACAACTTGTAGGTAAGACCATAAACAACAAGTATCATCATAGAAATAATAACATGTTCAGATCTGAAATCATGGCACTCGGGCCCAAAGTGACAAGCATTAAGCACAACAAGTTGCAACAATGTCATAGGCACTAAATAAAGATACTAGGCACTATGCCCTAACAATCTCATATCAAATTACATGAACAATCTCATCCAATCCCTACCATCCCCTCACCTACAGCGGCGGAATTACTCACACATGGATGGGGGAGTCATGGATGGTCGATGGAGGGACGTCGGTGATGATGGTGATGAAGATCTCCTCCAAATCCCCGTCCTGGCAGGGTGCTAGAACGGAGTTTCTGGTTCCGAATCGCGGTTTTTGATGGTGGCGGTGCAGCAGAAGTCTTTCTGGGAAAAATGCCGTCTCCTTGATATTATCAGGTCAAGGAGTATATGCAGGCGGAAGGAGAGGTCGAGGAGATGGCCGAGCCGCTCACACACCAGGTGGGCGCGGCCAGGGCTGGGCCGCGCCCCCTGTGTGTGTGGAGGCCTCGTGCCTCCCCTCCGTCTCATCTTCTGGCTCCGTGGGTCTTCTGGTGAAATAGGATTTTTGCCAATTTTTCCCGAATTTTTACTGAAAGTTGGATTTCTGCACAAAAACGAGACACCAGAGCAATTCTGCTAAAAACAGCGTTAGTCTGTGTTAGTTGTATTCAAAACACACAAATTAGAGGAGAAACAATAGCAAAAGTGTTCGGGAAAGTAGATATGTTTTGGACGTATCAACTCCCCCCAAGCTTAGCTATTTGCTTGTCCTCAAGCAATTCAGTTAACAACTGAGAGCGATAAAAGAAACTTTCATGAACACATTTGCTTCATAGATGTATATATACTAACTATATGATCAAGTATTCAGGCAATTCGTAATAAGAAATATGCAGCTAATGCTACCTCATAGTCAAGCAAGCTATGAAAGAGCGCCAACATACTAATAACAAGTAACATGAAACATAAGAAGTTGCAAGATTACAATGCTCATAAATGATATGAAAGAGTGGTATCCCGCTTGCCTTTATTTGTGGAGCAAAACATAAATGCTGAGGCACCTCTAAAGTTCAAGAGAAGACTAGAAGTAAAAATATCAAAGATACAAGCATCAAAGTTATACCACAATTAACCGTGTTCTGGGACAAGCACATTTCACTAAGAATAACAGCTATGCTCTCAAGAAGTGCTTTAAAGTTAGAAGATGAAGACTCAACATAAAAGTAAAAGAAAGGACCTTCGCAGAGGGAAGCAGGGATTAAACATGTGCTAGAGCTTTTCATTTGTAAAACAGAGATAAAAATTTATTTTGAGAGGTGATTGTTTCATGTCAACGACTGGCAATGGGGACTTTCTATCTTCCATAATAAACAAGTGAGAGCGGTTCCAAGTTCTTTGAAATTTTGGCACATTGGTGCTCTTTTATAAAGCTTTGGCACTCCTCCCCACCTTTTTTCCTTTCTCAAACCATGGCTAACCGATTTCATCGGGTGCCCACCAACATTCACATACCATGGGGGAGTGACTTTTTTTCTTTCTTTTTAGAATTAGATTATAATGGTCTGACCAGCTCCCTTGCAAAATTAATGACGAGCAGATGAAGCTGCCTAGTCGAGGGGTACTCAATTTAATATGGAAGATAGCAATTCCGACCACTACGTCCCCATGAGCTAAAAACAGTGGCAAAAAACGAGAAGTATTTGAAAGTTTGAAAGGTAGCACATGAAAATTTACTTGGAATGGCTTACAAATACCATGCATAGGAATTTATAGTGGACTCTTTGGAACACTTAGTTTTTGGTAATTGGATGCACGAGTAGAGCTCATACTCAGTACAAGTGATGGCTAGCAAAAGACTGGGAAGCGACAATCGAGAGAGCAATAACTGTCATAATCATGCTTGCGACAAAACAAAATTAATATAGGCATAAAAATGATACAAGAACTCTGAGGCAAAGTAAATCATCGAGGCTTAATTGACTTTTTTTGTTCAGTCATGTGCATGCTTGAGCATGTGCCAAGTCGATTCAAATGAAACTTTCAGAGGTGGATACCACAATGTCATACCATATTATGAATAAAACAATGCATGCAAGCGTCTACATGATATGCTACAAACTATTAGTAAATTGGAACTAATCATATGAAAACAAGAACTACAAAGCATCCATTAGATAACATATACCTTACATGAACCGACTAAGCATGTCCACGTAGATTAGTATATGTACAAAAATGAAAACAAATAGAGTTTATAACAGCCTCTTACCACATCTCGGATTGTCATATGTCGTCATTATTGCCTTTTCACTTGTGTGGCTTGAATAATATGAAGTGAATACCAAGCTCCAATGGAATAACGAGAGACTCAACTCTGCAACAAACTTTACAAAACTGAAGAAGAGCAACAAATATTTTTGGGTTTTTGATTTTTAAAA
The DNA here is from genome assembly GCA_007115705.1 of Dactylis glomerata. Lineage (NCBI taxonomy): Eukaryota > Viridiplantae > Streptophyta > Magnoliopsida > Poales > Poaceae > Dactylis > Dactylis glomerata. Next base: position 1,729,131 of record QXEO01000087.1, read on the forward strand.
TAAGAGCGAAAGGAAATAGCGAACAAAGCAAAATATTTTTGGATTTTTCAAATACCAACCTAAAAATAGCAAGTAAAGCAAACCAAAGGTAGAAAGCTAAAGAAACAAATAGAGAGAAACAACAGAAATATTTTTGGTCTTTTCGTGTTTTGGAAAGCAGAAATAAAAGCAAGAAGCAACAAAGTAAAAAAGAAAGTGAAACACGGATATACAAAGGACCGACAAAATATGATATGTAGATGAGTGAAACATCGGCGTACCTCCCCCCAAGCTTAGGCTTTTGGCCTAAGTGGAGATCAATCCCCACTCGGCCAACTCGGCCACGAGGTGGCACCTCCATAGTGCGACGAAGAAGCACCATCGTCCTGATATGAGCTCGAGGACGCCCCGGAGTGGTATGTGGTGTAGTGGTAGGCCGGCTCCTCCTCTTCCTCCTGGTCCATGATGCCATGTTGTATGTTGAAGCCGAGCACCCTAAGCCGCTCGTCCAACTCCTCCTTCGTGCGTGACCATGGCCTGTTATCAATACTAAACAAACTAGGTTGTGGCAGGGGCACTTCCCTTTCCTCTCCATCCGTAAATAACATTCTATAAACTAATTTCCCTGCACAAGAGTTAGCAGTAACAAAGTGATGGAGCTTCATTGCAGCAAGATCAAGACTCTGTGGAGCCAACAATATATCATGATGAGCAATAGGAAGTTCAAGAGCAGCAACAATGTGCGCAACAATAATACCTCCATAAATAGGTCCCCTAGCGGCTAGGCGACGAGCAGTAATAGCACCGAGGTTATACTTCCTACTAACATCAAGAGCGGTAGCTAGAAAAGCTAAATGATAGTTGGAGATATTGCTAGTGTTTCCTCTACCAAGTACACTAGTGGCAAGATAGTAAGTAAAATATCTAATAGCTGGGAGTTGAATATTTCTTATCTTGCCACGTTGTGCGGTGCGGTCGTCATCATTAGTTACTCCTCGGTAGAGCTCCAACAAATCAGCGGGTTGATGTAGCATCTTCCTCGCCGTCCCAAACATGGGTATACCTAGAATATTACAAAATCTCTCCAAAGACATGGTGATAGACTTATCATAAATCTTGAATGCAATGGAAGGATTGAAATGAGAGTTAGAAAATTTAAAGCTTTCCACGAAAATCTTTGTGAGAATAGCATATTGATTACTCTCATCCATCATGTATGTAGTCAATCCAACCCTGTTAACAAGGAGCAAGAAATTATCAAGAATCCCTGCATCACGCAAAAAGTTAGCACAAGGGAAGGTCGATGGATGTGCATCTCCATCGTCTCCCTCAAGGTTAGGTGACATAAGATCTTCATTGTAGGATATCTTATATTGAGCAGTGGATCTTGAAGGCCTTGATGTCCTTGGTTCTTCTCTTTCAAACACTTCTCCATAGGTGTAGTTGTCCATGTCCCTTTTCTGAAATTTTTAACAAACCTCATAAAATATGATTTTGAGACAAGCAAATGTAGAAAACTACTATAGTGAGTTACTAGAGAGCTAACATGCATCAAAATAACATTTCTAAGCAATAGAACAAGCATGCATACTCATTTATCATGCCACCTACAATGCTAAAATACTCAAGAAATACTTCACTAAACAAAATTCTACTTGGACAAGCAGAGGAGTCACATACCGGAGAACAATTGCTCCAAATCTCAGCAGAAATGATGGGCTGAGCAAGAATATCGAAAAATCGCGATGAAGAGCAGCAAGAACTCGAGTTTGAGCTGGGTGTGTCATTGTTTTCGGGAGAGAGAAAGAGCTGGGGAGGAAGAGATAAGTGAGAGGCCAGGTGGGGCCCTCTCACAGCAGGTGGGCACGGCCAAGGCTGGGCCGCGCCCCCTGTGTGTGTGGTGGCATGGAAGCCCCTCCTGCTGTCTCCCAGGTGCCTCTCTGTCCCATTTTTGACATAAAAATTTATAAAGATTTTTCTGGAATTTTTTGAGAAACTTTATTTTCGAGGATTTTTTGAGAAATTGACATATCGATAAAAACTCAGAAAAATGAAGATGAAATGATTTCAAGAAAATCAAAAACAAGTATGTAGCAGCTCTGAGATAGTCTTAATCATGTAGCTAAACTAAAGGAATAAAATTGGTGAAAGTAAATAAAAGTGAGGTGGAGTGGATGCGGTGAAAACAAAGTTTCATTCATATAAAATCACTTTGTTAACAAGGTTGATCAAGTCTTGTTACCAAACTAACTTTATATGAGGCAAAACTTTGCACTTCACTAAATGCTTATGTTACCTCCACTTTGATAGGCATAGTCCCAATCATAACAATTTTATATTCTTCCTTGGGCTTTTGCTCTGAACAAATAATTTGACCAACTTTGATGGTCTCAACATGCTTGATTGAATTTAGAGCATTCTTTCTATCAATCTTCTTTGGAAAATAAACCGTATACTCTTTGTCATTGACATTAAAAGTTAGGGATTTCTATTTTCGTGCCCTCAGGTCGTTAGTTGTACTTAGTTTTCCCCAGCTCGTTAGTTTTTCCTCAGTTTTCCCCAAGCCGTTGTCTGAAACCCTCAGAAGGAGGTCGGACGGGAGGATTCCCGTTTAGTTGACCGTTTCCGTGCTGACGTGTGGGGCCGCATTGTGTGGGGCCGCGTCGCGTGGGGCTGGTAGAAAGGGACCGCGTGGGATAGGACGAGACCGCGTTTGGTTGTACGTGAGAGCTCAGTTCTGTCTCTCTCGGGCCAAATTGGCATTGCCTTTTCAGAGCGCCTTTTCAGAGTGCCTTTTTCCCCTCTCTCTCTGTAACAGTTCTCTCTCTTTTCACCAAATTAGTATCAAATCTAGAGAAGCTTCTATTTCTGTCTTTCTTCAATGATTGTTGCCTTTTGGCCCTCGTTTTTTGCCCAATATGGTAACAAATCTAGAAGCTAGTATAGGATAAATTCACAGTAGCATAATAAATCTAGAAAACTAAGTATAATACATAAACTGTATACAGCAGCCAAAAGCAGCCAATAATAATGTTCTTCATTCTGTATCATATATTTCGTTGTCGCTACAATTCATGAGATGAAAGAAATATTCACTGAACTCCCTCCATCTGCAGTGTGCAGCAAATACATCCTCCAAATGGTATGGCCTTTTTTCATTTTTCGGACCATATCCTATTCTATCCGCACGTCGTGGCCACTCATCCTAGGCCTTTCTATCATCATCATACTCTCTGATATAACCCAAATCCGCGTAGTAGATGCAGCGAGGTCGAACTGTCGGGTGCACTCTGGTGTCGACGGAGATACACCAGATAAAATTGACGAAGAGGGCACGACTGCCAATATTACTGACGGCATGGAGAGAGCAGCTCTCAGTGTCCACACGGTACACCAATGGTTGACCTTCCTCCAAATGCCTGTTATCGTCAGTGCTGCCGCCCAACAACACAAGCAGCAGATCACCATCCGACTCCACAAGGTAGAACTTGGAATCATAATCATTTCCAAGTTCTGGAAATGAAAATAGTGTCTTCATGCTGACAGTGCTCGCGCGCTGCTCCAACTGGACATTGTTGGTGCACACTATTCTTCCGAACTCATTCACAGCTATTGCATACAATTCACCATTGAACGGGATAATGCAACGCAGAGAATGGTCCTCGATCGTAAATCTTCCTTCTCCCCAATCAAGTACATCTATATCCTTAGTTGGAGAGCTCTTATCGACCCAAGCAATTTCATTGGGGTAACCTGTGCAAATGAAGACCATAGTCGGGGACTTCATTACAGCGACTGACTGCACAATCATAGATGGCATCTGCGCCTCAAACGTAGCGTTCAAAGTCTTTGTGAGTGCGTTCAGAAGCCGTATCTTGTGCGGCTGGTTCCTCTGGGCAAGCACGATGACGCCACGGTAAAAGCCGACGAAGTAGTATCTAAAAGGGAGTTGATGAAGATAACATTCAGCACTAAGATGTTTACGATTGAAAATAAAAATAGATTAACTCTATAGATATGGAGGAATTTGAACCTTGCATGAACTTCCGTTAGATCGATGGTGACGTAGCGGGATGTGCGGAGGTTGAGGAAGGAGAACTCAGCGGCGCGTGGAAGGGCGTGTTCTACCACGATCCATTCGTGCAGGTGCACGTCGGGCTCAGGTAGATCTGAGCGCCAATTTGTACAAACTTGCCTCAAAGCAGCGTAGGTGTCCACGTACTCCTCGTTCGCCAGTAAGCAGTCGCCGATCTTGTGAAGTGGTCCATCACCCTTAAGAGAGGCCCAATTCACGGAGGCGCCGCGCTTGGATGTGCCGCCCTCGGATGCGATGGGCTCGGCGGCGACGGGCTCGGATGCGACGGGCTCGGAGGCGATGGGCTCGGAGGCGACGGGCTCGGGGGCGACGGCTGCTGGCGCATTCTTCTTCTCCATCGCCGGCAGGGGAGCGCGCGTAGGGCGGTTGGGGTTTTTTGGATTTGGAGAAGGTGATGGGACGTGAGAGGCGTGGTTGCGTGCGTGAGTTATAATGAGACTGTGTGCAGAGGGAGGGAGAGAGGGGCTTGATACGTCTCAAACGTATCTATAATTTTTGATGCTCCATGCTTGTTTTTACACCATTTGCCTATTGTTTCGTTACACTTAGTGGCATTTTTATCCATTTTCCGGAACTAACCTATTAACGAAGTGCCACAGTGCCAGTTCCCTGTTTTCTGCTGTTTTTGTGTTTCAGAGTGATACACAGGAAATATTCTCGGAATTGGACGAAACAAGTTCCTGAAGTCTTATTTTACCCGGAAGCTTCCAGAGATCCGAAGAGAAGTAGGAGGGGGGCCACCAGGGCCCCACACACAGGGGCGGTGCGGCCAGGCCCTGGCCCGTGCCACCCCCGTGTGAGGGTGCCTGGCCCCTCCTCTGACAACGTCCCTTCGCCTATAAAGACCCCCCGACGAGAAAAACCAAAGTACCCGATCAGTTTTCCTGAACACATCGCGATCCGCCGCCACCGTCGACCTGAAGATCGGGAGGGTCTAGAAGCTCTTCCCGGCACCCTGCCGGAGAGGGGAATCGCCACCGGAGGTCTTCTTCATCGCCATGCTTGCCTCCGGAGCGATGAGTGAGTAGTCTACCTTGGACTATGGGTCCATAGCAGTAGCTAGATGGTTGTCTTCTCCACTATGTGCTTCATGTTTAGATCTCATGAGCTGCCTTACATGATTGAGATCACCGTTATGTAATTCTACATGTTTGGATTGTGGGGATCCGATGAATATTGGTGTTTATGATTAAGTTGCTGTACTGAATTATATCTTTTGTTATCTCTATGTTGTTTATGATCTTGCATGCTCTCCGTTGTTAGTAGCTATCTTGGCTGAGTAGTTGCTAGTGACTCCAAGAGGGGGTATTTATGCTCGATAGTGGGTTCATGCCTCTATTTCACCTGGGGGAGTGACAGAAACCTCTAAGGTGGTAGATGTGCTGTTGCTACTAGGGAGAAAACAACATTCATATGCTCAAGGGCATATGCTTTGTTTACATTACACACTTTGCTTAATGCAATTATCTGTTGTTCGCAACTTAATACTTTTGGGGTGTTCGGATTGATATCCCCGGGGGTGGATTATTAGTCATAGATGCAGTTGGATGGCGGTCTATGTATTTTGTTGTAATGCCCAGAGTAAATCTCATAGTGATCTTCTTGACATATCACGTTATCTTTATTCTATCAATTGCCCAACTGTAATTTGTTTACCCAGCATGTGTTATTTTATCTATGGAGAGACACCACTAGTGAACTGTGGACCCCGGTCCTATTTCCATCATATTGCTATCACCTGTTTACTTTACTCGTACTGTTTACTTTACTCTCATACTATATTGTTTTCCACTCGATACACTCATAACCTTTGTTTCAAGCAAACCGGTGAGATTGACAACCTCATCGCAAGTTGGGAACAAAGTATTTGTTTGTGTTTGTGCAGGTTCCGCGACACCTTCAGTCGTCATTGTCTGTCTTCTCCTGTTCGATAAACCTTGGTTTCTTAAACTGAGGAAAAACTTGCTGCTACACTCATCATACCTTCCTCTTGGGGTTCCCAACGGGCTGGTTATTCACCAAGCACAAGGACAGTCTGCTTCCACATCAACTATACACCACCACACGTAGCAGCCACTTTTCTGGCGCCGTTGCCGGGGAAGAGAGAAGACTTCTGCGAGGGGAGTTCTTCGCACACACATTCTTTACTTTGTTATTGTTTTGCTTTACTTTATTTATTTTACCTACATTGCTTTTTATCAAAAACCCAAAAAAATTAGAATCCTTGGTAGTTGTTATTTCTTTACTTTAGTTTATTATGTTGATCCCTAAGTACATTCTGGAGGACCTCTCAGTAGGTACCGGTTCGATTATTGGCAAAAGTAACATTGAGGAGTTCTTTAATCACATTAGTATGCATGAGGAAGATGAGGAAAAGTGTTGGGTTGAGCTTGCTCCTAGTATTGAAGTTGCTTCTGTTATATTAATTGACATGTTGGAAACTAGGTTTGCTAGTCTTAATCCTTTTATGCAATATATGTTCCTTAAGCTTCATGAAATTGAGGATCCCGAAAAGAAAGCTTTTATCTTGGAAACTTTGCGCCTAGAATTTAAGGATGTCATTATTGAAGCTAGGAAAGTTCTTAAATGTTTTAATAAACTCGGTTCACCTATAAAGGTTATTGGTACTAATGATGAGGAGACCGAAATACCTATACCTTGCAAGCTTTTGGGATTGAATGATGCTTTCGAAAACAATTTTGCCTGGATCTGTCCTGAAAATCTTTTTGATGAGAATAGTATACCGAAGCATGATCACAAAGGGTCTTCAAAAACTTATGTGGATGAAATACAATGCCTTATTGATAAGACCTCTGCAATTGATCTTAATGCTTCACTTGATATTACTTGATTCGCAATTTTCTGCGCCCAGCTCAAAGGCGTTAAAGAAAAGCACTCTTGGGAGATAACCCAATGTTTTCTTTTCAGTACTTTTTCTTTTATTTGAGTCTTGGAAGTCATTACTACTGTAATGACCGCTCCTTATCTTGTTTATTTCGTTTTTGTGCCAAGAGAAGCCTCTAATTTGAGTGAGGTAAAGATTTGGGGATGTTGCTGTCCTGAAACTGTTTTGGGTGCTGCACCGTAAAAATTCGTGAAAATTCTCTGTTTATCTTTTGGACCTGCGATTTCTTGTGCATATGCCCCAGGTTATATCCAAACTTTGCTTAGTTGAACACTTTTTGATTTGAGCAACAGAAAATCCTTCAAAAATTCGACCTTTGTCAGCTGTTCAGTTTTGACAGATTTCTGCCAATATTTGTGTTTGCCACTTTATCGCTTTCTTTTGAGTTCTTTTGATCATGGAACTTTTGGGGAGGTTGCTACAGTAGTATGTGCTATATATGTGGTGGTTTTGAGTTGAAACCTGAAGCAAATACAGGATTGATTATATATTATGCTTGCACTAATGTTGCTAATAGAATTGTGTTTAGTTTTGTATGAAGGAAGTTTTCAAGTGTAGGGATTGGAGAATGATGAGATGAGTTGAAGAATGGACAAAAGCTCAAGCTTGGGGATGCCCATGCATCACCCCAAGAAATATCCAAGAAGTACAAGCGTCAAAGCTTGGGGATGCCCCCGAGGCACCCCTTCTTCATCGGCAAAAATCAGGTCACCTTTCAAAACACTATATTTTTATTGCTTTATGCACTATGTGTTTTTCTTGGAGCGTCAGTTGTTTTAGTTTTCTTAGTTGGTTTAGTTTGTTTGTTTGCTGCAATAAATGGTTGGACCCCAACAAATTTTCTTTTGGAGAAGTTGATTGTTTTCATTTGCCAAGAACACTCAGTTTTTCACTCTTATCGTTTATCGAGTGTTCTCCTTTTTCTGCTACTGCTTTTGGTTTTCGTTTTCGCCTTGATTTGCGTTCAGACCTTGTGATATCTTTTCATCAAGGTGTATTTTTGCCTCTGATATTTATTAGTTTTCATCAAAAGAGGTGTTTATAAAAATTTCAAATGGTGTTGGAAAAGAGAAAAAGCTTTGTGCAAAATAGTGGTACAAGTAGGAGCTTGTGTAGACTGCGGCTTAGGCTTTTTCATGTCATGCTTGATGTCTTTTTGATAGTATGCTTAGTGGTTTTGCTATAGCATGACTTGTCTCAAATAACTGAGATTGCTTAATGAGCCTTTGAAAAAATCATGCGTTGTTTTTATTGTATGGAAGCATTATTTTGGTTTTCTCCTTGATGCTTTATTTGGGTTGACTTGGCGCATGCTCACACATGTTAGACTCTTACAAAGTCGCCAATAGCCTTCATGATCATTTAGTTTTTGACTTTTGATGCCATATTATGCTTCTTTTAATGTCGCTTTGTCGCTTTGCATGATTATGGCCATTATTGCTCTCTTAGTTGGTCGCTCCCAGTCTTTTGCTAGCCCTCGCCTTGTTCTGAGTATGAGCTCTACTCGTGCATCCAACTCCTAAAAGCCAAAGTTTTCCAAAGTGTCCACCATACATACCTACTAGCAATTTGCTATTCCAAGTAAATTTGACTTGCTTTTATTTTCTCTTCAAATTAAACTCTTACCAGTGTTATGCGAAATTCGGTCAGTAAAGCTCTCACGAACCGAAAGGCACACTTTACTTTTTCCTGTTCTTAAAAATTTGACATTGTGGTCTCTTATGTTGAGTTGTTATGCTTGCAAGTTGTAAGTTGGATTCTAGCCCAGCCATGCTGTCATGGGGCAAGCTTTCAACATTGCACTTCTTATTTGAGTTGATATCGTGATCTTTTGTTTATGGATGCCCGCGGTGTGAAATGAATTGGGAATCTTGTGGGGATCATGGAGTTTGTATATGTGTTAGGGAAACGCCAGGCCGCCAATCTAAGCCATGCATAATTCATGGTGGAAATTTGCAGCATACCCATGGTGAACATTCGACGACGCATCTCATAATAAAAAGCTAAACAATATAGCAAATAAAAGAGATGTCGAGGTGTTCATTGTCTGCTTGTCCTGTCATTTTGGTGTGGGCTTGTTCCATGTCATCGGGCATGGAGGTACCCCATTGGCGGTTCTCAATGATATGCATATACTTACAATGACAGGAGCCTTGCTTGGGACTCTAAGTAAAGTAGCATGAGGTTTGGGTACTCGTATTCACGGGGCACGAGGTTTTCAACTTATGATTTGTCAAGCATATGCATCATAATTGTTCTCGCATTAAATTTAACCATTCAAGATGCTTATGATGGGGGCAATGAGAGCTCAAAGCCGGTAAGTACCATAATTTTTGAAGGTTATAAAACTTGCAATCACTGCTTCCCTCTGCGAAGGGTCTTTCTTCTACTTTTATGTTGAGTCACCACTTTCTTTCTTTATGCACCATTAAGATAGCATAGTTGTCATTCTTAGTGTGATATGCATTGTCCCAAAGTTCATTGATTGATTCATATTGTTGGTTTCACTTGTTCTTAAATTATTTGTATCTAGTCGCCCTCTTAAACTTGAAGGTGTCCTATGCATTTATGTTTTGCACTCTTTGAAGGACAAGCTGAAAACCATTTGTATGTTTTTCCTTATGATTTGAACACACGTTTGACTTTCATAGTTTCATTATCATGATCTTTTGTTTGTGTTCATTTGCATGTTTACAACATGGTTGCTAAGTTCTTATTGTCATGATTATATCTTCATGCCCATGTTTTAAGTTCTATTGATCCCAGCTCACCAATGCTTACATATATGATCAAGATTGTGTAGGTGCATGTCACCTCAAAAATTATTCTTTTGTTATCACTTACCTACTCGAGGACGAGCAGGAGTTAAGCTTGGGGATGCTTGATACGTCTCAAACGTATCTATAATTTTTGATGCTCCATGCTTGTTTTTACACCATTTGCCTATTGTTTCGTTACACTTAGTGGCATTTTTATGCATTTTCCGGAACTAACCTATTAACGAAGTGCCACAGTGCCAGTTCCCTGTTTTCTGCTGTTTTTGTGTTTCAGAGTGATACACAGGTTCCTCGCAAAAAAGAGAGTGATACACAGGAAATATTCTCAGAATTGGACGAAACAAGTTCCTGAAGTCTTATTTTACCCGGAAGCTTCCAGAGATCCGAAGAGAAGTAGGAGGGGGGCCACCAGGGCCCCACACACAAGGGCGGCGCGGCCAGGCCCTGGCCCGCGCCACCCCCGTGTGAGGGCGCCTGGCCCCTCCTCTGACAACGTCCCTTCGCCTATAAAGACCCCCCGACGAGAAAAACCTAAGTACCCGATCAGTTTTCCAGAACACATCGCGATCCGCCGCCGCCGTCGACCCGAAGATCGGGAGGGTCCAGAAGCTCTTCCCGGCACCCTGCCGGAGCGGGGAATCGCCACCGGAGGTCTTCTTCATCGCCATGCTTGCCTCCGGAGCGATGAGTGAGTAGTCTACCTTGGACTATGGGTCCATAGCAGTAGCTAGATGGTTGTCTTCTCCACTATGTGCTTCATGTTTAGATCTCATGAGCTGCCTTACATGATTGAGATCACCGTTATGTAATTCTACATGTTTGGTTTGTTGGGATCCGATGAATATTGGTGTTTATGATTAAGTTGCTGTACTGAATTATATCTTTTGTTATCTCTATGTTGTTTATGATCTTGCATGCTCTCCGTTATTAGTATCTATCTTGGCCGAGTAGTTGCTAGTGACTCCAAGAGGGGGTATTTATGCTCGATAGTGGGTTCATGCCTCTATTTTACCTGGGGGAGTGACAGAAACCTCTAAGGTGGTAGATGTGCTGTTGCTACTAGGGAGAAAACAACATTCATATGCTCAAGGGCATATGCTTTGTTTACATTACACACTTTGCTTAATGCAATTATCTGTTGTTCGCAACTTAATACTTTTGGGGTGTTCGGATTGATATCCCCGGGGGTGGATTATTAGTCATAGATGCAGTTGGATGGCGGTCTATGTATTTTGTTGTAATGCCCAGAGTAAATCTCATAGTGATCTTCTTGACATATCACGTTATCTTTATTCTATCAATTGCCCAACTGTAATTTGTTTACCCAGCATGTGTTATTTTATCTATGGAGAGACACCACTAGTGAACTGTGGAGCCCGGTCCTATTTCCATCATATTGCTATCACCTGTTTACTTTACTCGTACTGTTTACTTTACTCGCATACTATATTGTTTTCCACTCGATACACTCATAACCTTTGTTTCAAGCAAACCGGTGAGATTGACAACCTCATCGCAAGTTGGGAACAAAGTATTTGTTTGTGTGTGTGCAGGTTCCGCGACACCTTCAGTCGTCATTGTCTCTCTTCTCCTGTTCGATAAACCTTGGTTTCTTAAACTGAGGGAAAACTTGCTGCTACACTCATCATACCTTCCTCTTGGGGTTCCCAACGGGCTGGTTATTCACCAAGCACAAGGACAGTCTGCTTCCACGTCAACTATACACCACCACACGTAGCAGGGCTCTGTACTGGCAATGTGATGGTTCGTCTCAGCAGTTGACGTTTGGTCTCAACACACACACCGCGCGGCTAACCGCTGCTCACCGCGACACGCGTCCGTGGGACTGCACATCAGCACCGTTACGTGTACTCAGTTCTACCCTCGAGTCTTACACTGGAAAAATATCTGTACTCAGTTTTCCCCTCGAGTACTAATACTGGCTAGTGCAATATACTCAGTTTTACCCTCAAGTGGCTGGTCAACAGAGAGTCAACAGATAGGATTAAGCCATCTAATTGAGTCATTTCATGCGCAAAAAAATTCAAAAAAATAAAATCATAGTGCCTCCTACTCATGGAGTCTTGTTACGCGACCTGCCGCATAGGAAATCATAACAATCATATATAAATCAAGTTTTCACACAAATGGCCACTTCTAAAATCACTAGTAGCTATGAAGGTTCATGGCTTTCCACTCAAACCCCTTCTCAAAACATCTATACCCAAAACATAGTTTGTCTGAATGAGGCCATAATTTTTACACTCATGTATATTTGAATTGCTAATACTTTGAGGTAGGCCAACCTGGGTTTCATTGTACAAAACATGTGTTTTTCTTTTTCTAAATCTCTTATTTGAATTCCTTAGCATGTTTACTATTTACTTGCCCTTGTATCGTTGATACTACTCAGTTTTACTCTCTCCCTTCTCACAGAAGCCCAAACTTGGCCTGATTGGTCGAGCTGTTGTCACACGGATCGTGCCCACCTACCGTCGATCCTATGATCTAATAGGCAGGATCGTGCCACCCTCTCTCTATCTGTCGGTGGCAAACTACTACCCCTCTATGTATGCTAAATAACGAGTTGGCCACCGGATTCAACAAGTTTGGAATCACGAATTTCCACTTCTTGTAGGCATTACTTTTCACGGTAAAATGATAAACTATCACGAATTTCCATTTAGGCATTACTTTTCACGATAAAATAATAAACTATCATGAATTTCCTTTAGGCATTACTTTTCATGGTGAAATGATAAACTATCACGAATTTCCTTTAGGCATTACTTTTCACGGTAAAATAATAAACTATCACGAATTTCCATTTAGGCATTACTTTTCACGAATTTCCTTTAGGCATTACTTTTCACGGTGAAATGATAAACTATCACGAATTTCCTTTAGGCATTACTTTTCACGGTAAAATAATAAACTATTACGAATTTCCATTTCTTTTAGGCATTACTTTTTTGTTGAGATAGAAACACCAACAACGGTCATCTCCTCCTTAATTTATTATGTAAACCCCACAACGGTCATCTCGCCCTTATAAACCCCCACAACGGCCATCCCTCATGTCAATAGGTTCTGCCTCTCTCTTCTTCGTTTCTGCCTCTCTCTTCTTCGTTCACATACACTTGATCCATTGCCATGGCTTCCACGTCTCGGACGCCGACCGGAAGGGGAAGGGGAAGGGGCAGCCTGGGTGGTGGATCATCATCATTGCCACCACCACCGTCAACACTGTCATTGATCATAGAGGAGTTCTTAATCGTCATCTATGAAGACTCTTTGGCCAAGAAGGTACGTACGCGTTCCCACATATATGATGCATGTGATTAATTATGTGCATGTTCCAAAAAGCCTTTAATTTCAAACGATCGGCGCTCGATCTCTTTGCAGGCACTCCCACAAAAGTTTGCGGACTATCTTGATGGCCAGGAGCCCACAAAGGTGTATCTGCGAGCAGCTGACTGCGGTCCTCGTCTCTGGACCGTGGAGGTCCTATTTGGCGGACAAGGCCGGATGTACCTCGACAAGGGCTGGGAGAATTTCGCCATTGCGCACGGTGTGGATTTCGGCTACATCCTACACTTCAAATATGAAGACGATGATGTGCTCACAGTGAAGGTGTTCGACGTAACATTGTGCAGGAAATACTACTACACGGACGACAAAGATACTGACGATGAAAGCGACGACGACGTGAAGCCATGCATCCATCCCCTTTAGATAAGGGGATTATGACCAAGAATATATATGTAGCTTCATATGCATCGATTTAGAGATCTAGCTATTTTCTATATATTATGCATGTAAAAATAATAGAGAATCACAATTTCCACCATGATTCGAGCACCACAGCCTCCAAACGATGCCGATGCCGATATCGGCATCGTCAGAACGGCTATGCATGCTCGCCGCCACTGCTAGGTCACCGTCGGGATGCACCCTCAATCCCGTCCCCTCATTCGATCACTGACACACCAGAGATACTGCCGAGGCCAATGACGAACGTACATGCTGATGCCAATGCCGAACATGCACGCCGCTGTGGGCACGGCCATGCCGCCCCGCTATGCCAGACGCCACAGACCACCGCGAGGTCTTTCCCTTCGCCACCACACTCCCCTAGCACCCATCTATACACGCTAGAAAGGAGAGACACTAGTTTTCTCTACATTGCTCGCGTTCGTGTCCGACACTATCGGTCAAAGTGTTGAGGTCGTCGTCGATGTCCTCGACCATTTCTTCTCTTCTTTGCATGGTTAAACGCGTCTAGTTCATATCTATCTAATGCGTCTGGCCTCGCCTCATGCAGTTCTTTGTGGACGTCGATCTCATCTCGGCACCCCGCAGGCCACCTCCTCCGTGCCATCGCTGTAGAGCTCCGTTTAAAAATCTAATCCTACCCGTGTATTGCCCCTTGTATCAGCGTCATGGCCCCACTTGTCATTCGATATACCGAAGCCCCACTCGTCCGCGTTTTGGTCAGGGATACGGCGATGCTTACGGACAAACAAAGATGGATGCTATGACATGTCTTTGCGGGCTCTACGTGGCCCCACTAGTCAGCAGTTAACGGTCAAAGGTGTTCAACCGTCGGGCAACTGGCCGTTCCAGCACTTGTGACGGTTTCAGACAAGGGCATGGACAAAACTGAGGAAAAACTAAGGAGCTGGGGAAAACTGAGTACAACTAAGGACCCGAGGGCACGTAAATAGAAATCCCTAAAAGTTACTTTTCCTTGATTGCAATTAATGACAGCCCCTGCAGTGTTTAGAAAAGGTCTCCCAAGATTAATAGACATATTATCATCTTCAGGCATTTCCAACACAACAAAATCAGTTAATATTACATATACCAATAGGAATAGTAGTAGACTTATCAGCCATTTGCAAAGATATATCAGTTGATACCAATTTTTCTAGATCAAGTCTCTTATAAAGAGAAAAAGGCATGACACTAACTCCACCTCCCAGATCACATAAAGCAGTTCTAACATAGTTATTTTTAATGGAGCAAGGAATAGTTGGTATACCTGGATCTCTAAGCTTCTCTGGAACTTTACCATCAAAAGAATAATTAGCAAGTAAAGTGCAAATTTCCTCATTAGGAATCTTTCTTTTGTTAGTAACAATATCTTTCATATACTTTGCATAAGGAGGCATTCTAATAGCATCTGTCAAAGGAATTTGCAGAAATAAAGGTTTCATCCATTCACCAAACCTGTTGTAGTGTTCTTCTTCCTTGGAGTTGTGTTTCTTACTAGGAAAAGGCATTGGTTTCTGCACCCAAGGTTCTCTCTCTTTACCATGCTTGGTGGCAATGAAGTCTTCTTTGGTGTACTTCGCATTCTTATCAATCTTTTCTGGCTCCTCTTCAACTTCTTCTTTATCGAAAGCGTTACCTGGTTCAGTTTCAGCATCAGAAATAGAAACACTGTTAGGATCTTTACCTGCATCAGATGATTCTGCAATTGTTTTATGCTTCTTCTTCTTCTTCTTGGAAGGAATATCATCACTTGAAGTACGTTGAGAATCTTGCTCGACCCTCTTAGGATGTCCTTCAGGATATAAGGGGTCTTGGGTAGTAGCACCACTTCTTGTGCGTATTTCACATGCTTGCTTCTCTCTTGCGGCATTAACTAGCAAGTCTTTTTGCACCTTGGTAAGCTGATCAATTTGTGTTTGAACCATTTGAAAATGTTTAACAAGTATCTTCACATCATTGGAGGTTCTCTCCACAATATCCTGCAACTTGTTAATAGCTCTAGAATTTTCCAACAAATGATTCTGCACCATTCTATTAAAATTATTTTGCTTAACAATAAAATTATCAAATTCATCTAAGCATTGATCAGGAGGTTTAGAATGAGGAATATCTCTTTCATCAAAGCGTTGGAGAGAGTGTACCTCAATTGTAGATGAGTGAGGGATTGGCTTACATAATTCTTCAATAGGAGGTAAATTTTTAACATCTTCGGCTTTAATACCTTTCTCCTTTAGAGATTTCTTGGCTTCCCTCATCACTTCATCATTTAATTCAATCATCCCTCTCTTCTTCGGCGTAGGCTCTGTAGATGGCACAGGTGTTGGTGCTGGAGTTGGCTCAACTAGAGTCCAATCATCATGATTCCGGCTTATTCTAGCCATTAATTCTTCAGCTTCAGCTGGAGTTCTTTCCCTAAAAACACAACCAGCACAACTATCCAGATATGTCTTAGATTCATCATTTAGTCCATTATAAAATATATCAAGGAGTTCATTTTTAGGCAATGGCTCTTTAGGGAAAGCTCTAATAAAGAACAAAATCTTGTCCAAGATTCAGGCAATATCTCCCCTTTTCCCTGTTCAAAATCAAAGATTTTCTGCACAGCAGCATGTTGAGCACTAGCGAGAAAATATTTCTGAAAGAAAGCATTAAACAAAGCAATAGGACTATTAAGAGATCCAGGAGACAAACTATTAAACCAAGTTTTAGCTGCATCTTTCAACGAGAAAGGAAAAATCTTAGCAACAAAATAAGTGCGGAGCTTAATATCATCAGAAAACAAGTAACTCAAAGTAGAAAGCTCATTCATGTGCTCCATAGCACTCTCATCTTTAGTACCACAAAAAGGAGTTTTCTCAACAATAGATATGTAAGATAAATCCAAAGAGAAATCATAATCCTTGTCTCTAATATTTATGGGAGAACCAGCAAACTTAGGATCAGGAGACAATTTATATCTAACAGTACGTCTTGCAAGAAGTTCTTTAACATCAGCAGCATTACGAGTAGCACGTACTTCAGCAATAAAATCATCATTAAGCTCAATATAAGCATCATCAAAATCATCACTAGGACATTCTCTAGACTCAGGTGAACTAACAGGTGTAACAGTGGTGTTTCCCAACTTAGCTCTAGCAATAGTAGCATCTAAAAAGGAACCTAGTGAACCACTCTCATCGAGCACAGTAGAAGCATCATCTAAATTATCATTGGCATTTTCAAACTTAGCAGAAGTAGTAGCAGTAGCGTGTGCATGTGGTGGTGTAAGCAACTTACTCATAACAGATGGCGAATCAAGAGCAACAGAAGTGTTGAGAGTTGTACCTCTTCTTGTAGTGGATGGCAATATAGGAACTTTTCCATCACGAGGTTTACCCATGATGAAAGGATTGCAGCGAACAATATGAATTCCAAGTGAACTTACAAATAAAGCTATGCTCCCCGGCAACGGCGCCACAAAATAGTCTTGATGACCCACAAGTATAGGGGATCGCAACAGTCTTCAAGGGAAGTAAAGCCTAAATTTATTGATTCGACACAAGGGGAGCCAAAGAATATATGTAAGCCTTAACAGATGAGTTGTCAATTCAGCTGCATTTGAAAACAGTCTTGCTCATAGTGGTTTATCAGTAGCAACAGTTTTATAGTGGTAATAGTAGTGAAACAGTAACAGCAGTAGTAAAATAACAGCGGTAATAGTAGCAATAGTAAATAGTAGGAACAAATACTGTAGGCATAGGGATGGATGTACGGGCGTTACATGGATAAGATAATTCATGAAATCAACGAGACATGGGCATTGCAGATAAATAATAATAAAGCATCCTAGTACTAACAATCATAGGCATGTGTTCCGTATGTAGTCGTACGTGCTCACAAGGAGAAACTTGCACAACATCTTTTGTCCTACCAGCCTGTTGCAGCAGGGCCTCAAGAGAAACTACTGGTAATTAAGGTACTCCTTTTAATAAATTATCGGAGCAAAGCATTAACACTCAGTGAACACATGTGATCCTCACATCATAGCCATCCCCTGTGATCCTCACATCATAGCCATCCCCTCCGGTTATCCCAATTTCTGTCACTTTGGGGCCTCGGGTTCTGGACAACAATATGTGTATACAACTTGTAGGTAAGACCATAAACAACAAGTATCATCATAGAAATAATAACATGTTCAGATCTGAAATCATGGCACTCGGGCCCAAAGTGACAAGCTTTAAGCACAACAAGTTGCAACAATGTCATAGACACTAAATAAAGATCATATCAAATTACATGAACAATCTCATCCAATCCCTACCATCCCCTCACCTACAGCGGGGGAATTACTCACACATGGATGGGGGAGTCATGGATGGTCGATGGAGGGACGTCGGTGATGATGGTGATGAAGATCTCCTCCAAATCCCTGTCCCGGCAGGGTGCCAGAACGGAGTTTCTGGTTCCGAATCGTGGTTTCTAATAGTGGCGGTGCAGCGGAAGTCTTTCTGGGAAAAACGCCATCTCCTTGATATTATCGGGTCAAGGGGTATATGTAGGCGGAAGGAGAGGTCGAGGAGACGGCCAAGCCGCTCTCACACCAGGTGGGCGTGGCCAGGGCTGGGTTGCGCCCCCTGTGTGTGTTGAGGCCTCGTGCCACCCCTCCGTCTCATATTCTGGCTCCATGGGTCTTCTGGTGAAATAGGATTTTTGCCAATTTTCCCGAATTTTTACTGAAAGTTGGATTTCTACACAAAAACGAGACACCAGAGCAATTCTGCTGAAAACAGTGTTAGTCCGTGTTAGTTGTATTCAAAACACACAAATTAGAGGAGAAACAATAGCAAAAGTGTTCGGGAAAGTAGATACGTTTTGGACGTATCATGTATCTATCTCTGATGCTGAAACTGAAAGCGGTAATGCTTCTAATAAAGAAAAAGTTGAGAAGGAACCAGAAAAGCTTGCTAAGAATGCAAAGTACATCAAGGAGGATTTCATTGCCAATATACATGGTAGTGAGAGAGAACCTTGGGTGCAAAAACCAAAGCCTTTTCCTAGTAAGAAACATAAATCAAAGGAAGAGGAGCACTACAACAAGTTTTGTGAGTGGATGAAACCTTTGTTTTTGCAAATTCCTTTGACTGATGCTATTAAATTGCCTCCTTATTCAAAGTATATGAAGGATATTGTTTCTAAGAAAAGGAAGATTCCTAGTGAGGAAATTTCCACTTTGCTTGCTAATTATTCTTTCAATGGCAAGGTTCCAGAGAAGCTTGGAGATCTAGGTATACCAACTATTCCTTGCTCCATTAAACATAATTATGTTAGAACTGCTTTGTGTGATTTGGGAGCAGGAGTTAGTGTCATGCCTTTTTCTCTCTATAAGAGACTTGATCTAGAAAAATTGATATCAACTGATATATCTTTGCAAATGGCTGATAAGTCTACTACTATTCCAAGTGGCTAATAATTGTTTGATATTAACTGACTTTGTTGTGTTGGAAATGCCTAAAGATGATAATATGTCTATTATTCTTGGGAGACCTTTTCTTAACACTGCAGGTGTTGTTATTGATTGCAACCAAGGGAAAGTAACTTTTAATGTTAATGACAAGGAGCACATGGTTTATTTTCCCAAGAAGATTGATAGAAAGTATGGTCTAAATTCAATCAAATATATTGAGACCATTAAAGTTGGAGAAATTTATTATTCTAGGCAAAAGCCACAAGAGGAATATGGAATTGTTATGGTTGGGACTATGCCTATCAAAGTTGAGGTAACATAATCATTTAGTGAAATGCAAAGTTTTGTTTCATAAAAAAATTGTTTTGGTAACAAGACTTGATCAGCCTTGTTAACAAAGTGGTTTTTGAATGAATGAAACTATGTTTTCACCGCATTTAATTTTGTTTACTCATGTTTTCACCTTGTTCACTTTTGTTTCTGTTGTGCATATTAGAGTGTCTTAGAACTGCTATAGACTTGGTTTGAATTGTTTTCTATCATTCCATATTCGTTTTCCCATGCTTTAATCATTTGTCAATTTCTAAAAATCCTCAAAAATAAAGTTTCATGAAAAATTCCAGAAAATTGTTTTTAAATTTTTACGTCTAAAATGGGGCAGAGAGGCACCTAGGACGACCCAGGGGGACCCACCATGCCACTAAACCACATGGTGGCGCGGGCCAGGCCAGGTCGCACCATGGCATGGTGTGGGGCCCCTGGACCTCCACTTATTCTTCCACCTGCAATTCCTCTCTCTCTCTATCTCTCTCTCTCTCTCGAGAAAACACCACTCCATTGCTCAAACCCGTGTTCTTGCTGTTCTTGCTCACGATTTTCAATCTCCTTGCTCAGCCCATCTTTGCTGCTGAGATTTGGAGCATTTGTTCTCCGGTATGTGACTCCTCCGATTGTCCAAGTAGAATTTTGTTTAGTGGAGTATTTATTGAGTATTTTAGTACTGTAGGTGACATTTTAAGTGAGTTTGCATGCTTGTTCTATTGCTTAGATAAGTTATTTTGATGCATGTTAGCTCTCTTGCAACTCCCTATAGTAGTTTCCTTTATTTATTTGTCTCAAAATCATTTTTTATGAGGTTTGTTAAAAATTTCAGAAAAGAGAGATGCATAATGACACTTATGGAGAGGTCTTCGAGAGAGAAGCACCAAGGGTAGCAAGGCCTTCAAGATCAACTGCTCAATTTAGGCCATCCTACAATGAAGATCTTATTTCACCAAACATTGGAGATGAAAGGGATGATGGAAATGCACATCCATCCACTTTCCCTTGTACTAACTTTTTAAGAGATGCAGGGATCCTTGATGATTTCTTACTTCTTGTTAACATGGTTGGTTTGACTACATACATGCTTGATGAGAGTGACCAATATTCTATGCTCACAAAGACTTTTGTTGAGAGCTTTACTTTTACTAACTCCACCTTCAAGCCATCTATTGCATTTAAAATCTATGATAAGTCTGTCACCATGTCTTTGGAAAGATTTTGCAGTATCCTAGGTATTGCTAGGTTTGGGATAGCAAATAAGATTCAGAATCGACCAGCTGATTTTCTGGAGCTTTACCGAGGGGTGACAAATGATGATGATCGTACAGCTCAGCGTGGCAAGATAAGGAACATTCAACTCCCAGCTATTAGATACTTTGCTTACTATCTTGCCACTAGTATTCTTGGTAGGAATAATACTAGTAATATTTCTAACTATCATTTAGCTTTTCTAGCTACTGCGCTTAATGTTAGTAGGAAGTAAAACCTTGGTGCTCTCATTGCTTGTCGCTTAGCTGCTAGGGGACCCATTTAAGGAGGAATTATTCCTGCACACATTGTTGCTGCTCTGGGCCTTTCTGTTGCTCCTAATGATACATTGTTAGCCCCACGGAGACTTGATCTTGCTGCTATGAAGGTCCATCACTTTGTTACTGCTAACTCTTGTGCAGGAAGTTTAGTTTATAGAATGTTATTTACTGATGGAGATGAAAGGGAAGTTCCCTTGCCGCAACCCAGTTTGTTCAGTATTTGTAGGATGCCTTGGTCGTGCTCGAAGGAGGAGTTCGACGAGCAGCTTAGATTGCTTGGTTTCCATAGACAGCAGGGCTCCGAGAGCCAAGAGGGGGAGGCGCCCTCTAATTATTACACCGTGCATCATACTGGGGCATCCTCGAGCTCATATCAGGACGAAGGTACTTCTTTGTCATATTTTGGAGATGCCACTTCTTGGCCGTGTTGGGATTGATCTCCACTTAGGCCAAAAGCCTAAGCTTGGGGGGAGGTACATCGACATCTCACTCATTTATACATCATATTCTGTTGGGACTTTCTATATCCATGTTTCGCTTTCTTTCTTTTTCTTTGTTGTTCTTGTTTTATTTCTACTTTCCAAAACACAAAAAGACCAAAAATATTTCTGTTATTTCTCTTTGTTTGCTTCTTTAGTTTTCAAGTATTGGTTTGCTTTACCTTCCAGTTTTGGTTTGGTATTCAAAAATCCAAAAAGATTTTGCTTTGTTTGTTGTTTCCTTCTGTTCTTGTTTTAAAATCGAAAATCCAAAAATATTTGTTGTTCTTTTCCAGTTTTGTAAAGTTTGCTGTAGAGTTCAGTCTCCCGTGACTCCATTGGAGCTTGGTTATCACTTCATATTATTCAAGCCACACAAGTGAAAGGCAATAATGATGACTTATGACAATTCGAGATGTGGTGAGAGGCTGGTATGAACTCTATTAGTTTTCATTTTTGTACATATACTCATTCATGTGGACATGCTTAGTTTGTTCATGTAAGGTGTATGTTATTTAATGGATGCTTAGTAGTTCCTTCTCTCATATGATTAGTTCCAATTTACTAATAGTTTGTAGCATGTCATATAGATGTTTGCTTGCATTTTTCTATTCATAAAACAGTATGACATTGTGGTATCCTCCTTTGAATGTTTCATTTGAATCGACTTGGCACATGCTCAAGTATGCATATGACTAAACAAAAGTCAATTAAGCCTTGATGATTTATTTTCCCTCAGAGCTCTTGTATCGTTTTTATGCCCCTATTAATTTTGTTTTGTCGCAAGCATGATTATGACAGTTACTGCTCTCATGATTGTCGCTTCCCAGTCTTTTGCAAGCCTTCACCTGTACTGAGTATGAGCTCTACTCGTGCATCCAACTCCAAAAAACCAAAGTTTTTCCAAAGGGTCCACTACAAATTCCTATGCATGGTATTTCAAACCATTCCAAGTAAATTTTCATGTGCTACCTTTCAAAACCTTCAAATACTTCACATTTTTGTGACACTACTTTTAGCTCATGAGGACGTAGTGGTCGGATTTGATGTCTACCATATTGAATTAAGTACCCCTTGACTTGCATGCTTCATCTGCTCATCATTAATTTTGCAAGAGAGTTGGTCAGACCATTGTAACCTCTAAAAAAGAAAAAGAAAAAGGCACTCCTCCATGGTATGTGAAAGTTGGTGGGCACCCGAAGGATTCGGTTAGCCATGGTTTGTGAAAGGAAAAGTGGGGAGGAGTGCTAAACTTTATAAAAGAGCATGTATATGCCATTTTTTCAAGAACTCGGAACCGCTCTCAACTTGTTTAGTATGGAAGATAGAAAAAACTCCATTGCCAGTCGTTGAGAGAAACAACCACCTCTCAAAACAATTTTTATCTCTATTTTACAAATGAAAAGCTCTAGCACATGTTAATCCCTGCTTGCCTCTGTGAAGGGCCTTTCTTTTACTTTATGTTGAGTCTTCATCTTCTATCTTTCAGCACCTTCTGGAGAGCATAGTTGTTGTTCTTAGTGCAATGTGCTTGTCCCAGAACATGGTTAATTGTGGTATAACTTTGATGCTTGCATCTTTGATATTTCTACTTCTAGTCTTCTCTTGAACTTCAGAGGTGCCTTGGCATTTATGTTTTGCTCCACAAATAAAGGCAAGTGAGATACCACATTATCATATCTTATTATGAGCAATACAATCCTGTAACTTCTTATGTTTCATGTTGCTTATTATTAGTGTGTTGGTATTTCTTCATGGCTTGCATGACTATGAGGTAACATTGGTTGCATATTTCTTATTATGAATTGCCTAAGTACTTGATCATATAGTGAGAATATATACATCTTATGAAGCAAATGTGTTCGCGAAAGTTTCTTTTATCGCACTCAGTTGTTAACTAAATTGCTTGAGGACAAGCAATAAGCTAAGCTTGGGGGAGTTGATACGTCCAAAACGTATATACTTTCTTGAACCCTTTTGTTGTTGTTTTCCCTCTATTTTGTGTGTTTTGCATACAACTAACACGGACTAACGCTGTTTTCAGCAGAATTGCTCTGGTGTCTCGTTTTTTTGCAGAAATCCAACTTTCAGGAAAAATCCCAGAAAATATCGCAAAGCTCATATTTTACCAGAAGACTCACGGAGCTAGAAGACAAGACGGAGAGGAGCCACAAGGGGCCCACACCACCTGGTGGCGCGGGCCAGGCCAGGCCGCGCCAGGGGGTGGTGTGGCCTCCTCAGCCATCGCCTCGAGCCCTCCTTCCGCCTACATATAGCCTCTGACCTAAAAACATCGGGGGTTCGGTGTTTTTCCTAGATAGAGTTCCGTTCTGCCGCCACCACCAGAAACCGCGATTCGGAACCAGAAACTCTGTTCTGGCACCCTGCCGGGACACGGTATTGGAGGAGATCATCGCCATCATCATCACCGACGTCTCTCCATCAACCATCCATGATTCCCCCATCCATGTGTGGGTAATTCCCGCTGTAGGCCGAAGGGGGTGGTAGGGATTGGATGAGAGCATTCATGTAATTGCTATAAGATTGTTAGGGCATGGTGCCTAGTATACATTGTTAGTGCTTTTGACATTGTTGCAACTTGTTGTGCTTAATGCTTGTCACTTTGGGCCCGAGTGCCATGATCTCAGATCTGAACATGTTATTGTTTCATGAAGATAATTGTTGTTTGTGATCTTACCTGCAAGTTGTATACACATATCATTGTCCGGAACCCGAGGCCCCAAAGTGACAATAATTGGGATAACCTGAGGGGATGGCTGTGATGTGAGGATCACGTGTGTTCATGGAGTGTTATTGCTTTGCTCCAGTACTCTATTAGAAGGAGTACCTTAATTACAAGTAGTTTCCCTTGAGGCCCCGCTGCAAACGGGCTGGTAGGACAAAAGATGTTGTGCAAGTTTCTCATTGTGAGCACGCGCAACTATATATGGAACACATGCCTATGGTTATTTAGTACTAGGATGCTTTATCATTATGCAATTAACAATGTCTTGATTATTACATGAATTATCTTATCGATGCAACGCCCGTTCATCCATCCCTATGCCTACAGTATTTAATCATGTTGTTTACTATAGTCACTACTGTTGTCTTTATGTTATTACTGCTGCTATTATTCTGCTACTATCACTACTATAAAACTGTTGCTACTGATAAATTGTTGCGAGCAAGTCTATTTCCATGTGTAGCTGAATTGACAACTCATCTGTTAAGGCTTATAAATATTCTTTAGGTCTTCTTGTGTCGAATCAATAAATTTGGGTTTTACTTCCCTCGAAGACTGTTGCGATCCCCTATACTTGTGGGTCATCAGCCGCTGCCACAGCTTCTTCTTCCTTGCACATGCCTTCTCCTCACAGCCCCCGAGCGCTCCGCCATTGTATGCCCATCAAGAGGGTTGCGCATAGACCAAAGATGGCCAAGAAAGGGACGAAGAAACAGGCTCTGAACTAGGTTCCCTCGTCCTTCAATGAGGCGGATCTGAAGAAAGCCAAGAAGGAAGGATTTCTGCCGAATCGGCACTGGTCATCTTCCCCAGAGACGAGGCTATTCCTACACTGCCTCCGGGATATCAGGTGATGTTCCTTGCTTTTCTCCTTCGCGGTTTATCTCTCCCTGCTCACGAATTCATTCATGGGCTTCTCTTTGTCTATGGCGTGCAGCTGCATCAGCTCATGCTAAACTCTCTTCTTCATATCGCATGTTTTATCACTCTGTGTGAATCATTCCTGGGCATTGACCCACACTGGGTTCTTTGGAAATTCCTCTTTCGCCTTCATCCCAGTGTTTCTTTAGCTGAAAACCCTAAGCCGGGAGGAGCTGTTGTCTCTGTGCAATCGTAATTGCACTATCTGGAGTTCAAGATGGCCCAGTCAGTGCAGGGTTGGAGGCAGAAATGGTTCTATATCAAGGACCAGAAATCTTCTGACTCTGATCAGTATGGGCTTGCTCCCTTTGATGCCAGCAAGGATATGACGAAGCTGACAACATGGGATGCTTCGCCTTCTAAAGCTGAAGTTGAAAATATCAAGCCTTTGTTGGCTCGTATTCAAGGACTCAAGAGTGCAGTGGGGGGCGGACTGACAGGGATGCAGCTTATGGCGTTCTTCCTTCAGAGACGCATCCAACCACTACAATCTCGAGTTTCCAAGTTATGGACTTACTCTGGCTTGACCGATCATTCTCGAGTGTCTGCCAAGGACCCAGAGAAAAAGGATCTCGACAAGAGGGTTAGATCTTTGACTGTTCTTACTGCAAAGATGGAAATTCCGGCTTGTATAGCTTCTTTTTTCGACTCCACTCACCCCTTACCAGAGGTACGCGTCTTGTAATCCGAAATATGTTATTTTCCCGTTGTCTCTTTGTACTACATGTTGTTGACATTCTGTTTGTCGAATCCTTTGGAGGGCCATCAATTTTTGACTTCACGCCCCCCTCTTCCTGAGGAAGGGCCTATCAATGCTGAACCAGCCCATGCTGACTCCGGAGCCCTCGAGGCTGGTGAGAATCAGGACGGGGATGAAGATGAAGGCTCTCTGGATGTAAGTGACTCCACATTGTCGCCTCCTCTCGCTGAGTCTGAAACTCAACATGCTGAGAAGAAACGGAAACATGCGGAAGATCTAACTTCCTCGGGTACATCCAATCCAAAAGATGTACCCCATGAACAAGCAACTTCCAAGGGTTCCGCCCTTGACATATTCGAATTGCTTGACTCGTAAGTGTACTCAATCCTTTTTTCCAAGTTTTCTTTCTTTTGATCTTCTTCTTCTCTTGATTTCAAGTAATTTGCTCGTTCAGTGATGATAACAAGCCAAAGAAGTCCACCACTGTGGTTCTTCCTTTGGCAACTTCAAGTGCTTCCAAAGTACGCTCTCAGGAGGAGACCATGGTGGACAAGGCGTCACAGGACCACCAGGAGAAAGTTGTTGGTATGCAACCCCTGAAACGCCAAAAGAAAACGACGCATACTGCGACTGTTTCGCTTGAGGCTCATCGGCCATCCTCTTCTTCTGATCATGTAAGCACCATTTTCTTTACTCTAACTCTTTGTTTCTACACTTTTTGTTTCCTTACATGGTTTTTACTCTGCATCCTTTGATGCAAAGATTTCTATCTCTTGGCACTGATTTGTGTTAAGATTCAAGAAGCTATTGATGCATCCAAAGGTTCTTCCTTTTGCTCTTCGTTGCTCTTGCATTGCTTCCCTGTTTGCATTCTTTTGACTCGCAGTTGTTGATATCATCTCCTTGTTTTTAATTGCTCTGACCACGGCACTCACTCGCATAGCGGCATTGGAAATTGAACTGAAAACCACCACTGACACTCTTAAGGATGCCAATGCCGCCAAGGTTTCTACGGAGAAGGCTGGTAAGGCAGCAGAAGCCAGGGCTAAAAAGGCTAAAAAAAGCTTTGACTGAGGCTACTCAGAAACAAACCAAGTGGTAGCAAGCTGTGGTAGAGCGACTTGATGAGATTTCCACATCCGTTGGCAGTAAGTGCTTCATCTTGTCCGTAGGTATTTACTAAAGTTTCACTTGTTGATATGTTTTGCTTGTCTTATTTGTACTTCTGCGATGCAACAGAGAAACTTAGAGAAGTGTGGAGACTTCGGAAAGGGAATTCCAAAGACCCCTCTGGTGGACGCGGTAGACGTGCTAGAGTCGAACTAGAAGCTTGCTCGTGATTTCCTCCAGCGAACTCGCCATGTTTTGATTCACATGTTTGTCAGGTTGTTCCTGAAGAAGAGGGATGAGATGCCTGCCGACAATCTTCAGAAGCTTGTCGCAGCCTTCGACACCATCGAAGACCCTATTCTTCGATGAAGCTTACCTTGGTGAAACAAGGTGTCGAAGAGACGATTGCCCTCACCCAATCGCATGGCGAGGAAGTGGACTGGGAGAAGGTTGGCTCCTCCTATGCTTGTCCCCTGGCGGAGATAAAGGAGTTCTTCAAGAAGGCAAAGGGGTACGCACCTAAGCTTGTGTCTGATACGTCCAAAACGTATCTACTTTCCCGAACACTTTTGCTATTGTTTCTCCTCTAATTTGTGTGTTTTGAATACAACTAACGCGGACTAACACTGTTTTCAGCAGAATTGCCCTGGTGTCTTGTTTTTGTGCAGAAATCCGACTTTCAGGAAAAATCCCGGAAAATATTGCAAAAATCTATTTTACCAGAAGACCCATGGAGCCAGAAGAGGAGACGGGGAGAGGCAGGGAGCTGGGCTCACCACCAGGGGGCACGGCCCAGCCCTGGCCGCGCCCACCTGTGGTGAGGCCGCCTCAGTCATCGCCTCGACCCCTCCTTCCACCTACATATACCCTCTGACCTGAAAGGAGCGAGGGTTCGGCGTTTTTCCCAGATAGACTTCTGTTGTGCCGCCACCATCAGAAACCGCGATTCGGAACCAGAAACTCCATTATGGCACCCTGCCCGGACGGGGATTTGGAGGAGATCTTCATCACCCTCATCACCGACGTCTCCCCATCAACCATCCATGACTCCCCCATCCATGTGTGAGTAATTCACGCTGTAGGCGAAGGGGATGGTAGGGATTGGATGAGATCATTCATATAATTTCCTATGAGATTGTTAGGGCATAGTGCCTAGTATCTTTTATTAGTGCTTATGACATTGTTGCAACTTGTTGTGCTTAATGCTTGTCATTTTGGGCCCGAGTGCCATGATTTCAGATCTGAACTTGTTATTGTTTTATGATGATACTTGTTGTTTATGGTCTTACCTACAAGTTGTATACACATATTGTTGTCCGGAACCCCAGGCCCCAAAGTGACAGAAATTGGGATAACCGGAGGGGATGGCTATGATGTGAGGATCACATGTGTTCACCGAGTGCTAATGCTTTGCTTTGGTTCTTTATTAAAAGGAGTACCTTAATTACCAGTAGTTTCCCTTGAGGCCCTGCTGCAACAGGCTGGTAGGACAAAAGATGTCGTGCAAGTTTCTCATTGTGAGCACGTACGACTATATATGGAACACATGCCTATGATTGTTAGTACTAGGATGCTTTATATATACTATTTATCTGTAATTGCCCATGTCTCACTAATTTCATGAATTATCTTATCCATGCAACGCCCGTACATCCATCCCTATGCCTACAGTATTCGATCCTACTGTTTACTATTGCTACTATTACCACTTTTATTTTACTACTATTGTTACTGTTTCACTACTATCACCACTATAAAACTATTGCTACTGATAAACCGCTGCGAACAAATCTGTTTCCAGGTGCAGCTGAATTGACAACTCATCTGTTAAGGCTTATAAATATTCTTTGGCTCCCCTTGTGTCGAATCAATAAATTTGGGTTTTACTTCCCTCGAAGACTGTTGCGATCCCCTATACTTGTGGGTCATCAAGACTATTTTCTGGCGCTGTTGCCGGGGAGCATAGCTTTATTTGTAAGTTCACTTGGGATTCATACTGTTCGCTACAATCCTTTCATCATGGGTAAACCTCGTGATGGAAAAATTCCTATATTGCCATCCACTACAAGAATAGGTATGACTTTGAACACCTCTGTTGCTCTTGATTCACCATCTGTTATGAGTAAGTTGCTTACACCACCACATGCACATGCTACTGCTACTACTTCTGTTGAGTTTGAAAATGCCACTGATAATTTAGATGATGCTTCTACTGTGCTTGATGAGAGTGGTTCGCTAGGTTCCTTTTTAGATGCTACAATTGCTAGAGCTAAGATGGGAAACACCACTGTTACACCTGTTAGTTAACCTGAGTCTAGGGAATGTCCTAGTGATGATTTTGATGACACTTATATTGAGCTTGACGATGATTTTATTGCTGAAGCTCATGCTACTCGTGATGCTAAAGCTGTTAAGGAACTTCTAGCGAGACGTGCTGTTAGATATAAGTTATCTCCTGATCCTAAGTTTGCTGCTTCTCCCATAAATATTAGAGATAAGGATTATAATTTCTCTTTAGATTTATATTACATATCTATTGTCGAGAAAGAACCTTTTTGTGGTACTAAGAATGAAAGTGCTATGGAGCACACGAATGAGCTTTCTACTTTGAGTAATCTGTTTTCTGATGATATTAAGCTTCACACTTACTTTGTTGCTAAGATTTTTCCTTTCTTGTTGAAAGATGCAGATAAAACTTGGTTTAATAGCTTGTCTCCTGGATCTATTCATAGTCCTATTGCTTTGGTTAATGCTTTCTTTCAGAAATATTTTCCTGCTAGTGCTCAACATGCTGCTGTGCAGAAAATCTTTGATTTTGAACAGGGAAAAGGAAAGATATTGCCTGAATCTTGGACAAGGTTTTGTTCTTTAATTAGAGCTTTGCCTAAAGGGCCATTGCCTAAAAATGAACTCCTTGATATATTTTATAATGGATTAACTGATGAATCTAAGACATATCTGGATAGTTGTGTTGGTTGTGTTTTTAGGGAAAGAACTCTGGCTGAAGCTGAAGAATTAATGGCTAAAATAAGCCAGAATCATGATGATTGGACTCTAGTTGAGCCAACACCAGCACCAACTATAGATCCTACACCGAAGAGGAGAGGAATGATTGAATTAAATGATGAAGTTATGAGGGAAGCCAAGAAATCTCTTAAGGAGAAAGGTATTAAGGCCGAAGATGTGAAGAATTTACCTCCTATATAAGAATTATGTAAGCCAATCCCTCACTCATCTACTATTGAGGTACACTCTCTCCAACGCTTTGATGATAGAGATATTCCTTACTCTAAACCTCCTGGTCAATGCTTAGATGAGTTAGATAATTTTATTATTAAGCAAGATAATTTTAATTGAATGGTGCAAAATCATTTGTTGGAAAATTCTAGAGCTACCAGGCAAATGAATCTATGCTGGCAAGAGCTTCTCTAATTAAGTCAGCTGTGTCTTATCTGTTGCTCCCTAATGTGCAACTAGACAATTCTTTCTTCATGAATGCTTCTTACATTTTCTCTGCTGCTGATATGTATGAATTGTTTGGAGAAGCCATGATCTCTGCCCAGAGGAAATCAAAGACTAGAAAGCTCTCTTTCCTTCAGGATTCTACTGTGGGTGCTAATGATAGGAATGTATCTGAGGATATTGCTTCAGGTGATAATATTCTGAATGTGGTTGGACAGAAAAGGAAGAAAATGTCTGCTAAAGAAGCCCTCCAAGTTCCTGACTGCACTACTCAAGTGAGGAGGAGCTCTAGATGTAACAAGTACAATGGTTTTAAACCAAAAAATATTTCTGATACAAAGGCTGCTAAATCAAAGGTGAAGCCAAGGAAAATCCCTTCAGTTCCTGCCCCAGCTGCTACTGACATCATTCTTTAGGAGGAGGAAGAGTATCAAGGGAATAATGATCAGATTCCTCCAGTTACTCCTGTCCCTGTGCTGCAGTCAATTGGTATCAAATTATGTGGTGTTCCTCCTGAAGAACTTTCTCCAAAGGAGCTTATGGCTAGCCTGCAGGAGGAGAAGATGGAGGAGGAAGACATTGCTTAGCAAGCCTACCTTTTATCTTTAATTATTTAGTTATGAATATTTTGAAGAAGTGGATTGTACTTTGCTGGAACATTAGGGGTTTGAATGCAAAGTCCAAGCAATTGGCACTTATGAATGCTATTGAAATTAGTGGATGCTCTGTAATTTGCTTGCAAGAAACAAAAAAAATGGCTTTTGATTTAACTTTCAACAGATCTTGCTGCCCTAGGAGATTTGATGATTTTCTTTATATTCCTTCAAATGGAGCTTCTGGTGGGCTCATAATTATTTGGGATAGTTCAGTTTTTTCTAGGATGATAATGCATTGTGAAAAGTTTGCAATTTCAGTTGACTTTACCTCTGTTCACTCCTCTCAGACTTGGACTTTGGTTAATATTTATGGCCCTTGTACTAGTGAAGACAGAGATGAGTTTGTACAATGGCTTTTTAATTTAAATATTCCACTAGATGAAGATTGGCTCTTGGTTGGGGACTTTAATTTCATTAGGTCACCAGAAAATAGAAATAAACTAGGAGGAGATATAAATGACATGCTACTGTTTAATGATTTCATCCGAGCAAAATGCTTAACTGAATTGCCAATAAAAGGAAGGAAATACTCCTAGAGTAATATGCAAGATGATCCTTTCTTGGAACAGCTAGATTGGTTTTTCACCTCCCTGCACTGGACAACCTCCTATCCTTCTACTTTGGTTACACCACAGGGGAAACCTACTTTTGATCACATTCCATGTGTAATCACAATTCAGACATCTATCCCAGGTAGTAAGATTTTCAGATTTGAGAACTTTTGGGTGGCACACCCTGGTTTCTTGGAAATAGTAGCTCAGAGCTGGTCCAAACCAACTCAGAAAAATAATAGTGCAGCTAATATTAATGCAAAGTTCAAAAGACTAAGATATGATCTGAAACACTGGAGCAAATCAATCTCTAAATTGAAGATTTGTATTGAAAATACAAATAAAGCTATTTTTGAGCTTGACAAAACTGAAGATTTTAGACCTCTGTCTATTCCTGAGGCAAATTTTAGGAGAATTCTCAAGAAACACTTGGCAAGATTACTTGATTATCAGAATGCTTATTGGAAGAAAAGATGCACCATTAGATGGACCAAGTTTGGTGATGAAAACACAAATTTTTTCCACACTGTTGCTACTGAGAGATATAGGAGAAATTCCATTCCAGCTTTATCTGCTGCTGATGGTTCTCTTGCTACTGATCATGTTGCTAAAGAGGAGATTATTTTCTCCTCCTTCAAAGAAAGACTTGGTACTGCTGAGCAGCCTCAGATGCTGTTTGATCTTCAGACTTTGATTCAGCCTACTCCTGGCCTTGAGGAACTCTCTTCCCCCTTCACAAAAGCTGATATTGATGCAGTTGTCAAGTCATTGCCAGTTGATAAAGCTCCTGGCCCTGATGGTTTTAATGGACAATTCCTCAAATCTTGTTGGCCCATTGTCAAGGAAGATATATATAAATTATGCTTTGATTTTTATGAGGGAAATTTGAATCTTGAAAGCATTAATATGGGGCATATTACCCTAATTCCCAAAGTCCCCTCTCCTGAAGGAATTGGAGATTATAGACCCATTACTCTGCTTAATTGTGTGTTGAAGCTCATTACTAAACTTCTAGCAGACAGATTGCAAAAGATAGTCCTCAAAATTGTGCATAAAAATCAGTATGGTTTTCTTAAAGGAAGAACAATTCAAGACTGCCTTGCTTGGGCATTTGAGTTTTTATTCCAATGTGAAACTTCTAGACAAGAAATCATCCTTCTTAAGTTGGACTTTGCTAAAGCATTTGATACAATTGACCACAGTGCCATGTTGAAGATAATGAAACAGATGGGATTTAGTGAGAAATGGCTAGGATGGATTCATACCATCTTTAGTACTGGAAAATCTGCAGTGCTTCTTAATGGAGTGCCTAGAAGACAGTTTTTCTGCAAAAGGGGGGTTAGGCAAGGAGACCCTCTCTCTCCACTTATTTTTGTTCTTGCTGCTGATCTGCTGCAGTCTGCTATCAATAAAGCCTTCAGATCTGGCCTGCTTAGAACCCCTTTTCCCCCTGATTTTGGTGTTGATTTTCCAGTAATTCAGTATGTAGATGATACATTGATAATTATGCCTGCAGATGAGACACAGATCCTTTTAATGAAGAATATCCTAGAGCAATATGCTAACTCTACTGGATTGAAGATTAACTTCCATAAATCATCTCTTGTGCCCATTAATATATCTACTGACTCTGCCTCTGATATGGCTGGAATTCTTGGCTGCAAAACTGCCTCCATGCCCTTCACTTATTTGGGTTTGCCTTTGGGAACAACTAAACCATCTGTACAGGAACTCATGCCCTTGGTTGATAGAATTGAGAGGAGAGTTTCAGCCACCTTCATGCTTATGTCCTACAGTGGTAGAGTATCATTGATCAACTCTCTACTCACTTCCATTGCAACCTTTTCCATGTGCTCCATTCAGCTGCATCCCAAAATTTTGGAACATATTGAAAAGATAAGGAGACATTGCTTATGGCTAAAAAAGAATGGTGAAGGGGAAGAGAAATGTCAATCTCTGGCCTCTTGGAGCATGGTTTGTAGACCCAAGTAGAAAGGGGGTCTTGGTATCCTAAATCTTAAAATACAGAATGAAGGTCTGCTGTTAAAATATCTCCACAAATTCTACAACAAGGTTGACACTCCTTGGGTGCATTTGTTGTGGAACTCATACTACTATAATAAAATCCCACATGCAATGGACCAGGTGGGTTCTTTCTGGTGGAGAGATGTTTGCAAGTTGATGCCAATATACAGGGGGATAGCTTCTAGCACAGTCAAAGATGGCTCCATGACCTTATTCTGGAAGGATGATTGGCTGGACAATGTTAAAGCTGAGACCTTCCCGAGGGCTTTTTCTTTTGGCACTAATGAGGATATTTCTGTCTAGCAATTCTTATCTGCTGGAAGCTTAGCTGATAATTTTTGGCTACCCCTCTCTCCTGAAGCATTGGAGGAGGTCAGAGAGATGTAGAACTTGACTGCTGTTATTCATATGACCCATGATCATGATACATGGACATATAAATGGGGTGATAAGTACACTCCCAGCCAATACTATAACTTCTGCTTCAGAGACTTACAGCCTCATGTTTCATTTCTCTGGTTGTGGAAGTCCAAATGCACTCCTAAAGTGAAGTTCTTTTTCTGGCTGGTTCTGTCTGATAGACATAACACCAGAAACATGTTACGAAGAAGACAATTTCGTTTGAATTCGGGTTACAGATGCCTCATGTGTACTAACCCTCCAGAAGAGACAGTTGAGCATATGCTCTTCCATTGTCCCTTTAGTAAATCCTGCTGGCAAAATTTGAACATGGATTGGGACCCTAATGGAGATAGACTACACATAATTGAGAGAGGAAAAAGTACTTGGCAAGGCCCTCTGTACATGGAAATTCTCATGCTCTCATCATGGAACATCTGGAAGGAGAGGAATAGACTACTCTTTGATGGAATAACTCCTACTATTGCCAGTTGGAAGACAAAGCTGAAGACAGACCTCTCACTCTTAGTTCATAGGACAAAGAGTGAACTTCACCCTGTAATTTATAGCTTTATCTCTAGAATTTAATTCCTTGCCCCCACTAGTTAGGTAGACTCCTCTCCCCCCCTGTACATGATGTACATGTTGTAAATTCGGTAAAACCTCCCCCCTTTTTATATTAGGGATTTCTATTTCCGTGCCCTCAGGTCGTTAGTTGTACTCAGTTTTCCCCAGCCGCTTAGTTTTTCCTCAGTTTTCCCCTCGCTCTAGTTTGAAACCCCTCGCAGACGCTCGGACGGGAGGGTTGCGGTCTGGTCAGAGGCCTTGACCGTTACCGGTGACGGATAGGGAGCCGCGGTGGTTGTGAATTGACCGATGCTTTTGAATGGTGCTGACGGGTAGGGTCAGGAGACATGTCGGAGCAGCCATCCATCTATCGCTGACGTGTGGGCCGTTTTATTTCCTGATTGTATACGCGGTGCTGCCAATGACAAATGGGGCCGCTCTATAGGGCTGCCGCAGCCAATGACCAGTGGGGTCATGTATTTTTCAGGAAAAGACATATATTGCCGCTCTGTGGGGCCTCCGCAGCCAATGACCAATGGGGCCGCTCTGTGGGGCTGCCGCAGCCAATGACCAGTGGGGTCGTCTATTTATTTAGAGAAAATCATATATTGCCGCTCTGTGGGGCCTCCGCAGCTAATGACCGCTGGGGTCGTCTATTTATTTAGAGAAAATCATATAGAGCCGCTCTGTGGGGCTGCCTCAGCCAATGACCGCTGGGGTCGCCCTTTTTCTTAAGCTAGACCCAGCAGGTGACTATTTTTGTAGCTTAATCTAAAGTGAATCTTATGCTAAACATGGCTGGAACCTAGTGTTGTGTATCTCATTAGTCATCGGAGAACCGTTGGCAGCTGTTCCCCACCCTCGGACGGAGCAGCCATCGCCGGCGCCTCGTCGCCCCGCCGGCTCTGTCCCCCGGCGGCGTCGGACGGACTGCGGCGCTGCACGTCAACCACGGTTCTAGCACTTGTTTCGTCCGCACGCATTGTACCCACCGCAGGAAAGTCCGCCGCAAGCAGATCCGCCGCCCACGACGACCGGGATTTGTTTGGCGCACCAATTGGTAGTATAGCTTGGTAAGACCTCCGCTTCCGCCTCCCCCGCCCCCTAATCGATTCGGTTCCCGTAATTTATTGGAGTTTGCAGGTGCGAAATAGTCCTCAATGTTTGGTCATAGCGGGTACACCGGCGAGGGTGGGGATTCGATCATGTCGTGGCCACGTTCTACTTCTCCTACCTCGTCGTAAGTGCAGGTATCTAGCTTCTGCTCTCTGTACTACTGTTGAATTTAAGTGCCGCCATGGCCTGTTGGAGTGATTTCAGTTGTTCTTTTTCCATTATTGTTACAGTTCGCCAGGCAAGCTGATGATCCATGGTACATTGCATACCAAGATGAATCAACCCAGTGGTGTAGCCAGAGGATGGATTTGGAGGAGAAGGTGGCCAATTTAGGTGATGAATTGGCCCGTAAAAACCTGATGATATTCGAGCTGAAGCGTACTGTGGAGGAAGAAAAGAAGAATTCAGAGCTTATTCGCAAGGAGAAGTTGATACTTGAGACAGATCTTGCCGTATCTGATCAAGTGGTAGAAAATCTAGAACATGAACTTCAAGTGATGGGAGAGGCGAAAAGTAGATTCATCTGGGCAGTTTTATTAGGTGTCATCCCTGTCCTAGCAGTTATGTGGTTGTGGTAGATGATTTAGATAGTATAGAATTGTTATTCAGTAGATGGCTCTAACCACTGTATTTTGGTGTGGCTCTAACCACTGTATTTTGGTGTGGCTCTAACCACTGTATTTTGGCGTACAATTTCCTAGTTGTGCTAAGTAATGCGCGCGATAATTTTAGCATGCATGAACATCTTATAAAAGTGAAGGGATCCCAAAAGTGAATTTGGATGAGTTCCAAAAGTGAAGGGATCCTAAAAGTGAAAGCATGTACCAGCCTCTCGGATCAAATACATATCAATCTTCCCAATCAAGTTGGGATAGAATTCAAATCATACATTCGGATGTACAGGGACACATCGAGAAAGTGGAGAAGCTTTTTTTGAGACGGAGGTAGTAGTTCGAACAATTTTATCCCAAATTGAAATTGAAAAATACAAATTTATCATAATTTATCCCAATTTGCGGCGTTGAACACGGCCGCGCACTGATGGGCTAGAAGGCCCTGGACGACGGGCGGCTGAGGGGTGGTCATCTGCGCCATCCGCAAACTCGGACATGGAGGAGGGCTAGATCTGCGGCTTCGCAACCACTCTTGGCACCGCCGCCGTCTTGGTGGCTGGATCTGCGTCATCCGCAATGTCGTGGGGATGACTTAGGGGGCGCACCACGGGCCGGACAATATGTCGGCTGGCGTCCCAGGAGTCCCCACGGCTTCAGCACGAGAAGACCGGCTCTGCCCAAAGGGCCGGCTGCGCCAGCAGCCGGCTGGCGACTCCACCGAGGAGAACTGGAGCCGGGCGATGGAGACAAAACTCCCGAACGGCTGTCTAGCCAAAAGCAGAACGGCCCCGACAAGGTCGGCAGGGGCGCAGGACAGGAGTGACGAGCGCCACGACCACGTCCAACCAATGAGACCGAAGACCCTTCCCCACGACGGGATCTGAGGCAGAGGAGAGGGGATATGCCCCCCAGATGCCGGTCCAGGTGAAAGACACTTTATAAAGTGTCTTTGCCAGAGCAGGGTCAGAGGATGACGCCAAGGACGCCGCCGCCGAGGAGCCGGCAGCCAGCCGAATCGCCACCTAAACCTGTAACTAGGCCCCCGTCTATATAAGGGGGCCTGGACCCTTAGCATAGGGGGGATCCGATCTTCTTCTTCCTTCTCTAGTCGAACAGCTCGAGGAGCACTGTAATCGTTACTACTCAATCAATACGAAGCAGGCAGGAAGTAGGGGTTTACCTCCAATTGGGAGGGCCCTGAACCTGGGTAAATCGAGGTGTCTCTGTTGGCACAATCCCGAGCCGGACCCATCGTCACCAACGTCGAGCCCCTCCGATAAGCCTCCCCATGGCTACTGTCTCTAAATTCCCACGATAGTTGGCGCCCACCGTGGGGCAAAGCGCGGTGGCGAGCGGAGTCAAGTTCCGGCCGGGACCCTCCGGCGAGAAGGTCGCCTCCGGCCTCGTCTGGAGGTTCGGCACCTTCGACTGCGTCGACGACAACTTGGCCCACTTCAAGAACGGCTTTGGCAACATCGGATCCTTCCTCGACGTCGGCAGCCACCGCTTCTATGTCGCCAAGCCCTTCCCGGAGGAGATCACTGATGTCTTCGACTCCCTCTGCGACGGAGGCTCGAGCTGCGGTGAAAGCAGCAATCTTGGCGCCATGGTCGAGGTGATGACCCTGGGAGAGGATGAGGGCGGCGACCTACCGCGCCCCGAGCTCCCGTCGCTCTAGCGCCCACCTCCTCAGGAGCAAGACGCTCCACTCCCAGAGCGGGACGCCCCGGACGTCTCCGTGGTGGACCTGCGCGTTCCCCCCGACCGCGTCATCGATCCCGCCCGGGTCGCCGAGGCTCTGGAGCGGACGCGCCTCGTTCTCCTTGGCAAGATGGCTGAGGGCAAGGCTAACCGGCGCCGCGCGAGCACCACGCTCAGCGAGTTCTACGACGTGCACGGAGACGCACCGACCGGTCTCGCCCGTGACCTGTGCCGCAGCTTCGCCACCGTCATCCCTGGCCAGATCCAACGGTCGCCGTCGGCAAGCCGAGGCCGCGGAGGGCGTGGACAGGGCGGCCGCGCTCCGAGCGGCAACGCCCAAGGCCGCCGTGCCTAGCAAGGCGGCGGAGCGAGCAGGCCACGTTCAATCGAGGAGTCAGCGCTGGGGTCGGAGTCCCAGGCTCGCCCATCGGCGCTGCACATCCACCTGTGGCACGACCACGTCAAGACGTCCTCTAGGGGATCTGCTAGGTCAAAGCGAGCGGCTTCCGACCAAGGAGGCCCGGGGGCTGCAGGCAGCGGTCATGGACGCAAAGAGGGCAAGTACACCCTCGATGATGCGCTTGATCAGCCGTGTAAATTTCACACCTCCCCGGGCAGGGAAGCGACCCACTCCATGCGTCAGTGCCGTTTCATGAGAGAGCTGGAGCAGCGCGCTCGGCAGATCCCTGGTACGTCGTAGGCGCAACTGGCTGAAGGTTAGGAGGACCAACAGCACGACCCGGCTGGAGGCGAGCCGGATCAAGATGATGACTTCCTGACAGATGTGGAGCAGTATCACATCTTCACTACCCCCGGCAAGGACAAAAGGAGTGACCTTTGGCATAAGGCAGAGGTGAATGCCGTGATGCCTGCAGAACCCCAGTTCATGCATTGGTCCGAGGCGGCCATTACCTGGGGGCGCGAGGACCACCCGAGGTTGATGCCCAGCCCTGGAGAATATGCTCTGGTCGTGGATCCTGTCATGTGTTCCGATACGCACATGTGCCGTTTCTCCCGCGTGCTCATCGATGGCGGTAGTAGTATTAACCTTCTTTACCGAAGCTCTCTGGAGAAGTTGGGCATCCCGCTTGCTCAGCTGAAACCTAGCCGGCTCACCTTCCATGGCATCGTGCCTGGGCATTCTTGCACCCCTTTGGGCAAGGTGCAGCTGGAGGTTCTCTTTGGAAAGAAGGGGAATAGCCGCCGCGAGCCCATCTGGTTTGAGGTGGTGGACATCAGCAGTCCCTACCACGCGCTGCTAGGCCGTCCAGCCCTGGCCAAGTTCATGGCGGTTCCGCACTACGCCTATCTGAAGATGAAGCTCCCAGGGCCCAGAGGTGTGATCACAGTCTCGGGAAACTTCAAGAAGTCACTGGCCTGCGCAAAGGAGAGCTCGCAGATGGCATAGGCGCTGGTCGTCGCCGAGGAGAAGAGGCAGCTTCTGCATCGTGTGGAGCTGACCCAGCAAGACGTACCGGTTCGCCAGTCGCCGGTGGAGCAATTCAAGCCGGCTAATGACACCAAGAAGATCCTGCTGGACGAGAGCGACCCCTCCAAGTACGTCATCATCGGCACCGGCTTGTCTGCCAAATAGGAAAGCGAGCTCACCAGCTTCCTCCGTGAGAATCGGGACATCTTTGCATGGTCTCCAAAGGACATGCCTGGTGTGCCGAGGGAGCTGGCTGAGCACGCATTAAACGTCCGGCCGGACGCCAAGCCGGTCAAGCAGCCGCTGCGGCGGTTTGCAGAAGAAAAGAGGAAAGCTATTGGCGAGGAGATCGCCCGGCTCCTTGCAGCCGGCTTTATCATGGAGGTGTTCTACCCTGACTAGCTCGCAAACCCAGTCTTGGTTCTGAAGAAGAATAACACTTGGCGAATGTGTATTGACTACACTAGCCTCAACAAGGCCTGCCCCAAGGATCCCTTCGCGCTGCCACGAATTGACCAGGTGATCGACTCCACAGCAGGCTGTGACCTGTTGTCTTTCCTGGACGCCTATTCTGGCTACCACCAGATCCCGCTCTTCCAGTCGGATCAGATCAAGACCTCCTTCATCACCCCGTACGGAGCCTACTGCTACGTTACCATGCCATTCGGCCTGAAGAACGCTGGAGCCACTTACCAGCGGACCATGCAGCGATGTCTGCAGGAGCAGATTGGGAGGAACGTGCACGCTTATGTGGACGACGTGGTGGTGAAGACCAAGCAGAGCAGCACGCTCCTGGACGATCTCAAGGAGACCTTCACCAACCTGTGGCGCTATCACATGAAGCTCAACCCTGAGAAGTGCACCTTTGGCGTGCCGGCTAGGCAGCTCCTAGGTTACATCGTTTCCCAGCGAGGGATCGAGGCTAACCCCTCGAAGATAAAAGCCATCGAGGCCCTAGAGAAGCCCACCCAGCTCAGAGATGTACAGAAGTTTGCTGGCTGTCTGGCCTCGCTTAGCCGGTTCGTCAGCCAGCTAGGGGAGAAGGCCATGCCGCTGTACCAGCTGATGAAGAAGACGGACCACTTCGTTTGGTCCCAGCGCGCTGATGACGCCTTCAACGACCTCAAGCGAGCCTTGTCTACCGCGCCAATCTTGGCAGCGCCGGCTCCGCGAGAACCAATGCTGCTCTATGTCGCAGCAACCCCACGCGTCATCAGCGTGGTGATCGTGGTGGAGCGCACCGAGGAAGGGAAAGACCTGCCGGTTCAGCGCCCGGTGTACTACTTGAGTGAGGTGCTCACTCTCTCCAAGCAGAACTACCCGCACTATCAGAAGGTCGCGTACGGCGTGTACATGGCGGCCAAGAAGCTGAAGCACTACTTCGAGGAGCACCCAATCACGGTGGTGAGCACCACTCCGCTCTCGGAGATCATCGAGTGCAAGGATGCGTCAGGAAGAGTGGCTAAATGGGCGATCGAGCTCGCGGCTCATACCATTCAGTACAAGCCCAGGACGACGATCAAGTCACAGATCATAGCGGATTTCTTCGCTGACTGGGGAGAGCACCAGTACCTGCCGCCGGCTCCGAACTCCACCCACTGGCGCATGCACTTCGATGGCTCCAAGCTGCTCGAGAGCTTGGGGGCTGGCGTTGTCGTCACCTCTACCAAGGGAGACAAGCTGCAGTACGTGCTGCAGATGCACTTCCGTGCGTCGAACAACGTTGCCGAGTATGAAGCCCTGGTGCATGGGCTCAAGATGGCCAAGCAGATCGGCATCAGGAGGATCCTCTGCTTCGGAGACTCCGACCTGGTGACGCACCAGGTCTCAGGGGACTGGGACGCCAAGGATGCCAACATGGCCTCCTATCGCTTCTACGTGCAGCAGCTCAGCGGATTCTTTGAGGGCTGCGAGTTTCACCATGTCCCCAGAGCAAACAACGAGGAAGCGGACCGGCTGTCCAAGATTGGCTCCACCAAGCAGGATGTCCCAGCCGGGGTGTCCCTGGAGATCATCCACAAGCCGTCTATCAAGCCTTCGCCGGAGTCCATATCCATCTATGTGCCTGGAGACCCAGCCCCGGCTCAGGTACCGCCACCAGACCCGGGGGCTGCCGTCTCGGAGCTGAAGGAGACAGCCGGCCAGCCCAGCACGGCCAGCTCGACGAAGGACATGGGGACTGCCGGTTCCACGCCCACTCCCCCAGCCGGACAATCAGGCGAAGCCGGCTCAACGACGGACCCGGGGGCTGCTGACCCACTGGTTGCCAGTGTCTTCCACATACGGGAGATACCTTCCTGGGCAGAGCCATTCTCCAACTACCTCACCACTGGGGACTTGCCGCAAGACGAAGCGGAAGCTAGGCGAATTCAGCGTCGAGCTGGGGCGTACACTATCATCAACAGTGGGCTGTACAAGCGCAGCGTGTCAGGCATCTACCAGAAGTGCATCGAGCCGGAAGAAGGGATAGAGCTGCTAAGAGAAATACACCAAGGGGAGTGCGGACATCACGCATCTTCCAGAGCCTTGGTGGCCAAAGCCTTCCGCCATGGCTTCTATTGGCCAACGGCCAAGCAGAATGCGGAGCAGCTGGTGAAGCAGTGCAACGGCTGCCAGCGCTTCTCCAAGCACAGAAACACTCCAGCGGCAGCCCTCAAGACCATCCCGCTCACCTGGCCGTTCGCGGTCTGGGGCCTGGACATGGTAGGGCCATTCAAGACCGCACCCGGGGGCTTGACGCATCTGCTGGTTGCCATGGACAAGTTCACCAAGTGGATCGAGGCCAAGCCAATCAAAAAGCTCGACGGTTCGTCCACGATCAAGTTCTTCAACGAGATCATCACAAGATATGGAGTTCCCCACAGCATCATCACCGACAATGGGACGAACTTTGCGAAGGGAGTCTTCGCTGATTACTGTGGTCAGAAAGGCATCCGGCTGGACCTAGCGTCAGTGGCGCACCCTCAGTCAAATGGACAAGTGGAGAAGGCAAATGGGCTGATCCTGGCCGGCATCAAACCAAGACTGGTCGAGCCTCTCGAACGCTCAGCCGGCTGTTGGGTCGAAGAGCTACCCTCAGTGCTCTGGAGCCTGTGCACTACTCCAAATCGCTCTGTCGGCTTCACACCTTTCTTCCTAGTCTATGGAGCAGAGGCGGTGTTACCCACGGACATTGAGTTCGATGCGCCCAGAATTGTCCAGTACACGGAGAAACAAGCAAAAGAAGCTCGCAAAGATGGCGTTGACCTCCTCGAGGAGGCTCGAGAGCAGGCTCTGGCTAGATCGGCGCTCTACCAGCAGCAGCTGCGACGATACCACAGCCGAAAAATTCGCCCGCTCGCGTTTCGCGAAGGCGATCTCGTACTCCGGCTGGTCCAAAGCACTAAAGGCTTGCACAAGCTGTCTTCTCCCTGGGAGGGACCGTTCATTGTCAGCCGGGTGCTGGGCAATGGGGCATATTACCTCATCGACGCACAAGAGCCCAGAAAGAACAAGGCAGATAACTCTGACAAGGAGAACGAGCGTCCCTGGAACGTC
Organism: Dactylis glomerata; assembly: GCA_007115705.1. NCBI lineage: Eukaryota > Viridiplantae > Streptophyta > Magnoliopsida > Poales > Poaceae > Dactylis > Dactylis glomerata. The sequence continues at coordinate 1,771,977 of QXEO01000087.1, forward strand.
AGTCTCCTAAGACCTTTCTTCTGCTAAGGCAAAAGCTTGTACCCCGAAAAGCGTGTCAATGAATAAAGGAAAATGGAACGGCTAGTTACGGCTGGCTCCGAGAAAAACACTTCATGTATGTTTTGCTTCCTGCGTTATTCACTTGACCGGCAGCCGGCTCCAGGCATCGAGCCACAGCCGGCAGCCTCGAAAAAATCGATCTCTCGCCAGCCGGATAAGTACTACGTATGAAGAAGGTCTCGAGCCCAACCTCCGCCTTCCGGTTCCGCGCAGCCGGACGGGCAGGAGCCGGCAGGCCACATACGAAGGAAAGCCACAGAGCGGAACCATAAATGATAGAAAAACCGCTCAAGCAGGCGTTAAGGGCAGTGTCTGTTAACTAAGCGTTGGCTAGCACGAGTCGGGGGCCCGACAGACCGAAGTACTACTTCTCACTCTGCGGCACGCTCCCACCCTAGGCCGGCATTCGGCTGCCGGCCCAAGGGAGACCAACCGGCACCAGGCTGCCGGTTGGGGGTAGAAGTGCCAAAGGGTGGGGAGATTAAGGAAAAGGTTGAGGGAACCGGACGAAGGCAAAGCCAGCGAGTAGCTGATAGTCACTGTTTTTGATGTTTGGGCTGAGAAGCCATGCCCAAGAGGTTCGAAGCTAGAGCTACCTCGCTTGGCGTCGGCACCGTTCACGAAGAGTTAGTTTCGAGCTAGCTGATAGTCCAGCTACCCCAAAACTCGGGGGCTAGGGGGAAAGTGAATTGGCCCTCAGAAGCAGGCCGGCTCCAGTACCTCGCCGGCTGTTCGTTCAGCTGGCGCTGTGACACGATCAGCAAACGAGCAACGAAATCGAAACTTAACACTCGCAAAGCAATGGCTAGAGCCGGAAACTGGGAGATCTACTCCAACCGTGGCTTGGGACGTGCGAAGGCTCGGGAAAGAAAACATGCCGGCTTAGACCTCGCTCGAGCCGGTACAGGATTCAATCTCCGTCCCATCCGCGCTGAAGCCGGAGCTAGCCTGCGCTCTCCAAAGCCGGCTGGCAGAAGCACCGTTCCCTTCGCACTGAAGCCGGAGGAACCCGCCCGAAGCGTATGCGCAGGCCGGTGACTATCGTAATCCCCATCTACGGTTTCGTCAAGGGAAGAACCGTCGCATCACGACGGTGTCGAGCAGAGGACGCTTGCGCGATGGCAAAAGCACACAGTAAAGAGAGACATTCACACAGCAAACGATGAAGAGCAAGTAAAGATTTGCAAGAAATTAGAAGAGTTCGTTAAAGAAGCCTGACGATTACAAAAGTCCCCTAAACTACTACCCTAAGGACGCCAAGAATCCCGCGCCCGGGAGATCCTCGCCTCCCCCAGCCTGGCGCGAGCGCCGCATGGACTTTGTCCCGGAGAAGCCCATGCCGGAGGCCGATGGAGCCCCCGCCCTTCATGGCTGGGCGGCGAAGGCGCGAGCAGAGAGGGTACCATCGAAGAGGCGGAGGGTGAAGTCATCCTTCTCATCTTGGCGGGTAAGAAGGATGAACCAGCCCTCATGCACGCCGTAGTCGATGAAGAACTTCGACCACCCGTCGCGGAAGTAGCACACCCCTTGGCCGTCGTAGTAGACCTCGACGCGGTATGTGGGCTGGCCGCCGCTGCACTCCCGCAGTTTGGCGTAGGCCATCTCCTGGTTCTCCATCGAGCTGGTGAATTGGGTCGGGAGGCAGAGACGATCCCGAGCACCAGCAAGCACAGGGATGATGCAGGTGGACCATCCCTGCGCCGAGATGTACTCTGGCGGCTGGAGCGCCGATTTCTCCGGCCAGGGCCGCGAGGGGCCTAGCGGAGGAGGAGCCGTTGCATGGGGCCCCGCGGGAGTGGCGTCGACCCTGAAGACAGCGGGGGCCTTCTTGTTTTTGCTGCCCGGCGGCCGCCCGCGGCGGGACGAAGAAGGAGCAGCGACCGCCGCGAGGGCGGTCTTCTTCCCGCTCCCCTTTGGGCGGCCGGGCTTCCGCTTCTCCAGGATGCCTGCACCGCTGGGAGCTCCGGTTGCCTGGGGCGTGGCAGAGGAAGAGGCGGCAGCGACAGCTTTCGCCGCGAGAGCCTCTAAGGTGCTCTTGTTGCGGCTTCCTTTCAGGCGACCGCGTCCTCGGGGTGCGGAGGGCGCCGTCTCCGGCACCTCAATCTCCTCCCTGTCCCCCTCCGGGACCTTGTTGCCGCTGGCAGGGGAGTGGCTAGGGGATGACATGGTCAGGCCGAGTTCAAGAAGAGAAGGCTCGAGCGCGAAGGAGAAGTGGCAGACGCCCTGGGCAATGAGCACGCTCGGTATTTAAAGGAGAGCGGCGAAAGGGTAACCCCCGACGTTTCAGTAACCAACTTCCACATCGTGCGCCACCGTGACGGTTGCCGTAGCGGATCATGGGAGGGGTTGATGGGACACGTCGCTGACGTATGCCGGCCCACCCCGCATGACGACTCGAGAAGTTATGGCGAAGGGGATTCCGAGGTCAAAATGACTAGACTGGCCCTGGCGCGCTGCGCCGGCCGCCGCGTGGGAACGAGATTCGAAGCGGCACAAGTTCCCAGGAGGCAGCAAGCCGACTCGCGGCTCACCGGCTTGCGGTCGCCAGCCGGGCCACCACCGGAGCCGGTTCATCCCGAGACGGCCGGAGAAACTCCGCGAGGCCCAGCCTCGACGACTAGAGCGACCAGGCCGGACTAGAAATCCTAGGACTTCGACGAGGACGACCAAGACTTCGGCGAAAAGAAGAACCCACCGAAGCCCCATGCTAGCCCATGAGACTTCGCCAGTTTCGGGGGCTAGTGTTGTGGGGATGACTTAGGGGGGCGCACCACGGGCCGGGCAATATGCCGGCTGGCATCCCAGGAGTCCCCACGGCTTCAGCACGAGAAGACCGGCTCTGCCCGAAGGGCCGGCTGCGCCAGCAGCCGGCTGGCGACTCCACCGAGGAGAACTGGAGCCTGGCGATGGAGACAAAACTCCCCAACGGCTGTCTAGCCAAAAGCGGAATGGCCCCGACAAGGTCGGCAGGGGCGCAGGACAGGAGTGACGAGCGCCACGACCACGTCCAACCAATGAGAGACCGAAGACCCTTCCCCACGACGGGATCCGAGGCAGAGGAGAGGGGATATGCCCCCCAGATGCCGGTCCAGGGGAAAGACACTTTATAAAGTGTCTTTGCCAGAGCAGGGTCAGAGGATGACGCCAAGGACGCCGCCGCCGAGGAGCCGGCAGCCGGCCGAATCGCCACCTAAACCTGTAACCAGGCCCCCGTCTATATAAGGGGGCCTGGACCCTTAGCATAGGGGGGATCCGATCTTCTTCTTCCTCCTCTAGCCGAACAGCTCGAGGAGCACTGTAATCGTTACTACTCAATCAATACGAAGCAGGCAGGAAGTAGGGGTTACCTCCAATCGGGAGGGCCCTGAACCTGGGTAAATCGAGGTGTCTCTGTTGGCACAATCCCGAGCCGGACCCATCGTCACCAACGTCGAGCCCCTCCGATAAGCCTCCCCATGGCTACTGTCTCTAAATTCCCACGACACGCAAACTCGGACATGGAGGAGGGCTGGATCTGCGCCGTCGCAGCGATGTTGTAGGCGATGGCTTCAATCGTCTTGGCATCGATGACCACTGTCGACACGGCCGACGTCTTGGTGTCCATCAGCAACAGATCTGAGGAGGGAAACGGAAGTGAGACATCGGCAGGCTCCGACATTGAAGGTTGGATCTGCGCCGTTGCAGCGATGTTGTAGGTCGAAGCGATGTTGTAGGCGATGGCTTCAAGACGATCGGTGAGCACTGTCGACACGGCCGCCATCTTGGTGTCCATCAGCAACAGATCTGAGGAGGGCAACGGAAGTGAGACATCGGCAGGCTCCGACATTGAAGGCTGGATCTGCGCCGTCGCAGCGATGTTGTAGGTCGCAGCGATGTTGTAGGCGATGGCTTCAAGACGATCGGTGAGCACTGTCGGCACGGCCACCATCTTGGTGTTCTTCATCATCAACAGATCTAAGAAGATAAATGAAAGTGAGACAGAGACAGAGATTTCAACTATTTCTGAGGTTAGATCCTCACCGGCACTCTTAGATCCTCACCGGCACTCTTAGATCCACACCGCCGCACGGTTAGATCCGCGTCACCGCACGCACGGTTAGATCCGCGCCGCCGCACGCTGTAGTTCCGCGTGGCCGCACGCACGGTTAGATCCGCGCCGCCGCACGCACGCACGCACGCACGCACGCACGCTGCAGATCCGCGCCGCCGCGACCGCCAGAGTAAGAGAGGAAGATGCGACTGCTAGGGTTGGTAGGTATGTGCTCTGCTCTTCTCTCCGTATGCGTCCATCGAGGTAGAGAGAGATATACAGGCCGTCCGATCATAAATGATCCCACGGTGCAAGCGTACGTTGAGCTATCAACCAACCAAGATCCATGTGACATACATCTCGACCAATCAGAGATCAGCCAGTGAGTACAAGTGAGGAAAACTGAGTAGAACTAAGAGGGGGAAAAGTGAGGAAATGTTTATCAGAAGGGCAAAACTGAGTAGGACTGAGTAAAACAAGTGGACCCGGAGGGGGAAAACTGAGTAAAACTAAGTAAAACAGGGGCAGCCAAATAATAAAGGGAGTAAGGGAAATTGTAGCTTTTGGCATAAAAATTGTTAGATTGTGTTATTTGAACAATATAGTACATTTTGGCCGACGTGATATTGTTTGCAATTCAAAGATACACAAGTGTGACGAATTTGGACTCATTTGAACAAAGTTTGTAAGCATAGTGGCTATTTGGGAGGTGTGTTGAGTAGAAAGCCCTGCATCTTCATAGCTAGTAGCTCATGGACTAGGAAGTGGTTTTGGGAAAAACTTCATATCTCTATATTTCCTTTTCCATTATTATTTCACTAGGTTGTAGGTAACATAACAAGACTCCATGGGAAGGTTCCACCATGTTTTGAATATTGATTATTTGAATTAAACTAAACCCAAAACTATGTTTTTTGAGTTTAGTCACTTAGAAAATGATAAATTTCCTTTTCCATTATTATTTCTCTAGGTTGTAGGTAACATAACAAGACTCCATGGGAAGGTTCCACCATATTTTGAATTATTTTGAATTAAACTAAACCCAAAACTATATTTTTTGAGTTTAGTCACTTAGAAAATGATAAATTTCCTTTTCCATTATTATTTCTCTAGGTTGTAGGTAACATAACAAGACTCCATGGGAAGGTTCCACCATGTTTTGAATTATTTTGATTTTTTTTGAATTAAACTAAACCCAAAACTATATTTTTTGAGTTTAGTCACTTAGAAAATGATAAATGTGGCTTAAGCGATGAACTTATTCGAGGTGCATGACCATAGAAAACTTACAATAACACATACATTCAAATTAATTGTTCAAAATAAAATCTTTCTCTTGCTCCTGGTGTGACTCGCTGGGTCCACCACCTTACTCCGGGTAACCCTACCAGGGATATTACCGGTGTCTACCTTCCTTTTGCCATCTTTCTTGTTCTTCTTCTGAAAGAGCATTTCCTGCCTAATTGATTTTGGTGTTTGTTAACAATACATTATCTATTAATGTGGTGATTATGCTTTGCAGGATTTTATTATATTCTTGCACAAGATATTGGGTTTCCTATGTTACACTTGATAATTATTATTGCCCAAAGGAAATTCTTGAGGAAATGGTGCTAATATGCTCAGGGAGATGATTTATATGAAGTTTGGCCAGGAAGGCCGGCTTTAGCCGGTCCCCAGACCGGCTATAGCCGGACTGCCCAGTTTCGGAAGAAGCTTTGCGCCTCTAGAGTAACCCGGCTATTTGTCTGGCTTATTCCGGCTGGGCCGGATTTTTCAGACCGGCTTTAGCCGGTGTGAAGGCCGGCTTTAGCCGATGTGACCGGCTTTAGCCGGACTTAACTCCGGCTTTAGCCGGACTTTCCTGGCTGGCAACGATCAGATTTTGGGGGGGGGTATAAATACCCCCCACCTTCTTCCCCAAAGAGCTGCTCGTCCCAAGCTTGAAGAACACCATTTTTGGAGCCACCAAATCCACAAGATCTCCTCCCTCAACCCACCAAAGCTCTTGATCTTTGGAGAATCGAAGGAGAAGGCCTTGATCTACATCCTCACCGAAGCGATTTGATTTCCCCTCTCATTTGCTTGAGGGCCCTTGTGTCTTGGGTTCCCTTGTGTCCCGAGACCTTGTTTTGTGTATTTTATATCTTGCTACTTGTTGTTTGACAGCATTGTGTTGTGCTTGGGAGCCTCCAATTCGGTTGTGGATGCGTGCCCCAAGATTGTAAAGGCCGGTTCCGCCTTGAGGAATCCCTTAGTGGAAAGTGAGCTAGGCCTTTGTGGCGGAAGCTTGCACCGGATGTGGAAAGTGTTTGGTGCATCGATAGATTGATTGATCGTGCACAAGGCACATATATAGGTACAGGGGTGTGACCGGGTCTAGTCTCCCAATGAATACAGGGGGAGAGAGACACTATAGGTACAATGTACAAAACCCTACCTATACACGTACAAAATATGTTCAACACCCCCCGCAGTCGAAGCGGCGCCTGTGATGCAAAGACTGGACCTGAAGCCCTCGAAGGTCGAGGTAGGAAGACCCTTCGTCATCACATCGGCGAACTGCTGATCGGTGGGTACATGGAGAACACGAACACGACCAAGAGCGACGTGCTCCCGGACGAAGTGAATGTCGAGCTCGATATGCTTCGTCCGGCGATGATGAACAGGATTAGAAGATAGGTATACTGCGGAGACATTGTCACAGTAGACAATCGTGGCCTTGGGAACCTCGCAGAGCAACTCCTGTAGTAGCTGGCGGAGCCAGGAGCACTCGGCTACGGCATTAGCCACAGCCCTGTACTCAGCCTCGGCGCTCGAGCGTGAAACCGTGGGCTGTCGCTTGGATGACCACGATATCAGGGAGGGGCCGAGGTAGACGCAGTATCCAGAAGTGGAGCGTCGATTGTCGGGACACCCAGCCCAGTCGGCGTCGGAGTAGGCGACAAGGCTGGTGTCGGGGGAGGCCGTCAGGGTGAGTCCCATAGACATGGTGCCACGGATATACCGAAGAATCCGTTTCACCAGGGCCCAGTGGGTATCACGCGGAGCATGCATGTGGATACACACCTGCTGGACGGCATACTGTATATCCGGCCGTGTCAGCGTGAGGTACTGAAGAGCACCGACGATGGAGCGATAGAAGGCAGCATCGGATGCTGGAGCGCCCTCGATAGCGGATACCTTGGCCTTCGTATCGACAGGCGTGGAAGCAGATTTGCAATTAAGCATGCTTGCACGCTCCAGAAGCTCATGCGCGTACTTCTGCTGATGCAGGAAGAACCCAGTGTCGCGGCGGACAACCTCGATGCCGAGGAAGTAGTGGAGAGCCCCCAAGTCCTTGAGGGCGAACTCACCGCTGAGCTGGGCTGTAATCTGCTGCAGGAGAGCCGTCGAGGAAGCAGTCAAGATGATGTCGTCGACGTACAGGAGGAGGTACGCAGTGGCGGCGCCCTGGTGGTACACAAACAGGGAGGCGTTGGACCGGGTGGACCGGAACACCTGCTGCTGAAGGAAGCCAGCCATCCGCTGGTACCAAGCTCGAGGTGCCTGCTTTAACCCATAAAGAGAACGGGAGAGCAGGAACACATGGTCCGGGAAGGCACTGTCGATGAAACCGGTGGGCTGCTGACAGAACACCTGCTCGGTGAGATGGCCATGCAAGAAAGCATTGGACACATCGGAGCTGGTGAACTGGCCAGGCGCGAGAGGCAGCGAGCTGAAGGACGACGCGAATCGTGCCCGGTTTGACAACCGGGGCGAAGGTGTCGGTGAAGTCCACGCCTGCACGCTGGCGAAAGCCGCGTACCACCCAGCGCGCCTTATGGCGCTCGAGAGAACCGTCCGGGCGAGTCTTGTGCCGAAAGACCCACTTGCCGGTGATGACATTGGCATGAGGGGATCGCGGCATGAGCTGCCACGTGCGGTTGCGCTGCAGAGCGTCGAACTCCTCTCGCATAGCGGCAAGCCAGTTCGGATCCCGAAGGGCAGCGCGAGCGGAGGAGGGCAGCGGAGATGGCACCGACGTAGTTGCAGCGTAGGCGTACTCGGGGTCGGTGTAGCGCAGATTGGGACGCCGGATCCCGGTCCGGGCGCTGGGTGACTGCACCGTCGAGAGGTGCAGCCGCAGCGGGTGGAGGCGAAGCAGCCGGCGGCGCGGAAGGCAGGCCGGGCGCAGGCGCACGGGCGGGGGCTGCTGCCGGGGCCACGGTGGGCGCGGGCGCAGCCGGGGCCGTGGGGGGCGCGGGCGCAGCTGGAGCCTCGGTGCTGCTGGAGGGAGGTGCCTGCTGAAACGGAAAAACTAGCTCATCAAAGTAAACGTGTCACAAAGTGTACATGCGATGGGACACGGGATCATAGCACCGGTAACCTTTGGTGTTGGGGGGGGGTAACCAAGGAAGACACAAGGGACCGAACGAGGAGCGAGTTTGTGAGGAGTGGTGGATGCGGTGCTAGGATAACAAAGGCACCCGAAGATCCGAAGACCATCGTAAGACGGGGGGCGCCGAAAAGGAGCTGATGAGGAGCATAATTCCAGCGAGAACGACATGGGCGGATGTTAAGAAGGAGGGTGGCAGTGGCGAGAGTGTCCGGCCAAAACCGAGGGGGAACGTTGGAGTGGAAAAGCAACCTGCGGACACAATCGTTAAGAGTGCGAATGATGCGCTCAGCACGGCCATTTTGTTCGGACGTGTATGGACAAGTGAGGCGAAGGACGGTGCCGTGCGACGCTAGGAGATGGCGGACGGCGGCATTGTCAAACTCTTTGCCATTGTCAGTTTGGAGTGCAAGGATGGGACGACCGAACTGAGTGGTGACATATGAATAGAAGGTTGTGAGAGTGGCGAGAGCGTTGGATTTACGACGAAGTGGGAACGTCCACACATAATGAGAAAAATCATCCAAAATCACCAGATAGTATAAATAACCCGTGTTGCTAGCAACCGGGGACGTCCAAACATCACTATGCAACAACTGAAAAGGAAAAGTAGAAATAGTGGTAGACTCACTAAATGGAAGACGCACATGCTTGCCGAGACGGCAGGCTTGACAAGTATGGTGTTCAGCCTTATTACATGAGAAAGAAAAACTCTGGAGAATCTGACGCAAAGCGGTGGAGTTGGGATGACCAAGACGAGCATGCCAAAGGTCGACGCTAGTGGCGAGGGCGGAAGGACGAGGGGTGGCAGCGGTGGTGGAGTGCACTGGGTAGAGCTCGTCGGAGCTATCACAGCGGTGGAGAACCATCCGAGTACGGGCGTCCTTCACAGAAAAACCAACGGCGTCAAATTCAACAGTAATAGGATTCTCACGAGTAAGACGACGAACATAAACGAGGTTTTTAACTAAGTGAGGGGAGACAAGAACATTAGACATGGTAATAGGAGTGGACGTGGAGGGAAAAGACCTATGACCGACATGTGTAATGGGTAAGGAGGAACCGTCACCAACGGTGATGCGAGTGGAAGTTTGAACAGGAGTGGAGGATGAAAGGTTACCGGGATGATTTGTCATGTGAGCGGTGGCGCCCGTGTCCATGAAGTAGTCACCGCCACCACCGTAGTGGCTGGGGGACGGCACCGAGTGCAAGGCGGCGAGGAGGGCGGGATCCCACGGCGGCGGCACCTGGGGAGGGTACCCTCCAGACGGTGGCACGGCGGTGGAGCCTGCAGCAGTCGGTGGCGCGTAGTAGCCCGGGTAGGAGGCGGCGGGGGGCGCAACGCCATAGGCCGGGTAGGGGGCGCTGGGGGGCGCCGCGGCTAGCCCGGCAAAGTACGCCTGGTGAGTCGACGGATGTGGCCCGAAAATACTCAGGTGCGGGTGCCCGAGGCACCGGTATAGAGTATGCGTGGACCACGCCGGTCCACGGGTTGGTGCCGTAGGACCAGGGCGGGGTGGTCTGGTTCGGACGCGGGGCCCCCCCGTGCGCCTGGCCTCCTGCGGGCGCCTGTTGCTGCTGCTGCTGGTTGCCGCCTCCACGACGACGGCCTCCGCGACGCCCGCCTTGCTGCTATTGGGGAGCACCGGGAGGGGCGGGGTAAAACCCTGGTGGCGGAGCAGGCTGCGACGGTGGCCGGGGAGCAGCCGGGGCGGTGGGAGGCGCGCTGCGGGTGGTGCCGGCGGCCATGGCCTGATGCTGCGCGCGCTTCTTCACCCCTTTCATCCGGCGTTCCTCGAGCTTCAAGTATGAGACAAACTTGGGGAAGGAGGGGTCCGCCATCAAGGTGAGGTTGCCGGCGGCGTTGCCGAAATCCTCGTTGAGGTTGGCGGTGAGCGTGCTGAGGAGAAGATCATCGTCGATCCTGGAGCCGATGTCGCGTAGGTCATCCGCCAGCTTCTTGAGACGACGAGTGTACTCGTCGATGGTCTGGTCATCCTGATGACAGTCAAAGAATTCTTGCTGCAAGAAGACACGGCGCTGTAGTTTGTTGTCGGTGAAGAAGCCGTTGAGCTTGATCCACACGGCGGCGGCATCATCGCCATCGGTGACGACGGTGTGAAACAGGTCGCGCGAGATCGTGGTGAAGAACCAGCGGATGAGCGTGGCGTCGATCGAGGTCCACTCGGGATCGGCCGCCATGACGCGCGAGTTGGTGGAGCCGTCGATGTGATCCAGGAGATTCTCCTCACGGAAGAGAAGAGAGAAGTAGGTCTTCCAGGGGTGGTAGGAGGCGGTGGTGGCGTCGAGGGTCACGGGAACACGGTTCCGGATGTTGATGTCGTGGATGATGGCGGGATCGGGGCCAGCAAATGGATTGGTGCGAGAGGAGGCGGGGGTCGATGACATGGTGAGGGGAGGGGAGGGCGGCGGCGCAAGGGAGCGCGGCGGCTGAGGTGGGGGCGGCGGCGCGGTAGAGGGAGAGGGGAGTGCGGCGGCCAGGGGAGGAGGAGGAGGAGCGGCGGCGGCGGCTAAGGCTGCTGTGGCGGCGGCGGCCAGGAGGTGGCGGCGGCGGCAGGCCCTTGGCGGCGGCGGTGGCTAGGAGGTGGAGCGGAAGCTAGGGTTAGGGACCGATACGGTGTCTGATACCATGTGGAAAGTGTTTGGTGCATCGATAGATTGATTGATCGTGCACAAGGCACATATATAGGTACAGGGGTGTGACCGGGTCTAGTCTCCCAATGAATACAGGGGGAGAGAGACACTACAGGTACAACGTACAAAACCCTACCTATACACGTACAAAATATGTTCAACACCGGAGAATAGGGTGAGCCTTTGTGGCGTTGGTTAGGCCTTTGTGGCAACCACACCCCTCCAATGTAGACGTACTTCCCCTAAAAAGGAAGGAACTACGGGAATTACATCCGTGTGCTCCACTCTCGGTTACCTCTATCCTTTATTGCCTTTATATATTGTATCTTACTTAGCTTGCTTGTTGACATATAGGTAAATTCACCTTAGTTGCATTTCTAGAGAATTTACCTTTTGTGTCAAGCCTAAATTGAAAAAGAATTAAAATTTGAGTAGCACCTATTCACCCCCCCCCCCTCTAGGTGCCCATACGATCCGTTCAATTGGTATCAGAGCCTCGGCTCTTAATTCGGGCTTAACCGCCTAAGAGTATGGAAACATCACCTAGTGAGGGCTCGGGCCAAGTTTCCATGGGTGAGTTCAAATCTTTGGAATCATCCATGACTTCCATGACATCTCAAATAAGTGAGTTGCGTGAAATGATAGCGCAACTCATGCAAGCTAAAACTGCTAATGCTTCTCCACCTCCGGAAAAACCCGCTACTCCACAAGTGGAGAATGTGGTGATTGATGTGGAGGGTGCCGATAAAAATGGCGATGCTAAGTCTTCCACCAAGGGCGATGGGAAAGGTGAATTCCCTCATTGGTATTCACCCGACCCGCCGGTTCCTCATCCTCATATTAACCATAGAGGAGACCCACCTAAGCTTGATGCACTAAACTTTGGTCAATGGCAATATCAAATGATCTCTCATATGCGCAGTTCTTGCATCGAGCTTTGGAGGATCGTTGAGGAAGGTTTCAAGGCCGTGGATCCACACAACATGACAAGAAGAGAGATGGTCGATAGTCAACTCAATGCTACCGCTCTCCACATGATTCAAGTCTCCGTTGGGTCCAATGACTTGACCCACATCCAACACTTCTCCACCGCCAAAGAAGCTTGGCAAGGACTCTCCGACATCTTTGTTGGCAATGAGAGCATGAAGAAAACAAGATATATTGCCTTCTCAAATCAAGCGGAGGGATTCTTCATGATGGATAGTGAGGATCATCAAGAGATGTATAGAAGACTCAAGGCTATTGCTACCACCTTCAAGAACCTCGGTGCTCACCATATTGATGATGAGTGGATCAAGATGAAGTACATTCTTGCTCTCACTCCATATGAGCCCGCGGATGTGAAGAGTGTTCAAGGAAAGCACAACTTCAATGAGATGACCTCCAATCAAGTGATGCAAGAGATTCAAGCCTACAAGGTTTCCGCACAAAATGCGGAAGATGCTCGTGCTCGTGCCACAGGAATGCAAAGAAGCTCTAACCTTGCATTAAAAGCAAGTGTGGTTGAGAAAGAGGTTCCTCTTCAAGCTAGTATTAAAGCAAGACTAGAGATGTGTCCCGAGGACATAAGACATGAGTACAATGAGCACATGGCCTTCTATGAAAAAACCTTTTGGGTTGATCCACACAAGGCTAAAGAAGACAATCAAAGAAGAAGCAAGTCAAGTGGCTATCAAAGGAATGACAACAATGATCAACGGGTGAGGACTTGCTACAATTGCAATGATAGATTCCACTTTGTTGCCGAATGCCCTTATGAGAAGAGAGAAGACCATGGTGGAAAACTCATCCTCAAAAGCAAGACCAAGTCACCTTCAAAGAAGCTATTCGTGAAGAAGGGTGGACCAAAGAAGAAACAACCAAAGTTTGTGTTCTTGACTCAAGAAGAGTACTCCGCAAGTGAGAGTGAAGAAGAAGAAACCACAACTAGTGAGATGGACGCAATGGCTACCACCTCCACTTCCTCAACATCACTCTTTGAATCCCCCAATGAGGACTCTCTTGTCAAGAATGTCAAGTGCCTTATGGCCAAATCTTCCGAGGTATCACCCACATCTTCCTCCTCCTCTAAGACAAATGATGCTCCCTTGAATGATCTTGCTAGTCTTAGAGTAAAGGAAGAAATTATTGCTTTTGATGACTATGTGTCTAGTGTAGATGGTGTTCATAAGATTCACTTTGAACGTCTATTGAGCCAATATGGTAAAACTCTTGAAAAACTAGATGAACAAATGAGGCTTGAAAAAGAATATGCTCAAGATATTGCCTCACTAACCAAGTCTCTTGAAGAAGAGCAAGAGGAACGAGCGTCTCTCGAAGAGAAGCTCGATTCCATTGAGGAATCTAATAATGAAGTAGTTTCCAAACTCATTAAAGAGCGAGACCATGCTCGTGCTAAAGTAAAAATGCTTAAAAAGGAAAAGGTTGAATTTGGTGTTGGTCATGATATACTTGTTAAGGATTTAGAAGATCTTGACAAGGCTCACAAGGCCTTGGAAAGTGAACACTCTATTCTTACCAAGTCACATGAACAACTTCAAATTCAATTGACTAAGAATAATGTGCCTAGTTCTTCTACTTCTACTTGTGATCATGCAAATATTATTGAAGAAAATGCTAGGTTGAAAGATGAGCTTGCCAAGTCCTCCATTCCCATAGGTGAGAAAAACTTGAATGACCTTTTGAGTAAGCAAAAGGCATTCGGTGATAAAACGGGGATTGGTTTTGTCTCGAAGAAGAAGAAGAAGAAGAACAACAAGAAAAAGAAGGCCAAACCCGCACAAGCAAAGAAGGATCCTATTGTGGGTGGCAAAGCCACTCATGATGATCATGCGGGAATTGCTAACCCTCACTATGTCTTATTTCATGATTATTATGGTGATGTTTATGCAAAATATGTTGGTCCAAATGATGGTTATGTTGCTTGGTCTATTTGGGTTCCAAAGACCCTTGTTGCTAACAAAAGAGGACCCATTGAGAAATGGGGACCTAAAACCAAGCAATAATCTCTTGTAGGACTATGCTTCCGGTGGATCGAAATGGGTGCTTGATAGTGGATGCACAAGTCATATGACCGGAAGCAAGGAGATTATGACGGAGATGAGGCCTAATGACAACAACATAACCGTCACTTATGGAGACATGTCACAATCCGAGGTATTGGGTCTTGGCAAGGTGGTGGTCGCACCGGATATTTCCCTTGTGGACGTCATGCTTGTTGAGACCCTAGGTTACAATTTACTTTCAGTTCGTGCACTTGGTAAGATGGGCTTTGCCGTCTTCATTGATAATGAAATTGTGGTACTCTTGTGGAGCAAGTCTCTAAAGGTCGCTTTCGTTGGGCACATTGAAAACAACTTGTATGTGGTGGACTTCTCGGGGAAAACCACTACAAGTGCAATGTGTTTATTTGGAAAGGCCGATGTGGGTTGGCTTTGGCATCGCCGACTAGCCCATGTCAATATGAGAACTTTGCAAAGCCTTCACAAGGGTGGCCACATACTCGGACTAAAAGAGAATGTTTCTTTTGCCAAAGATCGTGTTTGCAGGGCTTGCGTTCTAGGAAAAATGCATGATTCTCCCCACCCAAGCAAGACTATCATTTCTTCCAAGAGGATCTTGGAGCTCCTTCATGTGGATCTTTTTGGTCCTCCCTCTCATGCAAGTCTTGGTGGGAAGAAATATTGCTTGGTGATTGTTGACGACTATTCAAGATATACTTGGGTCTACTTCTTCAAGCATAAGAGTGAGACTCAACAAACCATCATCGACTTTGCCAAGGAAGTTGAACGTCAACATGGGCAAACTATTTTGGCAATAAGAAGTGACAATGGCACCGAGTTCAAGAACTACACCTTAAATGGATTTCTTAGTGATGAGGGGATTCATCATCAATATTCTGCTGCATACACCCCTCAACAAAATGGTGTAGCCGAAAGGAAGAACCGGACTCTTATGGATATGGCTAGGTCCATGTTGGCGGAGTTTAAGTCTCCATTCAACTTTTGGGCTGAAGCTATCTCTACGGCTTGTCACTCTTCAAACCGGCTCTTCCTCCGCAAAGGCCTAAACAAGACTCCATATGAAATACTCACCGGAAGCAAGCCAAACATCTCCTACTTCCGAGTCTTCGGGTGTAAGTGTTTCTTTCAAAGAAAAGGAGTTCGTTTAGGTAAATTTGATCCGAAAGCAATAGAAGGTATTTTTGTTGGTTATGGTGCCGAGTCCCACACTTATAGAGTCTTCAACAAGTCCACCAGACGTGTTGAAGAATCTTGTAGTGTGGTATTCGAAGAGAATGACGGCTCCCAAGGGGGGCGAGATGTTGTTTCTTGTGATCTAGATGATGAAATACCTCGAGAAGCCATAGGAAGAATGGGCGTGGGATTTTTCCGCCCCATTGAGGGACACCTTGTGGCGGACCGAGAAGGACTATGCTCTACTCAAGTGGAGCCTTCATCTTCACAAGCTCAACAAGCCTCTCCCAAGGAAGCAACTAATGCACCAACCGAAGAACAAGACAAGGACCTTCATGAAGAAGAAGGGGCACCACCATCCTCTCCGGTTATCTCAACCGCCCCCAATTTTTCACAAGACCAAGATCAACCTACTCATGAAGATAATGATGATCAAGGTCAATTTGATGGTCAAGACGGGGACCAAAATGATCAAGATGATCAAGTGACTCCTCCAAGGTCAAATGAGGAGATCGAAGCCCGTCGCAAGAAAATAGTTGAAAGGGATTTGGAGCTTAAAGGTCATACCCTTGAGAGGGTTATTGGAGATTTAAGAAGCAAAGTGTCAACCCGGCGTCAATTGGCACA
Source organism: Dactylis glomerata (assembly GCA_007115705.1). Lineage (NCBI taxonomy): Eukaryota > Viridiplantae > Streptophyta > Magnoliopsida > Poales > Poaceae > Dactylis > Dactylis glomerata. The sequence goes on from QXEO01000087.1 coordinate 1,787,923, forward strand.
ATTTAGCTCTCATCATGCTTATATCTCCATGGTTGAACCCAAGAAAGTATTTGAAGCTCTTGAAGATCCGGATTGGTTGGATGCTATGCATGAAGAACTCAACAACTTCAAGCGCAATAATGTATGGGTGTTAGTGGAGAAGCCAAAGGAGTGCCGCAATGTGATTGGCACAAAGTGGATATTCAAGAACAAGCAAGATGAGCATGGAATTGTTGTGAGGAACAAGGCAAGATTGGTTGCTCAAGGTTTCTCTCAAGTTGAAGGCATTGACTTTGGAGAGACTTATGCTCCCGTGGCTCGTCTTGAGTCCATCCGTATCCTTCTTGCATATGCCACTCATCATAACTTTAAGTTGCAACAAATGGATGTTAAAAGTGCATTTCTTAATGGTCCATTGAAAGAGGAAGTGTATGTTAAGCAACCCCCGGGGTTTGAGGATCTCAACTTTCCTAACCATGTCTACAAACTCCATAAGGCACTCTATGGCCTTAAACAAGCCCCACGTGCGTGGTACGAGCACCTTAGGGAGTTGTTGTTAGACCGTGGGTTTGAAGTTGGGCAAATCGACCCCACTCTTTTTACTAAGAGGGTCAATGGGGAGCTTTTCGTATGCCAAGTATATGTTGATGATATTATCTTTGGCTCTACTAACAAAGCTTTTAATGATGAATTTGCAAAGCTTATGACCGATAGGTTCGAGATGTCTATGATGAGCGAAATGAAGTTCTTTCTTGGTTTTGAAATCAAGCAATTGAAAGAAGGGACTTTCATTAATCAAGCCAAATATGTCCAAGACATGCTCAAGAGGTTCAAGATGAAGGAGCTAAATGGGGCCGCCACACCAATGGCCACAAAATGTCAATTTGAACTTGATCCCAATGGTAAAGATGTGGATCAAAAGGTATACCGTTCTATGATCGGCTCTTTGCTTTACCTTTGCGCATCTAGACCCGATATTGTGTTGAGTGTAGGTGTGTGTGCAAGGTATCAAGCCGCTCCTAAAGAAAGCCACCTTATGGCGGTTAAGAGAATCTTTCGATATTTGGTTCATACCCCAACTTATGGGCTTTGGTATCCCAAAGGCTCGGATTTCTCTCTTTGTGGCTTCACGGATTCGGATTGGGCAGGTGACAAGGATGATAGGAAATCAACTTCCGGAGCTTGCCAATTTCTTGGTAGGTCTTTGGTGTGTTGGTCTTCTAAGAAGCAAAATTGTATATCTCTCTCCACCGCCGAAGCCGAATACATTGCCGCCGCAAGTGGATGCACTCAATTGTTATGGATGAGGCAAACTTTAAAGGAATATGGTGTCAATTGTGACAAAGTGCCTCTTTTATGTGACAATGAGAGTGCTATCAAGATAGCCTATAATCCGATGCAACATTCAAGAACCAAGCATATTGAGATCCGGAATCATTTTATTAGAGATCATGTTGCCCGTGGTGATATTGAGCTTGCATATGTGAGCACCAAGGATCAACTTGCCGATATATTCACAAAGCCCCTTGATGAAGCAAGATTTGGATATTTGAGGAATGAGCTAAATATCATTGATTCAAGGAGTGTGGCTTGAGCATCTTGCAAATACACCTATTTTTCAATACTTGTTTGGTTTAGGTGTGGGCATGGAGATAGGGGGAGTGCGGTCCTAATAAATTGGGCTATCCCTCCCCCCATAATGCCAATAGTGACAAAATTGTTCTCTTTCTATCATTCTTGTGATATATGAGTTTCAATGACGAGTATTGGTTATGGACCCAAGATACATCTTCGCGGTCCAATGCCATAACACTCATACATGGTGGCCTCGGCCACCGACCTCTTCTTTTCGAAGAATTGATTCCTTGCAAATTCTATTTGAGTTTTATTGACCCTTTTTTCGTCATTGTCTCTATCCTTGATATGGGAAGGCACTTGCATTGGTTGTTCCGATGATTTCTTGTTCTTGCAATGTCAAGTGCTGAGAACCACTTCGTATGTGTTTTCCATCCCAAGCTCTCTTATCTAAAGCCAAAGCATCTCTCTCTTGCATGTCCAGAATTTCATATTCCAGTTTTCCTGTCTTTGGCGATCTAGGCCAGCTATTGCCGGACTTTGTCCGGAAATAGCCAGTGGGGCGGCTATAGCCGGTCCTTACACCAGCTAAAGCCGGCCTCTGCATGGGCACGGCTTTTTCCTCCTTAGGGCTGTGGGGTGAGGGGTTACCTCTTTTCCCCCCACGCTCTATCTTCTCCAGCCGCCACCACGTCCTAGACCGCAGCCGCCGCCGCCGTTCCTCGTCGCTTCGGCCGCCGGAGCCCCCTCTCCGGCCGGCCACTCTTCTCCGGTGCCACTCCCATGGATCAGGGTACCCTTCCCTCCTCTCTCTCTCTCCCTAAGTGCTCTCTAGGGTTAGGGTTAGAAATTCTTGGGTATTTCTTGGTACATTGGGAGGTCTTGGTTCTTTGGCCTTGCTGGGTTTAGTGTAGATCGAAGGCAGTGAAGTAGTGTGGTGGCCAACCCGTGATATTTCGCGCTGTGTTCATCTGGTCCGGCTATAGCCGGTGTCAGGCCGGCTAAAGCCGGTCAGACCGGCTAAAACCGGTGCCAGGCCGGAAATAGCCGGTGTAGATCACCACTTTGCTCCATGTTTTCATTCTGGGCTATTGTCGTTGTTCTTCTGGCATGCATGCTTATCCTATATGCTTTCTACCTATGTGCTGTTCACAGGTGGTTCTCGACCCAAGCGGTCTCGCTATGTTGATCCTTCTCTTGCCCGCCGTCAAGAACATCACGATGCACGTATGACCGCTGCTATGAAGAAGAAGAGGTTGGAAGAACGAAAGAAGAAATCTCTGTTTGCTAACATTGGTGATCTCAAGAAGTTGTCCAAGCAAGAGTACCATGAGTTCCGTGAACAGAAGTTCTATGCCATGCCTAGGGACATTGACAGTGGTTCCTTTTATCGGTCAGAGCATCAGAGGATCTATGAGAAGGTTTATGAGACCATGAGTACAAAGGTTTGCCCCATGAAGTTCACCAACATTGCATCATTGTCCAAGGATGAGTACTTTGCTGATGCTCTCTGGGTCACTCAGAAGTTGGGTTTGCACAAGTTAATGGTCTTCAGACAAGACTATAATCCTCGTTTGGTTCAGCAGTTCATTGCCACTTTGGAGTTTGACACTCGGGATGAGGTTGGTTTCACTTGGATGTCAGGTGAAGTGAGGAAGAACTCTACCATCTCTCGCTTCGGGCAGCTCTTGGGCTATAGGTTTGATGGCATTCATCGACCTAGAGGTGCCCGCTTGCATCTTGACACCACAGAGTACAACAAGAGGAAGATCTAGTGTCTCTATGGTCCCGGGGGCAAAGCGGGAGAGACTGCAAATCTCCTTCCCCTCTATGATATTTTGCTTCAGATGTTTCATGCCAACATTGCTCCAAGTGGGGGCAACAATGATTCTATCAGAGGTGGACTTGTGCATCTTCTCCACCATGCCCGTGTTGTCTTCGAGGCCGGAAGGGAATGTGAAGGGATGGAGCTTGATGTGATGTACTTTATCTTCATGGAGATGAAGATTGCTATGCTTGACAGGAAAATCCCTCCTTATGCTCCATATATCATGAGGCTTATCATTGACAGAGGCATTGAAGGAGACTTTGAAATTGAGCAAGATTTTCTAGATGAAGAGTTGGAAGTGCACAAGCTCTACAAGAAGACCGCTCATTTGGTGTCTAGCACCTCAAGTACTTTTCCCTCTTCGAGTGATGTGTTGGGTGGCAACCGCTATGCTAGTGGTTGTAGGAGGAAGAACGCGGATCCACCGAGTGGTGGAATGGGTCAAGAGATGAAGAAGCTCAAGTGGTGGCAAAGGGCTTTGTTTTGCATGAACAATGATGTGCGTCAAACTCAATACAAGGACTATGTGGACCGCAAGCACATTCACAAGAAGCAAAGAGAGTTGGATGCTCGTTTGAGGATTGTGGAGAAGGGCAAAGGAGCTAGCCATGAAGAAGAGTCCCAAGAGCAGGATCTATCCGAGGACACTTTTTCATTTGGCAAGTGGAATGAGGGCTCATCTTTTGATTGGAAGGAGTTAGCCGAAGTCACCTCCAAGGGCAAGGAAGCCGTTGAGGAAGAAGATGAGGAAGAAGATGGTGATGAAGATGAAGAAGATGATGACCAAGGAGATGATGATGCGGAAGATGAGGACTTCGATGATTATGAGGAGTGATCTCGTGGTGTTGTCTCCCTTTTTGGCGTCTTGATGCCAAAGGGGGAGAATGTCCCATTTGCATGTGTTTCCATTTGGATTTGTGTTGGGATTTGTGTTGGTTTTCCATTTGGATATGGTTGGGTCACAAGCTCTTATCGTGTGCTTGCTCGCTTGTGTCCCATGGTTGAACTCTAGTTGGACTGTCATCTACTACTATGTGTTGAACTATGTGCTATTATCATGTGTAGTAGTCTTTATGATTATCTTTATTGATCCTACGTGCTATATATCTTGTCATATTATATGCTTATTGATTATGTGCTATTATTATATATCTTGTGCATATATGGATCACACTATAAAATCTAGGGGGAGTTCTTATTGTTGATGTGTCTTTGTATTCAAATACAAAACTTAAAATAAGGCACATAGCAAGGGGGAGCTCCGTCTATATTTTATATCGTTTGAAACATGCAAAATTATGTATTGTCATCAAACACCAAAAAGGGGGAGATTGAAAGAGCATTTCCCGCCTAATTGATTTTGGTGTTTGTTAACAATACATTATCTATTAATGTGGTGATTATGCTTTGCAGGATTTTATTATATTCTTGCACAAGATATTGGGTTTCCTATGTTACACTTGATAATTATTATTGCTCAAAGAAAATTCTTGAGGAAATGGTGCTAATATGCTCAGGGAGATGATTTATATGAAGTTTGGCCAGGAAGGCCGGCTTTAGCCGGTCCCCAGACCGGCTATAGCCGGACTGCCCAGTTTCGGAAGAAGCTTTGCGCCTCTGGAGTAACCCGGCTATTTGTCCGGCTTATTCCGGCTGGGCCGGATTTTTCAGACCGGCTTTAGCCGGTGTGAAGGCCGGCTTTAGCCGGACTTTCCTGGCTGGCAACAGTCAGATTTGGGGGGGGGGTATAAATACCCCCCACCTTCTTCCCCAAAGAGCTGCTCGTCCCAAGCTTGAAGAACACCATTTTTGGAGCCACCAAATCCACAAGATCTCCTCCCTCAACCCACCAAAGCTCTTGATCTTTGGAGAATCGAATGAGAAGGCCTTGATCTACATCCTCACCGAAGCGATTTGATTTCCCCTCTCATTTGCTTGAGGGCCCTTGTGTCTTGGGTTCCCTTGTGTCCCAAGACCTTGTTTTGTGTATTTGATATCTTGCTACTTGTTGTTTGACAGCATTGTGTTGTGCTTGGGAGCCTCCAATTCGGTTGTGGATGCGTGCCCCAAGATTGTAAAGGCCGGTTCCGCCTTGAGGAATCCCTTAGTGGAAAGTGAGCTAGGCCTTTGTGGCGGAAGCTTGCACCGGAGAATAGGGTGAGCCTTTGTGGCGTTGGTTAGGCCTTTGTGGCAACCACACCCCTCCAACGTAGACGTACTTCCCCTAAAAAGGAAGGAACTACGGGAATTACATCCGTGTCTCTGTGTGCTCCACTCTCGGTTACCTCTATCCTTTATTGCCTTTATATATTGTATCTTACTTAGCTTGCTTGTTGACATATAGGTAAATTCACCTTAGTTGCATTTCTAGAGAATTTACCTTTTGTGTCAAGCCTAAATTGAAAAAGAATTAAAATTTGAGTAGCACCTATTCACCCCCCCCCCACACTCTAGGTGCCCATACGATCCGTTCATCTTCTTCTTCTCTTCGGGTTGTGCCAAGACCGAGACAACCATATCATACGAAGCTTGTGCTCTTTCTTCTAATGCATTTTCTTCAAATGCTTCAAGCTGCTCTCGATCCATTGCTTCAATGGCCTCTCGATCCATCTGTTCCCTCTGCTCTCGATCCATCGGTTCAAGCAGCTCTCGATCCATCTGTTCCCTCTGCTCTCGATCCATTAGTTCAAGCAGCTCTTGATTCATCGGTTCAAGCAGCTCTTGATCCATCGGTTCAATCTGCTCTGGATCCATCGGTTCAAGCAGCTCATGATTCATTGCTTCAATCTCCTCATGTTGAATTGCTGCTTCATTCTCCTCTGCATTTGCTGCTCCCGCCTGATCTTCCATTCCAAAAGCTGGGTCAACTGGATTTTTACAAAGCCTAGCAATGTGTCCAGGGGTTCCACAACGTTTGCACTTACGTCGTCGAATCGGTGCACCACCCTCTGCACTAGCTCTGATCCTATTCTTCCTCGGCCTACCTGCCGGTCTAGTCAAAACTGGAGAGTACAGTTTGAAGCCTGGATCGACTGTCATCCATTGGTCTTTTCCCAACAAGGTAGGAACATTCATAGCATATGCAGCCCTAAATTTAGCAACAGAGAAATACTCTGACACATACTGATCAACTTCACCTTCTGCACCCGCTATAACACTCATGAAAAACAATGCGTGTATGCAGGGTATCCCACGGATCTGCCATCGCCTACAATGGCATGTCCTATCAACCAAACTCACTGGATACCTCCACTGCCTATTTTTACTGTCAGTGTAGGTTACCTCAGCCTCCATTCCTTTTCAGATGCATTTCATCTTCAATTGTTTTGCCCTGGAATGCAAAGACTTAATCAAAGATGGGAGCATGAGATGGCCAACATATTTTGTGGCTGTAATTCTTTAACGCAGATCGATCTTTATCATGATCATCTGCCTAATCTTATCAAATATTTGCCACAGTATAAGCCCTTTCAATGACTTGACCTTTGCATTGAAACTCTTCGCAAGTTTACTTGTTACATAGTCTACCTTGCAAATTTCATTGAATTGGCTTCTTGACCACACCCTACCATGATGTTCATTCAAGTACTCCTTCACCCCAGGTTTTTGTTTATACAACACTTCCAAATGAAACAGATGCTTCCTAATGCTGCATGTGTATGCAGCTGGCCATAGGTTGTCAGTATAAACTTTACCCTTGAATTTCTTTGTAAAATTCTGTACCAAGTGTCGCATACATTCCCTATGCTCCACTCCAGGGAATACTGCTTCTACTGCACTCTCCAAACCTTTGCAAGCGTCTGTGTGGATAGCAAGTCCTGGTGGATGACCTATAAGGTCGCGCAAATTCTGCAGAAACCAAGTCCAACTTTCCTCTAACTCAACCTCCAAAACTCCATAAGGAACAGGGAACATCCAATTGTGTCCATCAACTGCAGTAGCAGCAACTAGCTGTCCTTTAAACCTGCCATGAAGAGCTATTGCGTCCACGGCCAAATAAGGCCTACAACCGTCCAGAAAGCCTTTCCAGCAAGCTTTGAAACAAACAAAAGCCCTTCTAAAACATTCCTTCTGCATTATCCTCCCGCTTTTCTATTTGTAGGGAACTTTATGCTTGTCTATCGCTACAACACTGCCTGGACTAGCCATCTCCACTTCAGCTTTGAAAGTGTAAAGCAACTGAAAGCTTTCATTCCATGGACCATTGATCCTGTCAAGAGCCATTTCCTTTGCATAGAACATCCTCATGTAAGGTATTTTTATAGTAAACTTATCATATATCAATTTTATGAGTGTTGTTGGACCAAGTGATGGAGTTTCTCTCAGCCAATCTATGATTGCATCTGCCAACCACTTAGTCTTCGCTAGCTTTGATTTCTCCTCTGGCGCTCCCGCTCGTGGTGGACAAGTATGGTCGATCGAGTTCTTCTTTATCTGAAACATAATTATAAGGGATGTCAGTAACAGTTAACAAATTTTACACTGTGATCTAATATACACAACTGGTTGGCGTAGTACCTGAACCACGGTGCTTCTGAGCATTGTGGATGCATGCAGCCTCCACTTACACCTCTTGTATGGGCACTTAACTGTGAACCTACCTGGCTCACTTTTAATAACCTCATAATCATTCTTGGTGAGAATGCAATATGTAGTAATTGCATTACGGCAGTCCATCATCGTTTGAAATACGGTGCCTTCTGCAAGCTGAGGATCCTCCCTGTTCCACTCAATTGTTGGCAAGTCACCACCTTCGTAATCGGCTAAAACGAGGCTGTCATTGTTCTCATCCTTCTCTTCATCATCAGTGTCATCAAATCTGGCACCTTGTGCAATATCTTCCATGTATTGATCCTCCATTGCCTGCTTACTGCATCGATCTACCAATTCAGGAAACATCAACTCATCCTCATCATCTTGAGGAGACGGATCCTCAATCTCTGCATCGTCCTCCACATCGACCGCAGGAACGATCTGGCTACCACTACCACTAGCACTGGGGACAGATGGTGCTGCTATGGACCTACAAGGAGCGGGGCGGCGCACACGATTAGCAGAGGTAGCAACACTAGAGAGACATGATGCCCGACCACCTGATGATGCCCCTACACCAGATGATGCCTGGACCCTGTCCACATGGATTCGAATTTTACCGACACGGCAAGAATCATTTAAAGCAAAAAGAATTCCCAGATCGTCGTCAGAAATTAGTGGAACATATCTTCCCTCCATGCTGTTGAAATATTGGAAATCAACTAAATCGCCAGCGCCCCAGGGGTACCGAGCGCAGATGTTATCTTTTAAATCCCTCAACGAGATGGTAGTTGCAACCACCGCTGGGATGTAAAATCCGCTCACATTGCGTTCAGAATCATGCAAAAAGCTAGTATCCAGCCTAACCACCAGCCGAAAAGCCAGCGCTGGATCAATCCTATTTGAAAAGCAACGCAGTTAGTTGAGCAACAATGATTAGCGCTCAAAAACTGCCTACTGTTAATTCACATAGGCAGACGATGCTTACCCAGATGGAATCCATGCGTTAGATCCCTCCGATTCCCAATCTTCTCCGCCGTTGAGGGGCATAATCGGCACACCAGACGGATGTACAAACTCTACCGTGATAGGGGTAGATCTAGTGGAGGCGGAGCCCTCTCCGCCTCTTGGGGGTGGTGGTGGGGGCGGGGGCGGACGACGCCATAAGGTAGGAGGGCAGGACGGCGTGGCGGTGGAGGGGCAGTGAGCTCTTCCCGTCTCGGGCAGAGGGGAAAGCTTTGGGTGAGTGACCGCCAGTCCGACGTGTCTCATTGGGTCAACAGTCAAACACCATTCAAAAGCAACGGTCCATTCACAACCACCGCGGCTCCCTATCCGTCACCGGTAACGGTCTAAGGCCTCTGACCAGACGGCAACCCTCCCGTCCGAGCGTCTGCGAGGGGTTTCAAACTGGAGCGAGGGGAAAACTGAGGAAAAGTTAAGCGGCTGGGGAAAACTGAGTACAACTAACGACCCAGGGGCACGAGAATAGAAATCCCTTTATATTAATGCAGAGGTAGTAGGGCTCTCCCCTACTGTCATAAAATTCAAAAAAAACAAGTTGCAGGATATTGTGGAGAGAACCTCCAATGATGTGAAGATACTTGTTAAACATTTTCAAATGGTTCAGACTCAAATTGATCAGCTTACCAAGGTGCAAAAAGATTTGCTAGTTAATGCCGCAAGAGAAAAACAAGCGTGTGAAATACGCACAAGAGGAAGTGCTACCACTCAAGACCCCTTATATCCTGAAGGACATCCTAAGAGGACCGAACAAGATTCTCAACGCACTTCAAGTGATGATATTCCTTCCAAGAAGAAGAAGAAGAAGAAGCATAAAACAGTTGCAGAATCCTCTGAAGCAGGTAAAGATCCTAATAGTATTTCTATTTCTGATGCTGAAACTGAACCAGGTAATGCTTCCGATAAACAAGAAGTTGAAGAGGAACCAAAAAAGCTTGCTAAGAATGCAAAGTACACTAAAGAAGACTTTATTGCCAACAAGCATGGTAATGAGAGAGAACCTTGGGTGCAGAAACCAATGCCTTTTCCTGGTAAGAAACATAAATCCAAGGAAGAATAACACTACAACAGGTTTTGTGAATGGATGAAACCTTTATTTCTGCAAATTCCTTTGACTGATGCTATTAGAATGCCTCCTTATGCAAAGTATATGAAAGATATTGTTACTAACAAAAGGAAGATTCCTAATGAGGAAATTTCCACTTTACTTGCTAATTATTCTTTTGATGGTAAAGTTCCAGAGAAGCTTGGAGATCCAGGTATACCAACTATTCCTTGCTCCATTAAAAATAACTATGTTAGAACTGCTTTATGTGATTTGGGAGCCAGAGTTAGTGTCATGCATTTTTCTCTTTATAAAAGACTTGATCTAGAAAAATTGGTATCAACTGATATATCTTTGCCAATGGCTGATAAGTCTACTACTATTCCTATTGGTATATGTGAAAATGTTCCTGTTCAAGTTGCTAACAGTTGTTTGATATTAACTGACTTTGTTGTGTTGGAAATGCCTGAAGATGATAATATGTCTATTATTCTTGGGAGACCTTTTCTAAACACTGCAGGTGCTGTTATTAATTGCAATCAAGGAAAAGTAACTTTTAATGTCAATGACAAAGAATACACGGTCTATTTTCCCAAGAAGATTGATAGAAAGAATGCTCTAAATTCAATCAAGAATGTTGAGACCATCAGAGTTGGTCAGATTATTTGTTTAGAGCAAAAGCCCAAGGAAGAATATAAAATTGTTATGATTGGGACTATGCCTATCAAGGTCGAGGTAACATAAGGATATAGTGAAATGCAAAGTTTTGCCTCATATAAAATTAGTTTGGTAACAAGACTTGATCAACCTTGTTAACAAAGTGATTTTATATGAATGAAACTTCGTTTTCACCGCATTTACTCAACCTCACTCATTTTTACTTTCACCATTTTTGTTCCCTTTGTTAGTTACATGATTAGAGTATCTTAGAGCTGCTGAAAGGTTGAGTTTGATTTGCTTGTAATCATTCCACCATCGTTTTCCTGAGTTTTATTCTCTTATCATTTTTCTGAAAAATCATCGAAAATAAAGTTTCTCAAAAAATTCCAGAAAAATCTTTTTAAATTTTTATGTCAAATGGGGCAGAGAGGCACGTGGGAGACCTCAGGGGGACCTGCCACACCACCTCACCACCAGGGGGCGCGGCCCAGCCCTGGCCACGCCCGCCTATGGTGAGGGGGGGGGCCTGGCCTCTCACTTATCTCTTCCTCCCCAGCTCTTTCTCTCTCCCAAAAAACAATGACACACCAGCTCAAACTCGTGTTCTTGCTGCTCTCCATCTCGATTTTTCGATTTCCTTGCTCAGCCCATCATTGTTGCTGAGATTTGGAGCATTTGTTCTCTGGTATGTGACTCCTTCGATTGTCCAAGTAGAATTTTGTTTAGTGGAGTATTTCTTAAGTATTTTAGCTCTATAGGCTACAGGTGAAATGAGTTTGCATGCTTATCTATTATATTATTAAAACAACAAACATTGAACGGTCTAGATTAAACAAAGATTACACATTAGAAACGAACGCCTCAGATTTAAAAAAGAACGCGATATGTTATCCAAGGAAGTTCAAACTGCTTTGGAATAAAATAGGTAGATTTGGCGACGTGCGGAAGAAAAAGAGTTCAGCATGCACACGTGATAGAAAATAGCTAGCTTTCTGGGATCAGAATACATGACGAGAGTTCAAAAGAAAATACTACTACTTCTCACACGTTCTATACATTGACACGGACACGACTGCTAATATGAAAATATCCAATTCTGATGAAAGGTAGCCAGTCCAGATCGTATAGGATCTTTTTCGAAGTATTGCATTGCAATCTATAATAGTTCATCGGTTGCCTTTTAATCAGATCATAGAGGGAGGAGCTGATCTTAGATAAGCAAGGAGACCCTGACGGACGGCACCGACCAGGCCGGACATCAAGCTGCGCAGCTGGTAAGCAACCCGGCAATGCCGACGATGACGCCAAGGGCCCCGGTGACCACAAGGCTGAGCGGAACCATTAAGGAGCCCCTGCTAGGATGCTATGGTACAAAATGTATGTGTTCATCAAGTTCATGAACGACATGCTGCTAGGCTAGCTCCACAACGCCATCATCATCTCATCATCATGCACCCCAACATCTTAAAGGATCCTCCCCTCGGATGGATGCAAGGAAACAGGTACAATGGTTCGGCCGGTTGGCCAGATATTCTCTAGATTGATTGATTAATTGCCGGCGTCGAGCGACAGCACGATTTACTAATGGCAGAGCTGTGCATGAAACAATCGACACGATTATCATCAACAATCGATCGGTCAGTGGTTGGCCCAACATTCTCTAGCTTGATTGATTGCCGGCGGTGAGGGTCTACATGATTATCTAACGGCGGAGCTATGCATTGGTGTGCAACAGTCGACACGATCTTCATCGAAAAGCAGAAACTATAGCTTTGCTACTAATGGATCAGGATTCAGGAGGCCATTGACGAGATGTTGCTGGCCAAGCTCCACGGGACATCCCCATCGTCGTTGCGTGCCCCACAATCTACAAGGATTCCCATGCAAGAAACGAGGTATCATCGATTTGCCGGACATTCCTAGATTGACTGATCGCCAAAGAGTGAGCCGTAGATCGATTAGGCGACGCTGGATGCGCATGGGTCCAGGACGTCATCAAAATACGAAGCAGAACCTGCTAGGTTGAAGATCATAAAGGATATTTGTATATGAAATCTAGAACTAAAACTAAAGATTAGTTCCCTATTTTGTTTATATTATATGCGCGAACCTTCAATTAATGTTATTATTAAATTATTCCATTGTTTTATGTGTGAATTATTTCTAAAACAAAGCGTGCAATAAAATTTATACGGAGTAAAACTTATATTTTATTGTATTGACTTTTTAAGCTCATAACCTCCACATGAGTTCGATGCGGATGAGCTAAAGCATAATTAGCAATCGCTGGTGAGGTACAAGAGATTAAAAACAAAATATTTGAGTCCAGTTAATAAGTGAGAAACGTGTGAGATTTTATGCGGGAAGAAAGATGTCATGTCAATTATACACATGTAGTTCCAGTTATGCTAGAAAATATAGTACATCGAAAAAAAATGTATGTCAGGGATGGATAAGAAATTGTGATTGGAGAATTACCAACATGTGTGTGCATAGAAAAGTTGTCTATGATCAAATACAAGTACATGCTACAATTGTTTACATTAAAATCTTTGATGTTTTATTTCTTGATATGATATGATAAGTATGATGATATATACTTGAAAAGTATAGTGGAGGTGAAAAGCTGAAATTGGCATGATCTATTCAATACATAGACAAACTAAGCAAAACTAAATCTAGCCGCGCAAATGCGCGGGTAACCCTGCTAGTTCTATTGATTAGAAATGTTATTTTGATGCATGTTAGCCCTCTAGCAACTCCCTATAGTAGTTTCCTACATTTGCTTGTCTCAAAATCATTTTTTTATGAGGTTTGTCAAAAATTTCATAAAAGGGACATGGACAACTACACCTATGGAGAAGTCTTTGAAAGAGAAGCACCAAGGACATTAAGGCCTTCAAGATCTACTGCTCAATATAGGATATCCTACAATGAAGATCTTATGTCACCGAACATTGAGGGGGACGATGGAGATGCGCATCCATCCACCTTCCCTTGTGCTAACTTTTTGAGTGATGCAGGGATTCTTGATGATTTCTTGCTCCTTATTAACAGGGTTGGATTTACTACATACATGACGGATGAGAGTAATCAATATGCTATTCTCACAAAGATTTTTGTTGAAACCTTTAAATTCACTAACTCTCATTTCAAGCCTTCCATTGCATTTAAGATTTATGATAAGTCTATCACCATGTCTTTGGAGAAGTTTTGTGATATTCTAGGTATTCCCATGTTTGGGACGGCAAAGAAGATGCTACAAGCAGCCCACTGATTTGCTAGAGCTCTATCGAGGAGTGACTAATGATGATGACTGATGTCTACACACGCGTCTATTCTTGTAGATAGTGTTGGGCCTCCAAGTGCAGCGGTTTGTAGAACAGCAGCAAGTTTCCCTTAAGTGGATCACCCAAGGTTTATCGAACTCAGGGAGGAAGAGGTCAAAGCTATCCCTCTCAAGCAACCCTGCAATTACGATACAGAAAGTCTCTTGTGTCCCCAACACACCCAATACACTTGTCAGATGTATAGGTGCACTAGTTCGGCGAAGAGATAGTGAAATACAAGTAGTTGTGATGATTATAAGTAGTAAACGCAATCTGAAATAAAAATGGCAGCAAGCAAACATGTAATAAAATAGGAAGTAAACGGTGTGCAAAGCTTGGAAACAAGACCTAGGGATCATACTTTCACTAGTGGACACACTCCCAACAAATATAACATAATTGAACCAATAGATACTATCATCCATATGCAACTCAAAACAATTCTCCAATGGAAAACATACACTAATCATGCGTAGGGCTACGAAGCACTCCTCAAAGTCCGTATGTACCCAAACTAGATTGTCCCACACTATCACCGTGAACGCACTAGATGGTTCCAACAAACACCAACATTTCATAGAGACATTAACCAAAAAGATACACATGATGCACACACTAGTCACCTTTACACCATGGTACGAGGTATCTCCGGAGTTTACAAATATAAAGCACGGGAGTAGCATAATATCTGAATAATAACATCTACCAATTCAACTAGATACAAAGCTCATGATCACATAAAGATCATATCATGGGAGGGAGAGGTGAACCACATAGCTACCGGTAGAGCCCTCAGCCCCGGGGGAGAACTACTCCCTCCTCATCATAGGAGACAACAAGGTTGATGGAGATGGCGGTGAGGTCGATGGAGACGGCGGAGACGGCGATGGAGACCGATGGAGATCAAGGTAGTCAAAGTCGGGATTCGGAGTCGGATCAATTTTCCTCCGACAGAATCGAGTCGTAGAATCGAATCATAGAATTCTGGATTCTACTAGATTTTTTAGCCAAGAGTTTATCCATGCAGAAATTTTGTATGATAGTATAGAAAACGTGAAAATACTAAGCATTAAAATTTCTAGCAATATGGTTTACACTAATATATCCAAAAAAAAGTAAAGAAAACTCACCAGTGTAAGTTTTTCTGTAAAAAACAGTGTATAATTAACCATTCCTTGTAATTACTGTTGAGACCTTGGTGAGAGCATACACAAAGTATACTATGTATGGTATTGCATCTTAATTATTTGACATATATTATATCACAAATATATGCATACTGCTTCTATAAATGTTACATGTATTTTTATTCATTTTGTATATAAATATGGAATATATATCAGTGAAAAAAGTACATACCTTTAGAATCATCAAATTACAAATTTATTAAATAAAAACATTAAAGTATTGAAGTAGCATGCCACTTTCCAAGCCGATCTAGAGTGTTTGACATTTAGGTTTCTAGCAATCTATGTTGATGGATCCTTCTTATGAGGCCTACTTTAGACACCGATCAATCATATCATGTCTCCAAACTTTCTTAAAATATGCTATGGAAAGATGAATTGAGTGTTTATAAGAGAAGGACATATCTTTGCTATTGTAAGGTTTTCTTTAAGTGAGATGAAAGATCCTATCGGTTAATCATTGGGGCTTGGGAGATAAATAAAGGATCATGCGGCAAGTGCAAATGGCTTAGGAGGTTGACATAGTATACTACTACAGTTAAGAGGATGACTCAACTAATCATTCAGAATCGGTAAAGTCCATAAAGAGGATCGAGATTTTGCAATATTGTATAGGATTCTATGATTTGGATCGGGACTCAACATGGATTCTATCAGATTGGGATTCATAGTGGGATTTGGATCGACATGATGTTGTAGGGTCATAAAATCGTAGGATTCCAGGATTTGGATCGGGATTCTAACTACCTTGATGGAGATGGCTCCGGAGGCACTTCCCCGTCCCGACAGGGTGCCGAAACAGAGACTTCTGTCCCCTGAAATTTGTCTTCGACGGCGGCGGCGCTGCGGAACTGTTCTGAGAAAAACGCCGACTCCTAGGGTTTTCCATCCCGAGGCTTTATATAGGCGAAGGGGCGTCGTCAGGGGGCTGCCAGGGCGCCCTCACACGTAGGAGGCGCGGCCAGGGGCCAGGCCACGCCGCCCTATTTTGTGGGGCCCTCGTGGCCCCCCCCCCTCTGTCTCCTCTTTGGTTCTCTGGAAGCTTCGGTGAATTTCTGGATGTTCGTCTTTTGTTTCGTCCAATTCCGAGAATGTTTCCTGTGTAACTTTTCTGAAACACAAAAATAGTAGAAAACAGGGAACTGGCACTATGGCATCTTGTCAATAGGTTAGTTCCAGAAATCGCATAAAAACGCCACGAAGTGTAACGAAACACAAGGCAAATGGTGTAAAAACAAGCATGGAGCATCAAAAATTATAGATACGTTTGAGACATATCAGCATCCCCAAGCTTAACACCTGCTTGTCCTCGAGTAGGTAAGTGATAACAAAAGAAATAATTTTTGAGGTGACATGCACCTACACAATCTTGATCATCTATGTAAGCATTGAGTGCTGGGATCAAAAGAACTTAAAACATGGGCATGAAAGACATAATCTTGACAATAAGAAACTTAGCAATCATGTTATAACATGAAAAAGAACACAAACAAAAGATCATGAAAATGAAACAATGAAAGTCAAACGTGTGTTCAAATCATAAGAAAAACATACAAAAGGTTTGCAGCTTGTACTTCATGGAGAGCAAAACATAAATGCATAGGACACCTTCAAGTTTAAGAGGGCGACTAGATACAAGTAATTTGAGAACAAGTGAAACCAACATCATGAATCAATCAATGAAAATTTTGGGACAATGCACATTATACTCAGAATGACAACTATGCTCTCTTAATGGTGCATAAAGATAGAAGGTGGAGACTCAACATAAAAGTAAAAGAAATGCCCTTCGCAGAGGGAAGTAGTGATTAAATATGTGCTAGAGCTTTTCATTTGTAAAACAGAGAGATAAAAATTGGTTTTTGAGAGGTGGTTGTCTTTGTCAACGACTGGCAATGGGGTTCTTACTATCTTCCATACAAAAATGAAGCAAGTTTTTGAGAGAGAGATTGGCACTTTTGTGCTCTTTTATAAAGCTTGGCACTCCTCCCCACCTTTTTTCCTTTCTCAAACCATGGCTAACCGATTCCATCGGGTGCCCACCAACATTCACATACCATGGAGGAGTGCCTTTTTTCTTTCTTTTTTCTCTTTTTTTCTTTTTGGAATAAGCAATATGGAAGATAGAAAATCCGACCACTACGTCCCCATGAGCTAAAAACAGTGGCACAAAATGAGAAGTAGTTGAAAGTTTTTGAAAGGTAGCACATGAAAATTTACATGGAATGGCTTGCAAATACCATGCATAGGAATTTATAGTGGACACAATGGCAAACTTGGTTTCTAGGAGTTGGATGCACGAGTAGAGCTCATACTCAGTACAAAATGAGGGCTAGCAAAAGACTGGGAGCGACCAACTAAGAGAGCAATAACGGCCATAATCATGCATAGTGACAAAACATCATTGAAAGAAGCATAAAGTGGTATCACAAGTCAAAAACCAAATGATCATAGAGGCTATAGGCGACTTATTTTGTAGTCAACATGGTGTAAGCATGTGCCAAGTCAACCCAAATAAAGCATCAAAGGAGAAAACCAAATAAATGCTTCCATATAATAAAAACAACGCATGATTTTTTCAAAGGCTCATTAAGCAATCTCAGTCATTTGAGACAAGTCATGCTACAGAAAAAATCACTAAGCATACTATCAAAAAGACATCAAGCATGACATGCAAAAGTCTAAGCCGCAGTCTAAACAAGCTCCTTTTTGTACCACTTTTTTGCATGAAACCTTTTCTCTTTTCCAACACCATTCGAACCTTTTTGAGTAAACTCTTTTGAGGAAAACCAACATATACCAGAGGTCCAAATACACCTTGATGCAAAGATAAAACAAGATCTGAACAAAAATCAAGGTGAAAAATGCAAGCTAAATGCAGTAGCAGAAAAAGAGAACACTCATTGAACGATAAGAGTGAAAACTAGAGTGTTCTTGGCAATGAAAAATGAAGTATGTCTCCCTCCAAACCAACATGATGTGAGCCAACCATTTATTGCAGCAAGCAAAGCAAAAATAAAAACTGAAAGCAAAACAACTGACGCTCCAAGAAAAACGCATAGAATATGAAGCAATAAAAATATAGTGTCTTGAAAGGTGACCTGATTTTTGCCGATGAAGAAGGGGTGCCTCGGGGGCATCCCCAAGATTTGACGCTTGTACCTCTTGGATATTTCTTGGGGGTTGCATGGGCATCCCCAAGCTTGAGCTTTTGTCCATTCTTCATCTCATCTCATCATTCTCTAATCCCTACACTTGAAAACTTCCTTCATACAAAACTAAACACAATTCTATTAGCAACATTAGTGTAAGCATAGTAATGAATCAACCCTTTTTGCTTCAGGTTTCAACTCAAAACCACCACATATAAAGTATATACTACTGTAGCAACTTCCCCAAAAGTTCCGTGATCAAGAGAACTCAAAAACAAAGCGATCGAGCGGCAAACACAAATATTGGCAGAAATCTGTCAAAACAGAATAGCTAACAAAGTTCGAATTTTTAGAGGGTTTTCTGTTGCTCAAATCAAAAAGTGTTCAACTAATGAAAGTTTGGATATAACCTGGGGCATATGCACAAGAAATCGCAGGTCCAAAAGATATACAGAGAATTTTCACGAATTTTTACGGTGCAGCACCGAAAACTGTTTCAGGACAGCAACATCCCCAAATCTTACCTCACTCAAATTAGAGGCTTCTCTTGGCACAACAACGAAATAAAAAGGATAAGGAGAGGTTATTACAGTAGTAATAAATTCCAAGACTCAAATAAAAGAAAAAGTACTAGAAATAAAACATTGGGTTATCTCCCAAGAGTGCTTCTCTTTAACGCCTTTGAGCTAGGCGCAGTAATTTGGAAAGATACTCATGTGGGCGCCATATAAGAGATTGAGGCAAAGGCGCCATATAGGAACTTAAAGCAATAGAGAGCATCAAAAAGCAAATGTAAAAGACATTTAAATCTGAACCACTTCCTATGAAAAATAATCTTGTAAGGAGACAAGTCATGAAAGCGCAAAGCAAAAAGCATAGGAAGGCAAAACAAGTATAACTTCAAGAATTGCAACATAAAGAGGGGAAACTCAATATTGTTGAGATCCATTAAACCATGTTTCCCTCTCTCATAATAACTTTCAGTAGCATCATGAATAGAACTAACAATATAACTATCACATAAAGGATCTCTATCATGAGCCACATGCATAAAAGAATTAATACTCCCCACATGAACAATAGTAGTAGGAGCAGATTCAACAGAATAATTATTCTCATCACCATAATCATCAAAAATAGGAGGCATATTGTAATCATAACTAATTTTCTCCTCAAAAGTAGGTGAACTGAAAATATTATACCCATCATCATAACTATCATAAACTAGAGGTTTAGTATCATCACAAGCTAGAGAACAGCTATTTCGCAAAGCATATTCATCAAACATATCATCATAAGAAGGAACATGGATAGTACTAATGGTACAACAATTATTAACCTTAGAATTTGTACCAAAAAGGTTTTCAATATCAAAAGTAGAGTGCTTTTCCCAATCATGATCACTAACATAGGTAACAGGCATGAGAACATCATCCCAATCAGAATTATCATAATCTATAGCAGGATCATAACGCTTAGGGGAAGATACCATGTCCTCTCGCCTTTTACTCCTCTTCTTCTTCTTCATACTCTTCTTACTCTCTCCTTTAGGAGGGAGAGACTTGAAGGGCATCTTCTCCACATATCCTTTAGGAGGGAAAGACATCTTCTCCACATAATCTGGTTTGCTGACAGAAACAACAGAAGAAACATTGGAGGATTCCTACTCTCTATTAATAAGATTGAAACATCTATTAGTCCTGTCATAGCTTGGCAAAACATCATGTTTTATAAGATCTTGTAAGTAAGTATTTGCGAGGCAATATTTAGCACAATAGAGACGACAACCACAAAGGGTGCTATTAATATCAACATCTCTCATATCAACCAAAGAAATCTTTCTAGATATCTCTTCACAATTCAAAAACAAAGTAAGCTCATCATGCTGATTGAGAGTAATCTTATCATCACAATACAAATTTGTGGTACTCGTTCGATTAATTGGGCATTGAAAATTAAAGTGACCTATTTTACCGCAAAGTTCACAAAGAAAAGGATAAAGCTCACAAACCCTTTCACCAAGCACATCTAGATCCCTGAGCCACATACTGGTTTCTTCATTTGCGTGGTGGACACAATAATCTTCCTTGTTGTAACTCTGTTCACAAGGTCTATGTACTCCACAAAAATTAACATGCTTATAGGAAATAGGACTTTCAGAGGTTCGAGCATGTTTATTGGAATCATCAACAACAATATCATTTTCTACGCGAGTGTCCTTAAAAGGTTCATGATACACGTCCCCATTTCCTTTAGGAACATTAATATGGGAAGCAAAGGTTTTAAAACAATCAATCATAATTTGAGGATCAAGACCATACTTAGCACTAAGCTCTTGAAAATCAACAGTTTCAGTGAAAGACTTAATGCAATCAAACTCGTAATTCATACCTGATCCTTTACCTTTGTCGCTATCCCAACCTTCAATATTATTTTGAATTGTTTCAAGCAGGCCCCACTTGGTGTCGACATCCTTGCTTGTGAAAGACCCATCAAAGCATGCATCTAGATAGTCCTTGTAATATCCTGAAAGCCTTGCATAAAAATTATTAATAACAATATTACGGGGAAGATCATGAATAGGATATTTATGCATTAGTAACTTCAATCTTCCCCATGCTTGGGCAATGCTTTCTCCCTCATGCGGATGGAAATTATAAATGTAATTTCTATCTTTATAAACCTCACTAGAAGGATAGAATTTAGAATAAAAGTGAGGTACAATTTCCTCCCACTCAACCGGTCGGCCATCCTTCAGTGTTTTATACCATTCCGCAGCTCTGCCCTTCAGTGATAAATAAAATAGCTTCCTCTTAACTTGGTTCATTGAAATACCTGCAAACTGGAACAACTTGCATAATTCATATATAAAGAGCAAATGATCACCAGGATGGACAGTTCTATCTCCTAAATAGCAGTTATTCATTGCACATTCGACAATTTCCATAGGTATTTTAAAAGGATGAGGAGCACAAGCATCATTAGAGACATCACATATGGGAGATAAAATATCATCAGAGCAAACTTTCTCCACTAAAGCTGGGGAACTAAAAATATTATGCTTAACAAAACCAACTTCCCCAAGCTTAGACTTTTCTAAAATGGTGTTCAAAGCATTCATACTAACAAAACTATTAGCATACGAATTAAGCTCCAAAGGTTTTTCAATTTTTTCTTCAAATCTAAACTCAGAAAAAAGACTAAAGAACTCTTTATTTTCCATTAAGCCTAACTAGTGAAAAAAAAACAAGAAACAAAAAGATATAATTGCAGAATCTAAAGGAAATAACTCCGAGCACTCACACAGGAGGATGCGAGTATCTTTTACCTTACCTCCTTGGCAACGGCGCCAGAAAAGAGCTTGATGTCTACGCACGCGTCTGTTCTTGTAGACAGTGTTGGGCCTCTAAGTGCAGAGGTTTGTAGAACAGCAACAAGTTTCCCTTAAGTGGATCACCCAAGGTTTATCGAACTTAGGGAGGAAGAGGTCAAAGCTATCCCTCTCTAGCAACCCTGCAATTACGATACAGAAAGTCTCTTGTGTCCCCAACACACCCAATACACTTGTCAGATGTATAGGTGCACTAGTTCGGCGAAGAGATAGTGAAATACAAGTAGTTGTGATGATTATAAGTAGTAAACGCAATCTGAAATAAAAATGGCAGCAAGCAAACATGTAACAAAACAGGAAGTAAACGGTGTGCAAAGCTTGGAAACAAGGCCTAGGGATCATACTTTCACTAGTGGACACACTCCCAACAAATATAACATAATTGAACCAATAGATACTATCATCCATATGCAACTCAAAACAATTCTCCAATGGAAAACATACACTAATCATGCGTAGGGCTACGAAGCACTCCTCAAAGTCCGTATGTACCCAAACTAGATTGTCCCACACTATCACCGTGAACACACTAGATGGTTCCAACAAACACTAACATTTCATAGAGACATTAACCAAAAAGATACACATGATGCACACACTAGTCACCTTTACACCATGATACGAGGTATCTCCGGAGTTTACAAATATAAAGCACGGGAGTAGCATAATATCTGAATAATAACATCTACCAATTCAACTAGATACAAAGCTCACAATCACATAAAGATCACATCATGGTAGAGAGAGGTGAACCACATAGCTACCGGTAGAGCCATCAGCCCCGGGGGAGAACTACTCCCTCCTCATCATAGGAGACATCAAGGTTGATGGAGACGGTGGTGAGGTTGATGGATACGGCGGAGACGGCGATGGAGACCGATGGAGATGGCTCCGGGGGCACTTCCCCATCCTGGCAGGGTGCCGAAATAGAGACTTCTGTCCCCCAAAATTTGTCTTCAATGGCGGCGGCGCTGCGGAACTGTTCTGGGAAAAACGCCGACTCCTAGGGTTTTTTGTCCCGAGGCTTTATATAGGCAAAGGGGCGTCGTCAGGGGGCCGCCAGGGCGCCCTCACATGTAGGGGGTGCGGCAGGGGCTAGGCCGTGCCGCCCTATTGTGTGGGGCCCTCATGGCCCCACTCTGTCTCCTCTTCGGTTCTCTGGAAGCTTCGGTGAATTTCTGGACGTTCGGCTTTTGTTTCGTCCAATTCCGAGAATATTTACCGTGTAACTTTTCTAAAACACAAAAACAGCAGAAAATAGGGAACTAGCACTATGGCATCTTGTCAATAGGTTAGTTCCGGAAATCGCATAAAAACGCCACGAAGTGTAACGAAACACAAGGCAAATGGTGTAAAAACAAGCATGGAGCATCAAAAATTATAGATACATTTGAGACGTATCAATGACCGCACATCACAGCGTGGCAAGATAAGGAACATTCAACTCCCAGCTATTAGATATTTTACTTACTATCTTGCCACTAGTATTCTTGGTAGAGGGAACACTAGCAATATCTCCAACTATCATTTAGCTTTTCTAGCTACCACTCTTGATGTCAGCAAGAAGTATAACCTCGGCGCTCTTATTGCTTGTCGCCTAGCTGCTAGGGGACCTATTTATGGAGGCATTGTTATTGCGCACATTGTTGTTGCTCTAGGTCTTTCTATTGCTCCTCATGATATATTGTTGACTCCACAGAGGCTCGATCTTGCTGCTATGAAGCTCCATCACTTTGTTACTGCTAACTCATATGCAGGGAAATTAGTTTATAGAATGTTATTTACAGATGGAGAGGAAAGGGAAGTGCCTTTGCCACAACCTAGTTTGTTCCGTATTCACAGTAGGCCATGGTAGCGCTCGAAGGAGGAGTTGGACGAGCGGCTTAGGTTGCTTGGCTTCCATGTTCAGCACGGCGTGGTGGACCAAGAGGAAGAGGAGGCGTCCGCTGATCACTACAACGCATACCACGTCGGGGCGTCCTCGAGCTCGTACCAGGACGAAGGTACTTCTTCGTCGCACTTTGGAGGCGCCACTTCATGGCCGAGTTGGCCGAGTTGGGATTGATCTCCACTTAGGCCAAAATCCTAAGCTTGGGGGGAGGTACGCCGACGATTCACTCATCTACATATTATATTTTGTTGGACCTTTGTATATACATGTTTCGCTTTCTTTATTGTTCTCGCTCTAATTTCTTCTTTCCAAAACACAAAAAGACCAAAAATATTTCCGTTGTTTCTCTTTTTTGGCCTTTTTAGTTTTCTAGCTTTGATTTGCTTTGTTCTCTATTTCGGTTTGATATATGAAAAATCCAAAAATATTTTGCTTTGTTTGCTATTTCCTTCTGTTATTGTTTCAAAAATGAAAACCCAAAAATATTTGTTGTTCTTCTTTGGTTTCGTAAAGTTTGTTGTAGAGTTCAGTCTCCCGTGACTCCATCAGAGCTTGGTATTTGATACGTCCAAAACGTATCTATAATTTTTGATGCTCCATGCTTGTTTTTACACCATTTGCTTAGTGTTTCGTTACACTTCGTGGCACTTTTATGCATTTTCCGGAACTAACCTATTAACGAGTCGCCACAGTGCCAGTTCCCTGTTTTTTGCTATTTTTGTGTTTCAGAAAAGTTACACAGGAAATATTCTTGGAATTGGACGAAACAAAAGTTGAACGTCTAGAAATTCACCGAAGCTTCCAGAGAACCGAAGAGGAGATAGAGTGGGGCCATGAGGGCCCCACACAACAGGGCGGCGCGGCCTGGCCCCTGGCCACGCCCCCTATGTGTGACGGCGCCTCGGCCCACTCTTGACATTGCCCCTTCGCCTATAAAGACCCCTCGACGGGAAAAACCTAAGGGCCCGATCACTTTTCCAGAACACATCGCGATCCGCCGCCGCCGTCGACCCAAAGATCGGGAGGGTCCAGAAGCTCTTCCCGGCACCCTGCCGGAGAGGGGAATCACCACCGGAGGTCTTCTTCATTGCCATGCTTGCCTCCGGCGTGATGAGTGAGTAGTCTACCTTGGACTATGGGTCCATAGCAGTAGCTAGATGGTTGTCTTCTCCACCATGTGCTTCATGTTTAGATCTCATGAGCTGCCTAACATGATTGAGATCACCGTTATGTAATTCTACATGTTGTGTTTGTTGGGATCCGATGAATATTGGTGTTATGATTGAGTTGATGTACTGAATATTATCTTATGTTATCTCTATGTTGTTTATGATCTTGCATGCTCTCCGTTGTTAGTAGCTATCTTGGCCGAGTAGTTGCTATTGACTCCAAGAGGGGGTATTTATGCTCGATAGTGGGTTCATGCCTCTATTTAATCTGGGGGAGTGACAGAAACCTCTAAGGTTGTAGATGTGCTATTGCTACTAGGGGGAAAACAACATTCATATGCTTGAGGGCATATGCTTTGTTTATATTACACACTTTGCTTAATGCAATTATCTGTTGTTCGCAACTTAATACTTGTAGAGTTCTCGGATTGATTCGCCACAAGTGGATTATTAGTCATAGATGCAGTTGGATGGCGTTCTATGTATCTTATTGTAATGCCCAGAGTAAATCTCATAGTGATCCTCTCATCATATGCACGTTGTCTTTATTCTATCAATTGCCCAACTGTAATTTGTTTACCCAGCATGTATTATTTTATCTTATGGAGAGACACCACTAGTGAACTATGGACCCCGGTCCTATTTCCTTTATATTGCTATCACCTGCTTACTTTACTTGCACTGTTTACTTTACTCGCATATTACTATTGCTTTCCAGTCGATACGCTCATACCCTTTGTTTCAAGCAAACCGGTGAGATTGACAACCTCATCGTAAGTTGGGAACAAAGTATTTGGTTGTGTTGTGTGCAGGTTCCACGTTGCTACTGGTTGAAGACGCGCTAACAAGTTATCGTTAACGGCACCTTTGTTAGAGCATCACGCGGCTAGTGGGCATCACCTTCAGTCATATTTCATCCTCCTACTGGATTAATAACCTTGGTTTCTTACCGAGGGAAAAACTTGTTGCTATATTCATCACACCTTGCTCTTGGGATTTCCAACTGGCCGGTCATTTACTTCATTAATTACACTCCAACAAGTTCTCTGGCACTATTCATCACCGCGCCATCAACATTCACTTCATATTATTCAAGCCACACAAGTGAAAAAGCAATAATGACGACATATGACAATCCGAGATGTGGTAAGAGGCTGGTATGAACTCTATTTGTTTTCATTTTTGTACATATACTCATCTATGTGGACATGCTTAGTCGGTTCATGTAAGGTATATTTTATCTAATGGATGCTTAGTCCAATTTACTAATAGCTTGTAGCATGTCATGTAGACGCTTGCTCGCATTGTTTTATTCATAATATGGTATGACATTGTGGTATCCACCTCTAAAAGTTTCATTTGAATCGACTTGGCACATGCTCAAGCATGCATATGACTGAACAAAAAGTCAATCAAGCCTCGATGATTTACTTTGCCTCAGAGTTCTTGTATCATTTTTATGCCTATATTAATTTTGTTTTGTCGCAAGCATGATTATGACAGTTATCGCTCTCTCGATTGTCGCTTTCCAGTCTTTTGCTAGCCTTCACTTGTACTGAGAGGGAATACTTCTTGTGCATCCAATTACCAAAAACCAAGTCAACCAAAGAGTCCACTATAAATTCCTATGCATGGTATTTCAAAGCCATTCCAAGTAAATTTTCATGTGCTACCTTTCAAAACTTTCAAATACTTCTCATTTTGTGCCACTGTTTTTAGCTTATGAGGACGTAGTGGTCGGAATTGCTATCTTCCATATTAAATTGAGTACCCCTCGACTAGGCAGCTTCATCTGCTCGTCATTAATTTTGCAAGGGAGCTGGTCAGACCATTGTAATCTAATTTTAAAAAGAAAGAAAAAAGAGCACTCCTCCATGGTATGTGAAAGTTGGTGGGCACCCGATGGAATCGGTTAGCCATGGTTTGAGAAAGGAAAAAAAGGTGGGGAGGAGTGCCAAAGCTTTATAAAAGAGCACCAATGTGCCAAATTTTCAAAGAACTCGGAACCGCTCTAACTTGTTTATTATGGAAGATAGCATGTCCCCATTGCCAGTCGTTGACATGAAACAACCACCTCTCAAAATAAATTTTTATCTCTGTTTTACAAATGAAAAGCTCTAGCACATGTTAAATCACTGCTTCCCTCTGCGAAGGGCCTTTCTTTTACTTTTATGTTGAGTCTTCATCTTCTAACTTTAAAGCACCTTCTTGAGAGCATAGTTGTTATTCTTAGTGTAATGTGCTTGTCCCAGAACACGGTTAATTGTCGTATAACTTTGATGCTTGTATATTTGATATTTTTACTTCTAGTTTTCTCTTGGACTTCAGAGGTGCCTCAGCATTTATGTTTTGCTCCACAAATAAAGGCAAGCGGGATACCACTCTTTCTTATCATTTATGAGCATTACAATCTTGCAACTTCTTATGTTTCATGATTACTTGTTATTAGTATATTGGCACTCTTTCATAGCTTGCTTGACTATGAAGTAGCATTAGTTGCATATTTCTTATTATGAATTGCCTAAGTACTTGATCATATAGTTAGTATATATATACATCTATGAAGCAAATGTGTTCGTGAAAGTTTCTTTTATTGCACTCAGTTGTTAACTGAATTGCTTGAGGACAAGCAATAAACTAAGCTTGGGGGAGTTGATACGTCCAAAACGTATCTACTTTCCCGAACACTTTTGCTATTATTTCTCCTCTAATTTGTGTGTTTTGAATACAACTAACGCTGTTTTCAGCAGAATTGCCCTGGTGTCTTGTTTTTGTGCAGAAATCCGACTTTTAGGAAAAATCCCGGAAAATATTGCAAAAATTCTATTTTACCTGAAGACCCAGGGAGCCAGAAGAGGAGACGGAGAGAGGCAGGGAGCTGGGCTCACCACCAGGGGGCACGGCCCAGCCCTGGTCGCGCCCACCTGTGGTGAGGCCGCCTCGGTCATCGCCTCGACCCCTCCTTCCGCCTACATATACCCTCTGACCTGAAAGGAGTGGGGGTTCGGCGTTTTTCCCAGATAGACTTCCGCTGCACCGCCACCATCAGAAACCGTGATTCGGAACCAGAAACTCCATTCTGGCACCCTGCCGAGACGGGGATTTGGAGGAGATCTTCATCACCCTCATCACCGACGTCTCCCCATCAACCATCCATGACTCCCCCATCCATGTGTGAGTAATTCCCACTGTAGGCGAAGGGGATGGTAGGGATTGGATGAGATCATTCATGTAATTTCCTATGAGATTGTTAGGGCATAGTGCCTAGTATCTTTTATTAGTGCTTATGACATTGTTGCAACTTGTTGTGCTTAATGCTTGTCACTTTGGGCCCGAGTGCCATGATTTCTGATCTGAACTTGTTATTGTTTTATGATGATACTTGATGTTTATGGTCTTACCTACAAGTTGTATACACATATTGTTGTCCGGAACCCGAGGCCCCAAAGTGACAGAAATTGGGATAACCGGAGGGGATGGCTATGATGTGAGGATCACATGTGTTCACCGAGTGCTAATGCTTTGCTCCGGTACTTTATTAAAAGGAGTACCTTAATTACCAGTAGTTTCCCTTGAGGCCATGCTGCAACAGGCTGGTAGGACAAAAGATGTCATCCAAGTTTCTCATT
Organism: Dactylis glomerata; assembly: GCA_007115705.1. Taxonomy (NCBI): domain Eukaryota; kingdom Viridiplantae; phylum Streptophyta; class Magnoliopsida; order Poales; family Poaceae; genus Dactylis; species Dactylis glomerata. The sequence continues at coordinate 1,816,314 of QXEO01000087.1, forward strand.
GCGAGCACGTATGACTATATATGGAACACATGCCTATGATTTGTTAGTACTAGGATGATTTATACTATTTATCTGCAATTGCCCATGTCTCACTGATTTCATGAATTATCTTATCCATGCAACGCCCGTACATCCCTATGCCTACAGTATTCGATCCTACTATTTACTATTGCTACTATTACCGCTTTTATTTTACTATTGATGTTACTGTTTCACTACTATCACCACTATAAAACTGTTGCTACTGATAAACCACTGTGAACAAGTTTGTTTCCAGGTGCAGCTGAATTGACAACTCATCTGTTAAGGCTTATAAATATTCTTTGGCTCCCCTTGTGTTGAATCAATAAATTTGGGTTTTACTTCCCTCGAAGACTGTTGCGATCCCCTATACTTGTGGGTCATCAGTATCCCGCATTCTTCCTGCGCCAACTTCCTTGACTACTGTGCCTGGGACCTCTGCGCCTTCTTCCAGTACGCCTCCTCCTGGGGCTTCTGCACCTTCTGCTCCCATGGATCCTGGTGTTGTTGCTGAGGTGGCGTAGACTTTTGCCTGCCTTCATAGAAATAGTATTCCTTTTGCTGTAACTCGAAATATTGTCCGTTGCCGTTGTTTGATTGGAAAACTTTGTCTTGTTAATACTTTGTGCTGTGAATTGTGACTTTCAGCATGAATTTTTGTCCTTTTCTTTTTTATCCAGCCTGATTAATATGACGAAACGCCGAAACTCGATCGTAGTTCGCCGCCCGCAAATATATCAGATTCTGGGGTTTCTTTTGGTCCTCCTTCTCCTTGCCGCTGTGCTGAGCACCTATCGAGGATTGCTGATCTTGAAGGTCGATTGTCCCTCTTGAAGCGCCGGGCAAAAACTGCCATGGATCAGGCTGGGAAATCTTTTGGCTTAATGAAACAGGCGTCTTCTCTTGAAAGTAAAGTGTCAGATCTGATGGCAAAGATTGTTCATCTTGAAGAGTGTGATGCTTTCCTATTTGGAATTATCGAATCAGCATGTGAGCAGTTGCAATGTGAGTTTCTTGAATCCCCCTAGTGCTTTTTGTTGTGTTCTTGTAGTTTCATATACTTTAATCTCTTATTCTTTAGGTATTTGCTTGAACCCTGTTGATGAGGACCGTCGAGTTTCTGAGCGAGTTGCAGCTCTTGAGAGAGTATCTTCGGATACTAACACTTTTTGGATTGATCTGAGGCACTGCAACGCCATCGTTCTTCTACAAGACTGCGCTCAGCATGTCGAAGAATCTGTCGATGGTTGTCAAAAATCCTTGATGACCATGTATTCCATTATGCTTCCCCGGAATCCTCCACCGGAGAATTTTGGTCAGCTACTCGAGGTTTTCAAGACAAGCCGACATATTCATCGCTTGATAGATCTCAACTTGGTGGCTGGTGCCAATTTCGCTCTTGGCTAGGTACGGAAGTGGCATCCAAGGCTGAATTTCATTACCATGTCTTTAGGTTTGCCTTCTTCCCAAAGATTTAGGACTATTGTGCTGCAAATTCATATGGACGCCACACTTCAACCTGCGCGAAGGATGATTGCAAGGCTACTTGAAGCTGATGCTAGCATTTTTTGCGAGTATCATTACTTGAACCCACTCCGTGTTGATCCATCGGACCAAGTGGAGTTGTAGTCTGAGATTGTAATTTGTTTTTATTCTGGTTTTGCGAGCGTGAGAGTTGTAACTATTTTGATGTTATACCAGAGAGTTTTACTCAAGACGCTATTTTGTTATTCGTGCGTTTTGTCCTCAATTTTTGTAGTCTGCTGCCTATATTTATTTTTGTAGAATCGCAAATAGACTTGTAAACTCAAAAACTGAGGAACTTGTCTTTTATTATGTTGAATGTAACGATACATGGGGATGCCCAAGAGACCCGACCGGTGGCCTATGTTCTGGATCTAGAGGGTCTTGCCCTTATAGCTCATGGCTTAGTAGCCTTATTCTACCTATTCGACTTCTCTAATTGCCTATTGAAGGTAGTTGTCTATGTTGGAGGAGTCCCTGATTACTGTGTTGTAGCTTCTTTCGCGTCCGATGCTTGTAATTGAAGTTTCTTCGCTTCTGGCTCTGCATAGTTTTACTCAAGTTGTTTTGTAGTGGTTGCGATTGCACTTCCTGTTTTGCTGTTGAGTTGTCCATATTCGGCTGGCATGCCAAAGGTTTGCGCCATCTTGTGGAATTCCTTGTCGCACAGATCTGAGAGCTCGAAGCTTCCTTTCACTGTGATTATTCCCCTTGGTCCTGGCATCTTAAGTACCAGGTAGGTATAGTAAGGTACTGCCATGAAGCGCAAAAATGCGGGTCATCCGAGGATCGCGTGATACTGAGAGGGCTAGTTTATGACCTCGAAGTCGAGCTTTTCCTTTCTATAGTTCTGGCGATTGCTGAAACAAATGTCGAGTGCTATTCGACCCTATGGGTAGTTTGCGCTTCCTGGTACGATTTCATGGAAGGAACAATCTGTTGGCTTGAGGAACTCCAGTGATATGCGCATTGCTCGAAGTGTTTTTGCGTATATCAAGTTTATTCCACTTCCTGCATCCGTGAACACTCTTTCTACATTGTATCCTCATATCTGAGCTTTGAGTAGCAAGGGCGCATTTCCTGGCCAAGGTACTATTATTGGGTGGTCTTCTCTGTTGAATTCTATTGGCTGCTCGGACCAGTGTAAATATTCTGTAGTCACTGGAGGCAATGTTACTACTAAATTGACTTGTCGCAAGATGCTTTTTTCCTCTTTGTGTGACTTTGGTATAGGTAGTATCATTGTGGTGATGTGTCCTTTGGATGGGATGTATCCTCCATCATTGTTTGTTTCCTTGGTTTGGCTGGTTTTGTCCTTGCGTCGTTCCATTGGTTGCTTGTTGGTTTGTTGGAGGTGCGTTGTTTGTGTTTCCCTCATAGCCTTGCCTCCTTGCTTCGGCTTTTTTATTCCCTGCTACTTCCTGGAGTTTCAAAAACGTCTTGCAATCCTTCATTGCATGCCTGGACACTCTTTTTCTATTGATGAATGCATAGTGTATATGATATGGTCCATTCAGCATGTCGTCTGGTGATTGATTATACTCCCTGGACCCCCTTGACTGGAACCTTTTGCTTGAATCTTCTCTGCCGTAGTTGCGGTACCCTGAGTTTCTGCGGTCATCTCCTTGGTAGTTGTTGTCATTGTATCCTGCGGCTACTTGACTATGAGAACCGTAGTTGTTGTAGTTGCGAGATCTTCTCCTTTGACTGTTGTATCTGTTTCCCCTATCGTCTTCAGGTGACCGCGTCCTTTTAATGTTACACGCATCTTTGCCATTAGCAAACATGTTTGCTATATTCATTAATTCTGATACTGTCCTTGGTTTGATCCGTCCCATTTCGTCGACTAGATCTCCTCGTCGCAACCCGAGTGTGAAGGCATTGATTGCTCTTTCGTCTGAAACATTGACTGCGGAGTTTTTGATAATGCTCCATCTTTGTATGTATGATCTAAGTGTCTCATTACGCTGTTGTATGCAAGATTTGACTTCCTTTATTGACGCTGGCCGCTTGTATGTTGACTTGAAGTTGCTCGTGAACTATTTTGTGAGTTCATCCCAGCTTCCAATTGTTTCCCTTTCTAGCTTGCTTAACCATGACCGTGCCGCACCGGTGAGATGGAGCTACAGACTTTGCATTGCTGTCTCTTTCGAGCCCCCTAGTATTTTGACTATTTGTAGATAATCCGAGAGCCATGACTGTGGCTCCTAAGATCCATCGTATTTCTGCTGATCATGGGGTAGTTTGAACCCTTTGGGTACAGGTGTGGTGCGAACTCTGTGAGTAAATCATGATGATCCCATCTCTTTTTCATCGTCTTCGTAATCGTATGCCTTGGTGGGAGTCCGGGATCTTTGGGTTCCTCCGTGCCTTGGGCTTTTGTAGTATTTTGGTGATGATGACCTAGATCGTCGACTGCTGCTCCTGTGCCGAGGACTGTTGTGATGGTGCGGTGATCTAGGTTTGTGCATACCTTTGTTGCGATGTGCCTCTTCTTCTTTGGCTGTTAGCTTTTTCCTACTAATCTTAACCCCTGTAGTGTTGCTCGATGCATGTGTTCTCTTGGGTCCCCTGGGTTTGGCTGCGTAGTATATATATATGTTTGTGCTGCCATGAGTGCTGCTTTGGGTGTTTTTGGTATGATATTGCCTTGCTCATCAACCGATAGGAAAGATGAGTCAAGGTTTCTGGAGAGGTTTCGTCTATCTGAGTGCTTGAGGTTTCGACTCGCGAGCCGTGTCTGTTGTACCTTCTGCTGTTCGTATGTGATGCGTTGTTGCACACTTCGTGTAGAGCTGCGCTTGCTGCGATTGTTGAGTCCCTCCTTTTTGTATTTTGCTTCTTTCTTTCGCCAGCTGTCTTGATTGTCGTTGAAGGGCGTAGTGATACCCCAGAAGTACCTCTTTGCTTGCATCCACTGGGATGGCTGCGTCGTGCTCAATGGCTGCTTTGATTGTGTTCCACTTGTTGGCTGATAGCCAAATTTTTGCTCTATTTTTCAAGGAGTCTGCAGTATCTCCTTCCGCCAGGTGATTTGCTCCTCTTGTCACATTTGCTGGGTTTAGTACTGGGTTGTTGTTGTCATCAAATTCTTCTGTGTTGTCTCCTATGATTGCGAGTATTTGATACTGATTGTCGAATTTGCTGCTACAGTTTGAGAGGGTAGTTTGGTTGTCCTCATGAAGCTCCAATCCTGTTTTCCATGTATCTATGGATTTGTCCGAGATACTGCCGCAACAGATCATGAAATCTTTTGATTGCTCTCCTAAGTCGAGGTTCTCCATGGTTTCGTCGATTTCTCCAACTTTGTCTTCTATATTTTCCATCATCGTGAAGCTGACCGGCAAGTTTACCTCGCTGGAAGAGCCTACCAATGATTCTGATATTGCCATTGTCGCGGTTTTTCCTACCGAGGGATCCGATTTCGTCGGGTCTAAAAGGCGAATTGAACCCAAGGAACCGACGCGAAAGTTCAGATTTCCGATCGTCAAGTCCATCTCCTGATCCAAGCTTGCAAAGACCAGAGTAAGGGTTGCTGGATGAGGTTGAAAATCTACGGTCCCAAAGGATATCTGGTTTCCATCGACTTTCGAGTTGCTATTGGCTGGAAAGGAAAAAGCCATCGAATTCATGATTCCAACGCCCAAGCTCCCCACGGCCGGTGTCAATTGACGAGGGTTAACTCGTCAAATGTCCTAGATGAAGAACTTAGGATCGGGGGAAGAGGGCGTCGGATGAACTCGAAGGTAAAGATCAGTCAAACAAGGCGGGGTTTGGTATGTGTTGAGAATAAGCATGGTACTCAATTGGCTCAATCTCAATCTGTCCCTAGTCGGTCTCTCCTGGCCCCTATATATAGGTGGCCAGTTCTCGAGGATCCAGTCGGGTTCAATACAAATTACAGTGTCTGTATACGGTGTCATCTCTTATTTTGACTACATCTATGCTTACGCCCTCCTAACGGGCCCAGGGGTACCAAGATAATGGGCCTTATTAGCTATATCATTGTCAGTGACTGACTTCATCATGCAACTAAAGACATGTCCCACGATGGCAACAGACATCGCATCGCTCCCTCTGATACCAAACAGTCAGAAAAAACATGGTTGCATATGACTGAATTCCAACAGATCCGACAATCTTTAGGCATGAGATGCCTAATAAAATTCACCGACGGAGCCTTTTGGAACTCGACATTTTGGCCAGATCAATGAGGACATGTATCAGGTTGTCGAACAGGAGAGAAGCGATTTCATGCGCGGTGCCAGATGTGGAAGCACAGGCGGTGGTGCCTCACATGACCTTGTCGCACGGGGAAATATCCTATGATCCCATAACTCATATGCTATTATGCTACTATTTCAATATATTCAAATTCTAAGAGGCAAAAAATGTTAAAACAAATTTATAGATGTTCGTAAGATATGTATTACAATCCCTGTAATTTTCAAAACTAAATTCGAAATGTACTAAGAGAAACAAAAAAGACAAACTGTTATGTGAATAGTATCATTTTGACATTTTATATTTTTGTGACACTATTTATGTTTGATTTGTCTTTTTTTCTCTTAGTGTATTTTGAATTTTGTTCTGAGATTTCTAGAGATTGTAAAGACATATCTTGTGAACATCTATAATTTTGTTCTAAATTTTTCTACCACTCTTATATTTTGAAATTTTTAAAGTGATATCATGATAGCATTTTTGGTATAGGACCACTGGATATCTACCCTTGTCGCACGGAGCAACCAGAACCTAGACTAGAGGATGCAAACACCAGAACAACCATTGCCTAGATTAGGCCCAAATAGGAGGCGCCGCCAGCAGGAGAATGCATAGCGCCGCCGAGCCCCCTGGTGATTCCAGATCAGTACCTGGCGATTCCAGATCGATTGCCGTCGGCCTAATCTCGCTCTCCCACACTTCTTGTCAGCCTTCCTCTTGGACGACGGCCATGAATGCAACATTTGCCGCAGACTTCCCGTGAACAGCAGCCCGTGCTCCACAACCAAGATGCGACGGTGGTACGGCACACTAGGACGAAGAAGAAAGGAAAAACAAACTAAAAGGGGCACCCCACCGCCACTGTCCATCGGGGCCTCCTCCGGTGGCGGCAGGGTGAACGGGACCGGACGGGATGAGGTGTTTCGGCCGCAGCAGGGGAGACCTCTGGAGTCGCCTTGGCGGCGACCAGGGAGGTTAGGAGCGGGTTAGGAGCCGCTCATGTGTTGAACTTGCAACTAGAGCAAGAAGATTCATATCATGAAAACTAATGAATGGACTGACTAAACCTTGAATTCAGTGTCTTGCATGGTATACTACACATGAAATTCATATTGATATTAGGCCGAGCCATGCTTGAACGGAGTCTTAAATGGTCATCCCCCATATTTTATCACGAGCTTTCTGGAGAATGCTCTATTCTCGTGAACTTCGACCTACGGTTAGGATCAAGTAGGTGCATTCCTTCTAGTATCGTGCATGGTAATACATTTACACATAACACATTAAGGATTAATGCATACCTTTCATATAGTATAGAATACTTCGTATAAAAAGGGCATGCGTATAAATTAAAATGTACTCTCTTGTTAAAACATCAACTTGTTCTTCACATTCCCCAAGTAATGCATTTACAATAAGAAAGGCCAATGTGGTGTAACTTCTGATGATCATCATTTCCATGTCCAATAAACCACATATATCTCATTTCATGACAAGCCTTTTGTAAGAGAATCCGCCAGATTTTTCTAACTTATTATATATGTCAGATATGTCAAGTAATGACTCGGATGTCTTCAATTTTCTGACAACTTTCAGCCTCCATTGAACATGTTTGTTGGCTTTGCATTGTCATTAGCACAAGCAATCTTGACCATAGTTTTTTATTATCTCAATGCATAAGGTCGATGGTATATGTTTCTCAAACAGTGACAAATCCAACAGCTTTACACCCATTTGGAACACCTTCCAAATGTATATAAGCCTCTAAATCAATTTTTGGCACATCAACCACAATGTATACAAGGTTTTTATTCTCTTTTGCTCCTCCGAGGGGCATTGAGTTGCTATCCTTCTCAAGATCATCAAATATTGGTTCAGAATCAGTATGAGTCTCAAAGAAATCATCAATTCCTACGTGTTTTTTAGGGAATCAATTCGCACGTGTTTTTAGGGGGAATCAATTCCCACGTGTTCATTATCAGTTCGAACATGCTCACAAGTAATTTTAGTCTCAGAGGACAACTTGATATCACGTTTTTTTTAGTAAAATAAAAAAGGAGGTGAGAAGATGAAAATGGTGAAAACCTTAAGCTAGGGGCATCTAAGTCTACATCCATCATTGACGGTTTGAGATCCTTTAATTTTTCAATAAATATTATTACTTTCTTTAAACTTAAAGGCCTATTATTGGGTTTTCTTGGATGCGCCATCGTAAAAAAAACCCAATGGATTGATGCGATTATAATCAAGAAAGGTTGTTTGAAAAAAGTTAAACATATCATTAGCAAGTGTGTGCAAAGACAAAGGCTAATGGAGTGCTTGGTTGAGGTATGATCACTTCATCATTCGCATTTGCATGTTCATTTGTTGATGATGAGAGGTATTGTGCAAGTGTGTTTAAATGATTTTTTTAGTTTATTCAAAAACTTATGGTAGCGAAAAAGTTTATTTTTATACAATTGACAATCTTTGTCGAACGAAGAGCAAAATATCACTTATTGTAGACAATGTCATCTTTATTGACGCGGAGGCGAAAAAGAAGATGACTACCAAAATCCTAACTGAACTTTTGAAAATGCTACTTCTATTTAAAACTCAACACATATATAGCATTCCCCACCCCTCTAGACACCGGCGAGGCCAGCGAGGAGGGGGAACCGACCTATGTAGGAGGCTGAGGTGGAGGCGGCGGCCGAGAGAAAACAGTTGTAAGGCTCAATTGAGTCTTGAAGAGGAGAACTCCATTTTTCGAAATTGCAACTTGCATTTTTCTACAAAATATATTTTCACCAGACTAAGCGAAGTTGCATTTAGAAATCGAGTAATAATACCTATGAAAATCTCAGTTCACTAGGAAGGGCATGCTCGCCGTGCGCGAAGAGCGGCCACGTGACCTGCTGCTTCGCCGTGTCGATCTGGATGTTGTACCTGCGAGCCCACCGTTGCTCCTTCTCCAGACATCACACCTGCTGATGATAGTGAAACATTAGCGTGAGACCGACGGATGAACGCGTGAGATGCTGCATGCCGTACCTCCACCTTGTCGCCGGGCGCTCCTCCACGGTGACCGCGACGCAGAGCCTCGCACGCATCTCCGTCAGGCGGTAGCCGCACCCTCTCTCCGGCGTCTCCGGGAGCCACTTGACGGGCGCGGCGCGCCAGTCCTCCAGATCCAGCGACATGATCCCCTCCCCTCCCGCCGTGATCCAGTACGCCGAGCCGTCCACGCAGACTACGCCGCCCTGCTGGCACCTCCCGCTCGCGCCGGGGGTCGGCACCTCCCGCCACGACGCGTCGTCGCCGCCGCCGAGCGTGTACACCTGCACGGCGTCGAACGTGCCAGCCTTGTTGAAGTAGCAGGGGACGTGCACCACCGTGTACCGCGTCGTCAGTGGGTGGAACCCGAAGCCATACGCCTCGTGCGCGCGCACGCCCGGCGAGCACGGGCTGAGGCCGGCAGCCCGTGGCGCCGGCGGTACGGAAACCGCCGCGCCTCTCTGGTGCACGGGTTGGACACCGTGATGGCGCCCGTGGCGGCGTCGTGGAAGCAGATGAGACCGTTGCGCGTGCCGATCACGTCGACGGAGCGCGGGCCGGTCCATACGCACCTGTGGCGCCCTTGCAGTCCCCTTGCCTCGTCGACGACGTAGGCGGACGCGTGGTGATGGGCCTTGACGACGGCGAGGATCTTGGTGCGGACGTCGCGCTCCCGCGTGCGTTCGTCCACGGCATAGCGCCAGTGCCTGCACACTAGGCGGCACCGCCGCCGGGAGCTCGTCGGTAGGAGCACCAGGATGTGCACAAGAACGTCCGTCGACAAGTCCACGCGCATGGCGTTTGCCATGAGAACGTATCCTGTGCTCCACTTCGTCGAGTACTCCAGCTGCACCGAACATGTTTATGGCCACAAGATGGATAAGGAAGGGACTGGATGTCTCCTAGTGCGATGCGCGACCAGATACATTAGCTCATTTGCAAATGCACCCTGCACAATATCTGATTTTCGGGAACAAGTACCTTCTTCTCTAAATCGTTTGTCCTATCTCCCCTCTCCTTCACTTGCCCAGATCTGGTGGAGCCATGCGAGCCTCGCCATTAACAAGGTCAGCTTCACCTTATCCATCGTTGGAATCCCACGGGGAGACGAGATTTGAGGCATCCAAATGAAGATGACGAGCCATCACCAAGAAAAGATTCGGATAACCCTGATACGAGCCCTGCTGCTTTCTTGTAGGATTGATCTGATCCCAGTTGAATCTCTTTTGTTTGCAGATTATTGGTAAAATTTGTTTGCGTGAGTGCAATCCAGTTTTGATCTTGTTTGACATCTAAACCTTCTTGTTCGAGCTGCATCTGTACCTTGCTGAGAACCTCCATCTCATTTTGTATTTTGAATAACTGTACGCAAGTGCTCCACAAGTATTGAGTTGTCTCTTTGTGATGCTTTACTAGTGGTAGAAGAAAAATCACCAGCGTTCCTTAGAAATGACTAGGAAATTTGCCGCGGCGGCACGCCGTGCCCGTGGTGTTATTTTTAGTAGTTTATTATTTATTTAGAGTGTTTTTGTTGACGCCCCGTTAAAAAATACTATCAGATAGTTATAGCCAAAATTGCCGGGGGAGTGAATTACACGGGTTAAAGTATTTACTTATTTGGAGTGTTCTTTTTTGGGCCTCTGCGTACCTATCTTTTAAAAATTGAAGCTTAAAACAAAATTCTTCTCAAAGTTATCGTAGGAGAATCCCGATATTCTTTTGAGTGCGTATTTTAACCAATTTCATATCTACCTTTTAACTGGTGAAGCCCAAATGAAAATTTCGTGCCCGTTATGCCAATCTTATAGTAGAAGTAGTTAGTGTTTAGAATTTGTTTTGTGGTTGTTGCATATTTACCATTTAAATGGTGAAGGTTAAAAGAAAAGCCATCTCAAAGTAACCGCAGGAAAACTTGTTACCATTGAATAGTTGTGTGCGAAATTATGTTAAATACTTACCGCTCTTGTACCGATAGAAAAATAATATGCACATCTACAGTGCAAGCAGCTGATGTGGCAGCGGCCATAGCTCTCTAAAACTTTGAACTTTTATATATGTACCATTGAGAACTTACTGTAGATAACTATCGCTGAAATTACTGTCGGGTAATTACTGTAGTTAGATTATTGTTGGGGTTGAAAATTTTGTCGAAGAATTAAGTTAGTATAAAATTATCGACACTTATTTCCGATTGGAGGGAGTACTACATAAGAAGGCAGTTACTGTTGAATAGTTGTGAGGAAAATTTATGTCAAGCAATTACTGCTCTAAGTTCAAAAAAATAATTACCACTCTTGTACCGATGGAAAAATAACAGGTGAATTATAGTTGGGATTGAATAATTTTGTAAAAAAAATATTCCTACAGCATTGAAGAAATACTGGTAAAAAAATTGGCTTCAAAGAATTAAGAGTCGTTGAAAAATTACTGCGGTTGAAGAGAAGAATTGCGGCTGAAAATAACTATTAGATAGTTACCATTGGAATTACTGTCGGAATGAATTACACTTGGGGTTGAAAATTCAAATTTACTGCAAGAATTGATTGTCAAAAATTATTATTAGGTAGTTATCATCGAAATTACAATTGGATTGAATTAGTGTTAAAAAAATTATAAGAAAAATTTACAGCAAAAAACTGTAGCATGAATGCCGTAGATAGGTACTGTAGATGAGTGCTGTAGATGGGCACTGTAGATGCGCACCTACAGTGTAACCATGACGTGGAGGCTCCCATCGATGGCTGAAACAGTTTGCCATTATATATGTAGTAACTAGTACTATCCCATGTTCATTTCTTTAATAATTTGCCATGCTTCTGATCCTGGTTGACTGAACAGAGAGGGAGGAGTACTGCTTCTTTTCCGGTCTTTCAGATTTGGGGGCAAACACATCATCGAGCTAGATTAGGGGCCGAAGGAGGAGTACTTTTCTATGTTGAGGGGTGCTTTTGCAAATTTCGACCGAAGGTGCTCTGAATTATATCTTGGACCTACATTTTGTATCCAATGGTTGTTATCAACACGGTGCAGCAGGAGTACCCCAAGGACTGGAGTATATGATATGTTCTCCGTCTGCCCGGTACCAAGATGTTTTTTTTTTTTTGCAAGATCTTCCTTCTTTTCAAGTAAATCCGGCACCAAATTCTTGGAGTAACTACGTACGATACGAGTTTGTTTCTTTTTCTCTGCGTTTAGAGTTCGATCCAATGTAAGCATCAATTAGGTCCGCTTGAGATGCATGACCTGAACCAGAAGGTCCAAAACTAGGCGAATATCCTTGGTCGGTCTCCTCTCCGTGATACAGCCAAACTATTTGTCGATCGACAATTGATGTACTCCTATGAGATATAGAAAATCTGTACTCTCGGATATATAGTTGGATACAATTTCATGTTATCTTGCTTATCGGTTTGCACACATATCTGAACATATGGGTAGGCAGCAACTTACTGTACTTGTCATGCATATTTGGGGAAATCAGCATCAGACTACAAGTTCAACAGATTCAAAGCACTACGTAATAAGAACGGAAGGCTTGTTTTGGCAGGACTCACCTAATGCTTGGCACCAAAATTCAGGGATTAAGCCAGTGTACCAACACTGCAGGACACCAAGCTCAATGGATAATGTATACGAGAGTATCAGACTGCAAGCTCAACAGATTCAGAACACCATGGATAAGAACGGAAGACTTGTTTTGACAACTCGCCTAAAGCGTAGTACCGAAACGACACCATGTACCCGGTAGGATTTTAACAATCTACAGTTACAACAGAGAAGAGAAACACTCGCAAAACTGACACCAAGGTTCAGACTTCAGAAAACGAAATGGGTTCACCTGCATGGCAAGAAGCAAGCTGGTTCATGTTCAACAGATGCTGTAAGCAGCAGATAACTACAACATTGACAACGTTAAAGAGGTTAAGCTAATCAAATATCGGAGAATGATAGAGCTCGGTTCAGTTATTAAGCCAATGTACCTACACTGCAGGACACCAAGCTCAATGGATGATGTGATAGACAGGAACAATTAAGACTAATGGCATTCTTGTCACGATCATCAAATACAGAATCCGATCTTGCCACATGAGCATGCACCAGAGCTTGAGGCCCTTAAGCTGGTAGTATGGTTTACTTAGTAATGCGCGTGGCCCGGCAAACCCATCCAATGCTACAAGACACTCCTTGTACAAATAGGAATGCACCACTCTGGGGCGACTGTGTCTTGCCACCTTCACCTCCCTCCGAGAGCTTGTCTTAAGCTGACAGTAACTGGACGTTACATCGTAGGAGTGCAGTGTACCAGTAGTGGTTTGCAGCAATACCTTCCTCCCATGGAGAAAAACCGGCGGGCGAAGCGTAGACCAGAATCCTGGTGGCCATATGATGTTGTACATGTGGAACCACTTGCTTTGGCAGTCGAGCATCCAGATATCGAACTCCCCGGGAGCATGGTACTGCTGTGAGCTTCGTAAACACGAATGTGTTACGGTAATCACAAAACATACCTTCTCATCTATCTCTGTTATAGAGTAATCACACATATCATAGCGAGCCTTCTTCTCTCGTTGCAGTGCCGGGGCACGAACTGATGTGAACACCTCTTCCTTGAGATCAAATGACATCACTGCCATATCCGAACACTCATCTTTGGCTCCTGCTATCCAGCACATAGCTCCATCCACATTAACAACTCCTGATGACACCAAGAAAGGAACACTTGGAACTCTCATCTCTCTCCACTCCTCTTCACCAAGGGTGTACACCTGTATCGAATCAACCTGGCAGGGGCTTTTTTGGTTGTGGAACTCATGCATAAAATGTATAATCTTGTACTTGTTGGTTTTGGGGTGAAACCCAAAGGTATATTCACAGTGGGATCGGCGGTCCGATGTCCTCTTGGGTTTTACAATTTGCAGACATTGACCTGTTATGTGGTTACAGATCTCCAGTGTGGATTCCTTGTTGAAACAGAGCAGGCCATTGCAGGACGCAAAAAGTTCATCGGCCCGATACCCAGATGATAATGGGGACCATGTTTCATCAAAGATGGCTGACTGAGTATGAAAAGGTGTGGATACCTCTGTATCATAGAAGACGAGGAGGCATTGCGATGCATGTAGTAAGTGTGCCAAGATGAACTTCGGGCTGCTGAGTACATCGCGCCATTGCTTGCATACGCTGCGGAACACAAGTAAACTCCTCACAGGAAGTCTGATAAGTATCTCCTCGATGATGTCTTCAGTAAGAAATCAGCATCCCCTGAACTGAAACTGAATTTGTATGCCCTGGTAAATTCTGACTGGTACACACGGGAACCTCGAATGGACCCCAAGCTCCATGCATGCATGCATGCATTTTTTTTACTGGAAAAATCGAAATTGATGTTTGTAAGTTTTTTAAAAAAAAATCAGTACAAAAATAATGGATGTGGATAACGCTGAAATCTCAATTCAAAGTTCGTTGTATTTTTAGGGTACACCAAAAATACAAATCTGACCGGTTTTTGAATTTTGAAACCGTGCATTGTTCGCTGCACTCGGATCCATGCGCTTGTCATTTCTGCATGTGACTAAAATGAAATGAGTTTCTGATTGATTTTTTTTTTTGCAACCTAGGAGATTTCATGATTATCTACGTCTAGTTTTTTTTTCCTTTTTTGAAACTTGGAGTATGTAAATTTTTTTCATAAAACGAACACTGCGGAGCCATTTGTGCACTCCCGTTGGATGTAGAGCACTTGATTGGGTGTGTCCGTTACGTCCACAATCCACATGCGCGTTCCTTGCATTCCCACTCGTGTGAACGGCTGCTCTGCACCATGGGCGGGCAGTAGGCAGTGTTTTTGGTGAGTGGCGGTGACACCGGTGAGGCCGAGCTGTCAGGCTCCGAGGCGGCTCCAGCTCTCGCTCCCACACGTTGCATGCCACGCGGCACGGCGCCGCGGCGTCCAGTCCAGCTCCCGCCGCCACCACCACCACCCACTCGCCTCTAGAGGCCGGAGGGCCGGGTAGGCTCTGTCCGTCTGTTTGCGCGCCGTCGGTGTCGCGCACGCGCTGCCCCACGCCGGCTCCACGTGACCGCCTCGGACGCTTGCGGCGTTGCGCGATGGTGGGCTCGTGCTGCCCCCTCCTCTTTCCCTGTCGTCTTCTCCGGCGCTTTGTTGGCTGCCCCGCGAGCGAGCGACTGGTTCATCTGTACCACGCTACCACAAGACTTGCTCTGTTTTCTTGTGGGTCTGTATATCCGTCTTCGTCGTCTTCTTCTTCTTCTTTTTTGGAAGAAGCAAAGCTTCGACGCACCAGTAGAAAAAAGCTCTTCGACCCCTTTAGTCCCCAAATAATTTGGTCCGCGACTAATATGAGTATTAGTCCCGATTCAAATAAAAATGTGGGCTAGGAAGCATTAGTCCCGGTTTAAATGGAGGCTTTAGTCCCAGTTTGAGCCACCAACCGGGACTAAAGGTTAGGACCTTTAGTCCCGGTTGGTGGTGCAAACTGGGACTAAAGCCTACCCTTTAGTCCCGGTTTGTGGCTCAAATCGGGACTAAAGGTCTGGCGTCCATTTTTCCTCTCATTCCTACCCCACGCAGAAAAAACGTCTAAAATAAATAAACGAAAATGATAAAAACTTCAAATTTCAAAATCCTTTGACATGCATGTACCTCACGCAACCAACTTTTATGGAAAAATTGAATTTTGATATTTTTTGCAAAAAAAAGGTTGTTCCAAATTAAAACGGCTATAACTTTTGCATACGGACTTGAAAAAAAAGTATAATACATGAAAAACTATCTACACAAAATTTTACATCCGATTTCAACGACCTACGGTTGTTTGCACAATTTCTTGTTTCTCAAAATTCCAAAGGGAAATATGAAAGCAGGAAGTTTTAGATTTTGTCAGAAATAATGAGAAAAAAATGATTTTTTTTGGATTTTTTCATTTCTTTTGTTGTTTCTTCTACTTTTTGGTCATTTTGAAGTTTTTTATTAATTTTAGAATTTTGGAATTTTTTAAGTTTTATTATTATTTTTTGAATATTTTGAGTTTAAAAATTAATAATTAAATTATGCATAAAGATTATTTGGAATTCATTGATGCTTATTATTACTTAATCATTGTTGCTTATTTTGTGAATTATTTAGAATTCAAAAAATTAAAATCATATGTTACCAAAGTGTATGGGTTAATAGAATTGATAGCATAGTGACGAAGGAATGACAAACGAGCCCCCGATATTCGCCTACCTGGTTTTCGGTCCAGGAGGGGTGTCTCACGGAAGGCTTTCGAGGCCTATCAAGGCAGTGGCCTGGCGCGGCCCAGGAGCAATACTTGGTGCACAAGCAAGATTTCGAGGAGTCCAAGTTAGGCTAGGCCCCGGTTGATCCGATCTGTAGTTGGCTTGAGAGACACTCCTGAGACCTAGCCTTAACTTATAAAAGGCTGGGAGGGAGGTCTCGAAACCCTAGACACTTTTCCACCCACCTCACGCCGGAGCGCTCGACAACTTAGAGCTCTCTACTTTCGGCTAGATCCAATCTACGCCGCCATTGTAACACCCTCATCGCAACCACACCATCAATGCAAAGTCAGACAAGCAGGACGTAGGCCTTTTACCTTTCGAGGGGGCTGAACCTGGGTAAATCCTTGTGTCTCTCTGCTTTCGTCTGATCGTCGTCGAGTTCGCCAGGTCCCCAATACGCTTCCTAGATCGAAAGCCCTTCGACATGGGCATTGCCGGGGATAAACCTCGTCAATTGGCGCCGTCTGTGGGGACGACGGGATCTGGATCTACGGATTCGCCGGCTCCATCACCAACCACAACCAAGATCGGCATCGACACTACCGTCGGCATCGCTGCGCCGACCAACGTTGACACCCCCGCCAAGATCGACACTACCGTCGGCATCGCTGCGCCGACCAACGACGACACTACCTCCAAGATCGGCATCGACACCCTTGCCGGCATCGCTGTGCCGGCCATCGTCCACACCAGCCCGATGGAGCCCGAGACTGGCGCCGTTGATCCGACTGTCGTCGACGGCGTCTCGCCAAGCACCATCAACCTCACCTCGACAGCAAGCGTCATCGACCCCGTCCCAAGCACGGCAGGAGCAGCGCCCGAAGGCTATGACATGGCTTTCGGACTGTTCAACTTCCATGTGGACAGCAATGGAGCGATGGAACTGCTCTCCATCGGCGAATCGGCTCCGCTCATGGCTGAAGCGACGACACCACCAGCCGTCGGGGGCAAACCCTCGGCAAGCGCGTCACTAGCGCCATCGGAAGAGGAACCGAGACTGAAGACTTCGACCCCATCAGTAGGGTCGAACGATTTTGAAGATCCGCCTCCATCCCCGACCACCGCATACTGCGTCGACTGCGACGCATACCACTACGTGGGCGCCGGAAATTTCTCACTCCATGAGATCGCCGGCTGTGAAGATCCGCGGGGAGGCACAGCAGCCATCTACCCAACGATATCTGAGTGCGATCGGGCTCTCAACGCCCTCACGCTTCGCGCCGCACCATATGACCCTGACTACGTCGAGGGACTATACTCGGACTACACGTGCTCCGATGACGACGACGATGTCTACCCCGAAGCTAAGGGGAAAATCGGCAATTCAGCAAGCTCCGTCTCACACTGCGAATCTGCCGCATCTAGCGATGGCTATGTGGCTGATTACGACTCTGACTTCATGATCGAAGTTGGGCCCTACATCGAAAGTGACGACGTCTATCCTCCAGCGCTGGGTGAAATCAGCGACGATTCGACCCCGTGGCTCGGGGGCCACTGCATGATGGCATCGCACGGCGATGGAAACGAAAATAGAGACAATGACGACCGAAATCGGGCAGATAGTGGTCGCCAAGTGGTCACGCATGACCAGACCCGATTCGCAAGAAGGGTTTACGCGGGCGAGGTGAACTTCGGTCCCAACCCAAGCCCAAGTGACCTGGCCGCACTCCGTTTTGTCGTCCAGGAGCAGAAGGACCAGATCAGTGCGGACAGACGGGTGCTGGAACGCCGAAGAGAGGAGGCCGATGCATCTAGCAGAAGACGGGTCGAAAGATCGTCCCACTACTCATCAAGCGTCCAGCACAGGTCAAGATCACGCACCCAGCCAGGGCCTGATATGCACAACATCACCAGAAACCTGGAGGCGGAGTTCAACGAGGCCGAATTGATGCCCAAGACCAAGGAAGCGGCGATCATGGCCGCGGCGGCATACATTGCCGCGAACGCATCCAACGGTAACGAACACATGCGACATCTGAGGAATCTGGCACTCGAAGGAGTAAGGGTGCTCCAAGGCACACCCGATTCGGGACAGGACGCGACGGTAAGGAGGACTGCTCCACCGACAGAGCAAGCCAGGCACCCAGCACCGGCGCCACCCGCGGCGCCTCGGACGCAAGCAGTCGAACCTCTCAACGGAGAGCTTCGTCATGGTCTGGCCCAGAACAGGGTCGATCAAGCGCGAGCACGGCGCGAAGCACGCCGCTTTGAAGGAGATCGCGAGGCGGAGACATTCGGCGGCACCAGCGACGGACTGTGCGGGGCAGACTGCTTTAGTTTGTTGATCCGCTCCGCACCGCTGCCGAAGGGAATCAAACTAAGCGATGGCATAGTCAAGTTCAACGGGCAGCAGGATCCCCGAATTTGGCTTGATGATTTTATAACCGCTGTCAAGATCAGTGGCGGATCTAGAGACAACGCCCTCCAGTTACTGTCGCTGCATCTAAAGGATAACGCAAGGGCATGGCTGAACAATCTCGCTCCAGATAGCATCCGCTCCTGGGAAAAATTTCGGCAAGCGTTCATCGCCAACTTCCGAGGCACTTCGCGACGACCTACGTCGTTCGAGGAGCTACGCCTATGCGTGCAGAGAACCGGAGAAAACCTGAGATCATACATCTCATGGTGGATCAGCCTCAGAAACACGACGGAGAATATCTCGCCCGAAAGGGCTATCGACGCATTCCGTGACGGCCTCTTCCGACGTGATTTCAAGGAGGAGCTCGGACGCTGCAAGCCAAGGACCGTCGACCACCTCATGAGCTTGGCGAATGAGTGGGCCGACGGCGAAGACTCTATCGCGGCTCCCAGAAGTCGCCGTCGGTCAGCAGAACGCGATGTCGACACAAAAGACCAGTTCCACTCTGGGTCTCGAAAGAAGGGTCGTCGAAATCGCTACGACAACACGGAGAATACGGACATGGTAGCAGCAGGCTACATACATGAAGATCGTGAGGACAATCGGGATTTACCGCGGCAAGGAAACAATTACCACGGTAGCAGCAGCAGAAGTGTCTCGAAGCCAAGCAAAGAATGGCATCGACGGCAGCCACAGTTGTCGGCAGAAGAGATGCTTGATAGCGGATGCCCAAGACATACGTACCTCGACAAGGACGGAGTACAAAGACCTGCACATCTCCTCATCGAATGCAGGGAATTCCTTCGTCTCAACCGGGCACTTCAGGAAAGGATGCACACCGAGCAACCAGTGGCAGGGGCGATAGCCTACAACGCTCTACCACCACCGCCGAACCCACCAGCAAACGTCGTACAGCAAAACCACCAGGCCGCCACGATCCAGCAAGTCGAGCAGCGACAGCCGGCCAACGAGGAAGAAGAGTTCCCGCCGCCAAGAGGTTTCGTGCCCATGATCCAGAGGGGGCGCCCGACGAATAAAGTGCAGCGAAAACGCGCAAGGGAAGTGTTCCACGCCGAGCACGCCCCACCGGCCACTCCCGAATACCTGAATTGGTCCGAACATCCGATCGGTTTCGACCGGTCAGATCATCAACCGAAGATCCCACGCCCAGGACACCACGCCTTGGTCCTTGAGGCGCAAATAGGGGGTTTCACCTCGAAAAAGGTGTTCATGGACGGAGGCAGCAGCTTGAACCTTATCTACGCAGACACACTGCGAAAGATCAAGATCCCGCTAAATAATCTCCTGCCAACGGAGACTTCCTTCCACGGAATCGTCCCAGGGAAGCCGACATATCCACTGGGAGCGATACATCTCGATGTCATCTTCGGCACCCCAGCAAACTTCAGAAAGGAGAAGATCGAATTCGAGGTGGTCGACTGGCCCTCGCAGTACCATGCCATCCTCGGGCGACCAGCGTTTGCCCGATTCATGGCGGTACCCCACTACGCCTACCTCAAGCTGCGGATGCCCGCAAACAAAGGACCACTGACGATCAGCGGCAGCTTCGCACATTCAGAAAACTGCGACAAGGACTTCAACAGCAAGTCCCAGACCTTCGGAGTGCATGAAGAACTGCACCACATTCGAGAGGCCACTGTCATGGACATCGATCCGCCGGCGCAGCAGAACGCCCCAGAGTTGTCTTTCGATGCCACCAAAGATACCCGAGAGCACCAGATCCACCCGACCGACCCAACTAAGACGGCGCGGGTGTCGAACTCTCTCTCTCTCCCGCATAGGAAAGCGCGCTCGTCGAGTTCCTCCGTGAGCACTGGAGGATGTTCGCCTGGTGCCCAGCTGACATGCCAGGCATCCCCAGGGAACTCGCCGAGCACGAGCTTAAGATATTTCCAAACGCGAAACCGGTCAAGCAGTCTATGCGATGGTACAATCCAGAGAAGGCCAAGTCGATGGGCGAAGAAATCAATCGCCTCCTCGAAGCCAAGTTCATCAGGGAAATCAAGGAAGCCACGTGGCTCTCGCCGCCGGTCATGGTGGAGAAGAAGGACACGAAGATCTACAGGATGTGCATCGATTTCACAGCCTTAAACAAACACTGCCCGAAGGATTACTTCCCCCTGCCCCGAATCGACCAGATCATCGATTCCACGGTAGGATGCGAACGTCTCTCGTTCCTCGACGCGTACTCCGGGTATAATCAGATACGGTTGAAAGTGGAAGACGAGGACAAGACGGCGTTCATCATCCCGCACGGGGTATACTGCTACATGACGATGCCCTTCGGGCTCAAGAACGCTGGAGCCACCTATCAACGGTGTATGCAGGCGTGCCTGAGGGAACAAATCGGACGCAACATCGAAGTATATGTCGACGACATTGTCATCAAGACCGCGAAAGTAGACAGCCTGCTCGACGACCTTCGAGAAACCTTCGCCAACCTCGACAAATATAGCATCAAGCTTAACCCGAAGAAATGCTCTTTCGGGGTACCCACTGGCCAACTGCTGGGATATCTAATCTCTGAGAGAGGCATCGAAGGCAACC
Organism: Dactylis glomerata; assembly: GCA_007115705.1. Taxonomy (NCBI): domain Eukaryota; kingdom Viridiplantae; phylum Streptophyta; class Magnoliopsida; order Poales; family Poaceae; genus Dactylis; species Dactylis glomerata. The sequence goes on from QXEO01000087.1 coordinate 1,837,351, forward strand.
CAGAGAAGATACAGGCAATCATCAACATGCAGCCTCCGAAGACGCTTCGACACGTCCAGCAGTTGACAGGTCGACTCGCAGCGCTTAGCCGCTTCATCAGCAAGCTTGGCGAAAAAGCGCTCCCTTTTTATCGGCTGCTCCGGAAAACAGACAACTTCACGTGGACCGAAGAGGCGCAATCCGCGTTCAAAGATCTCAAGCGCCGTCTATCGACCTCCCCAGTCCTCGTCACACCTCGAGAAAAGGAGCCCATGTTGCTATACATTGCGGCTACAAATCAAGTCGTCAGTTCAGTGCTTGTGGTCGAACGCGCAGAAGAGGGCAAAGAGCACGACGTACAGAGACCCGTGTACTACCTGAGCGAAGTTTTATCGCCGACCAAGCAAAGATACCCCCATTATCAGAAGTTGGCATATGCCATATACATGACGGGGAAGAAACTGCCGCACTATTTCGAGTGCCACTCCATCATAGTGGTGGCCTCGAATCCAGTCTCCAGCATCCTCAATAACCCAGACGCCACAGGACGTGTGTCGCTATGGGGAATCACGCTAGGACCCTGGGAAATCACGTACCAGCGCCAATCCATGATCAAGTCACAGGTCCTACCGGATTTCATAGCCGAGTGGACAGAAGCCCAGATGCCCGAGCTCCCAGACCTGTCGAACAGCTGGACCATCTTCGTCGACGGGTCCAAGCGGGTTTCGGGGGCAGGCGCAGGAGTGGTCCTGGTGTCACCGCAAGGGGACAGGATGCGCTACGTCCTCCGCATGCGCTTCCCGAATCCCTCCAACAACGAGGCGGAGTACGAAGCCGTCCTTCACGGTATGCGCATGGCGAAGGCCTGCGGGGCCACCCGCATTAAGATTCATGGGGACTCGAACCTCATCGCCCAACAGGCCATGAAGGAGTGCGACGCAACCTGCGCGAACATGATCGCATATCGTGCCATGTACGACAAGCTCGAAGGCGAATTCGAGGGCTGCGAAGTAACGCACATCGGCAGGGAAAGCAATGAGGAGGCAGACAACCTAGCCAATGTCGGCTCAAGGTGCCTACCAATACCGCCCGGAGTCTTCTTCGAAGAGATATTCGAACGCTCCGTCAAGATCAAGCCAGCAACTGACCCGGCGTTAGCAACACGCCCGGGGGCTCGGTAGGACAATACCACCCCGGCAACAGGAGCAGCAGACCTCCCGAAGGATGTAGCCGCGGTCATGCTCGTCGAAGCAACATGGACAAAACCATACTTGGCATACCTAATGCGGGGCGAGCTCCCAGGAGATCCCATCCATCGCCGACAAGTCATGCGGCGCTCCAAGGCCTTCACGATAATCAACGGGGAACTGTACAAGCGCAGCACCACAGGAGTGCTCCAACGGTGCATAGCACAGGAAGATGGGATTGCTCTCCTCCGGGAAATCCACGAAGGAACCTGTGGACACCACGCTTGCGGTCGAACCCTCGTGGCCAAGGCTTTTCGATCCGGGTTCTACTGGCTATCTGCCCTTTACGATGCCAGGAACATCGTCCAACACTGCGAAGCATGCCAGTTCTTCGCCACCAAGCCGCACGCGCCGGCGTCCGAACTGCACACCATCCCTGTGGCCTGGCCCTTCGCACAATGGGGGCTCGATCAAGTGGGGCCTCTCCCCAAGTCATCCAGAGGAGGTCATACCTACCTCCTAGTCGCAGTGGACAAGTTTTCCAAGTCGATAGAGGTTGTTCCGGTCACCAATCAAGAGGCGACCACGGCAGTCAAATTCTTCGAGTCCATCGTCTACCGATACGGCGTCCCGCACAGCATCATCACCGACAACGGCACCAACTTCACTTCGGGCGAATTCCAGGACTTCGCCAAAAACCTCGGCATCAAGCTCAAGTACGCTTCGGTGGCGCACCCCAAGTCTAATGGACAAGTGGAAAAGGCCAACGGACTTGTATGCGGAGGCCTGAAGAAGCGACTGCTTCGACCCCTTAAGCGCGCAGCATGCGCCTGGGTCGAGGAACTGCCATCGGTGCTATGGAGCCTATGAACAACACCCAACTCCTCGATAGGCTACACACCCTTCTTCTTGCTTTTTGGAGCAGAAGCAGTTGCTACTCCAACTTGATGTGGGAGCAAACTGTCCTTGTGCGTGGTGAATGACCAGCCCGTTGGGAACCCCAAGAGGAAGGTATGATGAGTGTAGCGGCTAGTTTTCCCTCAGTTAAGAAACCAAGGTTTATCGATCAGGAGAAGGGAGACGGTGACGACTGAAGGTGATGCGGACTGGCTTAGTAGCTTCAACAAGGGCGCCGTTAACGATACTTGTTGACTCTTCTTCGGCCAGCAGCAACGCGGAACCTGCACACACACAAACAAGTACTTTGTTCCCAACTTGCGATGAGGTTGTCAATCTCACCGGTTTGCTTGAAACAAAGGTTATGAGTGTATCGAGTGGAAAACAGTAGTAATATGCTAGTAAAGTAAACAGTGCGGGAAAAGTAAACAGGTGATTGCAATATGATTAAAATAGGACCGGGGTCCACAGTTCACTAGTGGTGTCTCTCCATAGATAAAATAACATGCTGGGTAAACAAATTACAGTTGGGCAATTGATAGAATAAAGATAACGTGATATGTCAAGAAGATCACTATGAGATTCACTCTGGGCATTACAACAAAATACATAGACCGCCATCCAACTGCATCTATGACTAATAATCCACCCCCAGGGATATCATCCGAACACCCCGAAAGTATTAAGTTGCGAACAACAGATAATTGCATTAAGCAAAGTGTGTAATGTAAACAAAGCATATGCCCTTGAGCATATGAATGTTGTTTTCTCCCTAGTAGCAACAGCACATCTACCACCTTAGAGGTTTCTGTCACTCCCCCAGGTGAAATAGAGGCATGAACCCACTATCGAGCATAAATACCCCCTCTTGGAGTCACTAGCAACTACTCGGCCAAGATAGCTACTAACAACGGAGAGCATGCAAGATCATAAACAACATAGAGATAACAAAAGATATAATTCAGTACAGCAACTTAATCATAAACACCAATATTCATCGGATCCCAACAAACCAACATCATAGTATTACATAACGGTGATCTCAATCATGTAGGGCAGCTCATGAGATCTAAACATGAAGCACATGGTGGAGAAGACAACCAACTAGCTACTGCTATGGACCCATAGTCCAAGGTAGACTACTCACTCATCGCTCCGGAGGCAAGCATGGAGATGAAGAAGACCTCCGGTGGCGATTCCCCTCTCCGGCAGGGTGCCGGGAAGAGCTTCTGGACCCTCCCGATCTTCGGGTCGACGGCGGCGGCGGATCGCGATGTATTCTGAAAAACTGATCGGGCCCTTAGGTTTTTCTCGTCAGGGGGTATATATAGGCGAAAGGGCGATGTCAGAGGAGGGACCACGGTCCCTCACACGGGCCCGGCGCGGCCAGGGGCCTGGCCGCGCCACCCCTGTGTGTGGGGGCCACGTGGCCCCCCTCCGTCAGGTCTTCTGATCTTTGGGAGCTCCCCGGTGAAATATGACTTCAGGAACTTGTTTCGTCCAATTCGGAGAATATTTCCTGTGTATCACTTCTGAAACCAAAAACAGCAGAAAACAGGGAACTGGCACTGTGGCACTTCGTTAATAGGTTAGTTCCGGAAAATGTATAAAAATGCCACTAAGTGTAACGAAACAATAGGCAAATGGTGTAAAACAAAGCATGGAGCATCAAAAATTATAGATACGTTTGAGACGTATCAAGCATCCCCAAGCTTAACTCCTGCTCGTCCTCGAGTAGGTAAGTGATAACAAAGAATAATTTTTGAGGTGACATGCACCTACACAATCTTGATCATATATGTAAGCATTGATGAGCTGTGATCAATAGAACTTAAACATGGGCATGAAAGATATAATCATGACAATAAGAACTTAGCAACCATGTTGTAAACATGCAAATGAACACAAACAAAAGAACATGATAATGAAACAATGAAAGTCAAACGTGTGTTCAAATCATAAGGAAAAACATACAAATGGTTTTCAGCTTGTCCTTCAAAGAGAGCAAAACATAAATGCATAGGACACCTCAAAGTTTAAGAGGGCGACTAGATACAAGTAATTTAAGAACAAGTGAAACCAACAATTTGAGTCAATCAATGAACCTTGGGACAATGCATATCACACTAAGAATGACAACTATGCTCTCTTAATGGTGCATAAAGAAAGAAGGTGGTGACTCAACATAAAAGTAAAAGAAAGGCCCTTCGCAGAGGGAAGCAGTGATTGCAAGTTTTATAACCTTCAAAAATTATGGTACTTACCGGCTTTGAGCTCTCATTGCCCCCATCATAAGCATCTTGAATGGTTAAAGTTAATGCGAGAACAGTTATGATGCATATGCTTGACAAATCATAAGTTGAAAACCTCGTGTCCCGTGAATACAAGTACCCAAACCATGCTAGTTTACTTAGAGTCCCAAGCAAGGCTCTTGTCATTGTAAGTATATGCATATCATTGAGAACCGCCAATGGGGTACCTCCGTGCCCGATGACATGGAACAAGCCCACACCAAAATGACAGGACAAGCAGACAATGAACACCTCGACATCTCTTTTATTTGCTATATTGTTTAGCTTTTTATTGTGAGATGCGTCGTCGAATGTTCACCATGGGTATGCTGCAAATTTTCACCATGAATTATGCATGGCTTAGATTGGCGGCCCGGCGTTTCCCTAACACATATAAAAACTCCATGATCCTCACAAGATTCCCAATTCATTTCACACAGCTGGCATCCATAAACAAAAGATCACGATATCAACTCAAAAGAAAGTGCAATGTTGAAAGCTTGCCCCATGACGGCATGGTTGGGCTAGAATCCAACTTACAACTTGCAAGCATAACAACTCAGCATAAAAGACCACAATGTCAAATTTTAGAACAGGAAAAAGTAAAGTGTGCCTTCCGGTTCGTGAGAGCTTTACTGACCGAATTTCGCATAACACTGGTGAGAGTTTAATTTGAAGAGAATATAAAAGCAAGTCAAATTTACTTGGAATAGCAAATTGCTAGTAGGTATGTATGGTGGACACAATGGAAAACTTTGGCTTTTAGGAGTTGGATGCACGAGTAGAGCTCATACTCAGTACAAGGTGAGGGCTAGCAAAAGACTGGGAGCGACCAACTAAGAGAGCAGTAATGGCCATAATCATGCAAAGCGACAAAGCGACATTAAAAGAAGCATACGATGGCATCAAAAGTCAAAAACTAAATGATCATGAAGGCTAATGGCGACTTTGGAAGAGTCTAACATGTGTGAGCATGCGCCAAGTCAACCCAAATAAAGCATCAAGGAGAAAACCAAAATAATGCTTCCATACAATAAAAACAACGCATGATTTTTTCAAAGGCTCATTAAGCAATCTCAGTTATTTGAGACAAATCATGCTACAACAAAACCACTAAGCATACTATCAAAAAGACATCAAGCATGACATGAAAAAGCCTAAGCCGCAGTCTACACAAGCTCCTTCTTGTACCACTATTTTGCACAAAGTTTTTTCTCTTTTCCAACACCATTTGAAACTTTTATAACAACCTCTTTTGATGAAAACCAATGAAGATCAGAGGCAAAAATATACCTTGATGAAAAGATATGACAAGATCTGAACGCATATCAAGGCGAAAACGAAAACCAAAAGCAGTAGAAGAAAAACTAGAATGCTCGATTAATAAGAGTGAAAACTAGAGCATTCTTTGCAAATGAAAACGAGTACATCTCCTCCAAAGGGAATTTGTTGGGGTCCAACCATTTATTGCAGCAAACAAACAAACTAAACAAACTAAGAAAACTAAAACAACTGACGCTCCAAGAAAAACACATAGTGCATGAAGCAATAAAAATATAGTGTCTTGAAAGGTGACCTGATTTTTGCCGATGAAGAAGGGGTGCCTCGGGGGCATCCCCAAGCTTTGACGCTTGTACTTCTTGGATATTTCTTGGGGTGATGCATGGGAATCCCCAAGCTTGAGCTTTTGTCCATTCTTCAACTCATCTCATCATTCTCCAATCCCTACACTTGAAAACTTCCTTCATACAAAACTAAACACAATTCTATTAGCAACATTAGTGTAAGCATAAAATATATTCAACCTCTTTTAGCTTCAGGTTTCAACCCAAAACTACCACATATAAAGTATATACTACTGTAGCAACTTCCACAAGAGTTCCATGATAAAAAAGAACTCAAAAGAAAGCGATAAAGTGGCAAAAACAAATATTGGCAGAAATCTATCAAAACTGGACAGCTGATAATGGACGAATTTTTGAGGGATTTTCTGTTGCTCAAATCAAAAAGTGTTCAACTAAGAAAAGTTTGGATATAACCTGAGGCATATGCACAAGAAATCGCAGGTCCAAAAGATAAACAGAGAATTTTCACGAATTTTTACGGTGCAGCACCGAAAACAGTTTCAGGACAGCAATAACCCCAAATCTTTACCTCACTCAATTAGAGGCTTCTCTTGGCACAAAAACGAAATAAACAAGATAAGGAGCGGTCATTACAGTAGTAATGACTTCCAAGACTCAAATAAAAGAAAAAGTACTGAAAAGTAAACAATGGGTTATCTCCCAAGAGTGCTTTTCTTTAACGCCTTTGAGCTAGGCGCAGAAAATTGCGAATCAAGTAATATCAAGTGAAGCATTAAGATCAACAGCAGCGATCTTTTCAACAATTAAGGAAAATGTGTTCAACTGAGTTTTTGAAACTCCTTTACGATCACGCTTTGGCACACTACTTTCATCGAAAAGATTTTTAGGGCAAATCCAACTAGAATTCTTTTCCCAAGCATCATGAATTCCTATAAGTTCATAAGGTATTGGTGTTTTAAAATCATCAGGCGTACCAACAACCTTAACAGGCGAGCCAAGCTTATTAAACTTCTTAAAAACCTTCCTAGCCTCAATTGTAACATCTCTAAATTCTGTGCGCAAGGTTTCTAAGATGAAAGCTTTCTTTTCGGGATCCTCAATTTCATGAAGCTTGAGGAACATGTATTGCATATGAGAATTAAGACTAGCAAACCTAGCTTCTAACATGTGAACTAAATGAGCAAAAGCGACTTCATAGCTAGGAGCTAACTCAACCAAAGACTTTTCCTCATCTTCATCATGCATACTAATATGATTAAAGAACTCCTCAATGTTACTTTTGCCAATAATCGACCCACTCCCTACAGAGAGGTCCTCCAGAACGAACTTAGGAAATGACATGATAAACTAAAGTAAAGAAATAACAACTACCAAGGATTCTAATTTTTTTGGTTTTTGATATAAAAGCAATGCAGGTAAAATAAAATAAAGTAAAGCAAAACAAATAACAAAGTAAAGTATGTGTGTGCGAAGAACTCCCCTCGCAGAAGTCTTCTCTTCCTTCCCCGGCAACGGCGCCAGAAAATTAGCTGCTACTCCAAGTTGATGTGGGAGCAAACTGTCCTTGTGCGTGGTGAATGACCAGCCCGTTGGGAACCCCAAGAGGAAGGTATGATGAGTGTAGCGGCTAGTTTTCCCTCAGTTAAGAAACCAAGGTTTATCGATCAGGAGAAGGGAGACGGTGACGACTGAAGGTGATGCGGACTGGCTTAGTAGCTTCAACAAGGGCGCCGTTAACGATACTTGTTGACTCGTCTTCGGCCAGCAGCAACGCGGAACCTGCACACACACAAACAAGTACTTTGTTCCCAACTTGCGATGAGGTTGTCAATCTCACCGGTTTGCTTGAAACAAAGGTTATGAGTGTATCGAGTGGAAAACAGTAGTAATATGCTAGTAAAGTAAACAGTGCGGGAAAAGTAAACAGGTGATTGCAATATGATTAAAATAGGACCGGGGTCCACAGTTCACTAGTGGTGTCTCTCCATAGATAAAATAACATGCTGGATAAACAAATTACAGTTGGGCAATTGATATAATAAAGATAACGTGATATGTCAAGAAGATCACTATGAGATTCACTCTGGGCATTACAACAAAATACATAGACCGCCATCCAACTGCATCTATGACTAATAATCCACCCCCAGGGATATCATCCGAACACCCCGAAAGTATTAAGTTGCGAACAACAGATAATTGCATTAAGCAAAGTGTGTAATGTAAACAAAGCATATGCCCTTGAGCATATGAATGTTGTTTTCTCCCTAGTAGCAACAACACATCTACCACCTTAGAGGTTTCTGTCACTCCCCCAGGTGAAATAGAGGCATGAACCCACTATCGAGCATAAATACCCCCTCTTGGAGTCACTAGCAACTACTCGGCCAAGATAGCTACTAACAACGGAGAGCATGCAAGATCATAAACAACATAGAGATAACAAAAGATATAATTCAGTACAGCAACTTAATCATAAACACCAATATTCATCGGATCCCAACAAACCAACATCATAGTATTACATAACGGTGATCTCAATCATGTAGGGCAGCTCATGAGATCTAAACATGAAGCACATGGTGGAGAAGACAACCAACTAGCTACTGCTATGGACCCATAGTCCAAGGTAGACTACTCACTCATCGCTCCGGAGGCAAGCATGGCGATGAAGAAGACCTCCGGTGGCGATTCCCCTCTCCGGCAGGGTGCCGGGAAGAGCTTCTGGACCCTCCCGATCTTCGGGTCGACGGCGGCGGCGGATCGCGATGTATTCTGAAAAACTGATCGAGCCCTTAGGTTTTTCTCGTCAGGGGGTATATATAGGCGAAAGGGCGATGTCAGAGGAGGGACCACGGTCCCTCACACGGGCCCGGCGCGGCCAGGGGCCTGGCCGCGCCACCCCTGTGTGTGGGGGCCACGTGGCCCCCCTCCGTCAGGTCTTCTGATCTTTGGGAGCTCCCCGGTGAAATATGACTTCAGGAACTTGTTTCGTCCAATTCGGAGAATATTTCCTGTGTATCACTTCTGAAACCAAAAACAGCAGAAAACAGGGAACTGGCACTGTGGCACTTCGTTAATAGGTTAGTTCCGGAAAATGTATAAAAATGCCACTAAGTGTAACGAAACAATAGGCAAATGGTGTAAAACAAAGCATGGAGCATCAAAAATTATAGATACGTTTGAGACGTATCAGCAGTGCTACCCACGGACGTACGCTACAGCGCGCTCCGCGTCGCCGCCTACGTCGAGGAAGATGCGGACAAGGCGTTAGCAGACGCCCAAGACCTGCTGGACGAAGCTCGAGACGTCGCCCTCGTTCGATCGGCGGTCTACCAGCAGAGCCTCCGCAACTACCACAGCAGACGGGTACGCGGACGCTCTTTCGAGCTGGGCGACCTTGTGCTCCGACTCAAGCAGACAAGCACATCGAAGCTGGAACCACCTTGGGAAGGCCCGTATCTTGTCCACGAGGTCATCCCGGGAGGAGCATATCGTCTACGCAACCCGAAGTCGGGGAAAGACGTAGAGAACCCATGGAACGCCGCGCAATTGCGCCGCTTCTATCCTTAGCTAGCAAAGCTGTCTCCTCTACCCCCTCTAATATGTAATCAAGTGTCGGCAGCAGTCCGCACCCAACATTGTGCCTTCGGCACCAAGCAATAAAGTTCAAGTTCCTCACTTCATGAGTCAACATACTTGCATACCCACGCTCGGGGGCTCAGCCTTTCGACCCACGCTCGGGGGCTCAGCCTTTCGACCCACGCTCGGGGGCTCAGCCTTTCGACCCACGCTCGGGGGCTTCGACCCACGCTCGGGGGCTCAGCCTTTCGACCCACGCTCGGGGGCAGCTTCGACCCACACTCGGGGGCTCCACCGGCCCTTTCGACCCACGCTCGGGGGCTCAGCCTTTCGACCCACGCTCGGGGGCTTCGACCCACGCTCAGGGGCTCAGCCTTTCGACCCACGCTCGGGGGCTCAGCCTTTCGACCCACGCTCGGGGGCTCAGCCTTTCGGCCCACGCTCAGAGGCTCAGCCTTTCGACCCACGCTCGGGGGTTTCACCTACACTTTGGGGCCGCGCTCTCTCAACTTACATTCGAGGGATGCGTTCCCTCGACCTACACTTGAGAACTTTTGCCTCCCTCATCGACGCTCGGGATCCCCGTCATTTTGCCACAGACGAATATAAGCACGGGTATACAATACATATACACAGAGTAAAGGTACAAGCACAGCTACAGGGCTAGTTCATGGTGCCACGGCACCCTGGCTTGCTCTCTGCCGATCACTTTCGACGATAATCTGTCGAGCGATGCAGTCGCCAGTGCTTCTACAAGCAGCGTAGTGGTGCTCCATGTCATAGCGGCCACTGGGCGACGGAGGAAGAGTCTTCAGAAGCTCCAGGTCGATCTCAGGGTAGTGAGCACGCACGAAGGCAAGCGCGACCACAGCCCCGGAGCGCAAGTGCTCCCGGACGAAGGAATACACAGTATTCCCATTCTCGAATCGATCGAGCAATGCTGGCATCCCCACAGACGGCGCCAATTGACGAGGTTTATCCCCGGCAATGCCCATGTCGAAGGGCTTTCGATCTAGGAAGCGTATTGGGGACCTGGCAAACTCGACGGCGATCAGACGAAAGCAGAGAGACACAAGGATTTACCCAGGTTCAGCCCCCTCGAAAGGTAAAAGGCCTACGTCCTGCTTGTCTGACTTTGTATTGATGGTGTGGTTGCGATGAGGGTGTTACAATGGCGGCGTAGATTGGATCTAGCCGAAAGTAGAGAGCTCTAAGTTGTCGAGCGCTCCGGCGTGAGGTGGGTGGAAAAGTGTCTAGGGTTTCGAGACCTCCCTCCCAGCCTTTTATAAGTTAAGGCTAGGTCTCAGGAGTGTCTCTCAAGCCAAGTACAGATCGGATCAACCGGGGCCTAGCCTAACTTGGACTCCTCGAAATCTTGCTTGTGCACCAAGTATTGCTCCTGGGCCGCGCCAGGCCACTGCCTTGATAGGCCTCGAAAGCCTTCCGTGAGACACCCCTCCTGGACCGAAAACCAGGTAGGCGAATATCGGGGGCTCGTTTGTCATTCCTTCGTCACATAGCATTATCAAGAAGTCGCGAGCGCAGTGTTGGAAGGTAGTAGGGAAGGAATGGAGAAGTTAAGCGTGCTAAGGGTAGAGTATTGTGAGGATGGGTGACCGACCGAGAATTGAGGACCATAAGTATGTAATTTGACATAAGAATAGAGGTGATTAGAGATTAAGTGGAGAGTGGAGAGTGGAGGACTGTTAAACAATTCAAATATTCAAAAATATGAAAATTTAAAAAAAATCTGAAAAAAATTTGTGCTTTTTTTTAATAATTCTACTAAAAATTATATCGGATCCCTTTAGTCCCGATTGAAACCACCAACCGAGACTAAAGAGTCCTTCAGCCTTCTGCATACGAACCGAGACTAAAGAGGATCGGCTTTAGTCCCGCTTTGCTAATCTCGATTGGATATCCGGGACTAAGCCCTTTACCACCGAGAATAAAATCCCTCTTTCTACCCGTGACGGATCTGGGATTGGGAGTGGCGATGTCTGGTGCCGGCACGTGATCAAGTTTAAACGCCACGGTGAAAACGATAAGCCGCGGCAGGCGAGATGAGGCGTGGCATAGCGTAGGGAAGAAGAAAGCGCGCTGTGGGTGTGGGCGTGTGCGATCCGGGACAGGGACGACTGTAGTAGTACGTGTCCGAACAAGCGTCGCGCCCAGCTGCGGAGCCGCCACGACGCGCGCCACCGACCCAGCGAGTCGTCCCATCGCTGGCTGCTCCGCGAGGCGTGCGTCGTGGCCGGGGCGAGTGAGTCGCCGTGCTGACAACCGGGGAAATTAAACAGCTAGCGCTCGTTCTCAGGGGGACTTTCTCTGGCCGCCTGCGTGGCCTGGAGAGCAGCGATGCCACCGCCGGCCGGTCGGCCGCAGCAGGCGCGTGACTGCCTAGCTAATACTGTAGCACTGTACTATGCGAGAGAGCTCGTGCTTACAGACTGCAGAGCGTGGCGACGCGCTGAGCTAGCGTGGTAGACCTGCCCCTGCTGCAAGTGATGCACAACACCTTCTGAATTAACCGACCCGTACACTTGTACTGTACGAACACAAAGAGAAGCAACCTTGGACAAGTAAATTTGGTAATTGATTTTTTATGAGAGCATATATTAATATCACCGTAATACTAATTACGCCCAGCCTAAGTAACAACACATTGACCTACTGGCATTACGGATGAACATAAACAAAAAATAGAGAGAAGAATTTTAAAAAAAAAGTTCATATGAATTCCTTGAAACAGCAGTCGAAACACCACTAGGACAACACAAGAAGTCCAACTTCTTTAAAAACGATGTCTCCAAAAAGGGAACAGATCACAATCACCGTCGTCACCCATCATAGATCTTAGGTTTCTACCATCTTGTATTTCTATGCTAACAGATAAGACTATGAACTTCTCATGTGCAGTCGCCCACACTATCAAGCTACTACTCCAAGTCACGGAACACCAAGCCAATTCCTCCTCACTGCCTAGACTCGAACCATCATTTTCATACCTCAGATCTCGGCTTCCATGACATTCTCCGCTAGCACCATGGAACGAGAACATGCCCCACGATATTAACCGCCAGCAGAGCTTTGAAGTGCTCCCTCTAAAACCAAAAGGTCGGGGTAAAATATGGGTGCGCACTGATGGGTTCGTAGCATGGAAAATAAAAAAATTCCTATGCATGAACCACTATCTAGCCAGGATCATCTACGAGATGGTAGCAACGAGTAACTCTAGGCATGGGTGCACACGACTGAATCCCTTCTGAACTAGCAACATCTAGTCATGATGCGCCTAGTGGATCTTGCCGGTGGAGCCTTCCGGAACACGACGCTTCAGCCAGATCGATAACGCCAGGCATTCAAAAGATCTTCACCTTGGCTACGAGAGGAAACCCTAGGACCACCACCTTTTATTCAAACCGAGCTCGTGGAGGAGATGACAGACCCTGTCGTAGATCGTCACCACCGGCGTGGACAAGCCAACATCAGATCGCCCGCAACACGGCCTGGCTGGTCCCAAAGACCTAGATCTGAGGACCTTGACCGAACTGGCCATAGCCTAGATCCTAACCGATCGGATCGATCGGGAACACATCACCACCCGCCTCGATCTCCTCGCCCTCCTTGTGCTCGCTCAGGAGCAGCCAGTCCGGCGACCGACGCGTCGCCCCGATGAGATCGACAGGAGGCGGGCTGGCGCCGATGAGATCGGCGCCCGCGGTGCCCTGGGGAATGTCGCGGGAGGATAGATAATGTTGTTCAGTTCTTTATTTGTTGTCCAATTTGGTGATTGATGGTTGGGGAATAATTAGTGGCGCGGAAATAAAACTTCGTTAAGTAAGCAAAAAAATATCTTATGATTTTGTGAAGGTGGATAGATGATGCGCTTTATGCAATGATGATCGGTGGATTAGAGTAGGTTAGCCATACTTGACAACTATGCGTACTACTATTGACGAAGGAAACCAGAAAAGCAGAGATGATGAGATAACATCCACTGGTCTCACACCTCACCTAATCTGATCCAATATAGTACCTGGATGAATTGACCCCCGAATTTCTCGTCGGATGCCTAATTTGGATCAGCGCCATCCGCATGTGACCGTACCAGCAAAATCTCCGAACGAAATCTTGATCAAGGATTAAATAAACCGGCACAGTTTAACTGGCCTTATTTAATTGCTTGTTCATACGTGACCTACTGCAGCTCAGGCAGAGCTCTGTAGGAATCCTACCCTATATTCATCCCACTTGTGAATATTTTGCTAACTGCATCCCAAACACAACGCCGAACCCGTACCGGAGTAGTTAGTTAATTGGTTTTCGTACGTGCAAATCATACAAACATATTCGCGGTGTCGGAGGTCTCAACAGCAAGAACGGAACGGAACGTCCTTGTCTCTATCGTACCACATTGATCTAATCGTTGGTTAACTATAGTGTCATTTCTTTCTTGGCCATACAGACCAAGTGTATTGTACTTACCTCAGATTAACCAAAAATTAAGCACCTGTCATCAGTCAACATTCGAGCCGACTAACCAGCAAAACTCAGCCGGAATACGCGTTAACGCAGATTTTTCCCTGTCCCTTTCGATCACATCATCGCAGCATCCCTCTTCCCACTCATCCTTGTTCACCTAAAATTTCGTTGCGAAGCAACTTGCTCGCGATAGCTCAGCTAGTCAGCTGGTCCACGGACAGACGTCCAGCATCCGGGCCGGGCGGGGATCGCCGTGTCGCTCATCCGGCCGCGGCCGCGAGGTGGCCCGGCCGCCGGCGTGACAAGCCATGGCCGCACGTCGCCGTCGCCCGGCGGCACGTCGCCGTCCGTGACCGTGTCGCTCTCGCCGGCGTGAGCGAGCCCGTCTGGTACTCCTGTGCGCCCGGCCGCGTGTACGGGCGAAGGCGTAGGAGAAGCTTCGGTACCGTTCAGCGTGATGGTCACGTACGGCCGTTTTTACCCCTTTGTCCCCTTCCTTGGAAATTATTGTTGCCACAATTTCACCACACAAAGGAGCTAGCTGCCAGCCGAGGATAAAAACGGTCGGGCACTTTGGTTGCACAAGGCATTTGTTCAGTCGACAGAAAAACAAGAAGAATCATTTTTTGGCGGGAAAAAACAAGAAGAATAAGAATCAGCGCACATCAATTTCACGAATTAATTCGTCCTGCAGTATATTGTACAAGATCGACGTTATACAAGTACTCCCTCCGTCCCAGTTCATAAGGCTTACACGTATAACTAGGTCATCATTTTGACAGATGGAATACTAGCGTGGAGCAGTTTCTTTCCGTAGCAATTGACGGCGTAGATCAATTTTGGTGCGCCCACAGTCACATCATGGGACTCGCATTTAGTAACAGTCAAGAATAACCTGTCCACGTTTAATTCTATCTCAGTTATTTAGAAGCAAACAAAATGAAAAGACAAAAAGATTAAGTGGTGTGATGCAACCGTGAAAGATACACTGGAGTCGATCGTACCGTGCTAGCTTGTGCCCAACTGACAGCTCACCAAAATCAGCAACGCATGCACTGCACCTAATGTGACGTAGGGATAAGATCTAGCTACATGCTTTTTCGTACAATTATAGTCTCATCAGCTGCTATGATCTTATCCAATAACTATGTATAGGCCATCTCTGCCATGTGTACAATTTACTTAAAACGTTAGTTAACAATATAGCAAGACAGCTAGCGTAGATTCATTTTTACATTTAGAACTTCATCTAGGGTTGTTATAGCCAATGTAGTAGTCCCCCTGACCCTAAAACTCTCTTTGGATATTCATATGGTCATTTAACATAGTTTGGCTAAGATTTAAAAGAGCTAAGTTTTGTAAAACTTCAATACTAAATAAATCAATAAAAAATCCATATGCATCTATCAATGGAGAGGCTGGGGCACTGTCCTCCTTTAAGTTGTAATTTTTTTACATTTGTAAACTTTTTACAAATTTACGCCTAACCATGCTAGACATGCACTATCATTCTCCTCCGAGGTGGGCGGTGTCAACGGAAACGATGACTATCCTGATAAGGGGGTAAACCTTGTTAGGTGCATGCATATCCTTTACTTCTCTTTTACATCTCTCTGCACGGAATTTGTGATGCCCTCACAAGTTTCTATTCTCTAACTTCAACTTAGAGGTGATGCATTCTTTTTACTTTGTTGCCGATAGTACCTAACATGAAAGCTTCTCTCTTTTCAGTATTGGTGTTATAGCAGTTCCTGAAAAGAAAGTCACACCCCTCAAGCCTCGACATTTCATATAATGCAGGGACCAAAGTGGCATCTCCGTGCATCCATCAACTCTTGTAAAAAATGCCCCATGGCTCATTGTCGAAGAACAATTATATTATGTTTTTACATGCTTTGTCATTGGCTTATTGTCATGTATGCCTCTTCCTCAGTTATACGTACAAGGAAGTTTTATCACTAGGGATTTTGTGTTTCCATAATTTCATTATGCAAAACATTCAAGTTTACCTCGATTTGTTAACTTGCATGGTTAAAGAATACTTCAACCTTATTTTTGTTGAGTGTGTCTTATTCAAGGTTTATATTTATTCATATATTTACATCGACAATGCTCTCGTGGGGACAAATCTTCCAAGAATTGAGGGGTCTCCATTGTAATTTAACCTTCGGTGTACATTCTGTGATGTGGGATGCCACATTGCTAACTTCTCTAGTCATTTGTAGGCTCTTCCAAATAATTGATACTCAAATATTTTGCACCATGTGATCGAGTGTTTCATCTTTTCACTGGATTGGTTTCTTTAGGAAATTGATTTGATAATCGTTTAAATCATGATATATAAAGGTTTTTGCAGAAATACTATCATACTATATGATTTACTTACGACATAAGATTCGTCATGTACTCACACTATTTGGTTTATGACAACGCATATTACCAAATAACAGACAATGGCTTTTTAAAAAAATAGGAAGAGGGGTCTTCATATTTTTATGTGTGTTAACTTATCAAGTTAACTTAAGTCAGTCGAAATGTGTCTTGCACATGCAGTTTACCCATAAATACTTCATTGTCTTGTTTACTAACCTAGGCCAATCTTGTTGAAGCCAAAACTATACCCTTTGATGGTTTGCTCGGCGAGAAGGATTAGCGTAACAACTACCTCGACTGGCGCATGCATATATGTTAACCTCTCTTCTACTTTCTAGTATGCGTGAGATTTGTGATACCACCTCACATTTCTGTTTTCACTCTCTAGCGTCAACTTAGAGGTGATCTCATTATGTCTTTCACGATGCTACATGCAATCAAAATGCCCCTATTAATTTTCGGTGTTGGTGTTCAATAAATTTCTAAAGAAATTTAACCCTCAGATATCGGTTTTGTGGACAGTTGAGCACGGGTGGAGACACTCTCTAGGTATTTAGGCTAGTCTCATTACTATCGAGTGTTTTGCAAAATAAACTGAGAGTAGTTTAGTCGATGCAACTTTTTTGCACTATGTGACTTAATGTTATTTACTCGCCATATTGGTTTACTTATCAAATATATCTGATACTCGATTCACTACAACTAGATCATGATATTGTAGATGTTTCACGCTAATTCCAATTCAATCTTAGATTTCTTTATGACAGTTGTTTTGTTGTACTGCAAGCTGTATTATGCACATTATCAAATGAGGACTGAAGATAGTCTAATATGCTCTTATGCGTGTGTTATATTGAATTTGTTAGAGCACACAACGGTCCATTCCTGTTCGTCACGAGCGAGCCGGCACCATACCAGCACAGGTCCACTGGTGCTCACAACCAAGCAATATCTTAGGCCCAACTCAACCCAAAAGACTAACCTGGTGGGTGAGGTTTGCCTCGCCTTATAATTTGGGGTCCCCCACATCTAGAATTTGATGTAGGACTAAATCTAACATTCTCCTCCATCACACAACTGACCGAACAGGCTCCCATATCTTGGAGATGTGACAAGTATTTTTTTTCAACCATATGGGCCCCTAATGCTGAGTATATTTTGGCGACAACATGTGTCCTCGTGTTACTAGGAGTTCAGTTACGAGATACTTGTTAGAGCGCATAACGGTCTGACCTAGCTTGTCACGACATGATCAATCGCCATACCAGCCTAGGCCCACTTGATCTCACAACTAAACAAGGTCTTGGGCCTAATGAACCCAAAATACTAGCCCGATGGGTGAAGTATTTTTAAATTTTTAGTTGCATTCCCCCAAATTCAATTTCTAATGTGAGACTAAACCTAACATAATTAACTTAAGTTACTCAATGCGTACCTTGCATGTGGGAGTTAAATCATGATTTATTTTGCATGTGTTCTCTTCTACTAATTTATGCCAAGCTTCTTGAGGCCACACACTATCCTTACCCTTCAAGCTTAGGTGGCGTCAGCGAGAAGGATGAGTGTCCCAACTACCACCGTTGGTGCATGCACATCCTTTACTTTTTTTATGTGCAAGAAATTGTGACGCCATCAACCTTCATTTTCCACTCTCTAGCATCAATTTATAGTTTACCTCGTTCTTTTATTTCATCAACAACTTTGGTAGTGATACTATGTGGCATCAAAATGCCATTCTTTTCGGTGTTCGCATCCTAGCAGTTTTGAAAAGAAAGTCACACCTCAGGCCTCGGCTTTACGGAGATGGATGGGCGAACAAGTTTCATGTATTATTTCTAACTAATCTAAGTTTGCCCAAAACTTCTTTGCATGTGCACCTACTCCATGAATCTTTTTGCATCTATTCTCTTCAACTCATTTACGCCAAGTTCCATGTCCTTGTCCCATGAGGGTGTGCCGCGTCAGGGGGGAGGATGAGTGTCCCAACTACCACCGCGTCAGGAAGTCTGATAAGTATCTCCTCGATGATGTCTTCAGTAAGAAATCGACCATACTCAGTTATAGCAGTTTCTTCAGTGGCCATTGCAACCAGCCCTCAGTCCAACAAGGGTCATATATTCCTGCCCAAAGCTCGCAATATAAGTGATAACAAGGCTGGATACTATACAAGCCATGTATATGAAAATTTAATTGTCCTAGATACTATGGTATAATTACAATTTCATCTTTTAGTTTATAGTGTACGTATTTTTACATTGTCTGTTTCATTGGATATTTAAAATGCACAATTCGAATTTAGATGGTTGCAGTTCTTCTCATATTATATCCAAGCAGAACCGGTTTATTGATATTCTTAATAAGTTCGACAGATGAAAAGCACATTGTATGACATGGTTTCAGTGCACTACCCACAGAAAAGTACTTGGTACACGGTCACCTATCTCCAGTTGACTGCAGAGACCTATATAGTCCACATGGAACTTCAGTTCTGACAATTAAAAAAGAACACGTATTTTTTTTGAAACAAAAGAACACGTAGTTTTAATTGTTAGCTAACAGTATTGACGAAACAGGCTTTCGCCCCGCTATATTAATATAGCAAACACAACGACGATACAAGAGTTCGAACAAACGAAAATGCTGGGGCAACAGCAAAAACATGCCCAAAGGAAAATAAATGAAAGCAACGAAGAATCGACTAAGTGATGAAGACCCGCAACCGCTGCACCCTCCGACTTGTCCCACCACTCTCCAAGTGCCCCGAAGCGCCGAGAACCAAGCAGCCCCTTCAAGAAGGGAAGCACCGTCAACACGGTGCTGCTGCCCGGACCAGTTGGTCCTAGGGTTTCCCCCGGCACTCAGAGTAAAGTAGACCGAGGCTTCCCAAGACGCCCTTCAGGAAGGAATGGTGCCACCAATGGCGGCCCCGCGTCCGGGTCGGACAAGCCGACAGGGATTTCTCCCGACCCCTGCCCACAAAAAAACTCTCGCACAACGGTGCACCACCACCAAGCTTCGCCGCCCACCAGCACGCGCCACCACGGTCTTGTAGTCACATCACCGTCTCTTCGTGGAAAATAGCGTGCGGCCTGAAAGATGAAGGCACACGACATTGCCAGAACATGAACAGTAGCGCACAGCCGCGCGGGAGGAACCCACCTCCACCGCCGCCGCTCGGCGGTCGTCGACCGGACAGAGCGGCAGGAGCACACCAGGCCCTTACTGGCCCGGTCGGACCCAAATGGGCCCGTAAAGCACCCAGAGCTCTGCTGCAACACGCGAGCCACGCCGCCGTCCCTGAGACTGGCCAAGCCGTCACCGCCACCTCCAGGAGGCGCCGCCAAGCGCAGGCGTCCTGGCCCGCCCAAGCCCATCTGGGCCCGCCCGAGCCCATCTGGAGCTCGAGGTGCCCATAGGGAGGCAGCCGGAGACCACCGTGTTCATGGCGCCCCGCCGATTCGACGCCACAGCACCGTCTCCACCCGGCGCGCCGGCCCGTAGCTTCCCGAGGGGCACCGCCGCCAGGGGGAGGGAGGGCCCCGACCCGCTCGCCTGGGCGCGGGGAAAGGAAGGTCGCCGCCGCCGGCGTCGCCCGGGCTTCGCCCGGCGACCTCTGCCGGCGGCGGCAACGGAGGGAAGGGGGAGAGGGAGGAGACGGTGGCCGGCGACCGGGCCAAACCCCCGTCGCCCTCGGGGGGGCGAGAGGGGTGCGGGACCTTTTTTTCGAATGCAGTCGCCCTTTGTGTATGTATCGTTAGCTAACAGTATTAAGCCACATGAAATTGAAATCGTTCAAATTTCCAAATCAGATGCAGATCTCGCTTCAGCTTCTGCTCTCCTAACACTTTATGGGTCCTAACACCGAGTATATATACCTATGCAATCTTCATCCAAGAAAAAAGCAGCGGGGCACAACAAGAGTAATGGAACTGAGACAGGTCCGGGCGACCATGTGTGCCGAATGTGCAGGCCGCACAGGGCTCCAAATTTTAGGGGGCCCATAAATTTTATATAAGCCTAATGTTGATTTATATATATTTAAAAAAGAAATTAGACCAACGTCTACTTGGGCCGCTGGGCACGGCACCTGCCCACGTCCTGCTGGACTCGATGCGGATGGGGGATCCCGCTGATCGCCTGGAGTCTTGATCGATCGATTAGGCTGCCTTAAACTCCCATAGGCGTGAGTGACACTCCAGCCGCCGCCGGCCAGACGGCCAAGCCAGAGATGAGGTTATTTAGAGTTCGTTCCAATCCCAATTTCCCTCATCTACGCATCCAGATGGGCAATCAGGCAATCGCTGCAGCTGATCTTTAGTACTCCCTCCGTTTCAAAATATAAGATGTTTTAGCTTTGTGAAGCAAATGTATTTAGACATCTTTTAGTGTATAGGTTCATTCGAATATATACACTAAAACGTGTTTAGATACACTTACTTCACAAACCTAAAACTTCTTATATTTTGAAATGGAGGGAGTATATCCTAAATGCGAAAAGTGCTTTTGGCTCCCGGGCACCAGTGCTCCCTCCATTTCAAAAAATTAAAAAAAAATCATAGTTTTAAATTACAAAAAATTATGAAAATAAATTAGGACATAGTCAATGATGTAATCTATAAGTATGCAAAATTTTATTACGAAATTCTTTGTATTGTGGGCTACACAAAAATAACAAAATCTGATAAAATTTGTAGATTTGAAATATACATACTCAGATCTAGACGTTTGTCATTTTTGTGTAGCCCAAAATACACAGTATTTGCGCAAGATTTTATGTGCGTTGGTGCGATAAATAGTTGGCTACATGCGAATATTTTTTTCAAATTTTTTTGAAACACAGAAATATGATTTTTAATTTGTTTTAAAAAAACGAGATCACTAGTGCCCATGTGCACCAAATCTAAATGGGCAAAAGAAAAGACAAGTTTTGGCAGGTTCGGTTCGCTAAGATTGTATGGGGATCACTAGCTGGCTTCACATCACAAGCATAAAGAAAACTGTCCTAAATGGGCAAAAAAACGGAAAGACAAGTTTTGGCAGGTTCGGTTCGCTATTGTATGGGGATCACTAGGCTTCACATCACAAGCGTAAAGAAAACTAACTAGAGACCAAGATTAGCACGGGCTGAAAGGGGGGCAAGCAGCTACGGATCGTCTAGGCAAATTGATCTCTAATAAAACCTGGCACCAGCAGATTTTCCGTGTTAGTTTCCAGTGACAGCATCCACATATTTCAACAGCGTACAGGGATTTCCCACGGCGAAACCTACCCAAACCCTAGCACCTCTCCTACAGGGGGTTGCGGCAAAGCAAACGCCGCATCAGACCACATGGGCTGAACCACGAGAAATCGAGGAATCTGAAGGAAAAAGAGTACTCACCGAGCAATCTAGACGAAATCGCCGTCGACGAGTTCTTCTCGGCATGGCGAGCTTGCGGCATGAATTTGAGGGAGAGAGGGCCAGAGGGGAGAGGACGGCCAGCGTAACCGGTTCTGTTTCTGCTCCGTTTGGTATACAGTTCGACTTTTCTGGTACGGAGTAGTACTACTGATGAAGAAATATTTTCCCTATTTTCTTTGCGGGAATAAAGAAAGAAGAGAAACAAAATCGGCCTACAAAGCCCATTATGTCACAAGCCTGGCAAGAAAGAAGGCCGAACAATCCTCTGTGAAGAAGAAAATTTAGGCAGCATTAACCTGTGAGAAACTGAGAATTCAACCACAAGTGAAATTTTGCAGGAATGAAGTGTACCCTCTTTCAAAATCAGATTCATTGCAATCGCAAAGCACAACAAGATCAGTACTTTATGCTTGCATGCTGCAACGATCACACAGCACCGACTCCCTTCTTTCGAAATAGGTTTTTGCCCCGCTTTATAAATAAAACTACAACGGCCGAACCGATACAAGGTAGTGAGGAAAACCTCTTACAAAGCAGATCAAAGATAAGCAAAAGAAAACACGGAAAACCAAACTTGCCACCGAAAACAAAGAAACAAGACCAAGCATAATCGGAGCTCCACAACGATGCTCCCAGGAGGCTAACGACGCACTCTGCGTCGCCGCCGTTGAGACCGTAAAGGTTAAGGGTTTTCACCCAGAGCCGTAGCATGGAAAGAATGACCACAATGACACCCCCAAGAGGGTAACGACACCCACATGCATCGCCGCCGTTGGCGCCGAGGCACTGAGCATTCACCCAGAAAAATCCTCGCACCGCTTCTGAGAACTCAGCCGCCCGCTGTTCCCGAGTTAGGTCTCCGAACCACGATCTGGGAGTTGTCAAAACCGAAGCACCGCTAACACCAGGATCCCCCACCGTCCGCTCCACGCCATCCACATGACCGAAGAGAAAGACCACCATCGCCGCTACGTCGCTCACCGTAGAGCCATCCGCGCAGTTGATACGTCCATTTTGCATCACTATTTTGTATCATAATTTACTATTATTCATTGATATATTTCATATTTAGAGATAATACTTATGTTGTTTCCTCTGTTTTTACATGTTTGATTATCATTGGAGGATTTGCTGCCGGAGTCAGGATTCTGCTGGAAAAAGGACCGTCAAGACACCATGTTTCGGAAGATCAAAAAATTCCAGAAAAATATAAAAAAATTATATTTCGCCAGAAGACTGAATAAACCAGAAGGAGGAGGCAAGAGGAGCCACAGGGTGGGCTCACCCACATGGAGTGCGGGCACACCCCTGGCCACGCCGGCCTGTGGTGAGGCCACCCTGGCCCACTACTGCCATCGCCCCTTCGCGTATATCATCGTCCCCGAAAACCTAAGTTAGAGGGGGCTCAGAGATAGACACCGCCACCTCTGCGGGGCAGAAAACACCGAGAGAGAAAAGCTCTCCGGCAGGCAGAAATCTATCGGGGAAATTCCTTCCCAAAGAGGGGAGATCATCGCCATCGTCATCATCATCGCACTGGACTTCATCGGGATCGTCATCACCATCTTCATCATCACCAGCACCTTCATCTCCATCATCACCACGCCATCCCGCTGTAACATCTTGAGTTGAATCTTGTCAAATTCTTAGGGGAAACTTTCCTGGTGTTGATTACTCTTATGGTTAATGCTATTGAGTGGAACCGTTGAATTAAGGTTTATGTTCAGATTGTTCTTTACCATTATTTCACCTCTGATCATGATCCATATGATGTCTTGTGAGTAGTTCGTTTAGTTCTTGAGGACATGGGAGAAGTCAAGATGTTAGTAGTGGAATTATGTTGAGTAATATTTAATGGTTTGAAATTTACTTGTTGTGGTGCCATTTCACTAGTGGTATCATGTGAACGTTGACTACATGATACTTCACCATTTATGGGCCTAGTGAAATGCATTGTGTATTTGGCTACTAATTGTGGGGTTGCTGGAGTGACAGAAACCTAAACCTCTGTTGGGAAACCATTGCTCTAGGGAGCGTAGGATCTTAGAGTTTAAGGCTATGGTTAGATTTATCTTAATTACTTTCTTGTAGTTGCGGATGCTTGCAAGGGGTATAATCACAAGTGTGTATTAATCCTTTTTTTTAAGGGGGGAACAGTGGGAGAGAATCCCACTGCAATTTTTATATTAATGGTGATAACTGTACAAGATATTTACAAGGGGTCCTAACTATAGCAAAGAATGTACAAATATAAGAAAAATTACAAGAAATTTTCCAACCAAAACAAGAACTCAGGCTCAAACTTCTTTTTTATTCTATACTTCAGAAGCTTGAGCTCATGATGAAAAATAGCCTTCCAGGTGTTGAAAGTGGGGCTCTTATTCTCAAAGATCCTCTCATTTCTGACTATCCAAATAGCCCAGGAGGATAAAATTATTATTTCCATATAGAATGGGACACTGAGCTTCTCTTTAATATTAGAAATAGCCTCCAAGAGAGGCAGACCACTTATTCTCGAGGGACAAACAAAATCCCAACATTTCTGGGCAAAAGGACACTCCCAGAATAGGTGCATCAAAGTCTCTTGCTAATTACAATTCAATGTTGCACAATTATAACAAGGAAGTTGCATTTGCTTTCTGCCAAGCAGATTCCTGGTGTTAAGCCTGCCATGAAGCAGTAGCCAGAAGAAGAATTTGTGTCTAGCTTGACAGGAAGAATCCCAAATCCAATTGAATTGAACAGGTGCAGGTTGGACACCAATCAGAGCCATATAGGCCTTTTTGACAGTGAAATTCGCATTACCCCAAATATAAGTCCAAATATCCGTACTGCCAGACTGCATAGTTACTTGGACCTCTAGGCACATGTCTTCCAGTTCTTGAAATTCCAAATAAGCTTCAGCAGACATTGGCAAGTGGAAAAGATCTTCTAGGAATTCTGTGTGTACTGTGTCATAGACAGAAATGTCTTTGTTTTTTGCAAAAGATGCTAGATGAGGAAGTTTTGTCAACAGACAGTCATCACTCCATAGATCAGTCCAAAGCAATGCAGTCTTTCCATCTCCAATTTGGCATCTGCCAAGTCCTTTAAAATTATCAAGCAACTTAAGATGTGATTTCCTCCAGAATGAACCATTATTTTGATTTGAAGGCAAAGACCCATCCTGGTAGTATGAGTTCCAAAAAAGGTTGACCCAAGGAGTATCATGTCTGTTAAAAAACTTGTGCAGGTTCTTGATCATTAAAGCTTTGTTTTGGGCATCTACCTGAAGAACTCCCAAACCACCTTGAGTTTTTGGCCTGCAAACCTTTGACCAAGCAATTAAAGCAGAACCCTTAGCTTGAACCTCATTATTCTTCTTCCTCCACAGGCAGTATCTCATGTATTTCTCTATCTGATCTTTAATAGAAACTGGGACCTCCAAGCAGGCCATGAAGGAAATTGGCAAGGATGAAAGCACAGATTTTACCATGAGGAGCTTACCACAATAATCCAGAAAGTCTGCAATTCCACACAATCTTCTCTCTACCCTTTGAACAATAGGCAGAAAATGCTCTAGGGATGGCTTGGAAATCCCTAGTGGCAAACCAAGGTATGTAAATGGAAGAGTTCTAGGTTTGCAGTTAATATAATTTGCAAAGTGTTGCAGCCTTATACTATCCATATTTATTGGCATCAGCATGATTTGCTGTACTTAACTTTTAGGCCAGTTGATGCAGTAAAAGTTTGCAGAAGAGCCTTGAGACATATTAATTCTCTTGCATTTGCTTTTAGAACCACAAGGGTGTCATCAACATATTGGATCACAGGAAAATCAGGGCAGGCCATGCCATTCAGAGGTGCCTTGATAATTCCTTGAGACATTGCTTTGTTCAGCACAGCTTGAAGCAGGTCAGCTGCCAGCACAAAAAAGGAGAGGGGAGAGAGGATCTCCCTGTCTGACTCCTCTTTTGCAATAAATTTTTTCCCAGGAACTCCATTCAAGAGAACTGATGAGGTCCCAGAACTTAGAATAATTGAAATCCACTTGATCCACTTCTCCCCAAATCCTCATGCTTTAAGGATTTCAATAACTAGAAGATACCCCGCGCGTTGCAGCGGGAATTTTCTTAAGAACTGGTATGTTAAGGCTTGGCTGGACTAAAATTTTATTAATTGATGCAAACTTTATGATGTACTATTTACACAATAACTATATATGCACCTTTTACTCAAGCTCAGGCATAACCCATGGGAAGTTTAAACAAATGCTGACGCTGAAAAATAATGTTATATAGTATGTGCCAAGCCCTTGTTTTGAAGCAAATGTTATTCACACAGCGTATAACAAATTCTAGGGATAGTGAGAAGCATAAACTTGTTATTTTGTAATATAAATTCAACAGACGATGAACAATTACACGACTGTTTGCGGACTGTTGCATTATGTTGTCAGTACAAATGAGCTGAAATACAGGCACGTTATGTCAACATACTCAATAACTACAGAGAAGGTAAACTGAATAATTTATTTGACCTTCAGAAGATACAATCGGTAGACATACCTGTGCAGCTTCATACAGTTGAGAAACGATGCATATATGAGGAATCTCCATCTCCAGCTTATGATTTGAGTGAACATAGCAATCACTTATGGACAACATCAGATCGGGGGTACCAAATCAGCACAAATCACTGGGCACAATCACACATTGGAAAACACTTCTTTTTCAATTGCTCGTTCAGTAGAGTTTGGAATACAGTGTCAGGGAGAAGCTTCAACTGACGGTGGCGGCAATCCAAATAGGAATACAATAGGCTGCGAAGATAGCAAATGGCTTGAAACATTGAACCGTCAGAGAATCGAATTGCTGAAAGCGGCATGAAGATAATAAGATTAGGAAATCAACAGTACTTACTGTGGAGATTAGGAGCATGAGTTTTGTGAATCTCTAGACTCCAGCCATAGCCAGGTACAGGCGTACCGCAGGCAGAGATTTTAGAGGTATTAGTGTTCAGTAATATAAGGAGGTTGAACAAAATGAATCCACTAGTCTCGGCGTCGTGCAAAGAAGTATATGAAACATTGGCTCTATCAAGGAGAGGAAGAGGCCCTCAGTGCCGTAGATGACCACCATAATCCAGATATCGACATTGTGTTTTTTATTGCTTGGAGCAGTAGCCACTGGCCGGAGAGATGGGAACACTGAATGGGGAGGAATTGGTTCAGCTGTAGAGAAGAAGGCAATGAAGGTGAAGGGATCTATGCTGCACTAATGGGGAAGTGAACAGGGGAGACTAATCAATGCGTGTAAGAGGAGACGACGGCATATGGGCACACTTCGGACGAATGTGGCGGGATGGTGGCGTGGCAGGCTCGGACAATCTTAACATGAACTGGTTTAGTTAGAGGTTGGAGATAAGAATTGGACGGTTAGGGATTAGTTGATGATGTGGCTAGGCTGCATGTCAAGATAGACTACTTAAATGAATAGTTAGTGGGGTTTTGCTTTATAAGAAGTATAGATAGCAGAATGTTCTATTTTGTCAAATGCCTTTTCAAAATCTAGCTTCAAGATCAGAATCTCCTCTTTTGACTTGTGACATTGGAAGAGAAATTCATAAGCCCAGCCAAGACAGTCTTGAATTGATATATTCTTGAGAAAACCATACTGATTCTTGTGAACCAATTTGAGAATGACTTTCTGCAATCTGTTTGCTAGAAGTTTAGTGATGACCTTCAGGATGGAGTTTAGCAATGAGATCGGCCTAAAGTCATTGGCAGAGATAGGGCACCATTTTTTGGGATTAAAGTGATGAAGGAATCATTGATACTTTCCAAGTTAATTTTCCCTTCATAGAAATCTGAGATGAGTTGCTTGACATCTGCAGCAATAATGGGCCAACAACATTTGAGGAATTCATTGTTGAAGCCATCAGGGCCAGGTGATTTGTCATTTGGCAACTCTTTTATGACATCTTCAATTTCTTTCTCAGTAAAAGGAACTTCTAGGGAGTCAAAAATACCAGAATTTTGACTTGGATAGAGTTCTTGAATATTGAAAATCATGCTAGTTGATACGTCCATATTGCATCACTATTTTGTATCATAATTTACTGTTATTCATTGATATATTTCATATTTAGATATGATACTTATGTTATTCCCTTTGTTTTCACATGTTTGATGATCATTGGAGGATTTGCTACCGGAGTAAGGATTCTGCTGGAAAAGGACCGTTAAGACACCATATTTCAGAAGATCAGGAAAATTCCAGAAAAATACCAGAAAATTCTATTTTACCAAAAGACTCTGGAAGCCAGAAGGAGAAGGAGAGAGGAGCCTGGGGCTGGCCTCACGCACAGGGGGCACGGCCTGACCCCTGGCCGCGCCGGCCCTGTGTGAGGCCACCCTGGCCCACTTCTGGTCTCGCCCCTTCACGTACTTCATCGTCCCTGAAAACCTAAGTCAAGGGGGGGCTCAGAGATAGACACAGCCGCCTCTGCGGGGCGGAAAACACCAGAGAGAGAAAAGCTCTCCGGCAGGGAGAAATCTACCGGGGAAATTCCTTCCCGGAGAGGGGAGATCGTCGCCATCGTCATCACCATCGCACTGGACTTCATCGGGATCATCATCATCATCATATCCATCACCAGCACTTGCATCTCCACCATCACCACGTCATCCCACTGTAACATCTTGAGTTGGATCTTGTTATATTCTTAGGGGAAACTTTCCCGGTGTTGATTACTCTTGTAGTTGATGCTATTGAGTGGAACCGTTGAATTAAGGTTTATGTTTAGATTGTTATTTACCATTATTTCACCTCTGATCATGATCCATATGATGTCTTGTGAGTAGTTCGTTTAGTTCTTGAGGACATGGGAGAAGTCAAGATGTTAGTAGTGAATTATTGTTGAGAAATATTTAATGGTTTGATATTATTGTGGTGCTATTTCACTAGTGGTGTCATGTGAACGTCGACTACATGATATTTCACCATTTATGGAACTAGTGAGATGCATTGTGTATTTGGCTACCAATTGTGGGGTTGCTGGAGTGACAGAAACCTAAACCTCCGTTGGGAAACCATTGCACCAGGGAGCGTAGGATCTTAGAGTTTAGGGCTATGATTAGATTTATCTTAATTACTTTCTTGTAGTTGCGGATGCTTGCAAGGGGTATAATCACAAGTGTGTATTTATCCTAGTAAGGGTAGTGCACTAGAATAGGTTCACCCCCATAACACCTATCAAACTAATAAAGACTATTAGCAGTATGAAGCGAAAGCTCTTGACAGAAACTCTCGTGTGTCCTCGAGAACGTTTGGTTATTATAAGTTACACAACCGGTTTGTCCTTTGCTGAAGAAAGGATTGGGCCACTTGCTACAATTATTACTACTGTCTTTTATTTACTCGCACTTTATTTACTTGTATTACCAAATACCCCTGAAAACCCGTTTGCTAGTATTTATAGTGAATTCTTGATCAAAACCACTTATCAACACCTTCTGCTCCTCGTTGGGTTTGACACTCTTATTTATCAAAAGTACTACGATACACCCCCTATACTTGTGGGTCATCAAGACTATTTTCTGGCGCCGTTGCCGGGGATTGTAGCGCTATTGAAGAGTGGAATTGGTAAAGGTAACCGTCACTGTGAGTATTGTTTTATTCCTGTCTTTTGTTTTTATTTTACTTTGCTATGGAGAATTCTCCATTTGGTTTTCTATTTGGAAACACATCTACTACTGCTGCACATGTGGATGAACCACCACCGCCACCACCTGCTGAAATTGATCCTTTTAAAATACCTATGAAAATTGTTGGGCGTATTATGGATAACGGCTATTCAGGGGATGGAACTGTCCATCTGGGTGATCACTTATTATTTATACATGAATTATGCGAGTTGTTCAGGTGTGCAGGTATTTCACCAAGCCAAGTCAAGAAGAAGCTATTCTCTTTATCATTGAAAGGCAGAGCTGAGGAGTGGTATCGACTGCTCCAAGATGGTCCATCTATGGCATGGGAGGACATTGTACCTCTCTTTTATTCTAAGTTTTATCCTCCAAGTGAAATTCATAAAGATCATAATTGGATATATAATTTTTGGTCTCATGATGGAGAGAGTATTGCCCAAGCATGGGGGAGATTGAAGTTACTAATGCTCAAATGCCCCATTCATGAGCTCCCCAATAATATTGTTATTGATAATTTTTATGCGCGGCTTACTCTTCCTGATAAGGATTACTTGGATGCTTCTTTCTTTGGATCATTTACTCATATGAAAGAATATGCTAAGTGGAAACTTCTGGACCGTATACAAGAGAATGCTGAAGGATGGGAAAACGACAAAGGTAGGAAGTCAGGTATAAACTATGATTATGAAAGCATTAAATCTTTTATGGGAACCGATGACTTTCATAGTGTTAGCACTGCTTATGGTCTTGATTCTCAAATACTTGCTAATTGTCTTAAGGCCTTTGCCTCTTATCTTGATGTTCCAAAGAAAGATTGGAACAAATATCATGCGCCTTATAAAGACTCTATTAGTCATATACCTGCTGCAGCTACTGAAGTTTGTACTGTTGATAGCATTGTGCCTGAACCTTATTTTGATAAGACACCTTTCCCAGCTAAGGTAAAGAAGTATTCTACTTTGGTAAGTGTGTCTAATAAAAGTACTAAGAAAGCTGCAGAACCTGATGAGCAAATTACTATTAAGTCTCCTGTAGCTATATTGAAGGATCTTGTTACTAAAGATGTAGGGGATGAATATATTCTTTTTTGTGAAGATGCTTCTAACATTCTCTCTCATCCTAAAAAGCATAGGAAAACAAGTGTTCCTGTTATTTCTGTCAGGATTGGAGATCATTGCTATTATGGTTTATGTGATATTGGTGCTAGTGCAAGTGCTATTCCCTTAGAGCTTTACAAAGAAATTATGCATGAGATTGGCACTTGCGAACTTGAAGATATTGATGTGGTTGTTCAGCTTGCTAACAGAGAGACTATTTGGCCTCTTGGTATTGTTTGAGATGTGGAAGTTCTTTGCGGTAAGACTAAGTACCCTACTGATTTTCTAGTACTTGGTAAGGAGGCTAGTAAAACTTGTCCTATTATTTTTGGTAGACCATTTTGAACACTTGTGGCGCTGTGATAGATTGTAAGAAGGAAATTTTTTTTACTAAGTTTAATGGAGAGTCTTATGAGTTTAATTTTTACAAGTTTGCTAAGACTTCTTATGAAAATGACACGCCTAATGAAAATTTTCGAGTTGAACAGCTTGCTTCTATTGCTCGTGCTCCTAATAATGCCTTGCAGCAATTCATGGAAGATCACGAAAGTGATGTTTTCAGTAAGGAAAGAGAAGAGATTGACGATATTCTTCTTTGTCAACCACCATTAATCAAGCATAATCTACATGTGGAGGATCTTGGTACCACTTTGCCACCTAAGGAAGATCCTGTGTTTGAATTAAAGCCTTTGCCTGATAATCTTAAATATGCTTACATAGATGATAAGAAAATATATCATGTTATTATTAGCTCTAAACTTTCAGGAAAGGAAGAAGAAAGATTATTGGAGATATTAAGGAAACACCGAGGAGCTATGGGATATACTCTTAATGATTTAAAAGGGATTTCTCCCACTTTATGTCAGCATGCCATTAATATGGAGAAAGACACGAAGCCAGTCGTGGAGCATCAACGCCGCCTAATTCCCAAGATGAAGGATGTGGTAAGAAATGAGGTATTAAAGCTCCTTGATGCTGGTATTATTTATCATATTGCTGATAGTAGATGGGTTAGTCATGTTCATTGTGTTCCTAAGAAAGGAGGTATGACTGTTGTGCCTAATGAGAATAACGAGCTTATTCCTCAAATGGTAGTAGTTGGTTATAGGATGTGCATTGATTATAGGAAGGTAAACAAAATTACTAAGAAAGATCATTATCCTTTACCGTTTATAGATCAGATGCTAGAAAGGTTATCTAAGAAAACTCATTTTTGTTTCCTTGATGGGTATTCTGGTTTTTCTCAAATTGCTGTTAAAAAGGAAGATCAAGAGAAAACCACTTTTACTTGTCCTTATGGAACTTATGCTTATAGACGTATGCGTTTGGTTTATGCAATGCTCCTGCTACTTTTCAAAGATGCATATCTGCTATTTTTCATGGCTTTTGTGAAGAAATTGTGGAGATTTTCATGGATGATTTCTCCGTCTATGGAACTTCTTTTGATAATTGTTTGCACAACCTTGATAAACTTTTACAGAGATGCGAAGAAACTAACCTTGTTCTTAATTGGGAGAAATGCCACTTTATGGTAAATGAAGGAATTGTCCTTGGACATAAAATTTCTGAAAGAGGTATTGAAGTTGACAGAGCAAAAGTGGAGGCAATTGAGAAAATGCCCTGTCCCAGAGATGTTAAAGGTATTTGTAGTATTCTTGGTCATGCTGGTTTCTATAGGAGGTTTATTAAAGATTTCTCTAAGATTTCAAAGCCTCTTACTAATCTTCTACAAAAATATGTACCATTTGTCTTTGATGATGATTGTAAGGAAGCTTTTGAAACTCTTAAGAAGGCTTTAACTACTGCTCCTATTGTTCAACCACCTGATTGGAATTTACCTTTTGAAATTATGTGTGATGCTAGTGATTTTGCTGTTGGTGCTGTTCTTGGACAGCGGGTAGATAATAAGTTGAATGTTATTCATTATGCTAGTAAGACTCTTGATGCTGCTCAAAAGAATTATGCTACTACTGAGAAAGAGTTTCTTGCTGTTGTTTTTGCATATGATAAGTTTACATCTTACAATGTCGATTCTAAAGTTACTATTCATACTGATCACGCTGCTATTAGATATCTTATGACTAAGAAGGATGCTAAGCCTAGGCTTATTAGATGGGTGTTGCTTTTACAAGAATTTGATCTGCATATCGTAGATAGGAAAGGTGCTGAAAATCCTGTGGCTGACAACTTGTCTAGATTGGAAAACATTTCTTTTGATCCTATTCCTGTTAACGATAGTTTTCCAAATGAACAGTTGGCTGCTATTAATGTAACTTCGCGAGACCTTCCTTGGTATGCTGATTATGCTAACTTTATTGTTTCCAAGTATTTGCCTCCAACCTTTACAGCTCAGCAAAGAAGAAAATTCTTCTATGATTTGAGGCATTACTTTTGGGATGACCCACACTTATATAAGGAAGGAGTTGATGGTATTATGCAAAGATGCGTACCAGAATATGAGCAATAAGAGATATTAAGAAAATGCCATGGCAGCGCTTATGGAGGACATCATGCTAGAGATAGAACCGCACAAAAGGTTCTACAATCAGGATTTTATTGGCCAACCCTCTTTAAAGATGCCAGAAGGTATGTTTTATCTTGTGATGAATGTCAAAGAGTTGGTAATATTTCTAGACGCAATGAAATGCCTATGAGTTATACTCTTGTTATTGAACCATTTGATTGTTGGGGATTTGACTTTATGGATCCTTTTCCTCCTTCAAAAGGCTATACCCACATACTTGTTGTTGATTATGTTACTAAATGGGTAGAAGCCATACCTACAAAGAGTGCCGATGGTGAGACCTCGTTAAAAATGCTTAAGGATGTTATTTTTCCTAGGTTTGGTGTGCCTAGATATCTTATGACTGACGGAGGTTCTCATTTTATTCACGGTGGTTTTAGAAAAACTCTTGCTAAATATGATGTTAATCATAGAATTGCTTCTGCTTATCATCCCCAAACTAGTGGGTAGGTAGAGCTTTCAAATAGGGAGATCAAGTCTATCTTGCAGAAGACTGTTAATAGATCTAGGAAAAATTGGGCTAGTAAGTTAAATGATGCTTTATGGGCTTATAGAACTTCTTATAAGAACCCCACGGGTATGTCTCCTTATAAGATGGTTTACAGAAAAGCGTGTCACTTGCCCTTAGAATTAGAACACAAAACTTTTTGGGCAGTGAGAGAGCTTAATAGAGATTTTAAACTAGCCGGTAAGAAAATGTTGTTTGACTTGAGTTCTCTAGACGAGTGGAGAAATGAAGCGTATGAGAATGCCAGGCTTTTCAAAGAGAAAGTCAAGCAATGGCATGATAAGAGAATCCTTAAAAGAGAGTTTCATGTTGGTGAGAAATTTCTATTGTATAGGTCTCATCTCAGATTTTTTGCAGGGAAATTACTCTCTAAATAGGAAGGACCATATGTTATTGTGGAAGTGTACCGCTCAGGTGCCATTAAGATTGCTTCATTGAAAGATGACTCTACACAAGTGGTGAATGGGCAAAGGCTCAAACATTATATTACTGGAGATTCTTACAATGAAGATATTGATGTAATTGAAACAGTTTCTCCAGAAGAATTCATCCAAGACAAATTGCAGGTACCTGCAGAGTTCGTTTTTGAATAAGTAACAGTTCTAGTCAGAAAAGTTTCATGAATAACTCTTCCTTTATTTTTTTGCTGTTTTTACTAAATATGAAAAATCACGAGACGAAAACAGGCAGGAAAAGGAGTCCGTGTGCTCCTCACACACCCGCCCTGGTGTGAGAGCACACCGAAACTCGTTTCCGTCCTGGTTTCCTCCTGTGATTTCGTTTTGATGTATAATTTTCACCTATATAACCCCCCAGAGTCCCCGAGGTCTGTATATCATTTTCTTGTCGTGTTTTGTTTCTAGCTGTTCCTGTCAGGAGTTGAACTTAAGCTTGGGGGAGCACCATGGCCTCTTCAAGTGACAACAAGGGCAAAAGGCCCTGGATAGATAATCACCAATGCCAAAAGTGGAAGGAGGAGCAAGGTTCAGGAAGAGCAAAGCCAAAGAACCCTGCTTTTGAAGGACCAACGAAAGTTAGACATATCTTTTCTCATGATATGCAGGGGCCAACACTACACGTTCTGGATCTAAACTCCATGCCTGTTATAAAAGAGGGTATGCTGGTCACTGATGAGTTTTGTGCTCAATATCAAGTTTTGAAGAGGGAGGTAGAGATGCTTCAAAAAGAGAATCTTAGGCTTCGCCGGATGCTGGAATACTTTGTTAATCTAAGGCTGCTTCCACTATCGCCAAAGGAGTAATTCGTCATCGGTATAGGCATCCCCTTGGCTTGTTCCAAGCTTGGGGGAGTGCCGCGGTATCACATCATTACCTTTTTACTCATTTACTTTTCAAGTAGAGTCATATCATGAATAGAGAAATTATCCTATAGAATAGTTTGCAGTGTGGAAGTATCCTCCTTAGTTGGTTATCTATGTATCCCTTGGTGTGAGTTGCGGTAATGAAATATTAATGAGAAGTTCTATCGTTTACTTTCTCCACACTTTATCTTAGTTTGCAAAGTCTCTTATATGATTAGTCTTGTTGATTAGTATTGGTACCACTTTGGGAGCATGAGTAAATTTAGTTGGTTTTGGCAAACTTAGCTTGGTCAGTAGCAGCATTACCTTGAGGTTTGAGTAGAAAAGAATAAAGAAGTGTTTGTAGTTACATCACTTCAGTTTTCCTTATGTTTGGCATATAAGCATTGTTATTCTCAAAGTTAAAATCATTGTACCTTCAAGGGAGTTTGCATGATTGTTCTTATTATATGTATGTATGTTTGTTTCATGCAACTCTTATGCTTGCTACCTAGCCTTGCTAGCCAAAGACCTGTACTGAGAGGAAATACTTCTCGTGCATCCAAATTCCAAAAGCCAAGTCATTTCCAAAGAGTCCACTATAAATTCCTATGCATGGTATTTTAAGCCATTCCAAGTAAATTTTTCATGTGCTACCTTTCAAAAACCTTCAAACACTTCTCATTTTGTGCCACTATTTTTAGCTCATGAGGATGTAGTGGATGAGTTTGTTATCTTCCATACTAAATTAAGTACCCCTCGACTAGGCAGCTTCATCTGCTCGTCATTAATTTTGCAAGGGAGCTGGTCAGACCATTATAATCTCAAAAAGGAAAGAAAAAGAAGCACTCCTCCATGGTATGTGAAAGTTGCTCGGCACCCGATGGAATCGGTTAGCCATAGTTTGAGAAAGGAAAAAAGGTGGGGAGGAGTGCAAAGCTATAAAAGAGCACCAAAGTGCCATTTAATCAAACATTTCGGAACCGCTCTCACTTGTTTAGTATGGAAGATATCAAGAACTCCATTGCTAGTCGTTGACAAAAGCAACCACCTCTCAAAACAATTTTTACCTCTGTTTTACAAATGAAAAGCTCTAGCACATGTTTAATCCTTGCTTCCCTCTGCGAAGGGCCTATCTTTTACTTTTATGTTGAGTCAACCTATTCCCCTCTATCTCAAGCAAGCATTTGAGTTGTTATGTCTCACTCATCCATATGTTGATCCGTTTAATCATGTTTACTATCTTCCTTGTTTTGTACAATGCTTTTGTCTGAAGGAATATATCTTTGAAAGCTTTCTATGAATGCAAAAATGTTGTTTCATTGAGCATATGGTTTTTGCTATATTAGCTCTTTTTTTTAAAGGCACCATTCAAAAGGCTAGTATAGTTGTTCATTGTTCTCTGACCAAGAACTAAGGTTTGCCATCACCTATTATAGTTTACTTTGTGCATCTTTATATGTAATTCTCTTTACTTATTGCAAGTCTATATTATATAAAGGGAAGTTGCTGTCTATTATAACTTGTGCCTTTGATGAATGTGATGCTTCTTGTCCGTATTTTGATTATCGACACTTCACTCCATAAACCTGTGGTCATGTTTACCGAGTTTAGTTTTCGCTTGGGGACAAGCGAGGTCTAAGCTTGGGGGGGTTGATATGTCCATATTGCATCACTATTTTGTATCATAATTTACTGTTATTCATTGATATATTTCATATTTAGATATGGTACTTATGTTATTCCCTTTGTTTTCACATGTTTGATGATCATTGGAGGATTTGCTATCAGAGTCAGGATTCTGCTGGAAAAGGACCGTCAAGACACCATATTTCGGAAGATCGGGAAAATTCCAGAAAAATACTAGAAAATTCTATGTTACCAAAAGACTCCGGAAGCCAGAAGGAGAAGGAGAGAGGAGCCAGGGGCTGGCCTCACGCGGCCTGACCCCTGGCCGCGCCGGCCCTGTGTGAGGCCACCCTGGCCCACTTCTGGTCTCGCCCCTTCGCGTACTTCATCATCCCCAAAAACCTAAGTCAAGGGGGGGGGCTTAGAGATAGACACAGCCGCCTCTGCGGGGCGGAAAACACCAGAGAGAGAAAAGCTCTGCGGCAGGGAGAAATCTGCCGGGGAAATTCCTTCCCGGAGAGGGGAGATCGTCGCCATCATCATCACCATCGCACTGGACTTCATCGGGATCATCATCATCATCTCCATCACCAGCACCTGCATCTCCACCATCACCACGCCATCCCGTTGTAACATCTTGAGTTGGATCTTGTTATATTCTTAGGGGAAACTTTCCCGGTGTTGATTACTCTTGTAGTTGATGCTATTGAGTGGAACCGTTGAATTAAGGTTTATGTTCAGATTGGTATTTACCATTATTTCACCTCTGATCATGATCCATATGATTTCTTGTGAGTAGTTCGTTTAGTTCTTGAGGACATGGGAGAAGTCAAGATGTTAGTAGTGAATTATTGTTGAGAAATATTTAATGGTTTGATATTGTTGTGGTGCTATTTTACTAGTGGTGTCATGTGAACGTCGGCTACATGATACTTCACCATTTATGGGCCTAGTGAGATGCATTGTGTATTTGGCTACCAATTGTGGGGTTGCTGGAGTGACAGAAACCTAAACCTCCGTTGGGAAACCATTGCACCAGGGAGCGTAGGATCTTAGAGTTTAAGGCTGTGGTTAGATTTATCTTAATTACTTTCTTGTATTTGTGGATGCTTGCAAGGGGTATAATCACAAGTGTGTATTTATCCTAGTAAGGGTAGTGCGCTAGCATAGGTTCACCCCCATAACACCTATCAAACCAATAAAGACTATTAGCAGTATGAAGCGAAAGCTCTTGACAGAAACTCCCGTGTGTCCTCGAGAACGTTTGGTTGTTATAAGTTACACAACCGGCTTGTCCTTTGCTGAAGAAAGGATTGGGCCACTTGCTGCAATTATTACTACTGTCTTTTATTTACTCGCACTTTATTTACTTGTATTACCAAATACCCCTGAAAACCTGTTTGCTAGTATTTACAGTGAATCCTTGATCAAAACCACTTACCAACACCTTCTGCTCCTCGTTGGGTTCGACACTCTTATTTATCAAAAGTACTATGATACACCCCCTATACTTGTGGGTCATCACTAGTCTTGTCTGATTTCCCCATTCTTTCCTTAAAGGCTTTCCAAAGAATTGCAGCTTTACCCTCATGGTTAGAGATTTCAGCATGTTCACCATTCTCCAAAACTGAAATGAAATTTTGCCTATAATTTATAGTTGCCTTTGTATGAAAGAATTTTGTGTTCTCATTTCCAAGTTTCACCCATTTGATTTTCCCCCTTTGCTTCCAGTAAGTCCTCTGATTTTGAATAAGAGTCAACACATGGCTTTTCAGAATTTCTCTCAAGTTCCATTCTTCATTGCTCAAAGGTCTAACTTCTTCAAATAGGTCTAGCATCAGAATGGTATCATTTACCTGAGCAATTATTTTTTTGAGGCAAGGAAGGTTTTTTTACCACAATTTTAAACCTCTCCTAACATTTTTCAGTTTGGCATTTATTCTTTTTGCAGCATCAGAATATTCAGTTGGAATTTGCCAAGCAGCTTGCACAATTTCTTTGAATTCAGAGTGATACATCTAGAAATTTTCAAATCTAAATACTTGAGCTTTTGGAATTTTTGTCTCAATAGTTACCACACAAGGCACATGGTCAGAGACTGGCTTTGCTAATGGGTAAACAAAAGATGAAGGATATGAGATTGTCCAAGAAGAAGAGGTGAAAACCCACTCAAGCTTCTCCAGAAGTGGATCATTTTGCATATTACTCCAAGTGTATTTCCTTCCCTTCAGGGGTAATTCCACTAGACCAAGCTTGCTTATAGCATCATTGAACATTAGCATTTCATTAATATTCCCTCCTTGTTTATTCCTGTCAGTGGGATTCCTGATGAAATTAAAATCTCCCATGATGATCCAGTCAGTGTCATCAGGCATATCAATATTACCAAACCAGTCAATGAATTGATCTTTTCCATCAGCATGACAAGGACCATAGATAGAGGTTAAAATCCATATATTTCCAGACTAATTGCATGTGAACTTCACTGAAATAGAGAAATCATTCTGAAAAAGTTGTTCCCCAGATAATAAAGCATTATTCCAGATAATTATAATACCCCCAGAAGCTCATACTGATGGAAGGAAAACAAATTTGTTGAGTTTTTTTGGGCAGAAATTCTTGATATACTTTAAGTAAAAATGTTCCCTTTTAGTCTCTTGTAGACAAACAATGTCACAACCACTTTCCTCAATCTTAATTGAGAGAGCATGCCATTTCTTATCAGAATTAACACCTCTTATATTCCAATTCATTATTTTCTAACTTTTCGTGCTATTCATTGATAAATCAGATAAGTTTGAATTGGAAAGATGTGCCATCTATCAAAGATCACATCATGATTCTTTAAGAGCTCCATAAGCCAGAATGAAATAAAGTCATACCCAATGGACCAACAGTGCCAAATACCAAGCATATTACAAGGACAATTTGGGCTGTTACTTAACACAGTCAATACATCTGTAGTGGCAAGGACAAGAGCTACATCACAAAGATAAGCTTTCCAACTATTACAAAATATGGGTTCACCCCTCCCAAAAGTACTATAATTTGTACTATCCATGGAAACTAGTTCGCTTTCTTCTTCTTGCCCTTCTGAGAGTTGATGCTTGCTGTTTGATGTGGAAGCAAACTGTCCTTGTGCGTGGTGATGACCAGCCCGTTGGGAACCCCAAGAGGAAGGTATGAAGAGTGTAGCGGCTAGTTTTCCCTCAGTTAAGAAACCAAGGTTTAATGTCGATCTTGAAGAAGAGAGACGGTGATGACTGAAGGTGATGCAGACTGGCTTAATAACACTTCAACAAGGGCGCCGTTAACGATACTTGTTGACTCGTCTTCGGCCAGTGGCAACGCGGAACCTGCACACACACAAACAAATACTTTGTTCCCAACTTGCGATGAGGTTGTCAATCTCACCGGTTTGCTTGAAACAAAGGTTATGAGTGTATCGAGTGGAAAACAGTAGTAAAATGCTAGTAAAGTAAACAGTGCGGGAAAAGTAAACAGGTGATTGCAATATGATTAAAATAGGACCGGGGTCCACAGTTCACTAGTGGTGTCTCTCCATAGATAAAATAACATGCTGGGTAAACAAATTACAGTTGGGCAATTGATAGAATAAAGATAACGTGATATGTCAAGAAGATCACTATGAGATTTACTCTGGGCATTACAACAAAATACATAGACCGCCATCCAACTGCATCTATGACTAATAATCCACCCCCGGGGATATCATCCGAACACCCTAGAAGTATTAAGTTGCGAACAACAGATAATTGCATTAAGCAAAGTGTGTAATGTAAACAAAGCATATGCCCTTGAGCATATGAATGTTGTTTTCTCCCTAGTAGCAACAGCACATCTACCACCTTAGAGGTTTCTGTCACTCCCCAGGTGAAATAGAGACATGAACCCACTATCGAGCATAAATACCCCCTCTTGGAGTCACTAGCAACTACTCGGCCAAGATAGCTACTAACAACGGAGAGCATGCAAGATCATAAACAACATAGAGATAACAAAAGATATAATTCAGTACAGCAACTTAATCATAAACACCAATATTCATCGGATCCCAACAAACCAACATCATAGTATTACATAACGGTGATCTCAATCATGTAGAGCAGCTCATGAGATCTAAACATGAAGCACATGGTGGAGAAGACAACCATCTAGCTACTGCTATGGACCCATAGTCCAAGGTAGACTACTCACTCATCGCTCCGGAGGCAAGCATGGCGATGAAGAAGACCTCCGGTGGCGATTCCCCTCTCCGGCAGGGTGCCGGGAAGAGCTTCTGGACCCTCCCGATCTTTGGGTCGACGGCGGCGGCGGATCGCGATGTATTCTGGAAAACTGATCGGGCCCTTAGGTTTTTCTCGTCAGGGGGTATATGTAGGTGAAGGGGGCTGTCAGAGGTGGAGCCACGCGGCCTCACACGGGGCTGGCGCGGCCAGGGGCCAGGCCGCGCCGCCCCTGTGTGTGGGGGCCATGTGGCCCCCCTCCGTCAGGTCTTCGGATGTTTGGGAGCTCCCCGGTGAAATATGACTTCAGGAACTTGTTTCGTCCAATTCCGAGAATATTTCCTGTGTATCACTTCTGAAACACAAAAACAGCAGAAAACAGGAAACTGGCACTGTGGCACTTCGTTAATAGGTTAGTTCCGGAAAATGTATAAAAGTACCACTAAGTGTAACGAAACAATAGGCAAATGGTGTAAAAACAAGCATGGAGCATCAAAAATTATAGATACGTTTGAGACGTATCAGTTGACACCAACCTCTTCTGGCTTTCCTTCTTTTCCATCTTTCTTTGAGCTCTTCTTCACCTTTCCATCCAGGTTTTCTTCAGATACCTTGCAAAAGGAGGTAGCAAGATTTTTGACTACTTTGTTTTTCATCACTGGAGGAGCAGAATTACAAGACAAGCAATTTTTGTCTGTACAGGTTGCATGATTTTTGAACCCATCATTTAACACAATCAGTCTGGGACTCCTTCTTACCTCTTGCTCAACAATAGGTACAATCCCTCTTCTTTTTCTCTTTGGAGCAGAGGGAGTGACACCATTCCCAGCAGTGCTCTTCATGTCAGGTTCAATATGCTCCATTTCTGCAATCTGACATATAGGGGCCTTTTTAACCAAACATGAGTCAGGGATCACAAAAGAAATAGAATCATTGTCCTCATCATCCTGGCTAACATGCTCCCATAGAGGGGAATTAAGGAAATTCTTTGCCCATTCAAATTTTTCAGGAGTAAGAAGCATCAGAGTAATGAAATTAAACCAATTTGATGGTATATTCAATACCTTGTCTGCAGAAGCACCATCACATATATGAGGAGCAAAGTACTTATTCCATAGAGCCATTCCTTGAGGTGAAAACTTCTCTCTGTCAGTTTTATTAATAGGAAAGAAGAAAGTCTCAACCTTTCCCGGCTGCAGGTGAGCCACCTCAGGTTGAACTAGATCATTGAAGTGGAATAGCTCCATATCTGCCTGATCATTGTTATCAGCCACCATATCTAGATTCTCTTGGCCAGCAGGAGGTGGAAGACAACATTGCCTTCATTCTCCAAACTAACATTTTCCATGTTATTCTCAGCAAGGTTCTCCATCTCCTCATCCTCATTCTGTTCCAGGTCATGGTAAGCAAGCATGAGATTCTAAACTCCAACTCCCAGAACACCAAAGTTTTCTAGATTTAGAGCTGGCTAGCCTCCATTCACAATCACAGGAGCAACCACCTCAGGCTCAATGAAATTAAGAGGGGGGCTCATCACCTAGTTCACTTCCCCATTAGCCTGTCTAGCTAAATTTAGAGGCACATTGTGAGACAGAGAGGCAGTGGACAAAGAGACTGTCACAGTTAAGCTGCTCTAGTTTTCATTGAAATTGTCACCAGCATTTGCATTCTGGATATCACCTTCAGCATCAATTGCATTGAACAGCTCATCAAAGCCATTATTCTGATTACCTTGCACATTATTGTTAATGTCAAGCTGAATTTCTTCTTCTAGTAGGTTACCTTCAAGGACAATGTTGTTATTCTGGACAACAGGTCTAGGATGATGGACAATACCAGCAGAAAGAGCATGGGGATCTACACCATTAGCTAGGACTGGATCTTCTGCAGGTGGGCCATCTCCAAGCTGTTGCTGGTGCAGAACTTCAATAGAAAAAGTCTATGATCCAGTGGCAGCAAGCTCCCCATCAGTCAGCTTGATACTTTTGGGGATATCCCTTAGTTCAGAGCACCTAATCTTTGCAATGATTCTCCCCTTATTACTTGCATCATTCTCCCAAGCAACAAGTCTACCAAATTTGCAAACAATGGCAGTGATGTCTTCTGTGAACAAGTTATCAAGAGGAGGC
Organism: Dactylis glomerata; assembly: GCA_007115705.1. NCBI lineage: Eukaryota > Viridiplantae > Streptophyta > Magnoliopsida > Poales > Poaceae > Dactylis > Dactylis glomerata. The sequence continues at coordinate 1,880,253 of QXEO01000087.1, forward strand.
CCCACAAGCATGATCCAGCATTCTATGTTCATATCAAACCTTCTCCAATTAATGCCTTCATTGTGCTTAGCAAAACTAATAGTGATATCTTGAAAAACATGCGGACTCAAACTGACAAGCCTGTCTCTGTCCCTCATATGCGCAAACTGAATATAGGCTTGACCAAAAGGACATTTTTGAATGTCTCTAATCCCCACCCTTGCAACAGTCTGAAAGAACTCCTCTAAGACATCTCTGATGTTGGCAAAGTGTACCTGGCCTGGTGGCATCGGAGCGATTGTCGCAATGGCATATTCTTCATGACGCCGAGCACGGCGCGGAAGAACAACCCGCTGGACGTCCGTCCTGCCTTCAATCTGGAGCACCTCGAAGCCATTGGGGACAAAAGGAGCTGGGTCAATGGGAATATGGGCCATCAGGGCCTAGAGGCAAGGTGGCGGAGCGGCCGGCGACTGGGGGTGACTGGGGTTTATGATACGTCTCCAACGTATCTATAATTTTTGATGCTCCATGCTTGTTTTTACACCATTTGCCTATTGTTTCGTTACACTTAGTGGCACTTTTATGCATTTTCTGGAACTAACCTATTAACAAGTTGCCACAGTGCCAGTTTCCTGTTTTCTGCTGTTTTTGTGTTTCAGAAGTGATACACAGGAAATATTCTCGGAATTGGACGAAACAAGTTCCTGAAGTCTTATTTTACCCGGAAGCTTCCAGAGATCCGAAGAGGAGTAGGAGGTGGGCCACCAGGGGCCCACACGCATAGGTGGCGCGGCCAGCCCCTGGCCCACGCCACCACCGTGTGAGGCCACCTGGCCCCACCTCTGACAACGCCCCTTCGCCTATAAAGACCCCCCGACGAAAAAAACCTAAGTACCCAATCAGATTTCCAGAACACATCGCGATCCGCCGCCGCCGTCGACCCGAAGATCGGGAGGGTCCAGAAGCTCTTCCCGGCACCCTGCCGGAGAGGGGAATCGCCACCGGAGGTTTCCTTCATCGCCATGCTTGCCTTCGGAGCGATGAGTGAGTAGTCTACCTTGGACTATGGGTCCATAGCAGTAGCTAGATGGTTGTCTCCTCCACTATGTGCTTCATGTTTAGATCTCATGAGCTGCCCTACATGATTGAGATCACCGTTATGTAATTCTACATGTTTGGTTTGTTGGGATCCGATGAATATTGGTGTTTATGATTAAGTTGCTGTACTGAATATTATCTTTTGTTATCTCTATGTTGTTTATGATCTTGCATGCTCTCCGTTGTTAGTGGCTATCTTGGCCGAGTAGTTGCTAGTGACACCAAGAGGGGGTATTTATGCTCGATAGTGGGTTCATGCCTCTATTTCACCTGGGGGAGTGACAGAAACCTCTAAGGTGGTAGATGTGCTGTTGCTACTAGGGAGAAAACAACATTCATATGCTCAAGGGCATATGCTTTGTTTACATTACACACTTTGCTTAATGCAATTATCTGTTGTTCGCAACTTAATACTTCTAGGGTGTTCGGATTGATATCCCCGGGAGTGGATTATTAGTCATAGATGCAGTTGGATGGCGGTCTATGTATTTTGTTGTAATGCCCAGAGTAAATCTCATAATGATCTTCTTGACATATCATGTTTATCTTTATTCTATCAATTGCCCAACTGTAATTTGTTTACCCAGCATGTGTTATTTATCTTATGGAGAGACACCACTAGTGAACTGTGGACCCCGGTCCTATTTACATCATATTGCTATCACCTGTTTACTTTTCTCGTACTGTTTACTTTACTCGCATACTATATTGTTTTCCACTCGATACGCTCATAACCTTTGTTTCAAGCAAACCGGTGAGATTGACAACCTCATCGCAAGTTGGGAACAAAGTATTTGGTTGTGTGTGTGCAGGTTCCGCATTGCTACTGGCCGAAGACGAGTCAACAAGTATCGTTAACGGCGCCCTTGTTGGAGTGTTACTAAGCCAGTCTGCGTCACCTTCAGTCGTCATTGTCTCTCCTCTCCTGATCGATAAACCTTGGTTTCTTAACTGAGGGAAAACCAGCTGCTATACTCATCACACCTTCCTCTTGGGGTTCCCAACGGGCTGGTCATTCACCACACACAAGGATTGATGCTGGGGGACGAAGAAGAATAATCTCCTTCATCAACTAGCCATCAGCTGTTTTTCTGGCGCCGTTGCCGGGGAGGAAGAGAAGACTTCTGCGAGGGGAGTTTTTCGCACATACATCCTTTACTTTGTTATTGTTTTGCTTTACTTTATTTATTTTACCTGCATTGCTTTTTATCAAAAACCCAAAAAAATTAGAATCCTTGGTAGTTGCTTTTACTTGTTTACTTTTGTTTTGCTGAAATGGCCAATCCTGAAAACACCAAGTTGTGTGACTTTACTAGCACAAACAATGGTGATTTTATCTGCACTCCTATTGCACCACCTGCTACTGCTGCAAACTTTTATGAGATTAAGCCTGCTTTATTGAACCTTGTTATGAAAGAGCAATTTTCTGGTGCTAGTACTAAAGATGCTGCAGCTCATCTCAACAATTTTGTTGAGCTATGTGAGATGCAGAAATATAAGGATGTTGATAGTGATATTATTAAGCTCAAGTTGTTTCCTTTTTCTTTGAGAGGAAAAGCTAAAGATTGGTTGCTGTCTTTGACTAAGAATAGTATTGATTCATGGGCTAAGTGTAAGGATGCTTTTATTGGTAGATACTATCCTCCTGCTAAGATTATAGCTTTGCGTAGCAATATTATGAAGTTTACTCAGTTTGATAATGAACATGTTGCTCAAGCTTGGGAAAGAATGAAATCTATGATAAAGAATTGCCCCACTCATGGACTGACTACTTGGATGATTATCCAAACTTTTTATGCAGGACTGAATTTTTCTTCAAGGAACCTACTTGATTCAGCTGCTGGAGGCACTTTTATGTCCCTTACCTTGGGCGCCGCATCAAAGCTACTCGACAACATGATGGTAAATTATTCTGAATGGCACACCGAGAGAGCTCCACAAGGTAAGAAGGTAAATTCTGTTGAGGAAACCTCTTCCTTAAGTGATAAGATTGATACCATTATGGCTATGCTTGCTAATGATAGGACTCATGTTGATCCTAATAATGTTCCTTTGGCCTCTCTGGTTGCTCAAGAAGGGCATGTTGATGTGAATTTCATTAGAAACAATAATTTTAACAACAATGCTTATAGGAACAATTTTGCTAGTAACAATTATAGGCCGTATCCTTCTACCAATGGTAATGGTTATGGTAACTCTTATGGTAATTCCTACAACAACACTAGGGCCGCGCCCTCCGAGCTTGAGGTAATGCTCAAGGACTTCATCGGTAAGCAAACTGCTTTTAACAAGTCTGTTGAGGAAAAGTTAGGCAAAATTGATATTCTTGCTTCTAAATTTGATAGCCTTGCTCATGATGTTGAACTTATGAAATTAAAAGTGTTTCCTAATGATGTGAAAGAGAGCAATGCTTTTGCTACCGCTAATGCTATCCAAGTTGGAATTGATGAAAATATTAGATTGTTAGCGGAATTGCATGCCAGGTGGGAAAGAGAAGATGAGATGGCTAGAGAGATGAAGGTATATACCATTACTACCTCTAATGATGTTGCTCCTACTGCTAGCAATCCTCTTACTTTGATTGGTGTAGAGAAAACTCCCACTCCTTGTGTTAAAAAGCCTAAAACTGCCAAAACTTTTTCTCAAAAGAGTGCTGAAATTTTTCGGAGTGTGGGAGATGATAGCTCTATTTCTTTTAATAATTTTGATGTTGATGGCTGCAATATATCTAAAGTTATTTTGTTCTTGCAAAAGCTTGCTTTGACTCCCAATGCTAGTTCTTTAAATATTGCTTTTACTAAGCATATTACCAATGCTCTTATAAAGATTAGGGATGAAAAGTTGAAGCAAAAAGCCTCTGTTCCCAAGAAGTTAGAAGATGGTTGGGAACCCATCATTGATATGCATGTTAATGGTTATGATTGCCATGCTTTATGTGATCTAGGTGCTAGTATTTCTATCATGCCTAGAAAGATTTATGACATGCTTGATTTACCACCGCTTGAAAAATGTTATTTTGATGTTCCTATTGCTGATGTTGCTAAGAAGAAACCTTTGGGAAGAATTAATGATGTTCTTATTGTGGTTAACAATAACCTTGTTCCCGTTGATTTTCTTGTTATGGACGTTGAATGCCATGCTTCATGTCCTATTATTTTGGGAAGACCCTTTCTTCGAACTGTAGGTGATATCATTGATATCAGGGAAGGCACTATCAAGTATCAATTACCACTAAAGAAAGGTATGGAACACTTCCCTAGGAAAAGAAAGAAATTGCTTTTTGACTTTATTCTTAGAGCAAATTATGAGCTTGATGCTTCATCACTTGATATTACTTGATTCGCAATTTTCTGCGCCTAGCTCAAAGGCGTTAAAGAAAAGCACTCTTGAGAGATAACCCAATGTTTTCTTTTCAGTAATTTTTCTTTTATTTGAGTCTTGGAAGTCATTACTACTGTAATGATCGCTCCTTATCTTGTTTATTTCGTTTTTGTGCCAAGAGAAGCCTCTAATTTGAGTGAGGTAAAGATTTGGGGATGTTGCTGTCCTGAAACTGTTTTCGGTGCTGCACCGTAAAAATTCGTGAAAATTCTCTGTTTATCTTTTGGACTTGCGATTTCTTGTGCATATGACCCAGGTTATATCCAAACTTTTCTTAGTTTAACACTTTTTGATTTGAGCAACAGAAAATCCCTCAAAAATTCGACCTTTGTCAGCTGTTCAGTTTTGACAGATTTCTGCCAATATTTGTGTTTGCCACTTTATCACTTTCTTTTGAGTTCTTTTGATCACGGAACTTTTGGGGAGGTTGCTACAGTAGTATTTGCTATATATGTGGTGGTTTTGAGTTGAAACCTGAAGCAAATAGAGGGTTGATTATATGTTATGCTTGCACTAATGTTGCTAATAGATTTGTGTTTAGTTTTGTATGAAGGAAGTTTTCAAGTGTAGGGATTGGAGAATGATGAGATGAGTTGAAGAATGGACAAAAGCTCAAGCTTGGGGATGCCCATGCATCACCCCAAGAAATATCCAAGAAGTACAAGCGTCAAAGCTTGGGGATGCCCCCGAGGCACCCCTTCTTCATCGGCAAAAATCAGGTCACCTTTCAAAACACTATATTTTTATTGCTTCATGCACTATGTGTTTTTCTTGGAGCGTCAGTTGTTTTAGTTTTCTTAGTTGGTTTAGTTTGTTTGTTTGCTGCAATAAATGGTTTGACCACAACAAATTTCCTTTGGAGAAGTTACCTTGTTTTCATTTGCAAAGAACGCTCTAGTTTTCACTCTTATCGTTCATCGATGCGTTCTTCTTTTTCTGCTACTGCTTTTGGTTTTCGTTTTCGCCTTGATTTGCGTTCAGATCTTGTCATATATTTTCATCAAGGTGTATTTTTGCCTCTGATATTTATTAGTTTTCATCAAAAGAGGTGTGTTTAAAAATTTCAAATGGTGTTGGAAAAGAGAAAAAGCTTTGTGCAAAATAGTGGTACAAGAAGGAGCTTGTGTAGACTGCGGCTTAGGCTTTTTCATGTCATGCTTGATGTCTTTTTGATAGTATGCTTAGTGGTTTTGCTGTAGCATGACTTGTCTCAAATAACTGAGATTGCTTAATGAGCCTTTGAAAAAATCATGCGTTGTTTTTATTGTATGGAAGCATTATTTTGGTTTTCTCCTTGATGCTTTATTTGGGTTGACTTGGCGCATGCTCACACATGTTAGACTCTTACAAAGTCGCCAATAGCCTTCATGATCATTTAGTTTTTGACTTTTGATGCCATCTTATGCTTCTTTTAATGTCGCTTTGTCGCTTTGCATAATTATGGCCATTATTGCTCTCTTAGTTGGTCGCTCCCAGTCTTTTGCTAGCCCTCGCCTTGTACTGAGTATGAGCTCTATTCGTGCATCCAACTCCTAAAAGCCAAAGTTTTCCAAAGTATCCACCATACATACCTACTAGCAATTTGCTATTCCAAGTAAATTTGACTTGCTTTTATTTTCTCTTCAAATTGAACTCTTACCAGTGTTATGCGAAATTCGGTCAGTAAAGCTCTCACGAACCGGAAGGCACACTTTACTTTTTCTTGTTCTTAAAAATTTGACATGGTGGTCTCTTATGTTGAGTTGTTATGCTTGCAAGTTGTAAGTTGGATTCTAGCCCAGCCATGCAGTCATGGGCAAGCTTTCAACATTGCACTTCTTTTTGAGTTGATATCGTGATCTTTTGTTTATGGATGCCCGCGGTGTGAAATGAATTGGGAATCTTGTAGGGATCATGGAGTTTGTATATGTGTTAGGGAAACGCCGGGCCGCCAATCTAAGCCATGCATAATTCATGGTGGAAATTTGCAGCATACCCATGGTGAACATTCGACGACGCATCTCATAATAAAAAGCTAAACAAAAGGAAAATAAAAGAGATGTCGAGGTGTTCATTGTCTGCTTGTCCTGTCATTTTGGTGTGGGCTTGTTCCATGTCATCGGGCACGGAGGTACCCCATTGGCGGTTCTCAATGATATGCATATACTTACAATGACAAGAGCCTTGCTTGGGACTCTAAGTAAAGTAGCATGAGGTTTGGGTACTCGTATTCACAGGGCACGAGGTTTTCAACTTATGATTTGTCAAGCATATGCATCATAATTGTTCTCGCATTAACTTTAACCATTCAAGATGCTTATGATGGGGGCAATGAGAGCTCAAAGCCGGTAAGTACCATAATTTTTGAAGGTTATAAAACTTGCAATCACTGCTTCCCTCTGCGAAGGGCCTTTCTTTTACTTTTATGTTGAGTCACCACCTTCTTTCTTTATGCACCATTAAGAGAGCATAGTTGTCATTCTTAGTGTGATATGCATTGTCCCAAAGTTCATTGATTGATTCATATTGTTGGTTTCACTTGTTCTTAAATTATTTGTATCTAGTCGCCCTCTTAAACTTGAAGGTGTCCTATGCATTTATGTTTTGCTCTCTTTGAAGGACAAGCTGAAAACCATTTGTATGTTTTTCCTTATGATTTGAACACACGTTTGACTTTCATTGTTTCATTTTCATGATCTTTTGTTTGTGTTCATTTGCATGTTTACAACATGGTTGCTAAGTTCTTATTGTCATGATTATATCTTCATGCCCATGTTTTAAGTTCTATTGATCCCAGCTCACCAATGCTTACATATATGATCAAGATTGTGTAGGTGCATGTCACCTCAAAAATTATTCTTTTGTTATCACTTACCTACTCGAGGATGAGCAGGAGTTAAGCTTGGGGATGCTTGATATGTCTCCAACGTATCTATAATTTTTGATGCTCCATGCTTGTTTTTACACCATTTGCCTATTGTTTCGTTACACTTAGTGGCACTTTTATGCATTTTCCGGAACTAACCTATTAACAAGTTGCCACAGTGCCAGTTTCCTGTTTTCTGCTGTTTTTGTGTTTCAGAAGTGATACACAGGAAATATTCTCGGAATTGGACGAAACAAGTTCCTGAAGTCTTATTTTACCCGGAAGCTTCCAGAGATCCGAAGAGGAGTAGGAGGTGGGCCACCAGGGGCCCACACACAGGGGTGGCGCGGCCAGCCCCTGGCCCGCGCCACCACCGTGTGAGGCCACCTGACCCCACCTCTGACAACGCCCCTTCGCCTATAAAGACCCCCCGACAGAAAAAACCTAAGTACCCGATCAGATTTCCAGAACACATCGCGATCCGCCGCCACCGTCGACCCGAAGATCGGGAGGGTCCAGAAACTCTTCCCGACACCCTGCCGAAGAGGGGAATCGCCACCGAAGGTCTCCTTCATCGCCATGCTTGCCTCCGGAGTGATGAGTGAGTAGTCTACCTTGGACTATGGGTCCATAGCAGTAGCTAGATGGTTGTCTCCTCCACTATGTGCTTCATGTTTAGATCTCATGAGCTGCCCTACATGATTGAGATCACCGTTATGTAATTCTACATGTTTGGTTTGTTGGGATCCGATGAATATTGGTGTTTATGATTAAGTTGATGTACTGAATATTATCTTTTGTTATCTCTATGTTGTTTATGATCTTGCATGCTCTTCGTTGTTAGTGGCTATCTTGGCCGAGTAGTTGCTAGTGACTCCAAGAGGGGGTATTTATGCTCGATAGTGGGTTCATGACTCTATTTCACTTGGGGGAGTGACAAAAACCTCTAAGGTGGTAGATGTGCTGTTGCTACTTGGGAGAAAACAACATTCATATGCTCAAGGGCATATGCTTTGTTTACATTACACACTTTGCTTAATGCAATTATCTGTTGTTCGCAACTTAATACTTCTAGGGTGTTCGGATTGATATCCCCGGGAGTGGATTATTAGTCATAGATGCAGTTGGATGGCGGTCTATGTATTTTGTTGTAATGCCCAGAGTAAATCTCATAGTGATCTTCTTGACATATCATGTTTATCTTTATTCTATCGATTGCCCAACTGTAATTTGTTTACCCAGCATGTGTTATTTATCTTATGGAGAGACACCACTAGTGAACTGTGGACCCCGGTCCTATTTACATCATATTGCTATCACCTGTTTACTTTTCTCGTACTGTTTACTTTACTCGCATACTATATTGTTTTCCACTCGATACGCTCATAAACTTTGTTTCAAGCAAACCGGTGAGATTGACAACCTCATCGCAAGTTGGGAACAAAGTATTTGGTTGTGTGTGTGCAGGTTCCGCGTTGCTACTGGCCAAAGACGAGTCAACAAGTATCGTTAACGGCGCCCTTGTTGGAGTGTTACTAAGCCAGTCTGCGTCACCTTCAGTCGTCATTGTCTCTCCTCTCCTGATCGATAAACCTTGGTTTCTTAACTAAGGGAAAACCAGCTGCTATACTCATCACACCTTCCTCTTGGGGTTCCCAACGGGCTAGTCATTCACCACGCACAAGGATTGCTGCTGGGGGACGAAGAAGAATAATCTCCTTCATCAACTAGCCATCAGTTTACTGTATCCCTCTGAGAAGCCGAGGAGGTGAGCTGTTCTGGGGGAGGGGAAAACAGGGGTGATGAAAAAATTTCCCTAAATGTCGACGCAGTTACTGGCGGCAGACAAGGCCCATGGGCTTTGAACCAGGAATGGAAAGAATCAGCTGGCCAGGCCAACGAATCCGGACCATCAAACGATTTGAATTTAAAGAAAGGCAGGAATCCCGGCAGAACGCGCTCACTTTTTTTAAAGCAAAATTCTTTCCCTCTGGAGTCCAACATAAAATCCCCAGATTTCCTCAGATTATTAATGGGCTGGTAAATGTATTGACCAGAATTTAAAGGAGAATTAACTGGGGGAGTAACCACTCTATTGGAAACCTCCTGGGCATAACTTTGTCCCAAAGAGATGTTGGGGCTGGGCTGAATGGAAGTTGAACCGTTTTCAACAATTTTTGGGAATTTCAGTCTATCAAAGACAGATGAAATCGGAACAAGATGGGTGGAGGTGTTCAAATTTGGAGGAAATTTAAGCCTATCAAAGACTGATCTTTTTTTAACATACCGTTGAACCGTGCTCCACGACGCATATTGCTCCTTGTAAAATTTTAACTCTTCCACCATCCAATTTGGACCACCATTGCCCCAGAGATTGATGAACAACTCAAAGTTTTCTTCGCTGATTTTCCCTTTATTATAAATATCAAATCACATAGATTTCGAAGAAACTGAGAATCTAAAAGATCAATCACGGAGATGCTTCACTTCGAATTTAGCAGCAGAACCCCCATAGCAAGCTTGCAACACAAGACCAACCGTGTGAATATCCAATTTGAATTTTGCACGACCAAATGAAATGACCAATAAGAAATCCCTTCTACCATGCAAACCAAGGTAATTCACTGAGTGACCAAAAACCTTTTTGACATTTGCTTCAAAAGCGATACCACGAGAGAAGTTCAAACCAGGAGCCAAAGTAGGAACTAGATTAAGCTATTCCTCCAAAATAATCTCTTCACCAACATGAGCACAATGACAGGGAAAGGAGATGACCGTACCAGATTGAATAAACTCCCCTTCTTCAGCATGAATATGATCCACCAATATTTCATCCTTATATAGAAGGAGGATGCTAGCGTCTTGCTGCTTTAGAACCAAGAACCCAGCATGTGATCTTGAGAAAACAGAGTCAAAAGAAGCCCAGAAAGTGACACGCCAACGTTGGATCAAGGAGGAGGAGGCCATGCCAACCGGCAGGCAACCGCCCACGGTGAGGGGAGGGAAGGAAGCTCCTAGATCGCCATGATAGCCTCTCTCACCTCTCCTTCCAAGTCTTGCCGAGTGTTTTTCATCTGGCGTGTGTGTGTATTAATCCTAGTAAGGGTAGTGCGCTAGCACAGGTTCACCCCCATAATACTTATCAAAACCAATAAATATTATTTAGCGGTATGAAGTGAAAGCACTTGACAGAAACTCCCGTGTGTCCTCGAGAATGTTTGGTCATCATAAGTTACACAACCGGCTTGTCCTTTGCTCTAGAAAGGATTGGGCCACTCGCTGCAATTATTATTATTGTCTTTTATTTATTCATACTTTATTTATTTGCATTACCAAATACCCCTGAAAACCCGTTTGCTAGTATTTACAGTGAATCCTTGATCAAAACTACTTATCAACACCTTCTGCTCCTCGTTGGGTTCGACACTCTTATTTATCAAAAGTACTACGATACACCCCCTATACTTGTGGGTCATCCAAACTATTTTCTGGCGCCGTTGCCAGGGAGTGAAGCACTATTGAAGAGTGAAATTGGTAAAGGTAACCTCCACTGTGAGTACTATTTTTATTTTTATTGCTGCCTTTTATTTTTATCTTATTTTACCATGGAGAACTCTCCATTTGGTTCCCTATTTGGGAACACTACTGCCTCTGCTAATGTAGTAGATGAACCACCTCCTGCTCAATTAGATCCTTTTAAAATACCTATGAAAATTGTTGAACGTATTATGAATAACTGCTATTCAGGAGATGGAACTGTCCATCCGGGTGATCATTTACTCTTTATACATGAATTATGCGAGTAGTTCAAGTGTGCAGGTATTTCATCAAGCCAGGTTAAGAGGAAGCTATTCTCTTTATCACTGAAAGGCAGAGCTGAGGAGTGGTATCGGCTGCTAAAGGATGGTCCATCTATTGCTTGGGAGGAAATTGTACCTCTCTTTTATTCCAAATTTTATCCTCTAAGTGAAATTCATAAAGATCGTAATCGAATATATAACTTTTGGCCTCATGATGGAGAGAGTATTACCAAAGCGTGGGGGAGATTGAAGTTACTAATGCTCAAATGTCCCATTCATGAGCTCCCCAGTAATATTGTTATTGATAACTTTTATGCGAGGCTTGCTCTTCATGACAAGGATTTATTGGATGCTTCCTACTTCGGATCATTTACCCATATGAAAGGAGAAGCTAAATGGGATCTTCTTGACCGTATTCAAGACAATTCTGAAGGATGGGAGAACGACAAAGGTAGAAAGTCAGGTATAAATTATGATTATGAATGCATTAAAGCTTTTATGGGAACCGATGACTTTCATAATGTTAGCACTATTTATGGTCTTGATTCTCAGATACTTGCTAACTGTTTTAAGGCCATTGCCTCTTATCTTGATGTGCCAAAGAAAGATTGGAACAAGTATCATGCGCCTTATAAAGATTATGTTAGTCATATTTCTGCTAAAACTACTAAAGTTTGTACTGTTGATCGCATTTTGCCTGAACCTTATTTTGAGAAAACACCTTTCCCTGCTAAGGTAAAGGAGCATTCCACTTTGATAAGCGTGCTTAATAAAAGTACCAAAAAGGCTGTAGAACCTGATGAGCAAATTACTATTAAGTCTCCTGTAGCTATAGTGAAGGACCTTGTTACTAAAAATGTAGGAGATGAACATATTGTCTTTTGTGAAGATGCTTCTAACATTATTTCACATCCTAGTAGGCCTAGGAAAGCAAGTGTTCCTGTTATTTCTGCCAGGATTGGCGATCATTGCTATTATGGTTTATGTGGCATCGGCGCAAGTTCAAGTGCTATTCCTTTAGAGCTTTACAAAGAAATCATGCATGAAATTGCCCCTTGTGAACTAGAGGAGATTGATGTGGTTATTCAGCTTGCTAATAGACGAACTATCTGTCCACTTGGTATTGTTAGAGATGTGGAAGTTTTATGCGGTAAGACTAAATACCCTACTGATTTTCTTATACTTGGTACTGAAGTTAGTAAAACTTGTCCTATTATTTTAGGTAGACCCTTTTTGAGTACTTGTAGTGCTGTGATAGATTATAAGAAGGAGAAAGTTGTGACTAAGTTCGATGGAGAATCTTATGAGTTTAATTTTTCTAAGTTCGCTAAAACTCCTTATGAAAATGAATTGCCTAATGAAAATTTTTGAGTTGAATAGCTTGCCTCTATTGCTCTTGCTCCTAATAATGCTTTGCAGCAATTTATGGAGGACCATGAAAGTGATGTCTTCAGGAAAGAAAGAGAAGAGATTGACGATATCCTTCTTCATCAACCACCGTTGATTAAGCATAATTTACCTGTGGAGGATCTTGGTACCACTTTGCCACCTAAGGAAGATCCTATTTTTGAATTAAAACCTTTACCTGATGATCTTAAGTATGCTTATATAGATGATAAGAAAATATATCCTGTTATTATCAGCTCTAAACCTTCAGGAAAGGAAGAAGAAAGGTTATTGGAAATATTGAGGAAACATCGAGGAGCTATGGGATATACTCTTGATGATTTAAAAGGGATTTCTCCTACTATATGTCAGCATGCTATTAACATGGAGCCAGATGCAAAGCTAGTTGTTGAACATCAATGCCGCTTAATTCCCAAGATGAAGGAAGTGGTAAGAAATGAGGTATTGAAGCTCCTTGATGCTGGTATTATTTATCCTATTGCTGATAGTAGATGGGTTAGTCATGTTCATTGTGTTCCTAAGAAAGAAGGTATCACTGTTGTACCCAATAAGAATAATGAGCTTATTCCTCAAAGGGTAGTAGTTGGTTATAGGATGTGCATCGATTTTAGAAAGGTTAACAAAGTTACTAAAAAGGATCATCATCCTTTACCGTTTATAGATCAAATGCTAGAGAGGTTATATAAGAAAACTCAATTTTGTTTTCTTGATGGTTATTCTGGTTTCTCTCAGATTGCTGTTAAAAAGCAAGATCAAGAGAAAACCACTTTTACTTGTCCTTATGGAACTTATGCTTATAGACGTATGCCATTTGGTTTGTGCAATGCTCCTGCTACTTTTCAAAGATGCATGTCTGCTATTTTTCATGGTTTTTGTGAAGAAATTGTGGAGGTACTCATGGATGATTTCTCTGTCTATGGAACTTCTTTTGATAATTGTTTGCACAACCTTGATAAAGTTTTGCAGAGATGTGAAGAAACTAATCTTGTTCTAAATTGGGAGAAATACCAATTTATGGTGAATGAAGGAATTGTTCTTGGACATAAAATTTCTGAAAGAGGTATTGAAGTTGACAGAGCAAAGGTCAAAGCAATCGAGAAAATGCCCTGTCCCAGAGATGTTAAAGGTATTCGTAGTATTCTTGGTCATGCTAGTTTCTATAGGAGGTTTATTAAAGATTTCTCTAAGATTTCGAAGCCTCTTACTAATATTCTTCAAAAAGATGTACCATTTGTTTTTTTATGATGATTGTAAGGAAGCTTTTGAAACTCTTAAGAAGGCTTTAACTACTGCTCCTATTGTTCAACCACCTGATTGGAATTTACCCTTTGAAATTATGTGTGATGCTAGTGATTTTGCTGTTGGTACTGTTCTTGGATAGCGTGTAGATAAGAAGTTAAATATTATTCATTATGCTAGTAAGACTCTTGATGCTACTCAGAAGAATTATACTACCACCGAGAAGGAGTTTCTTGCTGTTGTTTTTGTATGTGATAAGTTTAGACCTTACATTGTTGATTCTAAAGTTACTATTCATACTGATCACGCTGCTATTAGATATCTTATGTCGAAGAAGGATGCTAAGCCTAGGCTTATTAGATGGGTGTTGCTTTTACAAGAGTTTGATTTGCATATTGTAGATAGGAAAGGTGCTGAAAATCCTATTGCTGACAATTTGTCTAGATTGGAAAACGTTTCTTTTGATCCTATTCCTGTTAATGATAGTTTTCCAAATGAACAGTTGGCTTCAATAAATGTAACTTCGCGAGACCTTCCTTGGTATGCTAATTATGCTAACTTTATTGTTTCCAAGTATTTGCCTCCAACCTTTACAACTCAGCAAAGAAGAAAATTCTTTTATGACTTGTGGCATTACTTTTGGGATGACCCACACTTATATAAAGAAGGAGTTGATGGTATTATGCGAAGATATGTTCCAAAATATGAACAACAAGAGATATTGAGAAAATGCCATGGTAGTGCTTATGGAGGACATCATGCTAGAGATAGAACTGCACAAAAGGTTCTACAATCAGGTTTTTATTGGTTAACCCCTTTTAAAGATGCTAGAAAGTATGTTTTATCTTGTGATGAATGCCAAAGAGTTGGTAATATTTCTAGACGTAATGAAATGCCTATGAGTTACACTCTTGTTATTGAACCATTTGATTATTGGGGATTTGACTTTATGGGTCCTTTTCCTCCTTCAGAAGGTTATACTCATATACTTGTTGTTGTTGATTATGTTACTAAGTGGGTAGAAGCCATACCTACAAAGAGTGTCGATGGTGAGACCTCATTAAAAATGCTTAAGGATGTTATTTTTCCTAGGTTTGGTGTACCTAGGTATCTTATGACTGACGGAGGTTCTCATTTTATTCACGGTGGTTTTAGAAAACTCTTGCTAGATATGACGTTAATCATAGAATTGCTTCTGCTTATCATCCCCAAACTAGTGGGCAGGTAGAGCTTTCGAATAGAGAGATCAAGTCTATCTTGCAGAAGACTGTCAATAGATCTAGGAAAAACTAGGCTAGCAAGTTAAACAATGCTTTATGGGCTTATAGAACTGCTTATAAGAACCCCATGGGCATGTCTCCTTACAAGATGGTTTACGGAAAAGCATGTCACTTGCCTTTAGAATTAGAACACAAAGCTTTTTGGGCAGTGAAAGAGCTTAATACGGATTTTAAACTCGCCGGTAAGAAAAGGTTGCTTGATTTGAGTTCTTTAGATGAGTGGAGAAATGAAGCTTATGAAAATGCCAGACTTTTCAAAGAAAAAGTCAAGCAATGGCATGATAAGAGAATTCTTAAGAGAAAGTTTCATGTTGGTGAGAAAGTTCTACTGTATAGGTCTTGTCTCAGATTTTTGTCAGGAAAATTACTCTCAAAATGGGAAGGACCCTTTGTTATTGAAGAGGTGTACCACTCAAGTGCGATAAAGATTGCTTCGTTAAAAGATAACACTACACAAGTGGTGAATGGACAAAGACTCCAGAAGAGTTCATCCAGGACAATATGCAGGAACCTGCAGAGTTCGTTTTTGAATAGGTAACAGTTCTAGTCAGAAAAGGTTCGCGTTAGACTTTTCCATTAATATTTTTATTGTTTTTATTAAATATGAAAAATCATGAGAAGAAAACACGCAGGAGACGGAGTCCGGTGGCTCCTCACCACTGATACGTCTCAAACGTATCTATAATTTTTGATGCTCCATGCTTGTTTTTACACCATTTGCCTATTGTTTCGTTACACTTAGTGGCACTTTTATGCATTTTCTGGAACTAACCTATTAACGAGTTGCCACAGTGCCAGTTTCCTGTTTTCTGCGGTTTTTGTGTTTCAGAGTGATACACAGGAAATATTCTCGGAATTGGACGAAACCACATCCTGAAGTCTTATTTTACCCGGAAGCTTCCAGAGATCCGAAGAAGAGTAGGAGGGGGGCCACCAGGGGCCCACACACAGGGGCGGCGCGGCCAGGCCCCTGGCCGCGCGAGCCCCGTGTGAGGGAGCCTGGCTCCCCCTCTGACATCGCCCCTTCGCCTATAAAGACCCCCCGACGAGAAAAACCTAAGGACCCGATCAATTTTCCAGAACACATCGCGATCCGCCGCCACCGTCGACCCGAAGATCGGGAGGGTCCAAAAGCTCTTCCCGGCACCCTACCGGAGAGGGGAATCGCCACTGGAGGTCTTCTTCATCGCCATGCTTGCCTCCGGAGCGATGAGTGAGTAGTCTACCTTGGACTATGGGTCCATAGCAGTAGCTAGATGGTTGTCTTCTCCACCATGTGCTTCATGTTTAGATCTCATGAGCTGCCCTACATGATTGAGATCACCGTTATGTAATTCTACATGTTTGGTTTGTTGGGATCCGATGAATATTGGTGTTTATGATTAAGTTGCTGTACTGAATTATATCTTTTGTTATCTCTATGTTGTTTATGATCTTGCATGCTCTCTGTTGTTAGTAGCTATCTTGGCCGAGTAGTTGCTAGTGACTCCAAGAGGGGGTATTTATGCTCGATAGTGGGTTCATGCCTCTATTTCACCCGGGGGAGTGACAGAAACCTCTAAGGTGGTAGATGTGCTGTTGCTACTAGGGAGAAAACAACATTCATATGCTCAAGGGCATATGCTTTGTTTACATTACACACTTTGCTTAATGCAATTATCTGTTGTTCGCAACTTAATACTTGTGGAGTTCTCGGATTGATTCACCACAAGTGGATTATTAGTCATAGATGCAGTTGGATGGCGGTCTATGTATTTTGTTGTAATGCCTAGAGTAAATCTCATAGTGATCTTCTTGACATATCACGTTATCTCTATTCTATCAATTGCCCAACTGTAATTTGTTTACCCAGCATGTGTTATTTATCTTATGGAGAGACACCACTAGTGAACTGTGGACCCCGGTCCTATTTACATCATATTGCTATCACCTATTTACTTTACTCGCACTGTTTACTTTACTCGTACTGTTTACTTTACTCGCATACTATATTGTTTTCCACTCGATACGCTTATAACCTTTGTTTCAAGCAAACCGGTGAGATTGACAACCTCATCGCAAGTTGGGGACAAAGTATTTGTTTGTGTGTGTGCAGGTTCCGCATCACCTTCAGTCGTCATTGTCTCTCCTCTCCTGATCGACATTAAACCTTGGTTTCTTAACTGAGGGAAAACTAGCTGCTATACTCATCATACCTTCCTCTTGGGGTTCCCAACGGGCTGGTTATCCACCACGCACAAGGACCGTCTGCTCCCACGTCAACCATACGCCAACAACTTATTTTCTGGCGCCATCAACCGATAGCAGCTTCTTTTCTGGCGCCGTTGCCGGGGAGGAAGAGAAGACTTCTGCGAGGGGAGTTTTTCGCACACACATCCTTTACTTTGTTTTATTGTTTTGCTTTACTTTATTTATTTTACCTGCATTGCTTTTTATCAAAAACCCAAAAAAAATAGAATCCTTGGTAGTTGTTTTTACTTATCTGCTTTTAGTTTTGTTAAAATGAGTAATCCTGAAGTAGAAGTTCGTAGTTTTAAGCAACAAGGGGGAGAAAGTTTAAAAGATGCTTGGTACCGTATTGACAATGCTCATCATAGGTGTACCAAAAAGCACTCTACCACGATCCTCCTTAGAAATTTTTATGTTGGTATATCCAGTTGGAATAGGTATGTTCTTGATACTCTTACAGGAGGTAATTTTCTGGGCACTCCCGCTGGAGAAGCATGCACTATAATTGAAAGTTTAGTGGGAATACCACCTATTCATGTTGCTAAAACTGAGACCACCCTGGAGGAGGTGGTAGAAAAGCTCAGCTCTTTAGAGAAAAGTTTGCCAAGTATCCTAGAAAATGCTAGCCGCGTTAGTGAATTAATAGAAAACATTGGTAAGAGAATTACCATATTAGAGGCTAGCACTACCCATGACAATCAAAACTTAAGGATTGGTAAACTAGAGGAGTCTATGGAAACTCTTAGCTTAATCTTCTCTTCTCTTAAATTTAAGAAGGAGAAAGTGTTTGCTGGAAAAGAGCAAAAATTTATGTATGTTCCCAAGGTTTTTGCGCTTAAATCTCAACATGTTCGTAAAATTGGTAAGACTCTTAGTTCCACTAAGGGTGACTTGCAGGTTGAATCATCTTCGGTAACCTTCAAAGAGCCTACTGAGGTAACTAGTGCTTCATCACTTGATATTACTTGATTCGCAATTTTCTGCGCCTACCTCAAATGCGTTAAAGAAAAGCACTCTTGGGAGATAACCCAATGTTTTCTTTTTAGTACTTTTTCTTTTATTTGAGTCTTGGAAGTCATTACTACTGTAATGACCACTCCTTATCTTGTTTATTTCATTTTTGTGCCAAGAGGAGCCACTAATTTGAGTGAGGTAAAGATTTGGGGATGTTGCTGTCCTGAAACTGTTTTCGGTGCTGCACCGTAAAAATTTGTGAAAATTCTCTGTTTATCTGTTGGACCTGCGATTTCTTGTGCATATGACCCAGGTTATATCCAAACTTTTGTTAGTTGAACACTTTTTGATTTGAGCAACAGAAAATCCCTCAAAAATTCGACCTTTGTCAGCTGTTCAGTTTTGACAGATTTCTGCCAATATTTGTGTTTGCCACTTTATCGCTTTCTTTTGAGTTCTTTTGATCATGGAACTTTTGGGGAGGTTGCTACAGTAGTATTTGCTATATATATGGTGGTTTTGAGTTGAAACCTGAAGCAAATAGAGGATTGATTATATGTTATGCTTGCACTAATGTTGTTAATAGAATTGTGTTTAGTTTTGTATGAAGGAAGTTTTCAAGTGTAGGGATTGGAGAATGATGAGATGAGTTGAAGAATGGACAAAAGCTCAAGCTTGGGGATGCCCATGCATCACCCCAAGAAATATCCAAGAAGTACAAGCGTCAAAGCTTGGGGATGCCCCCGAGGCACCCCTTCTTCATCGGCAAAAATCAGGTCACCTTTCAAAACACTATATTTTTATTGCTTCATGCACTATGTGTTTTTCTTGGAGCGTCAGTTGTTTTAGTTTTCTTAGTTAGTTTAGTTTGTTTGTTTGCTGCAATAAATGTTGAACCCCAACAAATTTCTTGTGGAGGAGATGTACTCGTTTTCATTTGCAAAGAACGCTCTAGTTTTCACTCTTATTAAAAATTGAGTGTTCTTCTTTTTCTGCTACTGCTTTTGGTTTTTGTTTTCGCCTTGATTTGCGTCCAGACCTTGTCATATCTTTTCATCAAGGTGTATTTTTTGCCTATGATCTTTATTGGTTTTCATCAAAAGAGGTGTCTTTAAATTTTTTAAATGGTGTTGGAAAAGAGAAAAAGCTTTGTGCAAAATAGTGGTACAAGAAGGAGCTTGTGTAGACTGCGGCTTAGGCTTTTTCATGTCATGCTTGATGTCTTTTTGATAGTATTCTTAGTGGTTTTGCTGTAGCATGACTTGTCTCAAATAACTGAGATTGCTTAATGAGCCTTTGAAAAAAATCATGCGTTGTTTTTATTGTATGGAGGCATTATTTTGGTTTTCTCCTTGATGCTTTATTTGGGTTGACTTGGCGCATGCTTACACCATGTTGACTACAAAAATAAATCGCCTATAGCCTCTATGATCATTTAGTTTTTGACTTTTGATGCCATCTTATGCTTCTTTTAATGTCGCTTTGCATGATTATGACCGTTATTGCTCTCTTAGTTGGTCGCTCCCAGTCTTTTGCTACCCCTCGCCTTGTACTGAGTATGAGCTCTACTCGTGCATCCAACTCCTAAAAACCAAGTTTGCCATTGTGTCCACTATAAATTCCTATGCATGGTATTTGTAAGCCATTCCAAGTAAATTTCTATGTGCTACCTTTCAAAAACCTTCAAAACACTTCTCGTTTTGTGACACTCTTTTAAGCTCATGGGGACGTAGTGGTCGGATTTGCTATCTTCCATATTGCTTATTCCAAAAAGAAAAAAAAGAGAAAAAAGAAAAGAGAAAAAAGGCACTCCTCCATGGAATGTGAATGTTGGTGGGCACCCGATGGAATCGGTTAGCCATGGTTTGTGAAAGGAAAAAAGGTGGGGAGGAGTGCCAAGTTTTATAAAAAGAGCACAAAAGTGCCAATCTCTCTCTCAAAAACTTGCTCCATTTTTGTATGGAAGATAGTAAGAACCCCATTGCCAGTCGTTGACAAAAGCAACCACCTCTCAAAACCAATTTTTATCTCTCTATTTTACAAATGAAAAGCTCTAGCACATGTATAATCACTGCTTCCCTCTGCGAAGGGCCTTTCTTTTACTTTTATGTTGAGTCACCACCTTCTTTCTTTATGCACCATTAAGAGAGCATAGTTGTCATTCTTAGTGTAATATGCATTGTCCCAAAGTTCATTGATTGATTCATATTGTTGGTTTCACTTGTTCTTAAATTATTTGTATCTAGTCGCCCTCTTAAACTTGAAGGTGTCCTATGCATTTATGTTTTGCTCTCTTTGAAGGACAAGCTGAAAACCATTTGTATGCTTTTCCTTATGATTTGAACACACGTTTGACTTTCATTGTTTCATTTTCATGATCTTTTGTTTGTGTTCATTTTCATGTTTACAACATGGTTGCTAAGTTCTTATTGTCAAGATTATATCTTTCATGCCCATGTTTTAAGTTCTTATGATCCCAGCTCACAAATGCTTACATATATGATCAAGATTGTGTAGGTGCATGTCACCTCAAAAATTATTCTTTTGTTATCACTTACCTACTCGAGGACGAGCAGGAGTTAAGCTTGGGGATGCTTGATACGTCTCAAACGTATCTATAATTTTTGATGCTCCATGCTTGTTTTTACACCATTTGCCTATTGTTTCGTTACACTTAGTGGCACTTTTATGCATTTTCCGGAACTAACCTATTAACAAGTGCCACAGTGCCAGTTCCCTGTTTTCTGCTGTTTTTGTGTTTCAGAAGTGACACACAGGAAATATTCTCGGAATTGGACGAAACCAAAGCCAGAAGTCTTATTTTACCCGGAAGCTTCCAGAGATCCGAAGAGGAGTAGGAGGTGGACCACAGGGGCCCCACACACACAGGTGGCGCGGCCAGGCCCTTGGCCGCGCCAGCCATGTGTGAGGAGGCCCTGGCCCTCCTCTGACATCGCCCCTTCGCCTATAAGAAGCCTCGGGACAGAAAACCTAAGGGGGGTTCGGCAATTTTCCAGAAAGAGTTCCGCAGCTCCGCCGCCATCGCCGACGAATTTCGGGGGACAGAAGTCTCTGTTCCGGCACCCTGCCGGGACGGGGAATTGCCCCCGGAGCCATCTCCATCGATCTCCATCGCCGTCTTCGCCGTCTCCATCGACCTCACCGCCATCTCCATCAACCTTGCTGTCTCCTATGATGAGGAGGGAGTAGTTCATCCCCGGGGCTGAGGGCTCTACCGGTAGCTATGTGGTTCATCTCTCTCTCCCATGATGTGATCTTTATGTGATCGTGAGCTTTGTATCATGTTGAACAAGTACATGTTATTATTCAGATATTTTGTGTACTCTAGCAATGTTATTAAAGTAATCTATTCCTCCTGCTATGGTGTAACGGTGACAGTGCGTGCATCATGGTGGTACTTGGTTTAGGCTATGATTGTGATCTCTTGTGGATTATGAGAATAATTATTGCTATGATAGTTTGAGTGATCTATTCCTCCTTTCATGGTGTAATGTTGACAGTGTGTGCACCGTGTTAGTACTCGGTTTAAGTTGCAATGATTTCTATCTTGAGTTGTGATCTGATTTGGGTATCGCTATTAGTGGTGTTTGTCAAGTACTTGATGAACTTTAAGGGGTGCTTCTGTAGCCACTACGCAATGATTAGTTTTATTCAATAGGAGAGTAATTCAGAGTACCTTAGCAAAGAGAAGTTATTTGTTCAGTCATGTTATATTGTTGGGAGTGTGTCCACTAGTGAAAGTATGATCCCTAGGCCTTGTTTCCAAGCATTGCACACCGTTTACTTGCTATTTTGTTACTTGTTTGCTCGCAGCGATATTTATTTCACATCACGTTTGCTACTTATAATCATCTATACCACTTGTATTTCACTATCTCTTCGCCGAACTAGTGCACCTATACATCTGACAAGTGTATTGGGTGTGTTGGAGACACAAGAGACTTTCTGTATCGTAATTGCAGGGTTGCTTGAGAGGGATAGCTTTGACCTCTAACCTCCCTGAGTTCGATAAACCTTGGGTGATCCACTTAAGGGAAACTTGCTGCTGTTCTACAAACCTCTGCACTTGGAGGCCCAACAAGTGTCTACAAGAATAGAAGTGCGTAGACATCACTCACCAATGCTTACATATATGATCAAGATTGTGTAGGTGCATGTCACCTCAAAAATTATTCTTTTGTTATCACTTACCTACTCGAGGACGAGCAGGAGTTAAGCTTGGGGATGGTTGATACGTCTCAAACGTATCTATAATTTTTGATGCTCCATGCTTGTTTTTACACCATTTGCCTATTGTTTCGTTACACTTAGTGGCACTTTTATGCATTTTCCGGAACTAACCTATTAACGAGTTGCCACAGTGCCAGTTCCCTGTTTTCTGCTGTTTTTGTGTTTCAGAGTGATACATAGGAAATATTCTCGGAATTGGATGAAACCACATCCTGAAGTCTTATTTTACCCGGAAGCTTCCAGAGATCCAAAGGAGAGTAGGAGGGGGGCCACCAGGGGCCCACACGCAGGGGCGGCGCGGCCAGGCTCCTGGCCGCACGGGCCCCGCGTGAGGGAGCCTGGCTCCCCCTCTGACATCGCCCCTTCGCCTATAAAGACCCCCCGACGAGAAAAACCTAAGGACCCTATCAATTTTCCAGAACACAACGCGATCCGCCGCCACCATCGACCCGAAGATCGGGAGGGTCCAGAAGCTCTTCCCGGCACCCTGCCGGAGAGGGGAATCGCCACCGGAGGTCTTCTTCATCGCCATGCTTTCCTCTGGAGTGATGAGTGAGTAGTCTACCTTGGACTATGGGTCCATAGCAGTAGCTAGATGGTTGTCTTCTCCATCATGTGCTTCATGTTTAGATCTCATGAGCTGCCCTACATGATTGAGATCACCGTTATGTAATTCTACATGTTTGGTTTGTTGGGATCTGATGAATATTGGTGTTTATGATTAAGTTGCTGTACTGAATTATATCTTTTGTTATCTCTATGTTGTTTATGATCTTGCATGCTCTCCGTTGTTAGTAGCTATCTTGGCCGAGTAGTTGCTAGTGACTCCAAGAGAGGGTATTTATGCTCGATAGTGGGTTCATGCCTCTATTTCACCTGGGGGAGTGACAGAAACCTCTAAGGTGGTAGATGTGCTGTTGCTACTAGGGAGAAAACAACATTCATATGCTCAAGGGCATATGCTTTGTTTACATTACACACTTTGCTTAATGCAATTATCTGTTGTTCGCAACTTAATACTTGTGGAGTTCTCTGATTGATTCACCACAAGTGGATTATTAGTCATAGATGCAGTTGGATGGCGGTCTATGTATTTTGTTGTAATGCCCAGAGTAAATCTCATAGTGATCTTCTTGACATATCACGTTATCTCTATTCTATCAATTGCCCAACTGTAATTTGTTTACCCAGCATGCGTTATTTATCTTATGGAGAGACACCACTAGTGAACTGTGGACCCCGGTCCTATTTACATCATATTGCTATCACCTGTTTACTTTACTCGCACTGTTTACTTTACTCGTACTGTTTACTTTACTCGCATACTATATTGTTTTCCACTCGATACGCTCATAACCTTTGTTTCAAGCAAACCGGTGAGATTGACAACCTCATCGCAAGTTGGGGACAAAGTATTTGTTTGTGTGTGTGCAGGTTCCGCATCACCTTCAGTCGTCATTGTCTCTCCTCTCCTGATCGACATTAAACCTTGGTTTCTTAACTGAGGGAAAACTAGCTGCTATACTCATCATACCTTCCTCTTGGGGTTCCCAACGGGCTGGTTATCCACCACGCACAAGGACCGTCTGCTCCCACGTCAACCATACGCCAACAGCTTATTTTCTGGCGCCATCAACCGGTAGCAGCTTCTTTTCTGGCGCCGTTGCCGGGGAGGAAGAGAAGACTTCTGCGAGGGGAGTTTTTCACACACACATCCTTTACTTTGTTTTATTGTTTTGCTTTACTTTATTTATTTTACCTGTATTGCTTTTTATCAAAAACCCAAAAAAATTAGAATCCTTGGTAGTTGTTTTTACTTATCTGCTTTTAGTTTTGTTAAAATGAGTAATCCTGAAGTAGAAGTTCATAGTTTTAAGCAACAAGGGGGAGAAAGTTTAAAAGATGCTTGATACCGTATTAACAATGCTCATCATAGGTGTACCAAAAAGCACTCTACCACGATCCTCCTTAGAAATTTTTATGTTGGTATATCCAGTTAGAATAGGTATGTTCTTGATACTCTTACAGGAGGTAATTTTCTGGGCACTCCCGCTGGAGAAGCATGCACTATAATTGAAAGTTTATTGGGAATACCACCTATTCATGTTGCTAAAACTGAGACCACCCTGGAGGAGGTGGTAGAAAAGCTCAGCTCTTTAGAGAAAAGTTTGCCAAGTATCCTAGAAAATGCTAGCCGCGTTAGTGAATTAATAGAAAATATTGGTAAGAGAATTACCATATTAGAGGCTAGCACTACCCATGACAATCAAAACTTAAGGATTGGTAAACTAGAGGAGTCTATGGAAACTCTTAGCTTAATCTTCTCTTCTCTTAAATTTAAGAAGGAGAAAGTGTTTGTTGGAAAAGAACAAAAATTTATGTATGTTCCCAAGGTTTCTGCGCTTAAATCTCAACATGTTCTTAAAATTGGTAAGACTCTTAGTTCCACTAAGGGTGACTTGCAGGTTGAATCATCTTCGGGAACCTTCAAAGAGCCTACTGAGGTAACTAGTGCTTCATCACTTGATATTACTTGATTCGCAATTTTCTGCGCCTAGCTCAAAGGCGTTAAAGAAAAGCACTCTTGGGAGATAACCCAATATTTTATTTTCAGTAATTTTTCTTTTATTTGAGTCTTGGAAGTCATTACTACTGTAATGACCGCTCCTTATCTTGTTTATTTCGTTTTTGTGCCAAGAGGAGCCTCTAATTTGAGTGAGGTAAAGATTTGGGGATGTTGCTGTCCTGAAACTGATTTTGGTGCTGCACCGTAAAAATTCTTGAAAATTCTCTGTTTATCTTTTGGACCTTCGATTTCTTGTGCATATGCCCCAGGTTATATCCAAACTTTTGTTAGTTGAACACTTTTTGATTTGAGCAACAGAAAATCCCTCAAAAATTTGACCTTTGTCAGCTGTTCAGTTTTGACAGATTTCTGCCAATATTTGTGTTTGCCACTTTATCGCTTTCTTTTGAGTTCTTTTGATCATGGAATTTTGGGGAGGTTGCTACAGTAGTATTTGCTATATATATGGTGGTTTTGAGTTGAAACCTGAAGCAAATAGAGGATTGATTATATATTATGCTTGCACTAATGTTGCTAATAGAATTGTGTTTAGTTTTGTATGAAGGAAGTTTTCAAGTGTAGGGATTGGAGAATGATGAGATGAGTTGAAGAATGGACGAAAGCTCAAGCTTGGGGATGCCCATGCATCACCCCAAGAAATATCCAAGAAGTACAAGCGTCAAAGCTTGGGGATGCCCCCGAGGCACCCCTTCTTCATCGGCAAAAATCAGGTCACCTTTCAAAACACTATATTTTTATTGCTTCATGCACTATGTGTTTTTCTATGAGCGTCAGTTGTTTTAGTTTTCTTAGTTAGTTTAGTTTGTTTTGTTTGCTGCAATAAATGGTTGGACCCCAACAAATTTCTTTTGGAGGAGATGTACTCGTTTTCATTTGCAAAGAACGCTCTAGTTTTCACTCTTATTAAAAAGCGAGTGTTCTTCTTTTTCTGCTACTGCTTTTGGTTTTCGTTTTCGCCTTGATTTGCGTCCAGACCTTGTCATATCTTTTCATCAAGGTATATTTTTTGCCACTGATCTTTATTGGTTTTCATCAAAAGAGGTGTCTTTAAAAATTTTAAATGGTGTTGGAAAAGAGAAAAAGCTTTGTGAAAAATAGTGGTACAAGAAGGAGCTTGTGTAGACTGCGGCTTAAGCTTTTTCATGTCATGCTTGATGTCTTTTTGATAGTATGCTTAGTGGTTTTGCTGTAGCATGACTTGTCTCAAATAACTGAGATTGCTTAATGAGCCTTTGAAAAAAATCATGCGTTGTTTTTATTGTATGGAAGCATTATTTTGGTTTTCTCCTTGATGCTTTATTTGGGTTGACGTGGCGCATGCTCACACATGTTAGACTCTTACAAAGTCGCCAATAGCCTTCATGATCATTTAGTTTTTGACTTTTGATGCCATCTTATGCTTCTTTTAATGTCGCTTTGTCGCTTTGCATGATTATGGCCATTATTGCTCTCTTAGTTGGTCGCTCCCAGTCTTTTGCTAGCCCTCGCCTTGTACTGAGTATGAGCTCTACTCGTGCATCCAACTCCTAAAAGCCAAAGTTTTCCAACGTGTCCACCATACATACCTACTAGCAATTTGCTATTCCAAGTAAATTTGACTTGCTTGTATTTTATCTTCAAATTAAACTCTTACCAGTGTTATGCGAAATTCGCTTAGTAAAGATCTCACGAACCGGAAGGCACACTTTACTTTTTCCTGTTCTTAAAAATTTGACATTGTGGTCTCTTATGTTGAGTTGTTATGCTTGCAATTTGTAAGTTGGATTCTAGCTCAGCCATGCTGTCATGGGCAAGCTTTCAACATTGCACTTCTTATCTGAGTTGATATCGTGATCTTTTATTTATGGATGCCCGCGGTGTGAAATGAATTGGGAATATTGTGGGGATCATGGAGTTTGTATATGTGTTAGGGAAACGCCGGGCCGCCAATCTAAGCCATGCATAATTCATGGTGGAAATTTGCAGCATACCCATGGTGAACATTCGACGACGCATCTCACAATAAAAAGCTAAATAAAAGGCAAATAAAAGAGATGTCGAGATGTTCATTGTCTGCTTGTCCTGTCATTTTGGTGGGGGCTTGTTCCATGTCATCGGGCACGGAGGTACCCCATTGGCGGTTCTCAATGATATGCATATACTTACAATGACAAGAGCCTTGCTTGGGACTCTAAGTAAAGTAGCATGAGATTTGGGTACTCGTATTAACGGGGCACGAGGTTTTCAACTTATGATTTGTCAAGCATATGCATCATAATTGTTCTCGCATTAACTTTAACCATTCAAGATGCTTATGATGGGGGCAATGAGAGCTCAAAGCCGGTAAGTACCATAATTTTGGAAGGTTATAAAACTTGCAATCACTGCTTCCCTCTGCGAAGGGCCTTTCTTTTACTTTTATGTTGAGTCACCACCTTCTTTCTTTATGCACCATTAAGAGAGCATAGTTGTCATTCTTAGTGTAATATACATTGTCCCAAAGTTCATTGATTGATTCATATTGTTGGTTTCACTTGTCCTATGCATTTATGTTTTTCTCTCTTTGAAGGACAAGCTAAAAACCATTTGTATGTTTTTCCTTATGATTTGAACACACGTTTGACTTTCATTGTTTCATTATCATGATCTTTTGTTTGTGTTCATTTGCATGTTTACAACATGGTTGCTAAGTTCTTATTGTCATGATTATATCTTCATGCCCATGTTTTAAGTTCTATTGATCCCAGCTCACCAATGCTTACATATATGATCAAGATTGTGTAGGTGCATGTCACCTCAAAAATTATTCTTTTGTTATCACTTACCTACTCGAGGACGAGCAGGAGTTAAGCTTGGGGATGGTTGATACATCTCAAACGTATCTATAATTTTTGATGCTCCATGCTTGTTTTTACACCATTTGCCTATTGTTTCGTTACACTTAGTGGCACTTTTATGCATTTTCCGGAACTAACCTATTAACGAGTTGCCACAGTGCCAGTTCCCTGTTTTCTGCTGTTTTTGTGTTTCAGAGTGATACATAGGAAATATTCTCGGAATTGGACGAAACCACATCCTGAAGTCTTATTTTACCCGGAAGCTTCCAGAGATCCAAAGGAGAGTAGGAGGGGGCCACCAGGGGCCCACACGCAGGGGCGGCGTGGCCAGGCCCCTGGCCGCGCGGGCCCCGCGTGAGGGAGCCTGGCTCCCCCTCTGACATCGCCCCTTCGCCTATAAAGACCCCCCGACGAGAAAAACCTAAGGACCCGATCAATTTTCCAGAACACATCGCGATCCGCCGCCACCATCGACCCGAAGATCGGGAGGGTCCAGAAGCTCTTCCCGGCACCCTGCCGGAGAGGGGAATCGCCACCGGAGGTCTTCTTCATCGCCATGCTTGCCTCTGGAGTGATGAGTGAGTAGTCTACCTTGGACTATGGGTCCATAGCAGTAGCTAGATGGTTGTCTTCTCCATCATGTGCTTCATGTTTAGATCTCATGAGCTGCCCTACATGATTGAGATCACCGTTATGTAATTCTACATGTTTGGTTTGTTGGGATCTGATGAATATTGGTGTTTATGATTAAGTTGCTGTACTGAATTATATCTTTTGTTATCTCTATGTTGTTTATGATATTGCATGCTCTCCGTTGTTAGTAGGTATCTTGGCCGAGTAGTTGCTAGTGACTCCAAGAGAGGGTATTTATGCTCGATAGTGGGTTCATGCCTCTATTTAACCTGGGGGAGTGACAGAAACCTCTAAGGTTGTAGATGTGCTGTTGCTACTAGGGAGAAAACAACATTCATATGCTCAAGGGCATATGCTTTGTTTACATTACACACTTTGCTTAATGCAATTATCTGTTGTTCGCAACTTAATACTTGTGGAGTTCTCTGATTAATTCACCACAAGTGGATTATTAGTCATAGATGTAGTTGGATGGCGGTCTATGTATTTTGTTGTAATGCCCAGAGTAAATCTCATAGTGATCTTCTTGACATATCACGTTATCTCTATTCTATCAATTGCCCAACTGTAATTTGTTTACCCAGCATGCGTTATTTATCTTATGGAGAGACACCACTAGTGAACTGTGGACCCCGGTCCTATTTACATCATATTGCTATCACCTGTTTACTTTACTCGCACTGTTTACTTTACTCGTACTGTTTACTTTACTCGCATACTATATTGTTTTCCACTCGATACGCTCATAGCCTTTGTTTCAAGCAAACCGGTGAGATTGACAACCTCATCGCAAGTTGGGGACAAAGTATTTGTTTGTGTGTGTGCAGGTTCCGCATCACCTTCAGTCGTCATTGTCTCTCCTCTCCTGATCGACATTAAACCTTGGTTTCTTAACTGAGGGAAAACTAGCTGCTATACTCATCATACCTTCCTCTTGGGGTTCCCAACGGGCTGGTTATCCACCACGCACAAGGACCGTCTGCTCCCACGTCAACCATACGCCAACAGCTTATTTTCTGGCGCCATCAACCGGTAGCAGCTTATTTTCTGGCGCCGTTGCCGGGGAGGAAGAGAAGACTTCTGCGAGGGGAGTTTTTCGCACACACATCCTTTACTTTGTTTTATTGTTTTGCTTTACTTTATTTATTTTACCTGCATTGCTTTTTATCAAAAACCCAAAAAAAATAGAATCCTTGGTAGTTGTTTTTACTTATCTGCTTTTAGTTTTGTTAAAATGAGTAATCCTGAAGTAGAAGTTCATAGTTTTAAGCAACAAGGGCGAGAAAGTTTAAAAGATGCTTGATACCGTATTAACAATGCTCATCATAGGTTTACCAAAAAGCACTCTACCACGATCCTCCTTAGAAATTTTTATGTTGGTATATCCAGTTAGAATAGGTATGTTCTTGATACTCTTACAGGAGGTAATTTTCTGGGCACTCCCGCTGGAGAAGCATGCACTATAATTGAAAGTTTAGTGGGAATACCACCTATTCATGTTGCTAAAACTGAGACCACCCTGGAGGAGGTGGTAGAAAAGCTCAGCTCTTTAGAGAAAAGTTTGCCAAGTATCCTAGAAAATGCTAGCCGCGTTAGTGAATTAATAGAAAACATTGGTAAGAGAATTACCATATTAGAGGCTAGCACTACCCATGACAATCAAAACTTAAGGATTGGTAAACTAGAGGAGTCTATGGAAACTCTTAGCTTAATCTTCTCTTCTCTTAAATTTAAGAAGGAGAAAGTGTTTGTTGGAAAAGAGCAAAAATTTATGTATGTTCCCAAGGTTTCTGCGCTTAAATCTCAACATGTTCTTAAAATTGGTAAGACTCTTAGTTCCACTAAGGGTGACTTGCAGGTTGAATCATCTTCGGGAACCTTCAAAGAGCCTACTGAGGTAACTAGTGCTTCATCACTTGATATTACTCGATTCGCAATTTTCTGCGCCTAGCTCAAAGGCGTTAAAGAAAAGCACTCTTGGGAGATAACCCAATGTTTTATTTTCAGTAATTTTTCTTTTATTTGAGTCTTGGAAGTCATTACTACTGTAATAACCGCTCCTTATCTTGTTTATTTCGTTTTTGTGCCAAGAGGAGCCTCTAATTTGAGTGAGGTAAAGATTTGGGGATGTTGCTGTCCTGAAACTGTTTTTGGTGCTGCACCGTAAAAATTCGTGAAAATTCTCTGTTTATCTTTTGGACCTTCGATTTCTTGTGCATATGCCCCAGGTTATATCCAAACTTTTGTTAGTTGAACACTTTTTGATTTGAGCAACAGAAAATCCCTCAAAAATTCGACCTTTGTCAGCTGTTCAGTTTTGACAGATTTCTGCCAATATTTGTGTTTGCCACTTTATCGCTTTCTTTTGAGTTCTTTTGATCATGGAACTTTTGGGGAGGTTGCTACAGTAGTATTTGCTATATATATGGTGGTTTTGAGTTGAAACCTGAAGCAAATAGAGGATTGATTATATGTTATGCTTGCACTAATGTTGTTAATAGAATTGTGTTTAGTTTTGTATGAAGGAAGTTTTCAAGTGTAGGGATTGGAGAATGATGAGATGAGTTGAAGAATGGACAAAAGCTCAAGCTTGGGGATGCCCATGCATCACCCCAAGAAATATCCAAGAAGTACAAGCGTCAAAGCTTGGGGATGCCCCCGAGGCACCCCTTCTTCATCGGCAAAAATCAGGTCACCTTTCAAAACACTATATTTTTATTGCTTCATGCACTATGTGTTTTTCTTGGAGCGTCAGTTGTTTTAGTTTTCTTAGTTAGTTTAGTTTGTTTGTTTGCTGCAATAAATGGTTAGACCCCAACAAATTTCTTTTGGAGGAGATGTACTCGTTTTCATTTGCAAAGAACGCTCTAGTTTTCACTCTTATTAAAAATCGAGTGTTCTTCTTTTTCTGCTACTGCTTTTGGTTTTTGTTTTCGCCTTGATTTGCGTCCAGACCTTGTCATATCTTTTCATCAAGGTATATTTTTTGCCTCTGATCTTTATTGGTTTTCATCAAAAGAGGTGTCTTTAAAAATTTTAAATGGTGTTGGAAAAGAGAAAAAGCTTTGTGCAAAATAGTGGTACAAGAAGGAGCTTGTGTAGACTGCGGCTTAAGCTTTTTCATGTCATGCTTGATGTCTTTTTGATAGTATGCTTAGTGGTTTTTCTGTAGCATGACTTGTCTCAAATAACTGAGATTGCTTAATGAGCCTTTGAAAAAATCATGCGTTGTTTTTGTTGTATGGAAGCATTATTTTGGTTTTCTCCTTGATGCTTTATTTGGGTTGACTTGGCGCATGCTCACACATGTTAGACTCTTACAAAGTCGCCAATAGCCTTCATGATCATTTAGTTTTTGACTTTTGATGCCATCGTATGCTTCTTTTAATGTCGCTTTGTCGCTTTGCATGATTATGGCCATTATTGCTCTCTTAGTTGGTCGCTCCCAGTCTTTTGCTAGCCCTCGCCTTGTACTGAGTATGAGCTCTACTCGTGCATCCAACTCCTAAAAGCCAAAGTTTTCCAAAGTGTCCACCATACATACCTACTAGCAATTTGCTATTCCAAGTAAATTTGACTTGCTTTTATTTTCTCTTCAAATTAAACTCTTACCAGTGTTATGCGAAATTTGCTTAGTAAAGCTCTCACGAACCGGAAGGCACACTTTACTTTTTCCTGTTCTTAAAAATTTGACATTGTGGTCTCTTATGTTGAGTTGTTATGCTTGCAAGTTGTAAGTTGGATTCTAGCCCAGCCATGCTGTCATGGGCAAGCTTTCAACATTGCACTTCTTATCTAAGTTGATATCGTGATCTTTTGTTTATGGATGCCCGCGGTGTGAAATGAATTGGGAATCTTGTGGGGATCATGGAGTTTGTATATGTGTTAGGGAAACGCCGGGCCGCCAATCTAAGCCATGCATAATTCATGGTGGAAATTTGTAGCATACCCATGGTGAACATTCGACGACGCATCTCACAATAAAAAGCTAAATAAAAGGCAAATAAAAGAGATGTCGAGGTGTTCATTGTCTGCTTGTCCTATCATTTTGGTGTGGGCTTGTTCCATGTCATCGGGCATGGAGGTACCCCATTGGCGGTTCTCAATGATATGCATATACTTACAATGACAAGAGCCTTGTTTGGGACTCTAAGTAAAGTAGCATGAGGTTTGGGTACTCGTATTCATGGGGCACGAGGTTTTCAACTTATGATTTGTCAAGCATATGCATCATAATTGTTCTCGCATTAACTTTAACCATTCAAGATTCTTATGATGGGGGCAATGAGAGCTCAAAGCCGGTAAGTACCATAATTTTTGAAGGTTATAAAACTTGCAATCACTACTTCCCTCTGCGAAGGGCCTTTCTTTTACTTTTATGTTGAGTCACCACCTTCTTTCTTTATGCACCATTAAGAGAGCATAGTTGTCATTCTTAGTGTAATATGCATTGTCCCAAACTTCATTGATTGATTCATATTGTTGGTTTCACTTGTTCTTAAATTATTTGTATCTAGTCGCCCTCTTAAACTTGAAGGTGTCCTATGCATTTATGTTTTGCTCTCTTTGAAGGACAAGCTGAAAACCATTTGTATGTTTTTCCTTATGATTTGAACACAAGTTTGACTTTCATTGTTTCATTATCATGATCTTTTGTTTGTGTTCATTTGCATGTTTACAACATGGTTGCTAAGTTCTTATTGTCATGATTATATCTTCATGCCCATGTTTTAAGTTCTATTGATCCCAGCTCACCAATGCTTACATATATGATCATGATTGTGTAGGTGCATGTCACCTCAAAAATTATTCTTTTGTTATCACTTACCTACTCGAGGACGAGCAGGAGTTAAGCTTGGGGATGCTTGATACGTCTCAAACGTATCTATAATTTTTGATGCTCCATGCTTATTTTTACACCATTTGCCTATTGTTTCGTTACACTTAGTGGCACTTTTATGCATTTTCCGGAACTAACCTATTAACGAGTTGCCACAGTGCCAGTTCCCTGTTTTCTGCTGTTTTTGTGTTTCAGAGTGATACACAGGAAATATTCTCGGAATTGGACGAAACCACATCCTAAAGTCTTATTTTACCCGGAAGCTTCCAGAGATCCGAAGGAGAGTAGGAGGGGGGCCACCAGGGGCCCACACGCAGGGGTGGCACGGCCAGGCCCCTGGCCGCGAGGGCCCCACGTGAGGGAGCCTGGCTCCCCCTCTGACATCGCCCCTTTGCCTATAAAGACCCCCCGACGAGAAAAACCTACGGACCCGATCAATTTTCCAGAACACATCGCGATCCGCCGCCACCGTCGACCCGAAGATCGGGAGGGTCCAGAAGCTCTTCCCGGCACCCTGCCGGAGAGGGGAATCGCCACCGAAGGTCTTCTTCATCACCATGCTTGCCTCCGGAGCGATGAGTGAGTAGTCTACCTTGGACTATGGGTCCATAGCAGTAGCTAGATGGTTGTCTTCTCCACCATGTGCTTCATGTTTAGATCTCATGAGCTGCCCTACATGATTGAGATCACCGTTATGTAATTCTACATGTTTGGTTTGTTGGGATCCGATGAATATTGGTGTTTATGATTAAGTTGCTGTACTGAATTATATCTTTTGTTATCTCTATGTTGTTTATGATCTTGCATGCTCTCTGTTGTTAGTAGCTATCTTGGCTGAGTAGTTGCTAGTGACTCCAAGAGGGGGTATTTATGCTCGATAGTGGGTTCATGCCTCTATTTCACCTGGGGGAGTGACAGAAACCTCTAAGGTGGTAGATGTGCTATTGCTACTAGGGAGAAAACAACATTCATATGCTCAAGGGCATATGCTTTGTTTACATTACACACTTTGCTTAATGCAATTATCTATTGTTCGCAACTTAATACTTGTAGAGTTCTCGGATTGATTCACCACAAGTGGATTATTAGTCATAGATGCAGTTGGATGGCGGTCTATGTATTTTATTGTAATGCCTAGAGTAAATCTCATAGTGATCTTCTTGACATATCACGTTATCTCTATTCTATCAATTGCCCAACTGTAATTTGTTTACCCAGCATATGTTATTTATCTTATGGAGAGACACCACTAGTGAACTGTGGACCCCGGTCCTATTTACATCATATTGCTATCACCTGTTTACTTTACTCGCACTGTTTACTTTACTCGTACTGTTTACTTTACTCGCATACTATATTGTTTTCCACTCGATACGCTCATAACCTTTGTTTCAAGCAAACCGGTGAGATTGACAACCTTATCGCAAGTTGGGGACAAAGTATTTGTTTGTGTGTGTGCAGGTTCCGCATCACCTTCAGTCGTCATTGTCTCTCCTCTCCTGATCGACATTAAACCTTGGTTTCTTAACTGAGGGAAAACTAGCTGCTATACTCATCATACCTTCCTCTTGGGGTTCCCAACGGGCTGGTTATCCACCACGCACAAGGACCGTCTGCTCCCACGTCAACCATACGCCAACAGCTTATTTTCTGGCGCCATCAACTGGTAGCAACCACCAGGGGGTGCGGGCCCACTCCAGGCCGCGCCGCCCTGTGGTGAGACCGCCCCAAAGCTCATTTCCATCCCGGTTTCCTCTAGTGATTCCATTTTGATGTTTAATTTTCGCCTATATAACCCCCCGGATTGCCCAAGGTCTGTATATCATGTTTTCGTTTCAAGCTATTTTTGTCAGGAGTTGTTCTCAGTTTTAGGAGCATCATGGTTTCTTCAAGCGACGACAAGGGCAAAAGGCCTTTAGAAGAGGACCACCGAGACCTCAAGATGAAGGAAGAACAAGTGGCTGGAGGATCAAGGGCAAGAGACCCTACTTTTGTAGGATCAATGAACACTGGACGTGCCTTTTCTCATAATATGCAGGGACCAACCCTACCAGTCCTAGATCTAAACTTTTTCTCTGTAATAGAAGAAGGTCTTTTGGTCACTGATGAGCTTTGTGCCCAGTACCGAGTTTTGAAGAGGGAGATAGAGATACTTCAAGAGGAGAACCTCAGGCTTCACAGGATGTTGGAGTTTTTTCTTGCCCCAATCATGATCGCGCCACCACCGCCGAAGGAGTAACTCGTCATTGGTATAGGCATCCCCTTGGCTTGTTCCAAGCTTGGGGGAGTGCCGCGGTATCGCATCATTATCTTTTGCTCATTTACTTTTTAAGTAGAGTCATATCATGAATAGAGAAGTTATCTTACAGAATAGTTTGCAGTGTGGAAGTATCCTCTTTAGTTGGTTATCTATGTATCCCTTGGTGTGAGTCGCGGTAATGAAATATTAATGAGAAGTTTATCGTTTACTTTCTGCACACTTTATTTTAGTTTGCAATTTTTATTATATGATTAGTCTTGTTGATTACTATTGGTATCACTTTGGGAGCATGAGTAAATTTAGTTGGTTTTGGCAAACTTAGCTTGGTCAGTAGCAATATTACCTTGAGGTTTAAGTAGAAAAGAAGAAGGAAGTGTTGGTAGTTACATCATTTCAGCTTTCCTTCATGATTGGCTCATAAGCAATAGTATTCTCAAGTTAAAATCGTTTGTACTTTCAAGGAAGTTTGCATGATTGTTCCTATTATATGTATGTTTGTTTGTTTCATGCAACTCTTATGCTTGCTACCCAGCCTTGCTAGCCAAAAACCTGTACTGAGAGGGAATACTTCTCGTGCATCCAATTCTCAAAAACCAAGTTACTTCCAAAGAGTCCACTATAAATTCCTATGCATGGTATTTCAAGCCATTCCAAGTAAATTTTCATGTGCTACCTTTCAAAAACCTTTAAATACTTCTCATTTTGTGCCACTGTTTCTAGCTCATGAGGACGTAGTGGTTTGGTTTGTTATCTTCCATACTAAATTGAGTACCCATCGACTAGGCAGCTTCATCTGCTCGTCATTAATTTGCAAGGGAGCTGGTCAGACCATTGTAATCTAAAAGAAAGAAAGAAACGAAAATAAAAGAAAAAGGCACTCCTCCATGGTATGTGAAAGTTGGTGGGCACCCGATGGAATCGGTTAGCCATGGTTTGAGAAAGGAAAAGGTGGGGAGGAGTGCCAAGCTATAAAAGAGCACAATTATGCCAATTAATCAACATCTCGGAACCGCTCTCACTTGTTTAGTATGGAAGATATCAAAAACTCCGTTGCTAGTCGTTGACGCACACAACCACCTCTCAAAATAACTTGTATCTCTGTTTTATAAATGAAAAGCTCTAGCACATGTTTAATCCATGCTTCTCTCTGCGAAGGGCCTGTCTTTTACTTTTATGTTGAGTCAACCTATTCCCTTCTATCTCACGCAAGCATTTGAGTTGTTATGTTTTACTCATCCATATGTTGATCCGTTCAATTATGTTTACTATCTTCCTTTGTTTAGTACGATACTTTTATCTGAAGGAATATATCTTTAAAAGCTTTCTATGATCGTAAAGAGTTTGTTTCGTTGAGCATATGGTTTTTGCTATACTAGCTCTGTTATAAAAGGCTCCGTTCAAAAGTAAGTATAGTTTGTTCATTGTTCTCTGACCAAGAACTAAGGTTTGCCATCACCAATTATAATTTACCTTGTGCATCTTTATTTGTGATTTCCTTCTACTTATTGCAAGTCTATATCATATGAAGGGAAGTTGCTGTCTATTATGATTTGTGCCTTGGTGAATGTGATGCTTCTTGTCCGTATTTTGATTATCGACACTTCACTCCATAAACCTGTGGTCATGTTTACCGAGTTCAGTTTTCGCTTGGGGACAAGCGAGGTCTAAGCTTGGGGGGGTTGATACGTCCATTTTGCATCACTATTTTGTATCATAATTTACTGTTATTCATTGATATATTTCACATTTAGAGATAATACTTATGTTGTTTCCTCTGTTTTTACATATTTGATGATCATTGGCGGATTTGCTGCCGGAGTTAGGATTCTGTTGGAAAAAGGACCGGCAAGACACCATGTTTCGGAAGATCAGGAAATTCTAGAAAAATACCAAAAAATTATATTTTGCTAGAAGACTGAAGAAGCCAGAAGGAGGAGGCGAGAGGAGCCACAGGGTGGGCTCACCCACAGGGGGCGCGGGCCCACCCTTGGTCGCGCCGGCCTGTGGTGAGGCCACCCTAGCCCACTACTGTCATTGCCCCTTCGCGTATATCATCATCCCTGAAAACCTAAGTCAGGGGGGCTCAGAGATAGACACCGCCGCCTCTACGGGGCAGAAAACACCGAGAGAGAAAAGCTCTCTGGCAGGCAGAAATCTGCTGGGGAAATTCCTTCCCGGAGAGGGGAGATCATCGCCATCATCATCATCATCGCACTGGACTTCATCGGGATCATCATCATCATCATCACCAGCACCTTCATCTCCATCATCACCACGCCATCCCACTGTAACATCTTGAGTTGAATCTTGTCAAATTCTTAGGAGAAACTTTCCCGGTGTTGATTACTCTTGTGGTTAATGCTATTGAGTGGAACCGTTGAATTAAGGTTTATGTTCAGATTGTTATTTACCATTATTTCACCTCTGATCATGATCCATATGATGTCTTATGAGTAGTTCGTTTAGTTCTTGGGGACATGGGAGAAGTCAAGATGTTAGTAGTGGAATTATGTTGAGTAATATTTAATGGTTTGATATTTATTTGTTGTGGTGCCATTTTACTAGTGGTGTCATGTGAACGTCGACTACATGATACTTCACCATTTATGGGCCTAGTGAAATGCATTGTGTATTTGGCTACTAATTGTGGGGTTGCTGGAGTGACAGAAACCTAAACCTCTGTTGGGAAACCATTGCACCAGGGAGCATAGGATCTTAGAGTTTAAGGTTGTGGTTAGATTTATCTTAATTATTTTCTTGTAGTTGTGGATGCTTGCAAGGGGTATAATCACATGTGTGTATTAATCCTAGTAAGGGTAGTGCGCTAGCACAGGTTCACCCCCATAACACTTATCAAACCAATAAAGATTATTTAGCACTATGAAGCGAAAGCACTTGACAGAAACTACCGTGTGTCCTCGAGAATGTTTGGTCATCATAAGTTACACAACCAGCTTGTCCTTTGCTCTAGAAAGGATTGGGTCACTCGCTGCAATTATTATTATTGTCTTTTATTTATTCGTACTTTATTTATTTGCATTACCAAATACCCGGAAAACCCATTTGCTAGTATTTACAGTGAATCCTTGATCAAAACTACTCATCAACACCTAATGCTCCTCGTTGGGTTCGACACTCTTATTTATCGAAAGTACTATGATACACCCCCTATACTTGTGGGTCATCAGCAGTCCACCTTTCAGAGCCGTCGCCTAGCATTCACAAACTCGAACTCGATCCCATGCAGTTTCCAACATCAGACCGCAAAGTCAACAGATTGGACAAGGTAGGTCAACACCACAGACTACAGCAATCAGGCCACACGACAACCAATGAGAGGGGAACCACCCTCCACCACCTAAGGTGATCGCTGTCCAGATGCAGCAATAGGGCCGATTAGGTCCAGATCAAGCCCGGCCGCCTGCCAGGCCCAGCTCACGCCAATTAGCCCCATCGTCGCGCTGCTGCGCCTTGGCCATTGCCACCGTCCATCTGCAACCCTATGTCGAACCATCCCTCATCACCACCGACCAAACCTGTCGCCATGCTCTGTCAGCTACCGCCATGAGCTGTGTCATTGCCACCTCACTCCATGCAAATCGGGCCCCGGCCAAAACCGCGGGCCACAGCGAAAGAGCACCCCACCCATGACGCCCGAGGACGGACCGCGTCGTTGCCGACCCTACGTCGCCGCCGGTCAAGCCCGCCACTTCGGCATCCATCTTGCACTTGGGGCAACAAATATGGACATGACTAGTCCGGCTGCACGGCCGAGTGAGACCGGCCAAGGACAAGGGTAGCATCAGTGCGACAAGTACCCGGGCACGACACCTCCGTGTCGCTGCACGTCACACCTAGCAGATCCCACCTCGGATCTGCTAGGTGGTGTCCGACCTGGACCTGCCTGGTCCGAAATCAGAGCCCTGTACAGCAAGGAAAGGTCCTGCCACCTGTAGAGACCCCTCCGAAGCGTGCCCTGGCGTGGCCCACCTGAACCCAGATCGGGCCCGAAGGTCTCAGACCTAGGTCTGCAGGCCCACACTACCAAGATGCCCGCATAGCCGCGCAGCCACCTACACCATCGTTGCACCGCCATCCGTGCCGCTGGTGTTGTCGCGTCACCTGGTCACTACCGAGCCGAGATCTGCCACCGAGCTGCACTGCCGCCAGGCCAAACGGCCCCGACCCTCTCTCCTAGCGCGCGGGGAAAAAGATCCCACCGCCGCCGGTGCCGCCAAGGCTTTGCCCGACAACACATGCCGGCGGCGGCAAGAGGGAAGGGGAAGGAGGAGAGCGCCTCGCCTCGCCGAGATGGTGTTTCATTCGCCCTGCTGGCGACTGCATGAGGAACAGGAACCGTAGGTAAAAAGTGAAGAAAATCACACCGACTCTCCTGAAGTGCTAGAGTTATTTTGTTACAATCACGACATAGCGCACATCTTGCTACGGTTAAGTGAACACCAAAGATAATTACTTAGTAGAATCAAGAAAATTCATAAAAATCAGGATTCTATATTGTTGTGAAGGATTCTATAATTTGGATCGTGACTCAACTTATGGATTCTACTCAATTGAGATCCATAGTGGGATTTGGATCGACTTTGTGCCGTAAGATCGTCAAATCGTAGGATTCCACGAGTAGGATCGGAATTCTGATTTAGAAAAAAGCTTAATTTTGGGTTACCAACATTTTATGAATCTATGGACTTTTCTGAATTTTTTCTTAGCATCTCCCTGAACTAAAAGTGAGTTTGCATGCCCGAGTAAAATCTGACTGATATAGACGAAACCTCAAATGGAGCTCGAGCTCTATGGAGGTTTTTTTTTGAAAAAATCAAAATAGATATTTGTAGGTTTCAACAAAATATGAACAAAAATCATAGATGTAGATAATGCTGAAATCTCATTTCAAATTTCGTTATATTTTAGGCTATAAAAATACAAATATGTTAGATTTTCGAATTTTGAAAATGCATTGTTCACTGCACCTATATTCATGCATTTGTCATTTCTGCGCGAGCATAAAATACAACAAGTTTTTGATTGATTTTTTTACACATTAGTATATTTAATAATTATGTATGTCTATAATACTTGTTCCAATTTCTAAAACTTTAAGATATGAATTTCGATTATTTTTTAAAACAAACACTATAGAGCTCCAGACCCATTTGTCCACTGCCCTATGTTAGGCATCTCCACCAGTGCCCCCACTACGCATCCCAATAATGCTATTGGGGCGTCGGCGCGTTTTCGGTCTCACAACGGCGGTCTCGATAGGAGATCGGCGCTTTTAGAGCCTAATAAAACAGTCGGCACTTCCATGCCGCGATCGCTAGGCGCCAGGAGCCGATTGGGAACACCGGCATCTCACACCATGTCGCATCTCACAAAAAAGACGCTCTGGGTCCCCTCGTGGCAGACACACACCGCCGTTTCATACCTTCTCTCATACCACACCCGCGAAATTCACCATCGCCGCTGACAGCCGCCGCCGCGCCCCTGATTGCCTCCTATCACCATACACCGCATGTTGCCACAAAGTAGACGGTCGGCCATCTTGCCACCCACTTCCTCGAGTTTCGCCGCCAACTACCAGTAGCTGCCACCACCAACTGTGCCTACCTCACCCACAAGGTGTTTGGTGATTTGCATGTGCTCTTTTGCTTGACTCTGATTACTTTATCGATGCAACAAATACCCCTAAGGAATTGTTCGTGAAGATTGTGTTCGGCGTGCAAGAGTACGACGACTACTTCATGTGCAAGCTTGATTGCACCAGATTATATGGGTTCTCATCGATTCAGAAATACATGGTTGTCCTCCGGTGCATTGCGTATAGAGCACCGTGTGATACAAATTAGGACTGCCTACGCATGGCTGAGTCAACATGCTTTGAAACCGTGGTCAAATTTTGTCAGGCGGTGGTTGCAGTATTTGGAAAGGACTACTTGAGAGCACCAAATGAACAAGACACTGCTAGAATCTTGGCACACATGCAGCAAGAGGATTATCTGTGATGCTTTGGAGCATCGATTGCACGCACTTGGGTTGGAAGAACTGCCCATTTGCTTGGCAAGGACTATACAAAAGAACATACCAGAGAGTGCAGTGCCATACATGAAACGGTGGCAGATCACGATCTCCTGATTTGGCATGCTTTCTTCGGAATGGCGGGAACTCACAATGACATCAATGTGTTACAGCGCTCTCCTTTATTTGCAAGACTTGCGGTGGGACAAGCTCCCGAGGTGAACTTTGAGATCAACGGCAACACGTACGACAAAGGGTACTGCCTCACCGATGGTATCTACCCACAATGGTCTATATTTCTGAAGACAATTCCTGCGCCAAGCTCGGAGAAGCAATCTCACTTTGCTAAGTGTCAGGAGACTTGTCGAAAGGATATAGAGCGGGCATTCAGTGTGCTATTGTCAGATGCCGTGCTCTAACTTGGTCGGAGTCTCAAATATAGGAGTGGATGAACTGTTATGTGATCATGCACAACATAACTATCGAGAGAGTGAGCGTGTCGCACAAGTGAAAGATGACCAGCCCTAGGATTTTGTGGATCCTCTTGCCACAGTTGATAAAGTGCCGGTGGAATTTTCTGCATTTCTCGCCATGCGTCAAGGAATGCGCAACCGAGACGAACATAATTGTGTTCGGGAGGATCTAGCGGAGCATTAGTAGACTTGGAGAGGAGATGCTTAGTGATTTCATTCGTTTTCTGTTTAAATTGTTGTACGAATAATTATGCTTCTGTGTGATTCAAACTCTGAATAATGTTGTAAGTTTATAACTCTAAGAATGTGTTATATATTTTTTATACACTTCATATTTGTAATTTAGTGCCTAAATTGTTGTTGGAACGGGGGATATTGAAAAAGGCCGTTGTGGAAAGTGGCAAAGGAGCGCCCGCCGACCCTCCTCGTGTTGAGTGTGTCCCTCACCTCCACATGCCGTTCCAGGTTCCACTGGTGCGAACGGTGGCGCTGCACCATGGGCGAGAGTGAGTGAAGTGGTGGTGACACCGGTGAGAGAGACCCAGCTGTCTTTGCTCAGCGAGGCGGCTCCAGCTCTCGCCCCCACACGTTGCACGCCACGCGGCACGGCGCCGCGGCGTCCAGTCCAGGTCCCGCCGCCGCCACCCACTCGCCTCAAGAGGCCGGAGGGCCGCGTATGCTCCGTCTGTTTCCGCTAGGCGAGGCGGGACCAGTTGCGCTGCGCGCCGCGCCGTCGGTGTCGCGCACGCGCTGCCCCACGCCGGCTCCACGTGACCGCCTCGGACGCTTGCGGCGTTGCGCGATGGTGGGCTCGTGCTCTGCTGCCCCCTCCTCTTCCCCTGTCGCCGTCTTCTCTGGCGATTTGGATGGTTCTGCGCTTTGTTGGCTGCCCCGCGAGCGACTGGTTCATCTGCACCGCACTACCACATGGCTGTTGCTCTGTTTTCTTGCGGCATCCGTTTGCTTCTCCTTCTTTTTTCTCTTTTGGAAGAAGCTAAGCTTCGACGGATTTGGGATTTGGGAGTGGCATGTCCTGTCCTGCCGCCACGATGTCTGGTGATTAAGCTATAAGTTAAACACCACGGTGAAACGATAAGCCGCGGCCGGCGAGACGAAGCGTGGCATAGCTAGCGTAGGGAAGAAGAAAGCGCGCTGTGAGTGTGGGCGTGGGCGATCCGAGACAGGGACGACACTAGTACGTGTCCGAACAAGCGTCGCGCCCAGCTGCGAGGCCGCCACGACGCGCGCCACCAACCCAAGGAAACCATCCGCCCCCGTCCCATCGCTGGTTGCTTCCGCCTCAGCGTCGTGGCCGGGGCGAATCGCCCTGCTGACAAGTGGGGAGCCAACACTCGTTTTCCGGGGGGCTTTCTTTCCCTGGGCGCCTGCTCACTAGTACCGCCAGCCGCCAGCCCAGCAGCGATGCCACCGCCGGCCGGTCGGCCGCAGCAGTGGCGTGACTCGCTAAAACTGCCTAGCTATAACTCTAGCAGTGTACTACGTGGCGAGAGAGCGCGTGCTTACTCTGGCTCTGGCGACGTGCTGAGCTAGCGTACCCCTGCTGCAAGCGCTGCACTGTGTAGCACCGTCTGAATAAAACTGAACCGTACACTTGTACTGTGTGATGCAAAGTGAAGCAAGTTTGGCTTCAACTATTGCAGAATAAAGTATAAAAGAAAAATTCTAAATCATCAAACACTGTCTTCTTCTATAAAACAATCTTTTAATTTTCTGAAGGCAGCTGAAGATAGATACCAAAGCATAAACCCGTAAATACCAACAAAGGTTCTGCCATCATTTTAATTTAAGCCGCAATATCAGTTGTAATCGATAAGGCGAAGCAAGATTTCAAGATCCAT
Source organism: Dactylis glomerata (assembly GCA_007115705.1). Taxonomy (NCBI): domain Eukaryota; kingdom Viridiplantae; phylum Streptophyta; class Magnoliopsida; order Poales; family Poaceae; genus Dactylis; species Dactylis glomerata. The sequence continues at coordinate 1,924,220 of QXEO01000087.1, forward strand.
ACCTAGACAACTGTAATCTTCTAACACCATTGACACTAGGAAAGAGATCTCGTCATCGAACAAATAGCCGAAAATCATTTATTATAGACGATGGCATCATTATTAATATGGAGGCAAAAAAAACAACGACCAAAACCTAACATAATCTATTCAAAAGATTATTTTTATTAAAAACTCCACGCATAGTAAATTTGGTGATGGGCGGGGAATAATTTTTAGTGGTTCGGACACAAGGGCTTGAACAAAAACACACTCCCTTCAACTTCAATCTATAGTAAGTGTTACTAATTTAGTGTGATTTTATAAACTAAATCAGTGAGACTTATTATGGATGGGAGTGAGTGATCAAGAAAGCAAAAAATATCTTATTAAGGTAACCAGAAAAGCAGAGATAAGATAACGTCCGCTTGTCTCAGCTCTTTACCTAACTCCTAATCTGATCCAATATAGTACATGGAGGAATTGACCCCTGAATTTCTCGTCGGATGCCTAATCTGGATCAGCGCCACCCCCGTACCAGCAAAATCTCCGAACAAAATCTTCCTTAAGAAATAAATAAACCACTGGGCCTTATTTAATTGCTTGGTTTGCTTGTTCATATGTGACCTACTGGAGCTCAGGCAGAGTTCTGTAGGAATCTTAAATGGTTTTATACGATATATACTCATCCCACTTGTGAATATTTTGCTAATCGCGTCCCAAACACAACGCCGAATCCGTACTGGAGTAGTTACTTGATGGTGTTCGTACGTGCAAATCATGCAAAACATATTCGCGGTGTCAGAGCTATTACAGAATAAAGTATAAAATAAATTCGTGATCTTCAAACTCCGTCTTCTTCCATGACATAATCTTATAATTTTCTAAAGACAACCAAAGATAGATACCAAATCATAAACCTATAAATATCAACAAAAGTTCTTCATTATTTTAATTTAAGCATCAATGTCAAGGCTATATGCACGCACGTAGCTATTAAAATAGTCAATAACATCGGCAATAGTACTAACACCAGTATATCGGGGAATGACAACCGAACAGCCTGATTGATATTGCTGCGGAGTCAAGAGTATGAATCACCATTGTCATGGATATAGCAGTCCGGACAAATTTTGTGAGGATAGCACTCATCGCGGCAATCATGAGAAAATCTCCAAAATCGATCCAGTGAAGTAAGATTTGAAGGCCCGTAACTAGACAATTGTAATCTTCTAACACCATTGACACCGGGAAAGAGATCTCGTCATCGAATAAGTAGCATAAGATCACTTATTATAGATGATGACATCTTCATTGATGCTGAAGCAAAAAAAATAAACAACTACCAAATCTAACAAAATCTATTGAAAAGATTGATTTTATTAAAAACTTTACACATATATCGGGTTCCCCAATCCTCCTAACGCTGGCGAGGCCGACCAAAAGAGGGGAAACTGATCTATAGAGAAGGCGAAGATGGAGGCGGCAAGGGTTTCTCGGAGGAGGCGGCTGTCTTGTTTCAGCAGTGGCGGAGCTTCAGCAAAAATTAAGAGGGGGCTAAATATGTCTACAACATAGTTGAGGGGGCTAATCAATGATATTATATAAAATTTGGCCTAAATAGTCCTAAATATTAGATGGTAATCAACAGAAACCTTTTTGGCTGGGGGGCCATGGCCCCTGTTGGCCCTAACCAAGCTCCGCCACTGGTTTCAAGGGAGGTTGGAACACAATATATTAAAGTTGGACAGGTAAATTTGGTGATGGCCGGGGAACAATTTTTAGTGGTGCCGGACACAAGGGCTCGAACTAAAACATACTCCCTTCAATCTATAATAAGTAAGTGTTACTAATTTATTATAATTTTTATAAACTAAATCAGTGAGACTTATTATGGATGGGAGTGAGTGATCAAGAAAGCAAAAATATCTTATTAAGGTGGATAGATGATGCGCTTTATGCAATGATGAGTGGATTAGAGTGGGTTACCCTCCTAGCAAGTTTGCTTCACAATCAGAGATAAGATAACGTCCGCTTGTCTCAGCTCTTTACCTAATCTGATCCAATATAGTACCGGGACGAATTGACCCCTGAGTTTCTCGTCGGATGCCTAATATGGATTAGCGCTGCAGGTATGTGCCCGTACCAGCAAAATCTCGGAACAAAATCTTCCTTAAGAAATAAATAAACCACTGGGCCTTATTTAATTGCTTGGTTTGCTTGTTCATATGTGACCTACTGCAGCTCAGGCAGAGTTCTGTAGGAATCTTAAATGGTTTTATACGATATATACTCATCCCACTTGTGAATATTTTGCTAATCGCGTCCCAAACACAACGCCGAATCCGTACTGGAGTGGTTACTTGATGGTGTTCGTACGTGCAAATCATGCAAAACATATTCGGCGTGTCGGAGGTCTCAACAGCAAGAACGGAACGGAACGGAACGTTCTTGTCTCTATCGTACCACATTGATCTAAGTAATCGTTGGTTAACTATAGTGTCATTTCTTTCTTGGCCATACAGACCAAGTGTATTGTACCTCAGATTAACCAAAAATTAAGCACCTGTCATCAGTCAACATTCGAGCCGACTAACCAGCAAAACTCAGCCGGAATACGCGTTAACGCAGATTTTTCCCTGTCCCTTTCGATCACATCATCGCAGCATCCCTCTTCCCACTCATCCTTGTTCACCTAAAATTTCGTTGCGAAGCAACTTGCTCGCGATAGCTCAGCTAGTCAGCTGGTCCACGGACAGACGTCCAGCATCCGGGCCGGGCGGGGATCGCCGTGTCGCTCATCCGGCCGCGGCCGCGAGGTGGCCCGGCCGCCGGCGTGACAAGCCATGGCCGCACGTCGCCGTCGCCTGGCGGCACGTCGCCGTCCGTGACCGTGTCGCTCTCGCCGGCGTGAGCGAGCCCGTCTGGTACTCCTGTGCGCCCGGCCGCGTGTACGGGCGAAGGCGTAGGAGAAGCTTCGGTACCGTTCAGCGTGATGGTCACGTACGGCCGTTTTTACCCCTTTGTCCCCTTCCTTGGAAATTATTGTTGCCACAATTTCACCACACAAAGGAGCTAGCTGCCAGCCGAGGATAAAAACGGTCGGGCACTTTGGTTGCACAAGGCATTTGTTCAGTCGACAGAAAAACAAGAAGAATCATTTTTTGGCGGGAAAAAACAAGAAGAATAAGAATCGGCGCACATCAATTTCACGAATTAATTCGTCCCGCAATATATTGTACAAGATCGACGTTATACAAGTACTCCCTCTGTCCCAGTTCATAAGGCTTATACGTATACCTAGATCGTCATTTTAACAGAGGGAGTACTAGCGTGGAGCAGTTTCTTTCCGTAGCAATTGACGGCGTAGATCAATTTTGGTGCGCCCACAGTCACATCATGGGACTCGCATTTAGTAACAGTCAAGAATAACCTGTCCACGTTTAATTCTATCTCGGTTATTTAGAAGCAAACAAAATGAAAAGACAAAAAGATTAAGTGGTGTGATGCAACCGTGAAAGATACACTGGAGTCGATCGTACCGTGCTAGCGTGTGCCCAACTGACAGCTCACCAAAATCAGCAACGCATGCACTGCACCTAATGTGACGTAGGGATAAGATCTAGCTACATGCTTTTTCGTACAATTATAGTCTCATCAGCTGCTATGATCTTATCCAATAACTATGTATAGGCCATCTCTGCCATGTGTACAATTTACTTAAAACGTTAGTTAACAATATAGCAAGACAGCTAGCGTAGATTCATTTTTACATTTAGAACTTCATCTAGGGTTGTTATAGCCAATGTAGTAGTCCCCCTGACCCTAAAACTCTCTTTGGATATTCATATGGTCATTTAACATAGTTTGGCTAAGATTTAAAAGAGCTAAGTTTTGTAAAACTTCAATACTAAATAAATCAATAAAAAATCCATATGCATCTATCAATGGAGAGGCTGGGGCACTGTCCTCCTTTAAGTTGTAATTTTTTTACATTTGTAAACTTTTTACAAATTTACGCCTAACCATGCTAGACATGCACTATCATTCTCCTCCGAGGTGGGCGGTGTCAACGGAAACGATGACTATCCTGATAAGGGGGTAAACCTTGTTAGGTGCATGCATATCCTTTACTTCTCTTTTACATCTCTCTGCACGGAATTTGTGATGCCCTCACAAGTTTCTATTCTCTAACTTCAACTTAGAGGTGATGCATTCTTTTTACTTTGTTGCCGACAGTACCTAACATGAAAGCTTCTCTCTTTTCAGTATTGGTGTTATAGCAGTTCCTGAAAAGAAAGTCACACCCCTCAAGCCTCGACATTTCATATAATGCAGGGACCAAAGTGGCATCTCCGTGCATCCATCAACTCTTGTAAAAAATGCCCCATGGCTCATTGTCGAAGAACAATTATATTATGTTTTTACATGCTTTGTCATTGGCTTATTGTCATGTATGCCTCTTCCTCAGTTATACGTACAAGGAAGTTTTATCACTAGGGATTTTGTGTTTCCATAATTTCATTATGCAAAACATTCAAGTTTACCTCGATTTGTTAACTTGCATGGTTAAAGAATACTCCAACCTTATTTTTGTTGAGTGTGTCTTATTCAAGGTTTATATTTATTCATATATTTACATCGACAATGCTCTCATGGAGACAAATCTTCCAAGAATTGAGGGGTCTCCATTGTAATTTAACCTTCGGTGTACATTCTGTGATGTGGGATGCCACATTGCTAACTTCTCTAGTCATTTGTAGGCTCTTCCTAATAATTGATACTCAAATATTTTGCACCATGTGATCGAGTGTTTCATCTTTTCACTGGATTGGTTTCTTTAGGAAATTGATTTGATAATCGTTTAAATCATGATATATAAAGGTTTTTGCAGAAATACTATCGTACTATATGATTTACTTACGACATAAGATTCGTCATGTACTCACACTATTTGGTGTATGACAACGCATATTACCAAATAACAGACAATGGCTTTTTAAAAAAATAGGAAGAGGGGTCTTCATATTTTTATGCGTGTTAACTTATCAAGTTAACTTAAGTCAGTCGAAATGTGTCTTGCACATGCAGTTTACCCATAAATACTTCATTGTCTTGTTTACTGACCTAGGCCAATCTTGTTGAAGCCAAAACTATACCCTTTGATGGTTTGCTCGGCGAGAAGGATTAGCGTAACAACTACCTCGACCGGCGCATGCATATATGTTAACCTCTCTTCTACTTTCTAGTATGCGTGAGATTTGTGATACCACCTCACATTTCAGTTTTCACTCTCTGGCGTCAACTTAGAGGTGATCTCATTATGTCTTTCACGATGCTACATGCAATCAAAATGCCCCTATTAATTTTTGGTGTTGGTGTTCAATAAATTTCGAAAGAAATTTAACCCTCAGATATCGGTTTTGTGGACAGTTGAGCACGGGTGGAGACACTCTCTAGGTATTTAGGCTAGTCTCATTACTATTGAGTGTTTTGCAAAATAAACTGAGAGTAGTTTAGTCGATGCAACTTTTTTGCACTATGTGACTTAATGTTATTTACTCGCCATATTGGTTTACTTATCAAATATATCTGATACTCGATTCACTACAACTAGATCATGATATTGTAGATGTTTCACGCTAATTCCAATTCAATCTTAGATTTCTTTATGACAGTTGTTTCGTTGTACTGCAAGCTGCATTATGCACATTATCAAATGAGGACTGAAGATAGTCTAATATGCTCTTATGCGTGTGTTATATTGAATTTGTTAGAGCACACAACGGTCCATTCCTGTTCGTCACGAGCGAGCCAGCACCATGCCAGCACAGGTCCACTAGTGCTCACAACCAAGCAATATCTCAGGCCCAACTCAACCCAAAAGACTAACCTAGTGGGTGAGGTTTGCCTCGCCTTATAATTTGGGGTCCCCCACATCTAGAATTTGATGTAGGACTAAATCTAACATTCTCCTCCATCACACAACTGAACGAACAGGCTCCCATATCTTGGAGATGTGACAAGTATTTTTTTCAACCATATGGGCCCCTAATGCTGAGTATATTTTGGCGACAACATGTGTCCTCGTGTTACTAGGAGTTCAGTTATGAGATACTTGTTAGAGCGCATAACGGTCTGACCTAGCTTGTCACGACATGATCAATCGCCATACCAGCCTAGGCCCACTTGATCTCACAACTAAACAAGGTCTTGGGCCTAATGAACCCAAAATACTAGCCCGATGGGTGAAGTATTTTTAAATTTTTAGTTGCATTCCCCCAAATTCAATTTCTAATGTGAGACTAAACCTAACATAATTAACTTAAGTTACTCAATGCGTACCTTGCATGTGGGAGTTAAATCATGATTTATTTTGCATGTGTTCTCTTCTACTAATTTATGCCAAGCTTCTTGAGGCCACACACTATCCTTACCCTTCAAGCTTGGGTGGCGTCAGCGAGAAGGATGAGTGTCCCAACTACCACCGTTGGTGCATGCACATCCTTTACTTTTTTTATGTGCAAGAAATTGTGACACCATTGATGTCTACACACACTTCTGTTCTTGTAGACAGTGTTGGGCCTCCAAGTGCAGAGGTTTGTAGAGCAGCAGCAAGTTTCCCTTAAGTGGATCACCCAAGGTTTATCGAACTCAGGGAGGAAGAGGTCAAAGCTATCCCTCTCAAGCAACCCTACAATTACGATACAGAAAGTCTCTTGTGTCCCCAACACACCCAATACACTTGTCAGATATATAGGTGCACTAGTTCGGCGAAGAGATAGTGAAATACAAGTAGTTGTGATGATTATAAGTAGTAAATGCAATCTGGAATAAAAATGGCAGCAAGCAAACAAGTAACAAAACAGCAAGTAAACGGTGTGCAAAGCTTGGAAACAAGGCCTAGGGATCATACTTTCACTAGTGGACACACTCCCAACAAATATAACATAATTGAACAAATAAATAACTTCTCTTCACTATGCTACTCTGAATTACTCTCCTATTGAATAACACTAATCATTGCGTAGTGGCTACAGAAGCACCCCTTAAAGTTCATCAAGTACTTGACAAACACCACTCATAGAGATATCCAAATGAAATCACAACTCAAGATAAATATTATTGCAACTTAGACCAAGTACTAACACGGTGCACACACTGTCAACATTACACCATGAAAGGAGGAATAGATCACTTCAATACTATCATAGTGATAATTATTCTCATAATCCATAAGAGATCACAATCGTAGCCTAGACTAAGTACCACCACGATGCACACACTGTCACCGTTACACCATGGCAGGAGGAATAGATTACTTTAATAACACCACTAGAGTACACATACTGATGAAGAGTACCATCTACTTATTCAACATGATACAAAGCTCACGATCACATAAGAGATCACATCATGGGAGAGAGAGGTGAACCACATAGCTACCGGTAGAGCCCTCAGCCCCGGGGATGAACTACTCCCTCCTCATCATAGGAGACAGTAAGGTTGATGGAGATGGCGGTGAGGTCGATGGAGGCAGCGGAGACGGCGATGGAGACCGGTGGAGACCGATGGAGATGGCTCCGGGGGCACTTCCCCGTCCCGGCAGGGTGCCGGAACAGAGACTTTTGTCCCCCGAAATTTGTCGGCGGTGGCGGCGGAGCTGCGGAACTCTTTCTGGAAATTTGCCGACTCCCTTAGGGTTTTCCGTCCCGAGGCTTTATATAGGCGAAGGGGCGATGTCAGGGGTGGCCCCAGGCCTCCTCACACTAGGGTGGCGCGGCCAGGGCCTGGGTCGGGCCAGCCCTATGTGAGGGTGGCCTGTGGCCCGTCTCCTTCCTCTCTTTGGATGTCTGGATGCTCCCGGGAAAAATAAGACTTCTGGCTTTGGTTTCGTCCAATTCCGAGAATATTTCCTGTGTATCACTCTGAAACACAAAAACAGCAGAAAACAGGGAACTGGCACTGTGGCATCTTGTCAATAGGTTAGTTCCGGAAAATGCATAAAAGTGCCACGAAGTGTAACGAAACATCGGGTAAATGGTGTAAAAACAAGCATGGAGCATCAAAAATTATAGATACGTTGGAGACGTATCAAGCATCCCCAAGCTTAACTCCTGCTCGTCCTCGAGTAGGTAAGTGATAACAACAGAAATAATTTTTGAGGTGACATGCACCTACACAATCTTGATCATATATGTAAGCATTGTGAGCTGGGATCATAAGAACTTAAAACATGGGCATGAAAGATATAATCTTGACAATAAGAACTTAGCAACCATGTTATAAACATGCAAATGAACACAAACAAAAGATCATGAAAATGAAACAATGAAAGTCAAACGTGTATTCGAATCACATGAAAAAACATACAAATGATTTTCAGCTTGTCCTTCATGGAGAGCAAAACATAAATGCATAGGACACCTTCAAGTTTAAGAGGGCGACTAGATACAAATAATTTGAGAACAAGTGAAACCAACAATATGAATCAATTAATGAAAACTTTGGGACAATGCACATTATACTCAGAATGACAACTATGCTCTCTTACACGATGCATAAAGATAGAAGGTGGAGACTCAACATAAAAGTAAAAGAAAGGCCCTTCGCAGAGGGAAGCAGTGATTAAACATGTGCTAGAGCTTTTCATTTGTAAAACAGAGAGATAAAAATTGGTTTTGAGAGGTGGTTGTCTTTGTCAACGACAGGCAATGGGGTTCTTACTATCTTCCATACAAAAATGAAGCAAGTTTTTGAGAGAGAGAGATTGGCACTTTTGTGCTCTTTTATAAAGCTTGACACTCCTCCCCACCTTTTTTCCTTTCACAAACCATGGCTAACCGATTCCATCGGGTGCCCACCAACATTTAAATTCCATGGAGGAGTGCCTTTTTTTTCTTTTCTTTTTTCCTTTTTTTTCATTTTGGAATTAGCAATATGGAAGATAGCAAATCCGACCACTACGTCCCCATGAGCTGAAAACAGTGTCACAAAACGAGAAGTATTTTGAAGGTTTTTTGAAAGGTAGCACATGAAAATTTACTTGGAAAGGCTTGCAAATACCATGCATAGGAATTTATAGTGGACACAATGGCAAACTTGGTTTTTGGGAGTTGGATGCACGAGTAGAGCTCATACTCAGTACAAAATGAGGGCTAGCAAAAGACTGGGAGCGACCAACTAAGAGAGCAATAATGGCCATAATCATGCAAAGCGACAAAGCAATATTAAAAGAAGCATAAAGTGACATCAAAAGTCAAAAACTAAATGATCATAGAGGCTATGGGCGACTTATTTTGTAGTCAACATGTGTAAGCATGTGCCAAGTCAACCCAAATAAAGCATCAAAGGAGAAAACCAAAATAATGCTTCCATACAATAAAAACAATGCATGATTTTTTCAAAGGCTCATTAAGCAATCTCAGTTATTTGAGACAAGTCATGCTACAGCAAAACCACTAAGCATACTATCAAAAAGACATCAAGCACGACATGCAAAAGCCTAGGCCGCAGTCTACACAAGCTCCTTCTTGTACCACTTTTTTGCACAAAGCTTTTTCTCCTTTCCAACACCATTCAAACCTTTTATAAACAACTCTTTTGAGGAAAACCAACATATACCAGAGGTCTAAATACACCTTGATGCAAAGATAAAACAAGATCTGAACAAAAATCAAGGCGAAAAATGCAAGCTAAACGCAGTAGCAGAAAAAGAGAACACTCATTGAACGATAAGAGTAAAAACTAGAGTGTTCTTGGCAATGAAAAACGAGTTCATCTCCTCCAAAAGAAACATGATGTGATCTAACCATTTATTGCAGAAAACAAAACTAAACTAACTAAGAAAACTAAAACAACTGATGCTCCAAGAAAAACACATAGTGCATAAAGCAATAAAAATATAGTGTCTTGAAAGGTGACCTGATTTTTGCCGATGAAGAAGGGGTGTCTCGGGGGCATCCCCAAGCTTTAACGCTTGTACTTCTTGGATATTTCTTGGGGTGACATGGGAATCCCCCAAGCTTGAGCTTTTTTCCATTCTTCAACTCATCTCATCATTCTCCAATCCCTACACTTGAAAACTTCCTTCATACAAAACTAAACACAAATCTATTAGCAACATTAGTGTAAGCATAGCATTGAATCAACCCTTTTTGCTTCAGGTTTCAACCTAAAACCACCACATATATAGCATATACTACTGTAGCAACTTCCCCAAAAGTCCCGTGATCAAAAGAACTCAAAAAGAAAGCGATAAAGCGGCAAACACAAATATTGGCAGAAATCTGTCAAAACAGAATAGCTGACAAAGGTCGAATTTTTGAGGGGTTTTCTGTTGCTCAAATCAAAAAGTGTTCAACTAATGAAAGTTTGGATATAACCTGGGGCATATGCACAAGAAATCGCAGGTCCAAAAGATATACAGAGTATTTTCACGAATTTTTACGGTGCAGCACCGAAAACAGTTTCAGGACAGCAACATCCCAAAATCGTACCTCACTCAAATTAGAGGCTTCTCTTGGCACAACAACGAAATAAAAAGGATAAGGAGCGGTCATTACAGTAGTAATGACTTCCAAGACTCAAATAAAAGAAAAAGTACTGGAAAATAAAACAATGGGTTATCTCCCAAGAGTGCTTTTCTTTAACGCCTTTGAGCTAGGCGCAGTAAATTGCAAAGATGCTCATGTGGGCGCCATATAAGAGCTTGAGGCAAAGGCGCCTGACGAGGTTTATCCCCGGCAATGCCCATGTCGAAGGGCTTTCGATCTAGGAAGCGTATTGGGAACCTGGCGAACTCGACGGCGATCAGACGAAAGCAGAAGGACACGAGGATTTACCCAGGTTCAGCCCCCTCGAAAGGTAAAAGGCCTACGTCCTGCTTGTCTGACTTTTGTATTGAGGTGGTGGCGACGATGATGGTGTTACAATGGCGGCGCAGATTGGATCTGGCCAAAAGCAGAGAACTCTAAGTTGTCGAGCGCTCCGGCGTGAGGTGGGTGGAAGTGATTCTGGGGTTTCGAAACCTCCCTCCCAGCCTTTTATAAGATAAGGCTAGGTCTCAGGATTGTTTCTCAAGCCAAGTACAGACCGGATCAACCGAGACCTAATCTAGCTTGGACTCTTCGAAACTTCGCTTGTACACCAAGTAATACTCCCGGGCCGCATCAAAACACTGCCTTGACGGGCCTCGAAAGCCTTTCCTGAGACACCCCACCTGGACCGAAAACCAGGTAGGCGAATGTCGGGGGCCCATCTGTCATTCCTTCGTCAGTAGCCCCCGAGTGCCTGGGATAGCCGAAGACTATGGCAGGGACTCCTCCCGAAAGTCTTCCCAGCCGCACCCGACATGAGCACTTGGCCTGCAAAGCTGCAAATGTACAGGGGTCATTCGAATAATATGCTCGTTTCGATACGTGATTTTCAAGCCACTCTCATGTAGAGCCTCGAAAGCGTTAAGTTGGGTTTGCAGAGGGATGCGCATAACCGGCCTGAGACTCACGCCGGGTCTCAGTTAATTGCATTGCTGCAAAGACATTCGTTTAGCTTACTCAGATTCGAGTCCCCCGACTCGAACCCGCGTGGGCTGGTGCTACTCCGACCCGAGCCGCGTCGGACTTACCAGGTCGGAGCCCAGTTCATTGTGAGGCATCCGATGCGTCCATCGGTGCAAGCTTCATACCGTAGGTATGGAAAATTTCCGGCAGAGCGCATTTGATACGAATACCGGGCCATCCGATGTTGCAAATCGTGGACTTACCTTCGTATTTGACATACGGCATCCGAACAGGTATATGGCGACCAAAATTCGGGCATGTTGATTGAGGAGCGTTGATAGCCCGAAAGACAGATTAGAATAAGATGATTCAAAGGTCCGAAATTCGAACCCGAATCTCTAAAAGTGTTATTGGGTAGAAAGAAACAGCTCGAAAGATCGAAGCCCTGCCTCGAATATTTTGAGAGCACTGCTGGCCTGATAGAAGTAGCTCGAGGGGCCGAAGTCCAGCCTCGAATATGTCGAAGGCGCCGCTGGCCCAAAAGAGATAATTCGAGGGACCGGAGCCCTGACTCGAATATGTTGAAGGCGCTGCTGGCCCGAAAGAAGTAATTCGAGGGACCGGAGCCCTGACTCGAATATGTCGAAGGCGCTGCTGGCCCGAAAGAAGTAATTCGAGGGACCGAAGCCCTGACTCGAATATGTCGAAGGCGCTGCTGGCCCGAAAGAGATAATTCGAGGGACCGGAAAATTCCCCCAAAAGAACGAAAGACAAAGTCGTCGAGAAACTCAATGCTCATTCGAATGGCACAAAAGAGAAAAGCACAGAAGACCTCGAAAGAAACCCGATCGAGAGATCATCTGAGTGCGAGGGGTACATACCTTTGGGACTCGAAAGAGCCTTTGCCAGTTTTTACCCCTTGAGTCGAAAAGACAGCATTTTACCCTAGGGAACGCGTCAGCGCTGATGACACACTGCGTCGAGTCGTCACCTCATCTTCTGCAGGACGGGCCTGAGCCTGCCAGGACAAGACGTGTGGTGGGCCCTCAAGCCGTGCATCGCGGCCGTTGACAGAGTTTGACCGCACGTCCCGCGCGTGGGTGAGAAATAACCGGCGCGGTTTCCTTGACTACCGGGCGTAGTGGACGCCGCGGTGCTCGCGTGCTGACACGTGGACGGTTGGATCAACCCGGCCGTTTCCACTTCGCCATGGACGGTTGAGATCTGACGTAGATCTCTAGAGCTAGAATAAATAACGGTGGCAGGGTAACAGTCTATCCCACTCCGCCGCCATCGTCTTCTTCCTCGCGCAGCATCCTTGCAGCTCTTCCTTTCCATCTCCATTTCCGCGATCTTTGCTGCGCCCTGACCATGGGCAAGAGGAGCTCCACAGCCGCCGGCGCCACCGCCGCCGCCAAGAAGGCCAAGACGGCCGATGCTGAAGGCTCCGGCGTTGGCCGCTGGGTCCAATCCAAGGTTGGCAACAAGGAGCTGACCCAGGCCGAGAAGATGGGCCTGCTGAAGAATGAGCCGGCGGAATCGCTCGCCGCCGGCCCGGAGATCGTTCCCCGGCCGCCCCTCGGTTTCCGGGTAATCTTCATCGCCTTTTTGCTGCGGGGTCTGTCTTTCCCCCCGCATCCTTTTCTCCGTGGCCTTCTCTTTGCTTACGGGATTCAGCTCCATGACCTGAATCCCAACTCTGTTCTTCACATTGCGTGTTTTATCACGCTTTGTGAGTGCTTCCTGGGGATCGAACCCCACTGGGCACTGTGGCGCCGAATCTTCGTGATTCGGCACCCTCTGCCCTATCAGACCGGCGGTTTCGGCGTCCAAGTGCGCCCAGACGTCGAGTATTTCAACCTCCAAACACCCGAAAACAACCCCGGGTGGAGGACGAAGTGGTATTACGCCAAGGACAAATCCTCCGACGGCGAAAACTTCGGACTTGAGGAATTCCATCCCACCGGCGTTCTCCGACCTCGCGTCTCCTGGAGGCACGACCTTTCGGACGAGGAGTTGAAGATTACAGAGCCGATGATGGAGAAGATCCAACAGCTTCGAGCTACTCCGAAGAAGGAACTTTCGGGAGTCCAACTCATCCGAATCTTCATCGAGCGCCGAATCCAGCCGCTCGCTGCTCGAGCCCACTGCATGTGGGATTACAGCGATCGCCGGGACTCGACTCGCATCTCTCAGGATGAGCTGCACGAAGCCGAAATCGACGAATGCGTACGCGCCGTCACCAACATCAAGAAGAAGGATCCTGTGCCGAAGGTCTTCGGTGCAGTGGCCTTCAGCAAAGCCTTTCCCCGCACCGAGGTATGATTATGCTTTTATTCGAATTCCTTCTTCGTTTCTTAGCCGGATCGTCCAGTGTCGAATGCAGTCTTTCTCATTATGTAGGTGATAAACATAGCCCGATGCTATCCGCCCTAGCCAGAGATGGGCGAATATCCGGGGCGTGACTTCGCCGAGGTGCCTGAAGGGTCGGCCTCCGCTGCTCCATCGCCACCGAGGGCTCCGAAGAGATAACGAGTCGCAGACGTTGTCGAGGATTCGGAAGACCTTGACGACACTCACTTTTCTTCAGGGGATGATGACAACAGCGCCATCCCTGCCTCGCCTTTGAACCGCCGTCCTCCTCCTCGAACAGAGAAAAAGGTCCTTCTGAAGTTCGGGATCGACGCATCGTAAGTTCTTCTTTCGTGTAACTCGTGGTCTTGTTTTGATTTGGTTGTCCGATTCTAACGCTGATGATTGCTTCAGATCTTCCACCGAGGAAACGTCGACTGGTCCGGGGGATCAAGATCGATACCAGGTTCGACCTCATGACGACGCCCTTGAGCAAACGGCAGACTCACAGGAGAATGTCGCTGATATTGTCGCCCCCGAAGTTGCTCCGACGAAGCCTTCGACCTCTTCCAAGAAGAAGGCGACGGAACAAGAATTCGTGCTTGTCTCCTCGTCCGGCGGGCCTTCCGGTCCTAGCAACCATGTAAGTCCAAAGACTTTCGACTTGCACTTCGCGTATTTGACCATTAGTAGCCCCCGAGGGTGAGTCGAAGTGTTCACACTTGGGCTTGCCCTCCGACATATGATTCGAAGGTTAATTTGTCGCCCGACTTTCTTTAGCCCGTTGTTAGGGACCTGTCGAAGGTTTGCAGGAGCTTCCTCGCCTTAGAGGAAGAGAATCGTAGGCTGTCTGAGAAGCTCGACGAGACTCGAAGTGAGTAGTGCCACCTTCCTTGTATAGTTCGCCTTTGCGTATGACATGATGCTTTTGTGGTTGAACATCTTCTTCTATTGACTAGGGATTGGGGCCCAAGCTGCTACTGATAAGACTTCCCTGAAAACTCAGCTGGACAATCTTACCACTGAGAATTCGGGTTTGAAGGATAAGGTCGTCGAGCTGAACGACGAAATCGCCCGACTGAAGGGCGAATCATCCGAAGCTAAGGAGCGCGCGGATAAAAGTCGCCTGGACACCGAAGCCCGCGAAGGAGAGCTGACCCAGCGCCTACAATCTTCACTTGATGCCTTGCGTGGTAAGTTCTCAAAGCTTTTTCCGGAATAACTTTCGGGGCGAAAAGTCGCGTTGTGACTTAGCTGTCTGCTCGCTTGTGTAGCTGCTGCCGAATTAGACGCCGGAGCGATGAAAGGGCCTGCTGGAATCGAGTCCAGTATCGGATTTGCCGAACGCCTGAGCCGAGAGGTTGTCAACCTCTTAGCGCGGGTGCGGTCGACGCTGGTTCGCGTTCGGGATACTTCTGTACCCGACTCGACTAGCAACACCATGGCGGGAATCCTCGACGCTGTGGCGGTGAAGGCGGGTGGCGAAGATCCGTTATTTGCCGCAGTACGCCGTCAGGTAACCATCGGCACCGAGTCTGTCTTCTCCATGATGATGATGCATGGCGTGGAGTTCGATGCTGACAAGGTCACGAGCACATACCCAAAGGATAAGGACGGACGCGACAAGTCCGCCAAGACTTACGTCGCGCGTGCTCGTGAACTGGCTGCTCGAATGACGGGCTTCCTGGCCGATAGGAACGAGAAGCATGCGGCAGCGAGGGCTCGGAAGCGTGGCGCATCCGCCACGCCGTCTAGCAAGGCTGGTAGTTCGGCGTAGTGCAAGCAGTGCTTCTGGTGCCCAATTGTAATTAGTTTCGCTGGTGCACATCGAGGGCTGTGACCCCGATTAGTACTCTTTCGGTTGTAAAACTTGTGCTGCTGTTTTGTTAATCTTCACGCCATTTGGTTGCCATTGCTTGTGTGTGATGTTCGGCTCCTCGTGCAGGATCCTTCGTTGACCTCTGGTGCTTGGCCTGTTTCGTACGAAACAACTGGCAGTACTGCTGGTGCCATTGAGCGAAGAGCGCCCTCCACGAGCGAGTTGTCACTAATTCGATCGTTGCGCGATCAGCTCCAGAACGCGCAGCGCCAACTAAAGGTTGTTACTGCCAAGGTCGATGTTGCTCTTTCGAAGGCGTCGAATGCTGCGGACTGCGAGAAATTCCTTCTAGATGAGATCGAAAATCTTGGCAAATCCCTGAAGTGTAAGTCTTTGAACTTCTTTCGCTGCACGTTGGCTTGGATTTGCAGTACTGAGTCTTTGTTCTCTTGTTCGCAGATGCGTGTCTTGACAGTGCAGCTGAGGCCCGGCGCGTAAACGCGCATATTATTGCTGCCCAGAATCATGCCAACTCCGTTGCTGATAACTTCTGGGCTGATCGATCGAAGGCAATGAAGCTGACACTCCTTCAGGATAGGATTGCTCAAGCTGGTGCGTTGGCTGAGACGAGCCGAGGTGCCCTTGCGCTGGTGCACCAGGCGATGTTTCCTCTAAATGATCAGCCCGAAGGTTTGCCGGCGCTGCTCGATCGATTCGAGAACGGCCATGCTATACATTCCTTTGTCCGGGCACATCTGCGCAGCGGGGCTGTGGTCGCACTTGCTTTCGTGCATGCGCACTACCCTGAAGTCGACCTAGAGCTCCTGAAGACGCCTCCGCCGTCGCCCAGCGGTCGCTACGACATGGAACGGCATTATGCTGCTTGTAGAAGTACCGGCGATTGTATCGCTCGACAAATTATCGTCGAAAGCGATCGTCAGAGGGCGAGTCGAGATGCTGCGGCACCATGAACTAGCTTTGTTGTTGTGTCTGTATCTTCACTCTGTACATATATTGTATACCTGTGTTTATATTCGGCTGTGTTGAAAAGGCAGAGACTTCGAGCATCGATTAGGAAGGCGAAAGTTCTCCAGCGTAGGCCGAGAGAACGCGTCCCCCAAACGTGAGCTGATCGAGCGCGGCCCCAAAGCGTAGGCGAAGTCCTCGAGTGTGGGTCGAATGGCCGAGCCCCCGAGCGTGGGTCGAAAGCCCCCGAGCGTGGGTCGAAAAGCTGAGCCCCCGAGCGTGGGTCGAAAAGCTGAGCCCCCGAGCGTGGGTCGAAAGCTGAGCCCCCGAGCGTGTGTCGAAAGGCTGAGCCCCCGAGCGTGGGTCGAAAGTCCCCGAACGTGGGTCGAAAGGCTGAGCCCCCGAGCGTGTGTCGAAAGGCTGAGCCCCCGAGCGTGGGCGAAAGCCCCGAGCGTGGGCGAAAGCCCCCGAGCGTGGGTCGAAAGGCTGAGCCCCCGAGCGTGGGCGAAAGCCCCCGAGCGTGGGTCGAAAGCCCCCGAGCGTGGGTCGAGAGCTGAGCCCCCGAGCGTGGGTCGAAAGCTGAGCCCCCGAGCGTGGGCGAATATGTTGACTCATGAAGTGAGGAACTTGAATTTTATTGCTTGGTGCCGAAGGCACAATGTTGGGCGCGGACTGCTGCCGACGCCTGATTACATAGTAGAGGGGGTAGAGGAGACAGCTTTGTTAGCTAAGGGTAGAAGCGGCGCAGCTGCGCGGCGTTCCACGGGTTGTCGACGTCTTTCCCCGTCTTTGGGTTGCGTAGGCGATATGCTCCTCCTGGGATGACCTCGTGGATGAGGTACGGGCCTTCCCATGGTGGCTCCAGCTTCGACGTGCTTGTTTGCTTGAGTCGGAGCACAAGGTCTCCTGGTTCGAAAGAGCGTCCGCGTACCCGTCTGCTGTGGTAGTTGCGGAGGCTCTGCTGGTAGACCGCCGATCGAACGAGAGCGACGTCTCGAGCTTCGTCCAGTAGATCTTGGGCGTCTGCTAACGCCTTGTCCGCATCTTCTTCGTCGTAGACGGTGACGCGGGGCGCGCTGTAGCGCACGTCCGTGGGCAGCACGGCTTCTGCCCCGAAGAGCAAGAAGAAAGGCGTGTAGCCTGTCGAGGAGTTGGGCGTTGTTCGCAGGCTCCATAGCACCGAAGGCAATTCCTCGACCCAGGCGCCTGCTGCGCGCTTGAGGGGTCGAAGCAGTCGCTTCTTCAGGCCTCCGCAGACAAGTCCATTGGCCTTTTCGACCTGGCCGTTGGACTTGGGGTGTGATACCGAAGCGTACTTGAGTTTGATGCCGAGGTCTTTAGCGAAGCCCTGGAATTCGCCCGAAGTGAAGTTGGTGCCGTTGTCGGTGATGATGCTGTTTGGGACGCCGTACCGATAGACGATGGACTCGAAAAACTTGACTGCCGTGGTCGCCTCTTGGTTGGTGACCGGGGTAGCTTCTATCCACTTGGAGAACTTGTCCACAGCGACGAGCAAGTACGTATGCCCTCCTCGAGATGATTTGGGGAGAGGCCCCACTTGGTCGAGCCCCCATTGTGCAAAGGGCCATGCCACAGGGATGGTGTGCAGTTCCGATGCCGATGCGTGCGGCTTGGTGGCGAACATCTGACACGCTTCGCAGTGCTGGACGATGTTCCTGGCGTCGTAGAGGGCGGATAGCCAGTAGAATCCGGACCGAAAGGCCTTTGCTACGAGGGTTCGGCTGCAAGCGTGATGACCGCAGGTTCCTTCATGGATTTCTCGGAGGAGGGCGATTCCATCTTCCTGCGCTATGCACCGCTGGAGCACCCCCGAAGTGCTTCGCTTGTAGAGTTCCCCATTGATTATCGTGAAGGCCTTAGAGCGCCGCATGACTTGTCGGCGGTGGATGGGGTCTTCTGGGAGTTCGCCCCTCGTCAGGTACGCCAAGTACGGCTTTGTCCATATTGCCTCGACGAGCATGACCGCGGCTGCATCCTTTGGGAGGTCTGCTGCTCCTGCCGCTGGGGCGGTGTCGGTTGTCCGAGCCCCCGGACGTGTTGTTAACGCCGGGTCAGGTGTGGGTTTGATCTTGACGGAGCGTTCGAATATCTCCTCGAAGAAAACACCTGGCGGTATTGGGAGGCATCTTGAGCCGACATTGGCCAGGTTATCTGCCTCCTCGTTGCTTTCCCTGCCGATGTGTGTTACTTCACAGCCCTCAAATTCGCCTTCGAGCTTGTCGTACATGGCGCGATATGCGATCATGTTCGCGCAAGTTGCGTCGCACTCCTTCATGACTTGCTGGGCGATGAGGTTCGAGTCTCCATGAATCTTGATGCGGGTTGCCCCGCAGGCCTTCGCCATGCGCATACCGTGAAGGACGGCTTCGTATTCTGCCTCGTTGTTGGAGGGATTCGGGAAACGCATGCGGAGGACGTAGCGCATCCTGTCTCCTTGTGGTGATACCAGGATAACTCCTGCTCCTGCCCCCGAAACCCGCTTGGACCCGTCGACGAAGATGGTCCAGCTGTTCGACAGGTCTGGTAGTTCGGGCATCTGGGCTTCTGTCCATTCGGCTATGAAATCCGGTAGGACCTGTGACTTGATTGCGGACTGGCGCTGGTACGTAATCTCCCAGGGTCCTAGCGTGACTCCCCATAGCGACACACGCCCTGTAGCGTTTGGGTTGTTGAGGATGCTGGAGACTGGGTTCGAAGCCACTACTATGATGGAGTGGCACTTGAAATAGTGCGGCAGTTTCTTCCCCGTCATGTAGATGGCGTATGCCAACTTCTGATAATGGGGGTATCTTTGCTTGGTTGGCGACAGTACTTCGCTTAAGTAGTACACGGGCCTCTGAACACCGTGCTCTTTGCCTTCCTCTGCGCGTTCAACCACAAGCACCGAGCTGACAACTTGATTTGTAGCCGCAATGTACAGCAACATTGGCTCTTTTTCTCGAGGTGTAACGAGAACTGGGGAGGTCGATAGTCGTCGCTTGAGGTCGTCGAAGGCGGCTTGCGCTTCTTCGGTCCATGTGAAGTTGTCTGTTTTTCTGAGCAGTCGATACAAGGGCAGTGCTTTTTCGCCAAGCTTGCTGATGAAGCGGCTAAGCGCTGCGAGTCGGCCTGTCAACTGCTGGACGTGTCGGAGCGTCTTTGGAGGGTGCATGCTGATGATGGCCTTTATCTTCTCTGGGTTGCCTTCAATTCCTCTCTCGGAGATCAGATAGCCCAACAGTTGGCCGGTGGGTACTCCGAAAGAGCATTTCTTCGGATTAAGCTTGATGCTATATCTGTCGAGGTTGGCGAAGGTTTCTCGAAGGTTGTCGAGCAGAGTATCTGCTTTCGATGTCTTGATGACGATGTCGTCGACGTAGACCTCGACGTTGCGTCCGATTTGTTCCTTCAAGCATGCTTGCATACACCGCTGATACGTAGCTCCAGCGTTCTTGAGCCCGAAAGGCATCGTCATGTAGCAGTATACCCCGTGCGGGGTGACGAACGCCGTCTTGTCTTCGTCTTCTACCTTTAGCCGTATCTGGTTATATCCAGAGTAGGCGTCGAGGAACGAGAGGCGCTCGCATCCTGCCGTGGAATCAACAATCTGGTCGATTCGGGGCAAAGGAAAGTAGTCCTTCGGGCAGTGTTTGTTTAGAGCTGTGAAGTCGATGCACATCCTGTAGATCTTGGTGTCCTTCTTTTCCACCATGACCGGTGGCGAGAGCCATGTGGCTTCCTTGATCTCTCTGATGAACTTAGCTTCGAGGAGGCGATTGATTTCTTCGCCCATCGACTTGGCCTTCTCTGGATTGTACCGTCGCATAGACTGCTTGACCGGTTTCGCGTTGGGGAATATTTTAAGCTCGTGCTCGGCGAGTTCCCTGGGGATGCCTGGCATATCTGCTGGACACCAGGCGAACGTCCTCCAGTGCTCACGGAGGAACTCGACGAGCGCGCTTTCCTATGCGGGGGAAAGGGAGTTCGACACCCGCGCCGTCTTGGTTGGATCAGTCGGGTGGATCTGGTGTTCTCGGGTGTCTTTGGTGGCATCGAAAGACAACTCTGGGGCGTTCTGCTGCGCCGGTGGGTCGATGTCCATGACAGTGGCTTCCCGAATGTGGTGCAGCTCCTCGTGCACCCCGAAAGTCTGGGACATGTCGTTGAAGTCCTTGTCGCAGTTTTCTGACCGCGCGAAGCTGCCGCTGATCGTTAGTGGTCCTCTGTTTGCGGGCATCCGCAACTTGAGGTAGGCGTAGTGGGGTACCGCCATGAATCGGGCGAACGCTGGTCGCCCGAGGATAGCATGATACTGCGAGGGCCAGTCGACCACCTCGAATTCGATCTTCTCCTTTCTGAAGTTTGCTTTAGTGCCGAAGATGACGTCGAGGTGTATCGCCCCCAATGGATACGTTGGCTTTCCCGGGACGATTCCGTGGAAGGAGGTCTCTGTTGGCAGGAGATTGTTTAGTGGGATCTTGATCTTTCGCAGCGTGTCTGCATAGATTAGGTTCAAGCTGCTGCCTCCGTCCATGAACACCTTTTTTGAGGTGAAGCCCCCTATCTGCGCCTCAAGAACCAGAGCATGATGTCCTGGGCGTGGGATCTTCGGTGGATGATCTGACCGGTCGAAACCAATCGGGTGTTCGGACCAATTCAGATATTCGGGAGTAGCTGGCGGCGCGTGCTCGGCGTGGAATACTTCTCTCGCGCGTTTCCGCCGAACTTTGTTCGCCGGGCGCCCCCTCTGAATCATGGGCACGAAACCTCTTGGAGGCGGGAACTCTTCTTCCTCGTTGGCCGGCTGTCGCTGCTCGACTTGCTGGATCGTAGCGGCCTGATGGCTTTGCTGTACGACATTTGCTGGTGGATTCGGTGGTGGCGGTGGAGCGTTGTAGGCTATCGCCCCTGCCACTGGTTGCTCGACATTCATCCTCTCCTGAAGTGCTCGGTTGAGGCGAAGGAATTCCCTGCACTCGATGAGGAGGTGTGCAGGTTTTCGTACTCCGTCCTTGTCGAGGTACGTGTGCCTTGGGCATCCGCTGTCGAGCATCTCTTCTGCCGACAGCTGTGGCTGCCGGCGACGCCACTCCTTGCTAGGTTTCGAGTCACGGCTGCTGCTGCCGTAGTAAGTATTTCCTCGTCGTGGTAAGTCGCGATTGTCGTCGCGGTCTTCGTGGACGTAGCCAGCTGCTATCATGTCTACGTTCTCCGTGTTGTCGTAGCGGCTTCGGCGACCTTTCTTCCGAGATCCGGGATGGAACTGATCCTTCGCATCGCCATCGTGTTCTGCTGATCGACGGCGGCTTCTGGGAGCCGAGATGGAATCCTCGCCATCGGCCCATTCGTTCGCCAAACTCATGAGGTGGTCGATGGTTCTGGGCTTGCAGCGCCCCAGTTCCTCCTTGAAGTCACGCCGAAATAAGCCGTCCCGAAATGCATCAATGGCCCTTTCGGGCGAGATATTCTCTGTCGTGTTCCGAAGGCTGATCCATCGTGAGATGTATGACCTCAAGTTTTCGCCGGTCTTCTGCACGCATAAGCGAAGCTCTTCGAACGACGTAGGGCGTCGTGAGGTGCCTCGGAAATTTGCGATGAACGCTTGCCGAAACTCTTCCCAGGAGCGAATGCTGTCTTGGGCGAGATTATTCAACCATGCCCTTGCGTTATCTTTTAGGTGCAGTGATAACAACTGGAGAGCGTTGTCTCTGGATCCGCCGCTGATCTTGACAGCAGGTCATGAAATCATCTAGCCAAATTCGGGGATCCTGCTGCCCGTTGAACTTGACTACGCCGTCGCTGAGCTTGATTCCTTTCGGCAATGGTGCCGAGCGGATCAAAAGGCTAAAGCATTCTGCCCCGCAGAGTCCGTCGCTGGGACCGCCGAACGCTTCCGCCTCGCGTCGCGCTCGCCCTTGGTCGACTCTATGCTGGGCCAGGCCATGCCGAAGCTCTCCGTTGAGAGGTTCGACCACATGCGTCCGAGGCGCTACGGCTGGCGCTGGTGCTGGGTGCCTAGCCTGTTCCGGTGGTGGAGCGGCTCTTGCTGTTGTCGCATCATGTGCTGAGCCAGGCGTGCCTTGCAGCACCCTTACTCCTTCGAGTGCTAGATTTCGCAGGTGTCGCATATGTTCGTCACCGTTAGACGCGTTCGCAGCAATGTATGCCGCTGCAGCCATGATTGCTGCTTCCTTGGTCTTGGGCATTAACTCAGCTTCGTTGAATTCTGCCTCCAGGTTTCGAGTGACATTATGCATATCGGCCCCCTGCTGAGTGCGCGATCTTGATCTGTGCTGAACGCTTGAAGAGTAGTGCGATGATCTTTCTGCCCTCCTCCTGCTGGATGCATCGGCCTCCTCTCTGCGTCGTTCCAACACTCGCCTATCAGCGCTGATCTGATCTTTTTGCTCCTGAACGACGAATCGGAGTGCAGCCAGATCGCTTGGACTTGGGTTGGGTCCGAAGTTTACTTCGCCCGCATAGACCCTTCTTGCGAACCGGATCTGGTCATGTGTGACCACTTGGCGACCGCTGTCTGATCGGTTTCGACCGTCGTTGTCGTTTCCGTCGTTGTGCGATGCCATCATGCAGTGTCCCCCGGGCCACGGGGTCGAGTCATCGCTGATCTCGCCCAGCGCTGGAGGATAGACATCGTCGTTTTCGACGTAGGGCCCGATTTCGACCATGAAGTCAGAGTCATGATCAGCCATATAGCCGTCGCTGGATGCGCTAGATTCGCATAGTGAGGCAGAGCTCACCGAATTGCCGATTTTCCCCTTAGCTTCGGGGTAGACGTCGTCGTCGTCGTCAGAGCACGTGTAATCCGAGTATAATCCTTCGACGTAGTCAGGATCATAGGGTGCCGTACGAAGCGTGAGGGCGTTGAGAGCCCGATCGCACTCGGATATCGTTGGGTAGATAGCTGCTGTACCTCCCCGCGGATCTTCACAGCCGGCGATCTCATGGAGTGAGAAATCTCCGGCGCCTATGTAGTGGTACGCGTCGCAGTCGACGCAGTATGCGGTGGTCGGGGATGGAGGCGGATCTTCGAAATCGTTCGACCCTACTGATGGGGTCGAAATCTTCAGTCTCAGCTCCTCCTTCGACGGCGCTAGTGACGCGCTTGCCGAGGGTTTACCCCCGACGGATGGTGGTGTCGTCGCTTTGGCCACGAGCGGAGCCGATTCGCCGATGGAGAGCAGTTCCATTGCTCCATTGCTGTCCACATGGAAATTGAACAGTCTGAAGGCCATGTCGTAGCCTTCGGGCGCTGCCCTTGCCGCGCTCGGGACGGGGTCGATGGCGCTCATCGTCGAGGTGAGGTTGATGGTGCTTGGCGAGATGCCATCGATGACAGTCGATTCGACGGCCCCAGTCTCGAATTCCATCGGGCTGGTGTGGACGATGGCCGGCACAGCGATGCCGGCGACGGTGTCGATGCCGATCTTGGAAGTGGTTGGTGATGGAGCCGGCGAATCCGTAGATCCAGATCCCGTCGTCCCCACGGTCGGCGCCAATTGACGAGGTTTATCCCCGGCAATGCCCATGTCGAAGGGCTTTCGATCTAGGAAGCGTATTGGGAACCTGGCGAACTCGACTGGTGATCAGACGAAAGCAGAAGGACACGAGGATTTACCCAGGTTCAGCCCCCTCGAAAGGTAAAAGGCCTACGTCCTGCTTGTCTGACTTTTGTATTGAGGTGGTGGCGACGATGATGGTGTTACAATGGCGGCGCAGATTGGATCTGGCCAAAAGCAGAGAACTCTAAGTTGTCGAGCGCTCCGGCGTGAGGTGGGTGGAAGTGATTCTGGGGTTTCAAAACCTCCCTCCCAGCCTTTTATAAGATAAGGCTAGGTCTCAGGATTGTTTCTCAAGCCAAGTACAGACCGGATCAACCGAGACCTAATCTAGCTTGGACTCTTCGAAACTTCGCTTGTACACCAAGTAATACTCCCGGGCCGCATCAAAACACTGCCTTGACGGGCCTCGAAAGCCTTTCCTGAGACACCCCACCTGGACCGAAAACCAGGTAGGCGAATGTCGGGGGCCCATCTGTCATTCCTTCGTCAGCGCCATATAGGAACTTAAAGCAATAGAGAGCATCAAAAAGCAAATGTGAAAGACATTTATATCTGAACCACTTCCTATGCATAGGAATCTTGTAAGCAAATAAATCAACGAGGCACATAGTAGCAAGCATGGATAGATAAAACAAGTGCCACTTCAAGATTTGCAACATAAAGAGGGGAAACTTAATAGTATTGAGATCCATCAAACCATGTTTCCCTCTCTCAAAATAACTTTCAGTAGCATCATGAATAGAACTAACAATATAACTATCACATAAAACATCCCTATCATGAGCCACATGCATAAAAGGATTAATACTCACCACAGGAACAATAGTAGTAGGAGCAAATTCAATAGAATAATTATTCTCATCACCATAATCATCATAAAAAGGAGGCATATTGTAATCATAACTAATTTTATCCTCAAAATTAGGTGAACTGAAAATATTATACTCATCATCATAGCCATCATACACTAGAGGTTTAGTATCATCACAAGCTAGAGAGCAACTATTTCGCAAAGCATATTCTTCAAACATATCATCATAAGAAGGAACATCACATATGGGAGATAAAATATCATCAGAGCAAATTTTCTCCACTAAAGCTAGGGAACTAAAAATATCATGCTTAACAAAACCAGCTTCCCCAAGCTTAGACTTTTCTATAGCATTAGCAATAACGGTGTTCAAAGCATTCATACTAACAACACTATTAGCATGCAAATTAAGCTCCAAAGGTTTTTCAATTTTCTCTTCAAACACTTCATATCTAAACTCAGGAAAAAGACTAGAGAACTCTTTGTTTTCCATTAAGCCTAACTAGTAAAAATAAAAACAAGAAACAAAAAGATGTAATTGCAGAATCTAAAGGAAATAACTTCGAGCACTCACACAGGAGGATGCGAGTACCTTTTACCTTACCTCCCCGGCAACGGCGCCAGAAAAGAGCTTGATGTCTACGCACTTCTATTCTTGTAGACACTTGTTGGGCCTCCAAGTGCAGAGGTTTGTAGAACAGCAGCAAGTTTCCCTTAAGTGGATCACCCAAGGTTTATCGAACTCAGGGAGGTTAGAGGTCAAAGCTATCCCTCTCAAGCAACCCTGCAATTACGATACAGAAAGTCTCTTGTGTCCCCAACACACCCAATACACTTGTCAAATGTATAGGTGCACTAGTTCGGCGAAGAGATAGTGAAATACAAGTGGTATAGATGATTATAAGTAGTAAATACAATCTGGAATAAAAATCGCTGCGAGCAAACATGTAACAAAACAGCAAGTAAACGGTGTGCAATGCTTGGAAACAAGGCCTAGGGATCATACTTTCACTAGTGGACACACTCCCAACAATATAACATGAATGAACAAATAAATAACTTCTCTCCACTATGGTAATCTGAATTACTCTCCTATTGAATAACACTAATCATTGTGTAGTGGCTACAGAAGCACCCCTTAAAGTTCATCAAGTACTTGACAAACACCACTCATAGAGATATCCAAATCAAAGCACAACTCAAGATAGATATTATTGCAACTTAGACCAAGTACTAACACGGTGCACACACTGTCAACATTACACCATGAAAGGAGGAATAGATCACTTCAATACTATCATAGTAATAATTACTCTCATAATCCACAAGAGATCACAATCATAGCCTAAACCAAGTACCACCATGATGCACGCACTGTCACCATTACACCATGGCAGGAGGAATAGATTACTTTAATAACATCACTAGAGTACTGATACGTCTCAAACGTATCTATAATTTTTTATGCTCCATGCTTGTTTTTACACCATTTGCCTATTGTTTCGTTACACTTAGTGGTACTTTTATACATTTTTTGGAACTAACCTATTAACGAAGTGCCACAGTGCCAGTTTCCTGTTTTCTGCTGTTTTTGTGTTTCAGAAGTGATACACAGGAAATATTCTCGGAATTGGACGAAACAAGTTCCTGAAGTCATATTTTACCCGGAAGCTTCCAGACATCCGAAGAAGTGTCGGAGGGGGGCCACCAGGGCCCCACACAAGGGGGCGGCGCGGCCCAGCCCCTGGCCGCGCCACCCCTGTGTGAGGGCGCCTGGTACCTCTCCTGACATTGCCCCTTCGCCTATAAGTACCCCCCGACGAGAAAAACCTAAGGGCCCGATCAGTTTTCCAGAATACATCGCGATCCGCCGCCGCCGTCGACCCGAAGATCGGGAGGGTCCAGAAGCTCTTCCCGGCACCCTGCCGGAGAGGGGAATCGCCACCGGAGGTCTTCTTCATCGCCATGCTTGCCTCCGGAGCGATGAGTGAGTAGTCTACCTTGGACTATGGGTCCATAGCAGTAGCTAGATGGTTGTCTTCTCCACCATGTGCTTCATGTTTAGATCTCATGAGCTGCCCTACATGATTGAGATCACCGTTATGTAATTCTATGATATTGGTTTGTTGGGATCCGATGAATATTGGTGTTTATGATTAAGTTGCTGTACTGAATTATATCTTTTGTTATCTCTATGTTGTTTATGATCTTGCATGCTCTCCGTTGTTAGTAGCTATCTTGGCCGAGTAGTTGCTAGTGACTCCAAGAGGGGGTATTTATGCTCGATAGTGGGTTCATGTCTCTATTTCACCTGGGGGAGTGACAGAAACCTCTAAGGTGGTAGATGTGTTGTTGCTACTAGGGAGAAAACAACATTCATATGCTCAAGGGCATATGCTTTGTTTACTTTACACACTTTGCTTAATGCAATTATCTGTTGTTCGCAACTTAATACTTCTAGGGTGTCCGGATGATATCCCCGGGAGTGGATTATTAGTCATAGATGCAGTTGGATGGCGGTCTATGTATTTTGTTGTAATGCCCAGAGTAAATCTCATAGTGATCTTCTTGACATATCATGTTATCTTTATTCTATCAATTGCCCAACTGTAATTTATTTACCCTGCATGTTATTTTATCTATGGAGAGACACCACTAGTGAACTGTGGACCCCGGTCCTATTTTAATCATATTGCAATCACCTGTTTACTTTTCCCGCACTGTTTACTTTACTCGCATATTACTACTGTTTTCCACTCGATACACTCATAACCTTTGTTTCAAGCAAACCGGTGAGATTGACAACCTCATCGCAAGTTGGGAACAAAGTATTTGTTTGTGTGTGTGCAGGTTCCACAACACCTTCAGTCGTCATCGTCTCCCTTCTCCTGTTCGATAAACCTTGGTTTCTTAACTGAGGGAAAACTTGCTGCTGCACTCATCATACCTTCCTCTTGGGGTTCCCAACGGGCTGGTCATTCACCACGCACAAGGACTGTCTGTTGCCACATTCACTTGGAGCATCAGCTATTTTTCTGGCGCCGTTGCCGGGGAACTTGAAGAAGAAGAAGCTCCTACATCAACTATACTCTCCCACGTCAACTACGCGCCAGCAGCTATTTTTCTGGCGCCGTTGCCGGGGAAGAGAGAAGACTTCTGCGAGGGGAGTTCGTGGACCGCTCGTCGGGCCTGATAGGTGGTGGTATCACACCCTTCTCAAAGGAACCGTACGTGAGACTCTCGCCTCATACGGCTCCGTCCTGGAATCTGGACCCCCCCTTTTCCTTTGACCAACGGGTTCGCACACACATTCTTTACTTTGTTATTTGTTTTGCTTTACTTTATTTTATTTTACCTGCATTGCTTTATATCAAAAACCCAAAAAAATTAGAATCCTTGGTAGTTGTTATTTCTTTACTTTAGTTTATCATGTTGTTCCCTGAGTTCGTTCTGGAGGACCTCTCTGTAGGGAGTGGTTTGATTATTGGCAAAAGTAACATTGAGGAGTTCTTTAATCACATTAGTATGCATGATGAAGATGAGGAAAAGTCTTGGGTTGAGCTTGCTCCTAGTATTGAAGTTGCTTCTATTTATTTAATTGACATGTTGGAAACTAGGTTTGCTAGTCTTAACCCTTTTATGCAATATATGTTCCTTAAGCTTCATGAAATTGAGGATCCCGAAAAGAAGGCTTTTATCTTGGAAACTTTGCGCCTAGAATTTAAGGATGTCGTTGTTGAAGCTAGGAAGGTCCTTAAACGTTTTAATAAACTCGGTTCACCTATAAAGGTTATTGATACTCATGATGAGGGAACCGAAATACCTATACCTTGCAAGCTTTTGGGATTGAATGATGCTTTCGAAAACAATTTTGCCTGGATTTGTCCTGAAAATCTTTTTGATGAGAATAGTGTACCAAAGCATGATCACAAAGGGTCTTCAAAAACTTATGTGGATGAAATACAATGCCTTATTGATAAGACCTCTTCTGTTGATCTTAATGCTTATGCTGATAATACTTGATTCGCAATTTTCTGCGCCTAGCTCAAAGGCGTTAAAGAAAAGCACTCTTGGGAGATAACCCATTGTTTACTTTTCAGTACTTTTTCTTTTATTTGAGTCTTGGAAGTCATTACTACTGTAATGACCGCTCCTTATCTTGTTTATTTCGTTTTTGTGCCAAGAGAAGCCTCTAATTTGAGCGAGGTAAAGATTTGGGGTTATTGCTGTCCTGAAACTGTTTTCGGTGCTGCACCGTAAAAATTCGTGAAAATTCTCTGTATATCTTTTGGACCTGCGATTTCTTGCGCATATGCCCCAGGTTATATCCAAACTTTTCTTAGTTGAACACTTTTTGATTTGAGCAACAGAAAATCTCTCAAAAATTCGTCCTTTGTCAGCTGTTCAGTTTTGACAGATTTCTGCCAATATTTGTTTTTGCCACTTTATCGCTTTCTTTTGAGTTCTTTTTGATCAGGGAACTCTTGTGGAAGTTGCTACAGTAGTATATACTTTATATGTGGTGGTTTTGGGTTGAAACCTGAAGCTAAAAGAGGTTGAATATATTTTATGCTTACACTAATGTTGCTAATAGAATTATGTTTAGTTTTGTATGAAGGAAGTTTTCAAGTGTAGGGATTGGAGAATGATGAGATGAGTTGAAGAATGGACAAAAGCTCAAGCTTGGGGATGCCCATGCATCACCCCAAGAAATATCCAAGAAGTACAAGCGTCAAAGCTTGGGGATGCCCCCGAGGCACCCCTTCTTCATCGGCAAAAATTAGGTCACCTTTCAAGACACTATATTTTTATTGCTTCATGCACTATGTGTTTTTCTTGGAGCGTCAGTTGTTTTAGTTTTCTTAGGTTGTTTAGTTTGTTTGTTTGCTGCAATAAATGGTTGGACCCCAACAAATTTCCCTTTGGAGGAGATGTACTCGTTTTCATTTGCAAAGAACGCTCTAGTTTTCACTCTTATAAAAAATCGAGCGTTCATCTTTTTCTGCTACTGCTTTTTGTTTTCGTTTTCGCCTTGATATGCATTCAGATCTTGTCATATCTTTTCATCAAGGTGTATTTTTGCCTCTGATCTTTATTGGTTTTCATCAAAAGAGGTGTTTATAAAAATTTCAAATGGTGTTGAAAAAGAGAAAAAGCTTTGTGCAAAATAGTGGTACAAGAAGGAGCTTGTGTAGACTACGGCTTAGGCTTTTTCATGTCATGCTTGATGTCTTTTTGATAGTATGCTTAGTGGTTTTGCTGTAGCATGACTTGTCTCAAATAACTGAGATTGCTTAATGAGCCTTTGAAAAAAATCATGCGTTGTTTTTATTATATGGAAGCATTATTTTGGTTTTCTCCTTGATGCTTTATTTGGGTTGACTTGGCGCATGCTCACACATGTTAGACTCTTACAAAGTCGCCATTAGCCTTCATGATCATTTAGTTTTTGACTTTTGATGCCATCGTATGCTTCTTTTAATGTCGCTTTGTCGCTTTGCATGATTATGGCCATTATTGCTCTCTTAGTTGGTCGCTCCCAGTCTTTTGCTAGCCCTCGCCTTGTACTGAGTATGAGCTCTACTCGTGCATCCAAGTCCTAAAAGCCAAAGTTTTCCAAAGTGTCCATCATACATACCTACTAGCAATTTGCTATTCCAAGTAAATTTGACTTGCTTTTATATTCTCTTCAAATTAAACTCTTACCAGTGTTATGCGAAATTCGGTCAGTAAAGCTCTCACGAACCGGAAGGCACACTTTACTTTTTCCTGTTCTTAAAATTTTGACATTGTGGTCTTTTATGCTGAGTTGTTATGCTTGCAAGTTGTAAGTTGGATTCTAGCCCAGCCATGCTGTCATGGGGCAAGCTTTCAACATTGCACTTCTTTTTGAGTTGATATCGTGATCTTTTGTTTATGGATGCCCGCTGTGTGAAATGAATTGGGAATCTTGTGAGGATCATGGAGTTTTTATATGTGTTAGGGAAACGCCGGGCCGCCAATCTAAGCCATGCATAATTCATGGTGGAAATTTGCAGCATACCCATGGTGAACATTCGACGACGCATCTCACAATAAAAAGCTAAACAATATAGCAAATAAAAGAGATGTCGAGGTGTTCATTGTCTGCTTGTCCTGTCATTTTGGTGTGGGCTTGTTCCATGTCATCGGGCACGGAGGTACCCCATTGGCGGTTCTCAATGATATGCATATACTTTCAATGACAAGAGCCTTGCTTGGGACTCTAAGTAAATTAGCATGGTTTGGGTACTCGTATTCACGGGACACGAGGTTTTCAACTTATGATTTGTCAAGCATATGCATCATAATTGTTCTCGCATTAACTTTAACCATTCAAGATGCTTATGATGGGGGCAATGAGAGCTCAAAGCCGGTAAGTACCATAATTTTTGAAGGTTATAAAACTTGCAATCACTGCTTCCCTCTGCGAAGGGCCTTTCTTTTACTTTTATGTTGAGTCAC
The DNA here is from genome assembly GCA_007115705.1 of Dactylis glomerata. NCBI lineage: Eukaryota > Viridiplantae > Streptophyta > Magnoliopsida > Poales > Poaceae > Dactylis > Dactylis glomerata. Next base: position 1,955,711 of record QXEO01000087.1, read on the forward strand.
CACCTTCTTTCTTTATGCACCATTAAGAGAGCATAGTTGTCATTCTTAGTGTGATATGCATTGTCCCAAAGTTCATTGATTGACTCATATTGTTGGTTTCACTTGTTCTTAAGTTATTTGTATCTAGTCGCCCTCTTAAACTTTGAGGTGTCCTATGCACTTATGATTTGCTCTCTTTGAAGGACAAGCTGAAAACCTTTTGTATGTTTTTCCTTATGATTCGAACACACGTTTGACTTTCATTGTTTCATTATCATGATCTTTTGTTTGTGTTCATTTGCATGTTTACAACATGGTTGCTAAGTTCTTATTGTCATGATTATATCTTTCATGCCCATGTTTTAAGTTCTATTGATCCCAGCTCACCAATGCTTGCATATATGATCAAGATTGTGTAGGTGCATGTCAACTCAAAAATTATTCTTTGTTATCACTTACCTACTCGAGGACGAGCAGGAGTTAAGCTTGGGGATGCTTGATACGTCTCAAACATATCTATAATTTTTGATGCTCCATGCTTGTTTTTACACCATTTGCCTATTGTTTCGTTACACTTAGTGGTACTTTTATACATTTTCCGGAACTAACCTATTAACGAAGTGCCACAGTGCCAGTTTCCTGTTTTCTGCTGTTTTTGTGTTTCAGAAGTGATACACAGGAAATATTCTCGGAATTGGACGAAACAAGTTCCTGAAGTCATATTTTACCCGGAAGCTTCCAGACATCCGAAGAAGTGTCGGAGGGGGGCCACCAGGGCCCCACACAAGGGGGCTGCGCGGCCCAGCCCCTGGCCGCGCCACCCCTGTGTGAGGGCGCCTGGTCCCTCTCCTGACATCGCCCCTTCGCCTATAAGTACCCCCCGACGAGAAAAACCTAAGGGCCCGATCAGTTTTCCAGAATACATCGCGATCCGCCGCCGCCGTCGACCCGAAGATCGGGAGGGTCCAGAAGCTCTTCCCGGCACCCTGCCGGAGAGGGGAATCGCCACCGGAGGTCTTCTTCATCGCCATGCTTGCCTCCGGAGCGATGAGTGAGTAGTCTACCTTGGACTATGGGTCCATAGCAGTAGCTAGATGGTTGTCTTCTCCACCATGTGCTTCATGTTTAGATCTCATGAGCTGCCCTACATGATTGAGATCACCGTTATGTAATTCTATGATGTTGGTTTGTTGGGATCCGATGAATATTGGTGTTTATGATTAAGTTGCTGTACTGAATTATATCTTTTGTTATCTCTATGTTGTTTATGATCTTGCATGCCCTCCGTTGTTAGTAGCTATCTTGGCCGAGTAGTTGCTAGTGACTCCAAGAGGGGGTATTTATGCTCGATAGTGGGTTCATGTCTCTATTTCACCTAGGGGAGTGACAGAAACCTCTAAGGTGGTAGATGTGCTGTTGCTACTAGGGAGAAAACAACATTCATATGCTCAAGGGCATATGCTTTGTTTACATTACACACTTTGCTTAATGCAATTATCTGTTGTTCGCAACTTAATACTTCTAGGGTGTTCGGATGATATCCCCGGGAGTGGATTATTAGTCATAGATGCAGTTGGATGGCGGTCTATGTATTTTGTTGTAATGCCCAGAGTAAATCTCATAGTGATCTTCTTGACATATCACGTTATCTTTATTCTATCAATTGCCCAACTATAATTTGTTTACCCAGCATGTTATTTTATCTATGGAGAGACACCACTAGTGAACTGTGGACCCCAGTCCTATTTTAATCATATTGCAATCACCTGTTTACTTTTCCCGCACTGTTTACTTTACTCGCATATTACTACTGTTTTCCACTCGATACACTCATAACCTTTGTTTCAAGCAAACCGGTGAGATTGACAACCTCATCGCAAGTTGGGAACAAAGTATTTGTTTGTGTGTGTGCAGGTTCCACAACACCTTCAGTCGTCATCGTCTCCCTTCTCCTGTTCGATAAACCTTGGTTTCTTAACTGAGGGAAAACTTGCTGCTGCACTCATCATACCTTCCTCTTGGGGTTCCCAACGGGCTGGTCATTCACCACGCACAAGGACTGTCTGTTGCCACATTCACTTGGAGCATCAGCTATTTTTCTGGCGCCGTTGCCGGGGAACTTGAAGAAGAAGAAGCTCCTACATCAACTATACTCTCCCACGTCAACTACGCGCCAGCAAGTACACATAATATCTGAATAATAACATTTACTTGTTCAACATGATACAAAGCTCACGATCACATAAAGATCACATCATGGGAGAGAGAGGTGAACCACATAGCTACCGGTAGAGCCCTCAGCCCCGGGGATGAACTACTCCCTCCTCATCATAGGAGACAGCAAGGTTGATGGAGATGGCGGTGAGGTCGATGGAGACGGCGAAGACGGCGACGGAGACCGATGGAGATGGCTCCGGGGGCACTTCCCCGTCCCGGCAGGGTGCCGGAACAGAGACTTCTGTCCCCCAAAATTCGTCGGCGGTGGCGGCGGAGTTGCGGAACTCTTTCTGGAAATTTGCCGACTCCCTTAGGGTTTTCCATCCCGAGGCTTTATATAGGCGAAGGGGCGATGTCAGGGGTGGCCCCAGGCCTCCTCACACTAGGGTGGCGCGGCCAGGGCCTGGTTCGCGCCAGCCCTATGTGAGGGTGGCCTGTGGCCCCTCTCCTTCCTCTCTTCGGATGTCTGGATGCTCCCGGGAAAAATAAGACTTCTGGCTTTGGTTTCGTCCAATTCCGAGAATATTTCCTGTGTATCACTCTGAAACACAAAAACAGCAGAAAACAGGGAACTGGCACTGTGGCATCTTGTCAATAGGTTAGTTCCGGAAAATGCATAAAAGTGCCACGAAGTGTAACGAAACATCGGGTAAATGGTGTAAAAACAAGTATGGAGCATCAAAAATTATAGATACGTTGGAGACGTATCAGCTAGCAAAAGACTGGGAGCGACCAACTAAGAGAGCAATAATGGCCATAATCATACAAAGCGACAAATCGACATTAAAAGAAGCATAAGATGGCATCAAAAGTCAAAAACTAAATGATCATAGAGGCCATTGACGACTTTGTAAGAGTCTAACATGTGTGAGCATGCGTCAAGTCAACCCAAATAAAGCATCAAGGAGAAAACCAAAATAATGCTTCCAAACGATAAAAACAACGCATGATTTTTTTCAAAGGCTCATTAAGCAATCTCAGTTATTTGAGACAAGTCATGCTACAGCAAAACCACTAAGCATACTATCAAAAAGACATCAAGCACGACATGCAAAAGCCTAGGCCGCAGTCTACACAAGCTCCTTTTTGTACCACTTTTTTGCATGAAACTTTTTCTCTTTCCGACACCATTCAAACCTTTTTGAGGAAACTCTTTTGAGGAAAACCAACATATACCAGAGGTCCAAATACACCTTGATGCAAAGATAAAACAAGATTTAAACAAAAATCAAGGCAAAAAATGCAAGCTAAACGCAGTAGCAGAAAAAGAGAACACTCATTGAACGATAAGAGTGAAAACTAGAGTGTTCTTGGCAAATGAAAAGCGAGTTCATCTCCTCCAAAAGAAACATGATGTGATCTAACCATTTATTGCAGCAAACAAAACAAAAGAAAACTGAAAACAAAAACGACTGACGCTCCAAGAAAAATGCATAGTGCATGAAGCAATAAAAATATAGTGTTTTGAAAGGTGACCTGATTTTTGCCGATGAAGAAGGGGGTGCCTCGGGGGCATCCCCAAGCTTTGACGCTTGTATTTCTTGGATATTTCTTGGGGTGATGCGTGGGCATCCCCAAGCTTGAGCTTTTGTCTATTCTTCAACTCATCTCATCATTCTTCGATCCCTACACTTGAAAACTTTCTTTATACAAAACTAAACACAAATCTATTAGCAACATTAGTGTAAGCATAACATATAATCAACCCTTTTTGCTACAGGTTTCAACCTAAAACCACCACATATAAAGCATATACTACTGTAGCAACTTCCCCAAAAGTTTCGTGATCAAAAGAACTAAAAAAGAAAGCGATAAAGCGGCAAACACAAATATTGGCAGAAATCTGTCAAAACAGAACAGCTGACAAAGGTCGAATTTTTGAGGGGTTTTCTGTTGCTCAAATCAAAAAGTGTTCAACTAATGAAAGTTTGGATATAACCTGGGGCATATGCACAAGAAATCGCAGGTCCAAAAGATATACAGAGAATTTTCACGAATATTTACGGTGCAGCACCGAAAACTGTTTCAGGACAGCAACATTCCCAAATCTTACCTCGCTCAAATTAGAGGCTTCTCTTGGCACAAAAACGAAATAAAAAGGATAAGGAGAGGTTATTACAGTAGTAATAACTTCCAAGACTCAAATAAAAGAAAAAGTACTGAAAATAAAACAATGGGTTATCTCCCAAGAGTGCTTTTCTTTAACGCCTTTGAGCTAGGCGCAGTAATTTGCAAAGATGCTCATGTGGGTGCCATATAAGAGCTTGAGGCAAAGGCGCCATATAGGAACTTAAAGCAATAGAGAGCATCAAAAAGCAAATGTGAAAGACATTTAAATCTGAACCACTTCCTATGAAAAATAGTCTTGTAAAGAGACAAGTCATGAAAGCGCAAAGCAAAAAGCATAGGAAGGCAAAACAAGTATAACTTCAAGAATTGCAACATAAAGAGGGGAAACTCAATATTGTTGAGATCTATCAAACCATGTTTCCCTCTCTTATAGTAACTTTCAGTAGCATCATGAATAGAACTAACAATATAACTATCACATAAAGCATCCCTATCATGAGCTACATGCATAAAAGAATTAATACTCCCCACATGAACAATAGTAGTAGGAGCAGATTCAACAGAATAATTATTCTCATCACCATAATCATCAAAAACAGGAGGCATATTGTAATCATAACTAATTTTCTCCTCAAAAGTAGGTGAACTGAAAATATTATACTCATCATCATAACCATCATAAACTAGAGGTTTAGTATCATCACAAGCTAGAAAATAGCTATTTCGCAAAGCATACTCATCAAACATATCATCATAAGAAGGAACATGGATAGTACTAATGGTACAACAATTATTAACCTTAGAATTGGTACCAAAAAGATTTTCAATATCAAAAGTAGAGTGCTTTTCCCAATCATGATCACTAACATAGGTAACAGGCATAGGAACATCACATAGGGGAGATAAAATATCATCAGAGCAAACTTTCTCCACTAAAGCTGGGGAACTAAAAATATCATGCTTAACAAAACCAGCTTCCCCAAGCTTAGACTTTTCTATAGCATTAGCAATAACGGTGTTCAAAGCATTCATACTAACAACACTATTAGCATGCAAATTAAGCTCCAAAGGTTTTTCAATTTTCTCTTCAAACACTTCATATCTAAACTCAGGAAAAAGACTAAAGAACTCTTTGTTTTCCATTAAGCCTAACTAGTCAAAATAAAAAACAAGAAACAAAAAGATATAATTGCAGAATCTAAAGGAAATAACTTCGAGTACTCACACAGGAGGATGCGAGTACCTTTTACCTTACCTCCCCGGCAACGGCGCCAGAAAAGAGCTTGATGTCTACACAGGCTTTTGTTCTTGTAGATAGTGTTGGGCCTCCAAGTGCAAAGGTTTGTAGACCAGCAGCAAGTTTCCCTTAAGTGGATCACCCAAGGTTTATCGAACTCAGGGAGGAAGAGGTCAAAGCTATCCCTCTCAAGGAACCCTGCAATTACGATATAGAAAGTCTCTTATGTCCCCAACACACCCAATACACTTGTCAGATGTATAGGTGCACTAGTTTGGCGAAGAGATAGTGAAATACAAGTAGTTGTGATGATTATAAGTAGTAAATGCAATCTAGAATAAAAATGGCAGCAAGCAAACAAGTAACAAAATAGCAAGTAAACGGTGTGCAAAGCTTGGAAACAAGGCCTAGGGATCATACTTTCACTAGTGGACACACTTCCAACAAATATAACATAATTGAACAAATAAATAACTTCTCTTCACTATGCTACTCTGAATTACTCTACTATTGAATAACACTAATCATTGCGTAGTGGCTATAGAAGCACCCCTTAAAGTTCATCAAGTACTTGACAAACACCACTCATAGAGATATCCAAATCAAATCACAACTCAAGATAAATATTATTGCAACTTAGACCAAGTACTAATACGGTGCACACACTGTCAACATTACACCATGAAAGGAGGAATAGATCACTTCAATACTATCATAGTGATAATTATTCTCATAATCCATAAGAGATCACAATCGTAGCCTAGACCAAGTACCACCACGATGCACACACTGTCACCGTTACACCATGGCAGGAGGAATAGATTACTTTAATAACACCACTAGAGTACACATAATGATGAAGAGTAGCATCTACTTATTCAACATGATACAAAGCTCACGATCACATAAAGATCACATCATGGGGGAGAGAGGTGAACCACATAGCTACCGGTAGAGCCCTCAGCCCCGGGGATGAACTACTCCCTCCTCATCATAGGAGACAGCAAGGTTGATGGAGATGGCGGTGAGGTCGATGGAGGCAGCGGAGACGGCGATGGAGACCGATGGAGATGGCTCCGGGGGCACTTCCCCGTCCCGGCAGGGTGCCGGAACAGAGACTTCTATCCCCCGAAATTTGTCGACGGCGGCGGTGGAGCTGCGGAACTCTTTCTGGAAATTTGCCGACTCCCCTAGGGTTTTCCGTCCCGAGGCTTTATATAGGCGAAGGGGCATCGTCAGGGGGCTGCCAGGGGCTCCTCACACATAGGGGGCGCGGCCAGGGGCTGGGCCGCGCCGCCCTGGTGTGAGGCTGGCCCCTGGCCCCCCTCCAGCTCTCTTTCGGTCCTCGTCCTTCGTCCGGGAAAAATAGGAGTTCTAGAACTTATTTCGTCCAATTCCGAGAATATTTCCTGTGTAGCATTTCTGAAACACAAAAACAGCAGAAAAGAGGGAACTGGCACTGTGGCATCTTGTCAATAGGTTAGTTCTGAAAATCGCATAAAAACGCCACGAAGTGTAACAAAACACAAGGCAAATGGTGTAAAAACATGCATGGAGCATCAAAAATTATAGATACGTTTAAGACGTATCAGCCATCAACCTTCATTTTCCACTCTCTAGCATCAATTTATGGGTTACCTCGTTCTTTTATTTCATCAACAACTTTGGTAGTGATACTATGTGGCATCAAAATGCTATTCTTTTCGGTGTTCACATCCTAGCATTTTTGAAAAGAAAGTCACACCTCAGGCCTCGGCTTTAGGGAGATGGATGGGCGAACAAGTTTCATGTATTATTTCAAACTAATCTAAGTTTGCCCAAAACTTCTTTGCATGTGCACCTACTCCATGAATCTTTTTGCATCTATTCTCTTCAACTCATTTACGCCAAGTTCCATGTCCTTGTCCCATGAGGGTGTGCCGCGTCAGGGGGGAGGATGAGTGTCCCAACTACCACCGTCGGTGGATGTGTATCCTCTGCGTTTCCTTTTTATGCGCAATTTTTTTTGATGCCAGCATCCTTCCTCTCTTTCTCGTAAACATAGAGGTGACCTCACTTTTTTTCGTCGCCTATTGTGCTATCGATGAAACTGACATCAAAACCTCCCACTTTTGCGTGTTTAAATTCTAGCGGTTTCTAAAAAGGAAAATCTCACCTCACCATTAGCGTTTGTAGAAGTGAAGGGACCAAAACATTTCATCTCATGGAATCCATGAATAAAATTAATTTGTGAATGTTTTGCATCCGCTTCTCTTCAACTCATTTACGCAAAGCTTCCTGTCCATCACCGTCATTATCCCTTGATGGTCTGTTGTGTTAGCAAGATGGATGAGCGTCCCAAGTACCACCATTGGTAGATGTGTACCATGTACTTCTCCTTTATCTGCAACAAATTGCGCTTCTGGCATTTTCCACTCTCTAGTATGAACTGAGAGGTGATCTCATTCTTTTTTGTGTTGCCTACTTTGCTACCAACAAAAATTAAATAAGATCAAAACATGCCTCCGTTACGTGCTAGCAGTTTCCAAAAAAGGAAAGTTACACCTCATGTCTTGGCTTTGTGGAAAGGAAAGGATCAAAAAGTGTCATATTGCGGCATCCAAGAACAAGTTTACTTAATTGTGGTACTGGGAGAAATCCACATTCAAGCAAGGTTTTGAACTTTAAATAAATCTAAATGGAGAATGTACGAGCATTATGGTCTTGACCGGTGACCGCCTATTGTGAGGTGGGTCTATTGCTTTGTGTAGGCGGGACAACGATGGCAACAATCCTCCATTCCTCATGTCCTTGACTTGGTAGTCTAGTGTCTCCAATAACTTCTCTTAGGGAAAATTGTGAATCAACCACACCTTTCAGTTTCCACTCTCTAGCATCAATCTAGAGGTGACCTTGTTCTTTGTTACATCGGCTACTTTGGCAGTTATGCTACGTGGCATCGAAAAAACCCTTATTTTAGGTGTTTACATCCTAGAAGCTTTTGAAAATAAAGTCATACCTTAAGCCTTCACTTTACATAGGTGGATGGACAAACAAGTTTCATGTGATTAATTTATAGTTAGCCTAGAAGTTCTTTGCATGTCCAGTTAACCTGCAAATCTTTTTTGCGTCCATTTTCTTCAAATCATTTATGTCACGCTTGATGTCCATTAATGTCCTTACCCCCTGACGGTGTGCCATGTCAGGGAGAAGGATATGAGTGTCCCAACTACCATCCTCGATGGATGCGTATCCCCTACTTTTTACTTTTTATGCGCAAAAATTGCAATGCCACCATCTTTCACGTCAAGTTAGAGGTGAACTCATTCTTTCTTCTTCGCCTATTGTGCTACCGACACAATGTGACATCGAAATGTCCTTCTTTTGCGTGTTTGCATTCTAGCGGTTTCCAAAAAGGAAAGTCACACCTCACGCCTTGGCTTTGTGGAAGTGAAGGGACCAAAATGTTTCATCCTGTGGAATTCGTGAATAAAATTAACCCGCGATATATTTGCATCTCTTCTCTTCAATGCATTTACATTAAGCTTCCCCCTCCATCACCTTCCTTATCCCCTGATGGTGTGCCGCATCGGCGAGATGGATGAGAGTGCCAACTACCACCATCGGTGGATGCACATCCTTTACTTCTCATTTTTGTGCGCAAGAAATTGTGATGCCAGTGTCCTTTAGTTTCCACACTAGTGTGTCAATTTATAGATGACCTCATTCTTTCTTTTGTCGCCTACTTTTCCACTGAAGCAATGCAACATCAGAACATCCCTCTGTTGTGTGTTCGTAGTCTAGAGTTCTATGGGAAGGAAATTCATACCTCACGCCATGGCTTTGTGGAAAGTACCAACATGTTTCATCTTGTGGCTTCTGTGAATAAAATTAACCTATGTACCTCATCCATTCTCTTCAACTCATTTACGCCAAGCTTCCCTGTCCTTCACCATCCTTATCCCCTGACGGTGTTCCGTGTCAGTGAGATGGATGAGCATCACAACTAACACCGGCGATGGATGTGTATCCTTTACTTCTCCTTTTTACGAGAAAGAAACTATGGATGTGTGTCCTTCAGTTTCCGCTCCATTGAGTCAAGTTAGAGGTGAACTCATTCTTTCTTTTGTCGCCTACTTTGCTACTGATGCAACGTGACAGCGAAGCGCACCTCCTTTCCATGTTTGCATTATAGTAGTTTATGGAAAGGAAAGTCACACCTCATGCCCTAGCTTTGTGGAAATGAAGGGACCAACATGTTTCATCCTATGGCATCCGTGAATAAAATCAACCAGTGATTCTTATTTGCATCTGTTCTCTTTAACTCATTTACGCCAAACATTCACGTCCATCATTGTCCTTATCCCCTCACGATGTGCCACTTTAGCCAGATGGATGAGCGCACCAACTACCACCATCGATGGATGCGTATCCTCTACTTCTCCTTTTTGTGAGCAAGAAATTGCAATGCGAACACACTTCAGTTTCTACTCTCTTGCGTCAAGTTAGAAGTGACCTCATTCTTTTTTTGTCGCTTACTTTGCTACCGACGCAACGTGACATCGAAACACCCCTCCTTTTGCGTGTTTGCATTATAGCCCTTTATGGAAAGTCACACCTCACACTTTGGCTTTGTGGAAGTGAAAGGATAAAAAAGTTTTATTTGTGGCATGCGGGAGTAACTTAACTTAATCATAGTAACTAACACAAATACACATTCAAAACGAGTTTTTGTACATTGAAGAAATATATATGGGTAATCTGAGTTAGCCTAGAAGTTATTAACATGTTCAATGAAACTATAAATCTTTTTTTGCATCCGTTCTCTTCAACTCATTTATGCCAAGTCTGCCTGTCCATCACGTCCTTATCCCTTGACGGTGTGCTGTGTCAGCGAGATGGATGAGCGTCCCAACTACCACGGTCGGTGGATACATATCCTTTACTTCTCCTTTTTTGTACGCAATAAATTGCGATGCCGACACCCTTTAGTTTCCACTCTCTTGCGTCAAGTTAGAGGTGAACTCATTCTTTCTTTTGTCGCCTACTTTGCTACTAACGCAACGTGACAGCGGAACATCCCTTCTTTGTGTGTTTGCATTATAGTAGTTTGTGGAATGGAAAGTCACACCTCATGCCCTGGCTTTGTGGAAATGAAGGGACCAACACGTTTCATCTTATGGCATCCGTGAATAAAATTAACTAGTGAATCTTTTTTTGCATATGTTCTCTTCAACTCATTTATGCCAAGAATTCACGTCCATCATTGTCCTTATCCCCTCACAATATGCAGCTTCAGCCAGATGGATGAGCGCCCCAACTACCACCATCGGTGGATGCGTATCCTCTACTTCTCCTTTTTGTGCCCAAGAAATTGCGATGCCAGCACACTTCAGTTTCCACTCTCTTGCGTCAAGTTAGAGGTGACCTCATTCTTTTGTTTGACGCTTACTTTGCTACCGACACAATGCAACATCGAAATACCCCTCCTTTGCATGTTTGCATTATAACGGTTTATGGAAAGTCACACCCCACACTTTGGCTTTGTGGAAGTGAAAGGATAACAAAAGGTTTCATTTGTGGCATCTGGGAGTAATTTAACTTAATCATAGTAACTGACACAAATCCACATTCAAAACAAGGTTTTGCACATTGAATAAATATATATGGGTAATTTGAGTTAGAGTAGAAGTTATTAACATGTTCAATGAACCCATGAATCTTTTTTGCATCCGTTCTCTTCAAGTCATTTGCGCCAAGCTTCCTCGCCCATCACGTCCTTATCCCTGTCAGCGAGATGGATGAGCGTCCCAACTACCACAATCGATGGATGCATATCCTTTACTTCTCCTTTTTGTACGCAATAAATTGTGATGCCGGCACCCTTCAGTTTTCACTCTCTTGCGTCAAGTTAGAGGTGATCTCACTCTTTTTCTCGTCTCGTACTTTGCTATTGACGCGACGCGACGCGACATTAGAGCATCCCTCCTTTGCATACTCGCACTCTAGCCTGTCTGAAAAGGAAATTAACACCTTAAAGCCTTGGTTTTTTGAAAGTGAAGGGATCAAAAAGTTTCATCTTGTGGCATCCCGGAATAATTTCACGTAATGAGAGTAACTGAGACAAATCCACATTCAATTGAGGTTTTGAACATTGAAAAAATCTATATGGAGAATGTCTGCCTTGTGGTCTTGACCCATGAAAACCTATTGTGACCGGGTGGTCGATGAGGATGCGGCGGGTCAGCTATGGCAGCAGTCCTCCTCGTCTCCTTGACTTGGCAGTCCATTGTCTATGGTAACTTTTCCCAGGGTGAACTCTGTGTGAATCAGCAGCGCCTTTCTCGTTCACTCGCCACTAGAAAAAGGCAGCTCGGCCAGCCCACCCCGGAAACGCCTATAAATACGTCGCCTCCTCCTCCCACTCTCTCCAGTACCATTCCCCACTCTGTCTCTCTGCACCCACCACCCGCCAGAAACCCCGAAATTACAATCAAGTCCAACCCCCCAAATCGAACCAGCTCGCCCCCGAGGATTTCCCAGGATCGGCCCGACCATCCTCCGGCGAGATGGGGCTCTCGAGCATGCCGTCGCCCAAGGACAGCCTCTTCACCTTCCTCCTCTACAACACGGCGGTGTCCATCGCCATCCTCTCCAACCTGCTCCGCGCGGTGATGGCGTTCCTCGGCATCCCCGTGCCGCCCGCGTGGGACGACGAGGACCACCTCTTCGCCGTGGCAGCAGCGTCTTCCTCTCCCCCCGCGAGGGGGCCGACCCTCGTCGACAGGTTCAGGAGCAGCTTCACCCCCGCGCTGTTCGGCCGCCGCCGCGCGACCGGCTCCCCGGACTGCCGCGTCTGCCTGGCCAGGTTCGAGCCGGAGTCGGTGGTGAACCGCCTCCCCTGCGGCCACCTCTTCCACCGCGCCTGCCTCGAGACGTGGCTCGACTACGACCACGCCACCTGCCCGCTCTGCCGCCACCGCCTCCTCCCCGCCGCCGACAAGCCGCCCTCGCCGGAGCCGGCGATCACCCATTTCGCCTGGGTTTACTAGAGATCTGCCGTCGACTCACCACCGCTCCGACGCTGGGGGCCAGCTCCGTGTGGCCCTGCCGTGTGCGCCCAGGAAATTGAGGCTTCATTCCCCCATTTAGCTCTAGCTCCACCCCATTTAGCGCTCTCCTTTATATGTACTCTCTGTTTTAGTAGTGGTGCCGCTTAGAGCGGCCCCTTCTTCTTCCTTTGTTGCGCTGCTGCTGCTGTACCTTGTAAATACTCGCCGCCGCCGCCCAGTGCTCCCATCCCATGGACTCATGGAGGGTGTAGCGCTTCTGTGTACATCGCTGCTTGTGCAATTCAAAGAGATGAGGAAGATAATATCCATCCCAGAACAATTGAGTTCCTTTTTTTCCGTTCTGTTCTTCTCTGCTCATGTAATTGTGCAGCTCATCGCTAGAACAAAATATTCTGCGTTTTTTCCCAGAAATTGAACCGAATTTCGTATTTCGATGCATATATCGAATTATAGAAACAAAAGCAGTATGGGCGCATGTAGAAATAGAAACTTTTTCAGAGAAAAAGTGGCAACGATTCTTTTTGCGTGGAGGAGGAAAGAACGTTCTAGAGGGAATGGTCGATGGAAGATATTTTTGGGGAGGAGGTCGCCGGGCGGGAGGATATCTCTGGAGCGTTTCACGCACGCAATTTGTTTGGGCGGAGGCAGACAAAGCGCTGAAAGGCACGGCGACGAGGGGATGTTTATGTGAGTCACATGGGCTGCGTGCGTGCTTGTCGACATGGCCGCACTCGCCGTGTCCGCGTCGATGAATGTGGTCGATCTCGCCATCGATTCCCCCCTCCTCCCCTTGTTTCATCAGCTATCTGCCTGGCAATCAAATCATGTTATCTCGAATCCATGGACCCAGCGATAGCTTGTTTGTTTGCATTTACAAGATGGACTGCGTGATACTAGTTCCGTGTGAAATTCTCAAAGCGAATGCTCTGAAATGCAACAATTTCACAAGTGGTATTCAATACTAGTACAGAAGTTGGTTAGACCACAATAATTTGGCAAACCGGCAAAAAACAGGACACGAATGAACATCAGACTGCCTCTACACTTGTACTGCTACACAGAGAAATATGTCACGGTTCCCTGAGATCACAGGTTGCATCAGCAAAGTCTGAACCTGGACTGAAAATGTTGTATCATTGGGAGTCTGATTTGCACACATGTTAGGTTCTACATGTTCATGCCTTGGCTATCCCTATCCTCTGTAGATCATACCCAACAGAAAAGAAGAAGACATAACAAATGAACACAAGAACTGTCTGTAAACTTCACAACTTTATTGGATCACTTATTTTTTGTGTCTGTACAGTTCAACATGTGATCTTAAAGCAAAGGTCCAATTCCATATACAAAAGGATATGCAGACAACAATACTGCAATCCTATGTACGCCCATGTAGAACATACACTACAGTCTACAGGGAGCGAAACAAATTGTAGCTCCTCGTCTCACTGTAGTTCATCACTGCATACCGAAGCTGCTGTAACTGTTTGGTCTAAATGCTGTTATCTGTGATGTCCATTTTATCACATACAGTTCAACATAACAAATGGAATGGTGTCCTGAGTTCAGTCACAATGCTTTTGGCTGCTGCAAAACCTCACCCTAACATGGTCTAACAATGAATCAGTCGCCCGTGTGTGTCTTCAATCAAGAAATGTATGTACAGAAGATCATACCGGCAGTCAGGATATGTTTGGTCATTCAGTATTATGCACAGGGGTTGTCACAGATGAATGATCCTATCTGGCATGCGAGAGCTGCTTTGATGCAAGGCTGAACATCTCCTTCAGGCGAGCAGATGAACTTGAGAGAACATTCTTCTCGATTCTCTTCTGATGCCTGGTGCTCTTTGACCATTCGACTCCAAGATAGACTTGGACACTGCACGCCTTTTGTTTTGGAGCAAGGTCCTCCATTTGATATTTTATATGAAGCTGCATGCAAAAGCCACATGTCATTTACAGTGTTTGTTCCAGTTTTATGAAGAAAATCAGAAGAACATGTTTAATTTGCTCAGAATAGACAAAAGGAACAAGTTGAAACATGTTTAATTTTATATTTGGTTCCACATATATGAAAGATCAGAACAAAAATTACTCACAACCTACATAATATTTGGCTTCACATATGTAAGAAAGCACAACAATTATCAATCACTAACGTCATATAAACCTGGCAGAAAATCTGTACTCAAATTGATTATAGTACTACTACAGTTTCAGTCATCCATTGAGACAGTTTCATCTTTCTAACCAGTGGAGGATAGTCTATGTTAAAAGCCAATGTTTACTGACCCTATGAATCAAACAAAAATCCTCTATTCCAGTGAAGATTTCAACCAACTAGTGTAAGGACAATAGAACATTTCAATACACAGAACATATATCATGAAGTGAAAAAGGGCGCCAGCTTTCAAAGGCAGAAGTTTTCTAGACATTGGGAAAGGTGTCGCATGAAAATCATGCCAGAGGAAGGGGAACTCCTTGCTCGTGCAGCTCACGGCTTGGTCCACACAGAACACTGCAATGCTTGTGTACGAAGGTGAACAAGCTCAAATCAGGCTCCAGCCTGTATCGGCTGGGGTGGAAGGGCTGCAATCGATCATGCCCAAGTTGAGCATCGCTAATGTAGCTCAGTCATGTGGCGTGAGTCCTAGGAGTGAATATAAGCTTCTTTTCCTATCAGTGCATCGAGAAGCAAAGTTTTTGGGTTGAGATCATGTGCTACTCTAAAGCCAACTTAGCCACTAGTAACTAGTATAAGCATGGTTTTGTTGTCCGAGAGCCATGCACAGAAGTTTCGAGTATATCCACATACCGTGAAGAAGTCACCAAGGAGGACTCCTTGAAGTTCCATGACCTCTTCAATAATCCACCCTTTCTTATTCGGCATAGGAGATTTCAGTTGGGTACCAGTCACTTCCCCTCCAACAGGAGACAACTTCCTGCTGAACTTGTAATGAATTTGTCTTTGAGATTCATCGGGTTTATCTGATTCCCATTGTGTAGCCGAGTATTTGAGGCATCCAACTTTTTCCATGACTTTCATCTCCAACGAACCTCCTTCGAACACCTCCATAAGTGAGTTCATCTGGCAAGAGGAACATGCATTTCAGTTCAGCTTTGTGATAAATTTCATCATAAGTAGTTACAGAACTTGCAGGTCCAATTCAGGTGCAAATGAAAGTTGACATGGCCTGTACAAGTTAACTGAATTACATTAGCAGATATGGTGGAGGAAAAAACTTCGCTCATCTGAAGGCTCTTGGAATCCTCAACACCAACGAAAATTCCGCTGTCCTCGCTCTCAAGGGTTTTATTTTGGGATTGCTCCTCAGCAATCTGTACTTTGAACTCAGAGCTCAAAGATCTTGCTTTCCATAAAGCCATTATCGTCCTGTAAAGCACCCCAACAAATATCTATAATGGCCAGAGTAAAATGCCAAGAATCATAATGACATGCAATAGGAAATTTCAGGTGCTATGGTCTAGTGAATGCGGATGTTTCTCGATGGCTGGCAGTTTTAATAGGTAAGCTCTTTAATTGGTTTATTCTAGTGGAGCTACACGAAACTAACTCATATTATTTCAGAAAGGTGGAAACTTACCGGTTGGCCACACTAAATGATGCAAAAGACTGCAGAGAAAATTTCAGCTTTCCACTCTCAATGCTCTTTGCACCATGCTTTGCATCCATGCCTCTACCTCTGTGAAGAGTTATTGCAAGGGATGGACTCCACGTTGATAGTGATGGAGGAATTGCTTGTATGTCTTCAATATCCTCCCATAGAAAGAAAAACTTTGTTTTTCGGCCAAACATGCTTGAATAAAACCCAATCGTTCTTGGAGATAAGAAAAGATGGCCCTGAAATGAGAAGTACAATTGATCTTGTTAATTGATAGCTACTCATTTTCCATTAGTTTAATATCTGAGATCACATCTTGTAGCAGACGCATTTTTCTCTGAACTTCATTTTCGATACAAATGTTTCAAACTGGCAATATAAAATGCTCATAGTAGACATTTTGTATGCACATCCTACCAAATTAGCCACATCCAAACCAACGAATTTCAATATCTTCTAAGAATAACTGAATAAGGAGTGCAAATTATCAATTCTTCAAGATTAACATATTTTCAACCTTTTTTGAGGGAAAAAATTTCAAACTTTTTTGACTGATATTTTTCAACCTTTAACTCTGAAAATGGCTGTTTCTGACCTTGAACTCTTGAATCAGTTAACTTTACCCCCATGATTCTATCCCTAGTGGTTTTACCCTGACTAGGACAACATGCATGGTGTCACTTACACACGTCACCACCTTGTCATGTCAGCAACATAAGTATATTACTTTACAAAAATCAAGCAAACAAAGAAAAATAATTCATGGAAAAAACTTGGCAAAAATATGGAAGCAGTATGAGGTCAATCTGGAAAATTAATTCAATAGTCGAAAGATGATGTGTAGCTACACTTTTTTAGTAGTCAATCTGAAAAATCCTGAATTTCCTGAAAAAAATTCCCCAACTGAAAAAGAATTCAGTAGTCAATCTGGAAAATATTTTCCAAAATTCCCTCCGTATTTTACAAAAAAAATTATGATTTAAATTTATTTTCCTGATTTTCCAAAAAAAACTTGCTGACGTGTACTCTCTCCGTTCATTAATATAAGACATTTTAGATGTTCAAAGTAGACTAGATACGGATCAAAATGAGTGAATCTACACGCTAAAAGTAGTCCAGATACAGACCAAAATGAATAGATGAGTGAATCTACAAAAAGCTACAATGTCTTATATTAGTGAACGGAGGGAGTATAAGTGATGCCATGTGTTGTTTTAGTCAGCAAAAAACCACTTGGGATAGGGCCAAGGGGGTTAACTAAACTGGTTCAAGAGTTCAGGGTTAAAGCCAAACGGTTTCAGAGTTCAAAATTGAACTTCTGCAATGGTTCAATGTTCAGAAGTGGTGTTTTTCTGTAAAAGGCTACAGTTATGAGCTCAAGCAAAGAAGAACTAACATATTATCTCCTTGATACTATATCATCCCAATCCATGTTATGACTTCCCTTACCAATATCCCCATCCCCATCAAGCCTTCCTATATATGATAGTGTTGGTCGCAGTTTCAGAAGTACCTGTGTAGGCAATTTCCGCTTCAAGTAGCATGTAAAACTGCTGATGAGAAATTCGTCTGCTGGTAGAGAGAAGAGCTCTTGGAATGCAGTATTACTTCGAGGAGACCGCAATGGCATCTGGCAGCAGTAACCCAGATCAGACTAGGGGAAACTCCCATAGTAATAGTATGCTCCCAGGAAGATGCGAAGGAAAGTACTAACCTTCTTACCAACTTCTTTCTCCATTTTGCTCAGATACTCGGTGACCATACCAGTGCCCTTTGAGTTGTTCAAAAATATTCTTAGGTGTAACTTAGACTGCCTAGACTTAGCCAAGTTACCTTGAAGAGGAATCCATACATCAGCTAGCTCTGACAAGTTTGATTTTACAAAGTTAATTTCAGCATGTCCAAGAGATGTAACTTCGTCAAATGGTCCATCAAAATCGTACACATGTACATTCATCACTGATGGAGGATCATCCATGGCATCAAACTCAAATATGTCTGCAAGATTTAGGAAAATATATTTAGTTACCCAATACTTGATGTACCAGATGGCCTTATCTTTTCTACTAAAATGAGGGAACTTCCATGTTATTTTTTCTTAGTGATATGTGGTTATGGAAAAATATGTTACGGATCATGAAGGAAAATCAGAAACATTGCCACAAATAACATACCGTTCCACTGAGGTTCGAGTGTTTGGAACTTGATTGAACTTGTTTTTGTTTTACCATTGCAAGTAAATACCACGTAAGGATCAGAGAAACCTGTAGCATCGACTGGTGCCAACTTGGTTCCCTCAATTAAAGCAACCGTCAACAACCATCCGTCGCCTTTTGCTTTCACACCATGATCGCCAACTACATGAGAAACAAATTTAGCCTAACACAGAATCACATTTATGTCAACTAGATTCAATAGTGCACATGAAGAAATGAGAGTCAAATTAATGAATCCATAAGTTTCTCAGAAGAAAACTGACAGGACTGGTGTTTTGCATTTCTTTTGCAGGAAGCAAATTAAAAGCTCTTTTAGTTTACAACACGTTAATGCCAGCAGAGTGGGGAATACCCAAAAGACATGCTTAAACAGCCATTCAGCTGAACTTCGTTATTCGATAACGTAAGCATGGTTATTAATAATTGGGATCTTGCATTTCCAAAGAGGTTTCTACAGGTACATGCACATTACAGATGGAAAGTGATGAAAATAAGGATTGAAAAGGGAGAAAGTACCTTTTTGTTCCCTTGCCTGAAAAAAACACACGATTTTCTTAAATATGTGTTGCACCTGAAGAAACAATAGCCCACCCATGACAATCTCACTGAGTGAATCTGGCAAATCTAATCCAGGAAACTCAAGCCCAGGAACTGCACCTGAATTCACTAGTAAAACATGCACAACGATGTACAGGGCTACAAAAAGGGAGGACAAGACACCAAAGTTGCAGAAGTATAGGAATGCTATCTTCCAATCAGACTCCTGACCCCCTTGCAGTGAAGCTAAGACCTGTTCCTTGTCTGACCCAGCATCTTCTACATCAATAGGCTTGATCTTCTCTGCCAGTAAATCAGAAAACTGGGCGTAGTTTTGCTCCAAGCCTTGCTTCGCTCCATTTTCTATCATACTTTTCAGCA
Organism: Dactylis glomerata; assembly: GCA_007115705.1. Classification (NCBI taxonomy): domain Eukaryota; kingdom Viridiplantae; phylum Streptophyta; class Magnoliopsida; order Poales; family Poaceae; genus Dactylis; species Dactylis glomerata. Next base: position 1,975,025 of record QXEO01000087.1, read on the forward strand.
TAGTACTCTGAAGAAAATTCATGCGCCAAGAAATGACCAAATGTGAAGTCTGTTGCTCAGAATCAAGTTCCGGACCTGGCATAATACGGAAAAGAATCTCTGTCCGAAAATAAGTACCACAAGGAACATCAGGGGTGCTGGCACTCATTAAAACTGAATACTCTTTCCCATCAGCCTTCAAATAAGATTGTTCCTCTGTTGCTTTAACAGCTTTAACCAATTTGGATGGTGCAGTTGTATAGGTTACCACTCTCTTCAGAGACTCCCCATCATTATCAGTTCTCCAGGGTTCAGTTTTGAAATCAGTACAACCCTGAATCTGTACCAACGTTTGCCGAAAATCTGAATCTGGTGAGAAGAGAAGGTTATTCAAATCACCAGGTGATGTAAAATATGACTGGTTAACAAGAATTCCTTGTAAATTCACAGGCATTTCGACTCCTTCATGCCGTGACTCATAAGATCTCAATAGGTCATCAAATGAAGCTTCTGAAGACATATCGTCAGTTTGGCCTACAGGAGTCTCAACTTCTGTTGGTGCTTGTTGAACTTCTTCTGACGCCTCGGTCTTTGCCATAGATGTTGACGAAAGATCATCAGTTTTCTTGACAAACATTTGACAGACACGATCAACAAGCGAGGGCTTGTCAAGCTTTTCTTCTTTCGAAGTTTCGGCGCCATTAGAAGTTTCACTAGGAATCCCATTAAAGCTGTCATCTGCAGCTGTTTGTGCTGTCCCCTCGCTGCGTTCATCCTCTTCAGGGATTTCAGCTCCATCAGGATACTCATTAACATTATCTTCTTTAGAGGCTTCATTTTCTTGATAAGCTAATGCAGCTGATGATGCCGTGCTTTGACTTGATGACAATGAATACTGTTTCTGTATGCCAGTTAGTTCAGTTGTATCAGACCATGATCGTGTCGCCCCAGCTGTTTCTAAAGATATCGCGACACAAATTTCCCCTGCAGGGTGCAAGCAAATGATGAATAACAGAAAAGTGACTGATTTTTCGCACAATGACATAAGTATAATTTATGCCCTTCTAGAATATCTAGATCCTAGAGGTAGTAGTAGCAGCAGCAGTAAGATGAACACATTTTGCAACTTCAGAAAGTCAGATAGTGAATCCATATGCAAAAAGACAAAAGGCATGATGTAACATAGCAAACTTCCATGAGAAAATAACTAGAGAAGTTCAAAAAATTACCACAATCAACAGCCTTGTCACTCTTGCTCTTGGGAAGAAGCTGGTACCAGCGCTGACCGAGCAAGAGGTTCTCGGCAGCCAGAAGATCCTCCAGTGGCACCCTCACCTGGCCCAGGAAGTCATCAATCCCGATCAAATCTTCATCATAGACATCCAACTTGAGCACTTCCCGGACATCGGCGACGGCGAAACTGAACTCCTGATCCCACTCCGGGTTCAGGTTCATCTTGACCACCTTTGTCTTGAACCTCTGCTTCCCAACCTGCAACTTCACATACGGATCGCTGAACCCGTTGAAATCCATGGCGCGCAGGTTGCGGGCCGCGATCACACGCACGGTCAGCCTCATCTCCGCCGACAAACTTGCTTCAGTTCGCACAAATCCCCGGGCAAAAGATCGATCAGGAGACTGATCTTTTCCTGATCCCAAACAAACTCCGCGCCAGAAGAACCACTCCTGCCAAGAAACGGGCTAACTACTCTGCTCTCCAACAACCAATCCCAAAGATCAAAATGGCAAAATGAACTCACATCACTTATTTCACGCCCATTACCAATCCCGGCAAAGAAACAAGACTGACAGGCACATCACCACTTTCCAGGTACCAATCTCCTTTTCCAAATCTAGGATCCCCACTGGATGTGGACAGACGACCAGAACCAGATCAGATTTAAACGAGCCGGGACAGACAGGAGCAAGAAGAAGAAGAAGAAGAAGAAGAAGCAAGCAGACGTGCACGAGAGAAATGGCGAGAGGAGGAGAAGACCAAATGAAGGGAGCAACCGGCAGACCGCGCCCAAGGTCCTCCTCAATATACTAGCTCTACGCGGCTCCAAGTCGTCTTCTTGGTTGGATCAAGTCAAAGGAAAAGAACGCCAACCACATGGACGCGGGATTTCATCAACGACACAACACAGGAGCGAAATGGGAAGGAAGCGGTGAGTGGGAGCGGAGTTGGAGGAGGGGGAAAGAAAAGGCATCGTGTTCTTGATGGTGCACGCCCTATTAAACTAGCGGCGGCGCATCCGCCTTTTTGGCGTGCCCCCCGCCCGCCGGGTCGGCGGCTCCGGTCTCCCCGCGTTTGCCGCTGGTCGCCGTCGCGGCGTCGCTGTACAAAGACCTCGGGATTCTGGTGTGAAGTCGGGAGATTTCCCGTGATGAATTTCATCGGCACAGGTACAGGTGCAGCTATCTTTGAGTACGGCGAGAGGGATGCAGACATTCGACTCGGGACGGATGGTTATGATTGAGATCTTGCTTATAAAAGCGAAAAGAAGTTGTTGTTTTCCTGTACTAGCAAAGGTACACGTGCATATTTATCCAGAATACTGTCTAATTCAAGCTAGTATTCCAAGACACAATTTGGCCTCATCTGAAACTCATCCTATTGTTTTTCTTTCTAGTTGTGGTTCTGGATGTACGCGCAAGAGACGAGTTGGTAAAACGTTAGAGAGGATGACCTCTTGGCTCTCCCGGATGAACATCAAATTCATAAAAAAAAATCTAACCAACTCATAATAATCTGTTTTTTTTACTTACATTCTTGTGTCCTTTACATGTTGGAAAGTCTCATGAGAATAGACATAGTTTTTTTTCACAAAGAGAATAGACATAGATTGGCCATTATGCAAAAGAACACAAAATATTACCGTGATTTTTGGAAGCCATATTCGCATAAGTCAAAAAAAAAATCTCCTTATCCTAGAAATTTATTGTGAATTTTCTATAATGCCTTTTTTAGGCCGGGGCATGTGCCCCCGTGCTTCATTTTGTTTTTTTATAACTTTAGGATTCTTTTTTAATGCATAAATAAAAAACAAACAAAAAGAAAATTCACAGGATTGGAATGCCATTGCATGTTTAATTATACATGGACAAAAAACATTTGGACTACTCCAGTATCTTAGAAAAAGAACACATGCACTACTTAAAAGAGGCATGATTTTTGATTAAAAACATAGATTTTTTTTTACAGAATGTGCTACTTAGTTGAACAAAAAGAGAAGAGAAAAAGGAGTAGCTGCATTGAACTCTGAGATGAGAAGTTTTTAATATATGATAGACACTGTGCTTGGATTTCTCCAATACTTGGAAGAAACATTCATATCGTATGAAATATTCATTTTACTCAGAGTACATTTTGTGCAATCATAAGGTCCCGGGGCATATGCATACATAGTATCCTTATTATTATTATTATTATTATTATTTTACAGTCAAATAATCATTTTCTGCACACAGAGCACGTGCTCCCGCGTGCAACTATGGATTACCCAGAAATTTATGTTCAGTCTTCAGCTTCGATAGTTAACCATATCCATTCCAATAAGTAAATATCCCGACGTGATTGGAATGCATATAATATTGACCTTTATATGTAACCTTAAATAAAAGCCATGAAATTCACTCCTTGACTTTGAATCCATAGGCCACAGCTCTTTATGGATAACTGAAATGGACAACGTCAATGCGTACCTTGTCAAACGAAAAAAAAAGGAAAATTCAGACGTATCTGTCAGTGATGTTTTCACATCGTAGTTGCTTCCTCTTCGGAGCTTTGACGCGTATAATAATTCTTTCTTAGGAATGCGTATACTAATAAATCGTATACGGCACCGTTATTTACTTGCACTGTCACATCAAAATCCCTGTTGTATTTTTTGTTGGAGAAAGATATATAGAAGCGCCGCACGCTACCTGTCTCTGTGCGGCGCGCCCTTGTGCGTCCGATCCTATAGGAGCCGCTCGATGCACTTTGCTCTTTTCCACCTTATCCTCTCAACACTTCCGAGTTCCGACCCAGCCAGCCAGAACCACACAATCCCTTCTCTCTCTTTGGTTTTGCTTTATCTCAGTGCCATCACCAAACCGTGCAGCCGTGCAGGGGAGGTTGAGCTCCGCCGCCATCGCCCGTCAGCCGGGTGAGGACACCGCAGGAGTAGCACCACGACTGCAGGACGTATGCGTCGGAGCACCACAACATGCGAATAGTGAGAAATCGAGGGGAACCTCGAGCGCGGTTGCGGCGGCCGCCGATCTGTGGATGGATGCAGCCTAAGGGGCGGATTGGGCGGTGATTAGAGCCGCCAGAAAGGTTTGTGGCCACATGCGCCACCGCCCCGCAAGAGGTGCCGCGGCGAGCGGCCTTCGAGGACCTCCACAGTTCTAATGGTTGCCGTACGCGCTGGGTGTCGCGCACCACTCAGCTGGCTTGGCGAGCGGTAGCTCAGGGATGCGACGGCCGACGACGACGGGGGCAGCGGGTGGTGGTGGTGGCAACGGAGCGGGGCTGAGGACGGCGGTGAAGCGGCTGCTTCGAGGCGTCGCGGACGAGAAGGCGGAGGCGCCGGTAGAGGTTGGGAGGCTGGCGTGATCTGACGAGCGGACGAAGCAAGGATGGTCGGCGTCGTGCTGCCGCTCCTGAGTCCTGTCCATGCTGGCCGACACAGGGAAGGCACCATCTCCAGATGGCCGAGGCCCAGGCGTTGCTCGATCTCGCCAAAGGAACATACAGGCCAGTAGCGACTGATTCCCTACTACTCCGTACTTCCTCTGATCTGTACCTAACTTCTTTTTTCTTGTTTCTGGTCACATGTATTCGATTATCGTTTTGCTTGCGTACATAGTTCATTCTGCCATGAGTTGTAATGCTTGAGAATAGTTGATACTACGCTAGCTACTGGAACAATTTGGTTCACTAACAGTGCCACACTAACTGAATTTATGCAGTATTTTGGTTCACTAATAGTGCCATACTAGTTGAACTTCACTTCTTCCATTCCTACAGGTAAGACTTGAAAGTCAGGGTCATCCACTACTCACGCTCTAGCAATGTGATGTCCATTTTGTCCAAGTGAAAGCATGCGAGCTGGGTGTGTGATAGACAATTAGTGCAGATAGATTAACAATGCCACACTAGCTGAATTTCTATAGTCATGTGAGCATTTTGATGTTGCTGCCTAAAGTTGTCTGACTAAATCAAGCGAGGTCAGCCCGAATCAAATGGTGAAGCTGCAGACTATGTAGAAGAGAAGACAGTTTTGACAAAAATAATTATCAGGTTAACTAGCCAAAATTGCCAAACTAATTATCTATGTAAACTATTACCATGTTTTTTGAAAAAACCAATTACTAAAATAATTACCCACGGTTACCTGATTGATTAGCCACAATTGTCAGATTAATGATTGAAAAACCCAATTACCAGATTTATTACCCACCATTGCGAGATAAATTAGCCACACTTACCCGATTGATTAGCCACAATTGCTAGATTTGTTATCAATGAATGTTCTTTAAAAAAATCAGTTACCAGATTAATACTCACCATTACCAGATAAATTAGCCACACTTGCCAGATTAATTGGCCACAATTAGTTACAATTGCTAGATTAATTAGCCACAGTTATCACCAGATTAACTCCTAAATTATTTAGCCACGGTAAGTCCCTAACCTAAATTGGACCCAAGTTTGTATGTGCTACTTGGCATCGGAAGAAGACTCAATCACTCAAGTATGATATTTGTTATTCTCTGCTAGTTTGTTGTTCCTGACTTTGTATTTTGTTTTTTGTTGCTACGAGTAAAGATGGCTTTTTTCTTGTTCTTTGCAGGTTCTCGCTTGAGGCAATGGTGATCTTGTTAAGATTTTTCTCCCCGGAATGATGCACATTTTTGTAACTAGAAAAGCAGAACGAGGTTACAGAGAGTAGGAATGTAGGATATACATTTTCCCTAGCTATTCTTCCTTTTGCAATGATGAAGTAGAGGTCAGATTGTTACATGTTCCATGTCAATTTTCTAATCGCCTAGGGGCTGGGGCAAAGGGTGCTGCACCGATCCATGCGCTGTTGTGAGAAAGAAGATTGTCAGATCGTCAGGCATGTAGGTGGAGTTTTTGAATTGGGGTAGTTGGCTCACGTCAGCCCGTTAAATGGATCTGATTTGGCCCAAAAAGCAGTAGCAACAGAGTTTGCCCGTACCTGCGCGTGATCTCGGTCAAATGAAAATCGCGGGAATTAATTAGGCTGAACCGCCGCACGGGGTACAGTCTGGTGCGGCGCCGCCGGGTAGGCTGGCCCTTTTTTGTTTATCCTGCTAATGCGTCGTCTGTGACCTATCTTGTCCCATCATGGAAGCTTCCTCTGATGAGCGCCGAAATGTGATTAGTTTGCGTAGTGAGGGGCCTCAAATTGATCTACGTGTTTGACTACAGGACACGGATGACAGATCACAGCGGCCCTCGTCACGCCAATCCATAACTGAACCAATGACAAATTAGTAACGGGTAGCAGCAGACAGGATTGTACAAGGGTGCACGTTTAGGCCGTGCATGATAAGGAGCATCTTCATTCTTTAGCAGCTTTAAAAAAATATTTACTACTCCCTTCGTTTCAAAATATAAGATATTTTAGCTTTGTAAAATAAATGTGTTTAGACATCTTTTAGTATGTAGGTTCACTCGAATATACACACTAAAAGATGTCTAGATACATTTACTTCACAAATCTAAAACATCTTATATTTTAAAACGGAGGGGTATTAAATAGGACTTTGTGATGGTATGTCATTTGATAAAACACTTAATATAAACTGTCTAATATTATCTTCACGTCTTTTTTTTTGAAAATATCACCTCAACATCTGATTCACATACACCATGACAATCTCCTGTCAAAACATTTGCCAAAATATCCTCTCGTAATCATAAATGCTTGCCAAAATCTAACTCTATGGCGCTAAGCAAACCATCAAATCACACCTTTACTTGCCAAAATTTCGTAGTATTAATGTGTAAATCAAATAATTCAAATCTTAGTTGCCAAAATCTCAGCTCGTCTTAATCGCCTCCCCCAATAACTTTCATCTCAGCTAATCGCTATACCTACCCTTTCTTCCATTACACACCACCGCCCCCATGCTGAGGTGCTCCGGGCCATTGCGGGGGATGCGTCAGCCAGCAACTGCTTTTTCTTCCAAATCCCACAATGCTCCAGCGCCGCAGGCGGTGTGTGCCAGCACCCTTGCGCCCCCCTCTATCGTCGGCCAAGGTATGACCCCTTTCCACCTGCAATGTGGACCACCTGCGCAACACTTCGCCTGCGCCTACGGCAAACCAATCTCCACTCTCATAAGGGCATCTTCAACGGAATGGATCATTTTGGTATCCGAAAGAGCTTGATTCGGCCTGTTTGGGTCGACCTGCAGACATGAAATTGTACACAGACGCGCATGCTCCGAATGGGTCATGGGATGCGCCCAGCGCCACGACCCATTTTCAGGCCGCGCCCATGTTGTGGCCTTTTCATACATGTTTCTTATAATTTTAACCAAAAATAGATCACAATAAAATTATAAATTGATAGGAAGTACAATTACGAATAGTTTACAACCAAATAATTATAAATAGTTTACAACCCTGAAAGGATCTTTACGGGCGACTAGAGGGGGGGGGTGAATAGGCATTAAACCAATTTTTACTCTTTTTCAATTTTAGAGCTTGACACAAAGTAAATTCACTAGATGTGCAACTAGGTGAATTTCCTACAAGTAATAAGCAAGCAAGCAATATGTAAATAAGTAAGATACAAGTAAGGGAGCGAGATAACCGAAAGGTGGAGACCGGAGACATAAGGATGTATTCCCATAGTTCCTTCCTTTTGAGGAGAAGTACGTCTACATTGGAGAGATGTGGTGACACGGAGTCGACCAACGCCACGGAGGCTCACCTTGTTCTTCAGTGAGCAAGCCATGGAGGCTAGCTCGTTTCCACTAAGCGGTGGTATTGGAGGCATCGACCGAAACCCTTACACGGAGCTTGGGGCACGCATCCACAACTCAATTGAAGGCTCCCAAGGATGCCACGGAGGCTAGAAAACCACAAAGACAAGAGTAATCACGAATTGCAACACCTAGTGCTTCCAAGGAACCACTAGGCACAAGTTCCCCAAGCTAATGGAGAGGGAAATAAAATTCCTTCGGTGGAGATGTAGATCGGGACCTTCTCCTTCAATCCTCCAAAGATCAGGGACTTTGGATGGTTGAAGGTGGAGATCTAGCAATGAGGTTGGCTCCAAATAGTGTCTTGTTCTTGATGAGGACGAGCGAGCTGGAGAAGAAGAGGGGGAGGGGTATAAATATCCCTCTCCGAAATGTATCTGTTGCAGCCGCTAGGGCCGGATTATCCGGGGCAAGTTAGGGCCAGATTATCCGGGGCAAGTTAGGGCCGAATAATCCGGCCAGATCTGGAATAATCCGGCCCAAATATCCGACCTGCTTCTGAGTGATGCGCGCCTCGCCTTCTCTTGGTCATTAGTCATTTTTGCGAGTGGCCGGATAATCCGGCCACAAGTGGAAATATCTGGCCGAAATATCCGGCCCCTCTTCTGAATGATGCGCCTCACGACTTCTTCTGTTCCTTAGCCATTTTCGAGGGTGGCTGGATTATTCGGCCAGTGAAGGAAATAGAAGACGAGGAAGAGGAGGCAGAAGGTGAAGAGGATGAGGAGGAAGACGAGGAGGCTAAAGAGGATTTGGAGGAAGACGAGGATGACAATGACTTTGTGTGATCTCTTGGGGCATGTAGCATCGCTCTTTTCACTTTTTGGTGTCTCGATGCCAAAGGGGGAGAAGTAGTTCTAGTAGGTCTCTTGCGGGGATTTGCATTACTTGGTTTGGGGGATCAAGCATGTGCGTTTATCATTCTTTGAGAGCTTGTGCTTCCGGTTGTGTCGTTGGTTGAACTTTCCATTTGTGTTAGACTTGTGCTTGGTGAACTATCTTAGTCGTTAAATTATTATGGAACTATTGCCTTATGTTCATATGTTATCCCCTATATATTGTGCTTGTTCCCCTTTGCAAATTTATCCTATGCACATCTTTAGGGGAGCTCCCTCCATTTCGTTAAGATACATTTGCTTGGTCACTATATTATATTGCAAATCCTAATGTTGTCATCTAACACCAAAAAGGGGGAGATTGTTAGGGCATTTTCTAGCCCTCCCTAGTTTTATGTGTTAGTTAATAGCACTAGGATAATTTAACATTGTCTTTGAGTATCTTTGGTGCAGAAATATTTCAGGCAGGATCTTTCCAGATCTGGCCGGATAATCCGCCCCCATTTGCAAAATTGGCTAAGGACGGAAAAGGATCAAGATGCGCGTCATTCAGTAGAGGGGTCGGATTATTTGGCCGGATATTTCCACTTCTGGCTGAATGGTTTCGCAGCATAGAAAACAAAAAATTTCCTATGAAGACGGACAAGAACATCCAAGATCTGGCCTATGAGATGCAAAACAACAAGCGAGAGAAATTAGATCTACGTACCCTTGTAGATCGCACAGCGGAAATGTTCAGATGAACGTGGTTGGCATAGTCATACTAGCGTCTCCTCCTCGTGATCTGATCTGATCCAAGCGCCACAACGAGCGGCGCCTCTGAGCGTTGCACACGTATAGCACAACGACGACGACTCCTCCTCGGTCCAGCAAGGTGCGATGGAGTGGTAGATGGGATCAGAAGCACGACGGCGTGGTGTTTATGGTGGAGAGTATATGCGGGCAGGACTTCACCTATATACGCGAGGTGGAAGAAGATAGGCAGAAGAAACTAGTCAAAACTAGAGCAAAAGGCTATAGAGGACAAGTGGCGGCGGCTGAACAAAATTCAGTTAAATTAGGTCAAAACCTAAACGACCGGACGCCCCTTTTCTTTTATAGGCGTACGACCTCACCTTGAAGCAGGAGACGCAGTTTCTAAAACCTAACCGCTTCCGCATGTCATCGCCTGGCGGTCGATCGATCTGGCGATCTCGTCTAGCGACCGGCGCTGGGCGAGCGAGCATCCCTGAGCGAACGGCCTCTGGCGCCTGGCCTTGTGTCGTTCCTGGCCAGCGCGGGCGTCGGCCTGGCTTCGGCCCATGGCCTGGCGACGACCTCAGACCGCCCCTGCCTGCCGGGAGCGCCTATACCACGCCCGACGCGTGCGCGTGTAGTGCACGCCTGCATGGAAGCGGTGTTGGGCCGGCCCAGGTATGTTTTTTCTATTTCTATTTTTCTTTTTTACTTTTTATTTCGGATTTGAAGAAAATAAAAATTGAAAATAAGTAAATTATAAAATGTTCAAATCTGAAAATTGTTCAAAATTAAAAATTGTTCAATAATAAAAATTGATCAAATTTGAAAATTGTTCAATTTTGAAAATTGTTCAAAACTAAAAAGTGTTCAAAATCAAAAAATGTTCAAATTCAAAAATTGTTCAAATCCAAAAAAAAATCAAAAAAAAAATTGCTCGAATCTAAAAATTGTTCAAATTTGAAAATTGTTCACATCTAAAAATTGTTCAAATTTAAATTTGTTCGAATTTTTGAAATATTCAAACCATAAAAATATTCAAAGTTTAGAAAATTTTCAAAATTTGAAAATGGTCATATTTTTCAATAAAAAATGAAACAAAATAAAGAAATAGAACCAGAAAACATGAAAAAAACCCACCAAAACCGAAAAAAAAACCCGTCTAGAATCGCCTTGCCAGTCGCTAAATGGGCTGAGGCCCACATCCCCGCCCCACGTGCGTGCACAAGCACGTGCACGCGTCGGGCGATATATTGGAATCGCCCCCGATCGATCGCTATCGATCGTGCGCGAGCGAGCGAGCTGGCGCCCGAGCGGCTGCATGGCCGGGTCAGCCCATCAGACCTCCTGCGGGAAAATGAGCCGGCGGGGCTGTGGTGCATGCGGCCAGCCCAGTCAGCTGGCCCATGTGCGCCCCGCCCTTTTTTCTTTGCCTTTTTTCTTTTGTAGTTTGTTTAGATGGAGCTACTAAATATGCCCATTAGCAAAACTTTTCATGGACTATATTTAGCCTTTATTTATTTCTAATAAATAAATATATGTATTAACATTTATTAATTCAACTAATTAATAAATCATTAGTCTTCTTCCTAGAACAATTCCGTAACTCTCTGAAACAATTTCTATAAATCCCAAAACTATCCTAGCATCGATGAGCGTTAAGTGTGTGACCCTACGAGTTTGAGAATGCGTGGACATGATCACCATTAATAATCAATAGCGGGATCTAGAAATCCATATTGACTCCCACATATTCAACAAAGATCATTATCGGTAAACCATTCAGGATTCAATTAATCCCGTATATAAATTCCTTTGTCTCGCAATATTTTACTTATCCGAGATTCGATCGTCGGTATCGCCATACCTAGTTCAATCTTGTTCGCAGCAAGTACTCTTTACTCGTTCTGCAATCCAATATCACCCTGTGATTAAACTCATTAATCACGTGTTTGCAAACGGTGTATGATATTGATTAGCGAGTGGGCCCGGAGTATATCTCTCCATCACGGGAGGGACAAATCCCAATCTCGATACATACAACCCAACAAGCACTTTTCGATTACCTGAGAGACACCTTTATGATCACCCTTTTATAGTGTGACGTTTAATGACCTCAAAGCTCTCTTCCAGTACCAGAGAGTGGCATTATCTCATGGTCTAAGGAATATGATACTGACATAGGAAAAGCTACGCAATTGTGAACACAATGACACGATCTAATTGTTGTGCTTAATTTGGGTCTGTCCATCACATCATTCTCCTAATGATATGACCTCATTATTAATCGACAACTCATGTCTATGGTTAGGAAACCTTAACAATGATTAATCAATGAGCTAGTCTAGTAGAGGCATACTAGGGACACGGTGTCATTTATAAACCACACAAGTATTAATGTTTCCGCTTAATACAATTCTAGCATGGAATATAAACATTATCATGAATAAGAAATATGATAATAATAATATTATTATTGCTCTTCTTCCTCGTCTTCCTCTTCATCTTCAACATCATCATCATCATCATGAGGAGTACGACCAACAAAGAGGCACCTCTCCATCGCACCCCAATCATAGGTGTCGGTGTGCCACTTGTTGTAGGCAATGGCGGGAGGGGGTGGAGAAAGAGCAGCTTGTTGCCCACTTAACTTGTGAAGAATCTCTCACTGATTGTCAAGGATGACTTTGCGCCACGATATGCTTGATAGTTCTCTCGGTGAATCTCGACCTTCATGCAAAGAACATGCTTTTGAAACCAGCTCAACTTCTTCACTCTCCTTGGCACATCCTTGGACACAAACTTGCCTGGAGCACAAGAGCGAGCATCTCCCATAAAGGAACCTGGAGCAACTGGAGCATCTTCTGGCTTGACCTTCTTCACATAGAGTCTCTTGACTTTGTGCTCCACACACCCCTCACTGAAATCATGGTCCTTAAGTTTATCCTGGATGAGCCTCATGATGAAGGTGGTATAGGGAAGAGAGCCCTTGTTGACCATGGCATCAAACATCTCGTTGTAGATGAAGTCCATCACATCTAGAGAGAAATCCACATTAGGGTCCATGGACTCGGCACATTCATGGGCATAGAGGAGAAGATCCACCAAGGAGGCACGGATAGAATCGTTGTTGCCTCCACTTGGAGCAATGTTCTCCTGAAAGATGCGCACAAGCAGATCATACAGAGCAATCTCACCAACAGTCCCCTTAGGCCCATCCAAATCACTGAGTAGCTCCTTGTCAGCCGGAGTCAGAGAGTGAATGTGATGACCAACAGGATTGGGATCATCAAAAGGATAACCCAACAAAACAGCAAACCGAGTGAAAGTGGACTCACAGTGATGAGTCCCAGTCATCCACTTGAACGTCCCCTCATCATCACCAGTGAAAGACAAAGTGGCATAGAACTGCAGAATGAGCTGAGGATCATAGTGACATTGAAAGGTCATAAGCCCTGTGAGACCTAACTTCTCAACCACCTTGATAGCTGGAACGAAATACTCCTTGGACCTCAGATATGTAAGATCAATGGGGTGCATTGGGCGAATAGGTTTCTTCATGGGAACAAATATATCCTGGTAAATGTAAAGCTGCTCCATACACCAAAACTGGCGGTCCTCAATGTAAACTGACCTCTGCTGAGAAGTGTACCAATCAAGTTGCCTCAAGGCCGAGTAGGAGACTATATTCATTCTCTTGTAGTTAACCCTTGGAGCCTTGCCTTTGCGGCCTCTAACTGCCTTTGCTTTCTTCCTTTTCTCAGCTTCCTTGACCTTCCTAATAGCCTCACGCTTTTTTTGACGAGTTGCCACCTCATCTTCAAGGACACCTTCTTCATTGGAACGAAAGTAGCGAGGATGACTCCTCTTGGCCGGTCCGACATCTGTGAAGAGAAGTAGAGGGTAGCATGGTGATGAGGATGCACACAAGTATCAAAGATATACACTATAGGGATATACATAGTAGAGGAACGTAGGCCAATGTTGGTCAGAAAAAATATCCCAGGCTGGATTATCCAGCCAAAACAGGGCCGGATTATCCGCCCCGGGCGGAAAATTTCCCAAATCTGACAAAACATTGGCTAAAACGTAGATCGGCTAGGTAGATCACTAGAGTATGCTATCAGGCCCAAGGGAAAATAAGGGAACAATTATAACTCCAAGATCTAAGCAAATAAATTTCCCAAGAACTTCACCACTAGGGTTAGGAGATGCGAAATTTACCCCCATCCATTGGAGAAACTGCTTGGAGGAACTTGTTCCCAAGGTGAAGGAGAGCACGGGGCTGATAGATCAGCCAGATCCGGCAGCCGAGGAGGTGCCGTCAAGCAAGAGAAGCAGCAAGCGGTGGCGGTGGAGAGAGAAGGGGGTTGGGGGTGGAAGAAAGGCTCAAGGAGCAGTTCACCCTGACGCCCCTGCTTTTATATGGATGAACCATTGGGCCAGATATTCCGGCCCAAGTATGGACCGGATATTCCAGCCCCAGATAATCCGACCAGAAGTGGTCCGGATAATCCGGCCTGGAGCTTCTTTGCTCAGGAAAACTGGATATAATTCGGACTTGTGTGCATGGAGAGGGATGTTTTGTAGATGAGATGGGCTTAGGATAGAAGACAAACACATAGTGGTTCTTGGCACTTGACATTGCAAAACACAAGAAAGCATCGAAAGACCAACGCAAGTGCCTTCCCATATCAAAAATAAATACAAAGGAAGAAAGAGCTCAAATAACATCCAAATAAAATTTGCAATGAATTAACTCTTCGAAGAAGAGGTCGGTGGCCGAGGCCACCATGTATGAGTGTTATGGCATTGAACCGCGAAGATATATCTTGGGTCCATAACCAATACTCATCATTGAAGCTCACATATCATAAAATGATATCAAGAGAATGATTTTGTTACTATCGACATTATGGGGGAGGGATAGCCCAATTACTTAGGACTGCACTCCCCTGATACGTCTCCAACGTATCTATAATTTTTGATGCTCCATGCTTGTTTTTACACCATTTGCCTATTGTTTCGTTACACTTAGTGGCACTTTTATGCATTTTCCGGAACTAACCTATTAACGAGTTGCCACAGTGCCAGTTCCCTGTTTTCTGCTGTTTTTGTGTTTCAGAGTGATACACAGGAAATATTCTCGGAATTGGACAAAACAAGTTCCTGAAGTCTTATTTTTCCCGGAAGCTTCCAGAGATCCGAAGGAGAGTCGGAGGGGGGCCACCAGGGCCTCACACGCAGGGGCGGCGCGGCCAGGCCCCTGGCCGCGCGGGCCCCGCGTGAGGGCGGCTGGCTCCTCCTCTGACGACGCCCCTTCGCCTATAAAGACCCCCCGACGGAAAAAACCTAAGGACCCGATCAGATTTCTAGAACACATCGCGATCTGCCGCCGCCGTCGACCCGAAGATCGGGAGGGTCCAGAAGCTCTTCCCGGCACCCTGCCGGAGAGGGGAATCGCCACCGGAGGTCTTCTTCATCGTCATGCTTGCCTCCGGAGCGATGAGTGAGTAGTCTACCTTGGACTATGGGTCCATAGCAGTAGCTAGATGGTTGTCTTCTCCACCATGTGCTTCATGTTTAGATCTCATGAGCTGCCCTACATGATTGAGATCACCGTTATGTAATTCTACATGTTTGGTTTGTTGGGATCCGATGAATATTGGTGTTTATGATTAAGTTGCTGTACTGAATTATATCTTTTGTTATCTCTATGTTGTTTATGATCTTGCATGCTCTCCGTTGTTAGTAGCTATCTTGGCCGAGTAGTTGCTAGTGACTCCAAGAGGGGGTATTTATGCTCGATAGTGGGTTCATGCCTCTATTTCACCTGGGGGAGTGACAGAATCCTCTAAGGTGGTAGATGTGCTGTTGCTACTAGGGAGAAAACAACATTCATATGCTCAAGGGCATATGCTTTGTTTACATTACACACTTTGCTTAATGCAATTATCTGTTGTTCGCAACTTAATACTACTGGGGTGTTCAGATTGATATCCCCGGGAGTGGATTATTAGTCATAGATGCAGTTGGATGGCGGTCTATGTATTTTGTTGTAATGCCCAGAGTAAATCTCATAGTGATCTTCTTGACATATCACGTTTATCTTTATTCTATCAATTGCCCAACTATAATTTGTTTACCCAGCATGTGTTATTTTATCTATGGAGAGACACCACTAGTGAACTGTGGAGCCCGGTCCTATTTCCATCATATTGCTATCACCTGTTTACTTTACTCGCACTTTTTACTTTACTCGCACTGTTTACTTTACTCGCATACTATATTGTTTTCCACTCGATACACTCATAACCTTTGTTTCAAGCAAACCGGTGAGATTGACAACCTCATCGCAAGTTGGGAACAAAGTATTTGTTTGTGTGTGTGCAGGTTCCGCATCACCTTCAGTCGTTTGTCTCTCCTCTCCTGATCGATATTAAACCTTGGTTTCTTAACTGAGGGAAGACTAGCTGCTATACTCATCATACCTTCCTCTTGGGGTTCCCAACGGGCTGGTTATTCACCACGCACAAGGACAGTCTGCTCCCACATCCACTTGGAGTAGCAGCTAATTTTCTGGCGCCGTTGCCGGGGAACTAAAGAAGAATACTTCCAAAGATTGAAGAAAACCTCCCGCGTCAACTTAGCACCATCAGCTAATTTTCTGGCGCCGTTGCCGAGGAGGAAGAGAAGACTTCTGCGAGGGGAGTTTTTCGCACACACATCCTTTACTTTGTTTTATTGTTTTGCTTTACTTTTATTTATTTTACCTGCATTGCTTTATATCAAAAACCAAAAAAAATTAGAATCCTTGGTAGTTGTTATTTATTTACTTTTGTTTATCATGTTGATCCCTAAGTACGTTCTGGAGGACCTCTCAGTAGGTAGTGGTTCAATTATTGGAAAAAGTAACATTGAGGAGTTCTTTAATCACATTAGTATGCATGAGGAAGTTGAGGAAAAGTCTTGGGTTGAGCTTGCTCCTAGTATTGAAGTTGCTTCTGTTTATTTAATTGACATGTTGGAAACTAGGTTTGCTAGTCTTAATCCTTTTATGCAATATATGTTCCTTAAGCTTCATGAAATTGAGGATCCCGAAAAGAAAGCTTTTATCTTGGAAACTTTGCGCCTAGAATTTAAGGATGTCGTTATTGAAGCTAGAAAGGTTCTTAAACGTTTTAATAAACTCGGTTCGCCTATAAAGGTTATTGATACTAATGATGAGGGAACCGAAATACCTATACCTTGCAAGCTTTTGGGATTGTGTGAAGCCTTCGAAAATAATTTTGCCTGGATCTGTCCTGAAAATCTTTTTGATGAAAATAGTGTACCAAAGCATGATCACAAAGGGTCTTCTAAAACTTATGTGGATGAAATACAATGCCTTATTGATAAGACCTCTGCAGTTGATCTTAATGCTTCATCACTTGATATTACTTGATTCGCAATTTTCTGCGCCTAGCTCAAAGGCGTTAAAGAAAAGCACTCTTGGGAGATAACCCAATGTTTTCTTTTCAGTACTTTTTCTTTTATTTGAGTCTTGGAAGTCATTACTACTGTAATGACTGCTCCTTATCTTGTTTATTTTGTTTTTGTGCCAAGAGAAGCCTCTAATTTGAGTGAGGTAAAGATTTGGGGATGTTGCTGTCCTGAAACTGTTTTCGGTGCTGCACCATAAAAATTCGTGAAAATTCTCTGTTTATCTTTTGGACCTGCGATTTCTTGTGCATATTCCCCAGGTTATATCAAAACTTTTGTTAGTTGAACACTTTTTGATTTGAGCAACATAAAACCCCTCAAAAATTCGACCTTTTTCAGCTGTTCAGTTTTGACAGATTTCTGCCAATATTTGTGTTTGCCACTTTATCGCTTTCTTTTGAGTTCTTTTGATCATGGAACTTTTGGGGAGGTTTCTACAGTAGTATCTACTATATATGTGGTGGTTTTGAGTTGAAACCTGAAGAAAATAGAGGATTGATTATATGTTATGCTTACACTAATGTTGCTAATAGAATTGTGTTTAGTTTTGTATGAAGGAAGTTTTCAAGTGTAGGGATTGGAGAATGATGAGATGAGTTGAAGAATGGACAAAAGCTCAAGCTTGGGGATTCCCATGCATCACCCCAAGAAATATCCAAGAAGTACAAGCGTCAAAGCTTGGGGATGCCCCCGAGGCACCCCTTCTTCATCGGCAAAAATCAGGTCACCTTTCAAAACACTATATTTTTATTGCTTCATGCACTATGTGTTTTTCTTGGAGCGTCAGTTGTTTTAGTTTTATTAGTTGGTTTAGTTTGTTTGTTTGATGCAATAAATGGTTGGACCCCAACAAAATTTCTTTTGGAGGAGATGTACTCGTTTTCATTTGCCAAGAACGCTCTAGTTTTCACTCTTATTAAAAATCGAGAGTTCTTCTTTTTCTGCTACTGCTTTTGGTTTTCATTTTCGCCTTGATTTGCGTTCAGACCTTGTCATATCTTTTCATCAAGGTGTATTTTTGCCTCTGATATTTATTGGTTTTCATCAAAAGAGGTGTTTATAAAAATTTCAAATGGTGTTGGAAAAGAGAAAAAGCTTTGTGCAAAATAGTGGTACAAGAAGGAGCTTGTGTAGACTGCGGCTTAGGCTTTTTCATGTCATGCTTGATGCCTTTTTGATAGTATGCTTAGTGGTTTTTCTGTAGCATGACTTGTCTCAAATAACTGAGATTGCTTAATAAGCCTTTGAAAAAATCATGCGTTGTTTTTATTGTATGGAAGCATTATTTTAGTTTTCTCCTTGATGCTTTATTTGGGTTGACTTGGCGCATGCTCACACATGTTAGACTCTTACAAAGTCGCCAATAGCCTTCATGATCATTTAGTTTTTGACTTTTGATGCCATCTTATGCTTCTTTTAATGTCGCTTTGTCGCTTTGCATGATTATGGCCATTACTGCTCTCTTAGTTGGTCGCTCCTAATCTTTTGCTAGCCCTCGCCTTGTACTGAGTATGAGCTCTACTCGTGCATCCAACTCCTAAAAAGCCAAAGTTTT
The DNA here is from genome assembly GCA_007115705.1 of Dactylis glomerata. Classification (NCBI taxonomy): domain Eukaryota; kingdom Viridiplantae; phylum Streptophyta; class Magnoliopsida; order Poales; family Poaceae; genus Dactylis; species Dactylis glomerata. The sequence continues at coordinate 1,993,622 of QXEO01000087.1, forward strand.
CCAAAGTGTCCACCATACATACCTACTAGCAATTTGCTATTCCAAGTAAATTTGACTTGCTTTTATTTTCTCTTCAAATTAAACTCTTACCAGTGTTATGCGAAATTCGGTCAGTAAAGCTCTCACGAACCGGAAGGCACACTTTACTTTTTCCTGTTCTTAAAAATTTGACATTGTGGTCTCTTATGTTGAGTTGTTATGCTTGCAAGTTGTAAGTTGGATTCTAGCCCATCCATGCTGTCATGGGGCAAGCTTTCAACATTGCACTTCTTATTTGTGTTGATATCGTGATCTTTTGTCTATGGATGCCCGCGGTGTGAAATGAATTGGGAATCTTGTGGGGATCATGGAGTTTGTATATGTGTTAGGGAAACGCCGGGCCGCCAATCTAAGCCATGCATAATTCATGGTGGAAATTTGCAGCATGCCCATGGTGAACATTCGACGACGCATCTCACAATAAAAAGCTAAACAAAAGGCAAATAAAAGAGATGTCGAGGTGTTCATTGTCTGCTTGTCCTGTCATTTTGGTGTGGGCTTGTTCCATGTCATCGGGCACGGAGGTACCCCATTGGCGGTTCTCAATGATATGCATATACTTACAATGATAAGAGCCTTGCTTGGGACTCTAAGTAAAGTAGCATGAGGTTTGGGTACTCGTATTCACGGGGCACGAGGTTTTCAACTTATGATTTGTCAAGCATATGCATCATAATTGTTCTCGCATTAACTTTAACCATTCAAGATGCTTATGATGGGGGCAATGAGAGCTCAAAGCCGGTAAGTACCATAATTTTTGAAGGTTATAAAACTTGCAATCACTGCTTCCCTCTGCGAATGGCCTTTCTTTTACTTTTATGTTGAGTCACCACCTTCTTTCTTTATGCACCATTAAGAGAGCATAGTTGTCATTCTTAGTGTGATATGCATTGTCCCAAAGTTCATTGATTGATTCATATTGTTGGTTTCACTTGTTCTTAAATTATTTGTATCTAGTCGCCCTCTTAAACTTGAAGGTGTCCTATGCATTTATGTTTTGCTCTCATTGAAGGACAAGCTGAAAACTATTTGTATGTTTTTCCTTATGATTTGAACACACGTTTGACTTTCATTGTTTCATTTTCATGATCTTTTGTTTGTGTTCATTTGCATGTTTACAACATGGTTGCTAAGTTCTTATTGTCATGATTATATCTTCATGCCCATGTTTTAAGTTCTTATGATCCCAGCTCACCAATGCTTACATATATGATCAAGATTGTGTAGGTGCATGTCACCTCAAAAATTATTCTTGGTTATCACTTACCTACTCGAGGACGAGCAGAAGTTAAGCTTGGGGATGCTTGATACGTCTCCAACGTATCTATAATTTTTTATGCTCCATGCTTGTTTTTACACCATTTGCCTATTGTTTCGTTACACTTAGTGGCACTTTTATGCATTTTCCGGAACTAACCTATTAACGAGTTGCCACAGTGCCAGTTCCCTGTTTTCTGCTGTTTTTGTGTTTCAGAGTGATACACAGGAAATATTCTCGGAATTGGACGAAACAAGTTCCTGAAGTCTTATTTTTCCCGGAAGCTTCCAGAGATCCGAAGGAGAGTCGGAGGGGGGGCCACCAGGGCCCCACACGCAGGGGCGGCGCGGCCAGGCCCCGCATGAGGGCGGCTGGCTCCTCCTCTGACGACGCCCCTTCGCCTATAAAGACCCCCCGACGGAAAAAACCTAAGGACCCGATCAGATTTCTAGAACACATCGCGATCTGCCGCCGCCATCGACCCGAAGATCGGGAGGGTCCAGAAGCTCTTCCCGGCACCCTGCCGGAGAGGGGAATCGCCACCGGAGGTCTTCTTCATCGCCATGCTTGCCTCCGGAGCGATGAGTGAGTAGTCTACCTTGGACTATGGGTCCATAGCAGTAGCTAGATGGTTGTCTTCTCCACCATGTGCTTCATGTTTAGATCTCATGAGCTGCCCTACATGATTGAGATCATCGTTATGTAATTCTACATGTTTGGTTTGTTGGGATCCGATGAATATTGGTGTTTATGATTAAGTTGCTGTACTGAATTATATCTTTTGTTATCTCTATGTTGTTTATGATCTTGCATGCTCTCCGTTGTTAGTAGCTATCTTGGCCGAGTAGTTGCTAGTGACTCCAAGAGGGGGTATTTATGCTCGATAGTGGGTTCATGCCTCTATTTCACCTGGGGGAGTGACAGAAACCTCTAAGGTGGTAGATGTGCTGTTGCTACTAGGGAGAAAACAACATTCATATGCTCAAGGGCATATGCTTTGTTTACATTACACACTTTGCTTAATGCAATTATCTGTTGTTCGCAACTTAATACTACTGGGGTGTTTGGATTGATATCCCCGGGAGTGGATTATTAGTCATAGATGCAGTTGGATGGCGGTCTATGTATTTTGTTGTAATGCCCAGAGTAAATCTCATAGTGATCTTCTTGACATATCACGTTTATCTTTATTCTATCAATTGCCCAACTGTAATTTGTTTACCCAGCATGTGTTATTTTATCTATGGAGAGACATCACTAGTGAACTGTGGACCCCGGTCCTATTTCCATCATATTGCTATCACCTGTTTACTTTACTCGCACTTTTTACTTTACTCGCACTGTTTACTTTACTCGCATACTATATTGTTTTCCACTCGATACGCTCATAACCTTTGTTTCAAGCAAACCGGTGAGATTGACAACCTCATCGCAAGTTGGGAACAAAGTATTTGTTTGTGTGTGTGCAGGTTCCGCATCACCTTCAGTCGTTTGTCTCTCCTCTCCTGATCGATATTAAACCTTGGTTTCTTAACTAAGGGAAGACTAGCTGCTATACTCATCATACCTTCCTCTTGGGGTTCCCAACGGGCTGGTTATTCACCACGCACAAGGACAGTCTGCTCCCACATCCACTTGGAGTAGCAGCTAATTTTCTGGCGCCGTTGCCGGGGAACTAAAGAAGAATACTTCCAAAGATTGAAGAAAACCTCCCGCGTCAACTTAGCGCCATCATCCCCCTATCTCCATGCCCACATCTAGATAAGAACACGCGCTATAGTATGTGAATGAGTGCATACTATCAAGCCACATTGCAAGAGTCAATGATATTCAACTCATGCCTCAACTCTCGAAATCTTGCTTCATCAAGGGGGTTTGGGAAGATGTCGGCGAGTTGATCATTTGTACCTACATAAGATAGGTTAATATCACCTCGATTGACGTGGTCCCGTATGAAGTTATGTCAGATCTCAGTGTGCTTCATCTTGTTGTGTTGAACCAGATTATGAGCGATCTTGATGGAACTCTCATTGTCACACAGGAGTGGAAACTTGTCACAATGAACTCCATAATCCTTCAACGTTTGCCGCATCCAAAGGAGTTGAGCACAACAAATCGTGGCCGACAAGTACTCGGCTTCGGCGGTGGAGAGAGACACACAATTTTGCTTCTTGGAAGACCAACTAACCAAGGACCTACCAAGAAATTGGCAAGCCCCGGAAGTTGATTTCCTATCAACCTTGTCTCCCGCCCAATCGGAATCCGAGTACCCAACAAGCTCGAAGCTTGATCCCTTCGGGTACCAAAGGCCAAAAGTTGGGGTATGAATCAAATATCGAAAGACTCTCCTGACGGCCATCATATGGCTTTACTTTGGGGCGGCTTGGTATCATGCACACATTCCCACACTAAGCATTATATCGGGTCTAGATGCACAAAGATAAAGCAATGAGCCAATCATAGAGCGGTACAACTTTTGATCCACTTCTTTACCATTGGGATCGAGTTCAAGAGTAACCTTAGTAGGCATGGGAGTGTTGGCTCCTTTAACTTCGGAGACCATGTTGAATTTCTTGAGCATGTCTTGGATGTACTTGGCTTGGTTGATGAAGGTCCCTCCTCTCAATTGCCTAAGTTCAAAGCCAAGAAAGAATTTCAACTCCCCCATCATCGACATCTCGAATTTGTCGGTCCTTAGCTTTGCGAATTCATCATTGAAGATTTTGTTAGAAGAGCCAAAAATGATGTCATCTACATAAATTTGGCATATGAAAAACTCCCCATTGACTTTCTTAGTAAAAAAGAGTTGGGGTCAATAAGGCCTATTTCAAACCCATGGTCTATAAGTAACTATTTAAGATGCTCATACCACGCATGTGGGGCTTGTTTAAGGGCATAGAGCGCCTTATCGAGCTTGTAGACATGGTTAGGGAAATGAGGGTCCTCAAAGCCCGGGGGTTTCTTTACATATACTAACTCATGTAGAGGACCATTGAGAAAAACACTCTTCACATCGATTTGTTGCAACTTAAAATTATGGTGAGAAGCATAAGCAAGAAGGATACGGATTGACTCGAGGCGAGCCACGGGTGCATATGTCTCTCCATAGTCAATGCCTTCAACTTGAGAGAATCCTTGTGCAACCAAGCGAGCCTTGTTTCTCACAACAATCCTATTCACATCTTGCTTGTTCTTGAATACCCAACTTGGTTCCAATGACATTGCGGCAATCTTTGGGCTTCTCCACCAATGACCAAACTTTGTTGCGCTTGAAGTTGTTGAGTTCTTTGTGCATAGCTTCCACCCAATCCGGGTCTTCAAGCGCCTCAAATACCTTTTGAGGTTCCACACAAGAGATGTAAGCATGATGGCTACTAAAGTTAGCCAATTGTCTCCTTGTGGACACCCCTCTCCTCACACTTCCAATCACACTATCCATGGTATGACTCTTTCTTCGGAGAGCTTCTTCTACTTTCCTTGCACGGCGAGCTTGAGCTTCTTCAAAAGTCTCTTGTGAAACTCCTTGGTCATCACCACTATTTTGGTCCTCGCCTTGACCTTCAACTTGAGCTTGTTCATCAACATGATCATGCTCATCATCTTGAGCTTGGCCTTGATCTACCGTTAGTGAAGACTCACCACCATCCACTTGGTCTTGATCTTGGCCTTGCTCGCTTGGGTGGGGGTCTAGAGCTTGTTTTTGGTTAGCATCAATTGGACCTTGTGGAGCTTGTGAAGGTGAAGGCTCCACTTGAGTAGAGCATAGTCCTTCTCCTTCCGCCAAAAGGTGTTCCTCAATGGGTATGAGATGTCCCACACCCATTCTTCTTATGGCTCGAGGAGGTATTTCGTCACCTACATCACAAACACCACTTTGCTCCACATGGGAGTCGTCATTATCGTCGAAACTCATGTTAGAAACTTCAACAACACGAGCAGACTCTTTGTCAAAGATTCTAAAAGCATGAGATTCAGCGGCATAACCAACAAAGATACCCTTAAGTGCTTTAGAATCAAACTTGGACAAATGGACACCCTTTTTAAGATAGAAGCACTTACAACCAAATACCCGGAAGTATTTGATGTTGGGCTTGTTGCTGGTGAGGATCTCGTACAGAGTCTTGTTCAAGCCCTTGCGGAGATATAACCGGTTAGTCGCATGACACACGGTATTGATAGCTTCGGCCCAAAAGTTATATGAAGATTTAAACTCCACTAACATGGTCCTAGCCATGTCCATCAAAGTCCGGTTCTTCTGCTCGGCTAAACCCTTTTGTTGTGGAGTGTAGGGAGATGAGTATTGATGATGAATCTCTTAATCACTTAGGAAGTCATTCAAGGTGTAGTTCTTGAACTCGGTGCCATTGTCACTTCAAATCATCAATATATCTTGGCCATATTGACGTTGAACTTCACTGTTGAAGTCTTTGACAGTTTGTTGGGTCTCACATTTGTGCTTCAAGAAGTAGACCCATGTATATCTTGAGTAGTCATCAACAATCACCAAACAATACTTCTTTCCTCCTAGACTTGCATGAGTTGGAGGGCCAAATATATCCATGTGAAGGAGCTCTAGGACCCTCTTATAAGAAATGATCGTCTTGCTAGGGTGAGGAAGTTCATGCATCTTTCCTTCAATGCAAGCTCTACACACACGATCTTTGGCAAAGGTTAGATCGGTTAGTCCTAGGATGTGGTTACCTTTGTGAAGACTTTGCAAAGTTCTCATATTGACATGGCCTAGACGACGATGCCAAAGCCATCCCACGTCAACCTTAGCCATTAGGCAAGTCGCGACTTTAGTGACTTTCTCTGAGAAGTCAATCACATATAAGCCATTTTCGACATGCCCAACAAAAGCTACTTTAAGAGACTTGCTCCACAAAAGAACCAGAATCCCAACATCAAAGTAAGTTGCAAAGCCCATATCGGCAAGTTGAGCTACGGAAAGTAAATTGTAAGAGAGAGTCTCAATAAGCATGACATCTTCCATAGTAACATTTTGAGAAATCACAACCTTACCAAGACCCAATACTTTTGACCTTGAAGAGTCTCCATAGGTGACGTAGCCCGCACTAGATGGGCCGGTGCGAAGCTCCTTCACCAACTCTTTGCTTCCGGACATATGATTGGTAGCACCACTATCAATTATCCATTGTCCCACACCGGAAGTAAATTCCTACAAGAGATCAAGTCTTGTTTTTAGGTCCCCATTTTTCAATGGGTCCTATTTTGTTAGTGACAAGGGTCTTAGGAACCCAAATAGACCATGCAATGCATTCATTGGGTGAACCAACGAATTTGGCATATACATGCCCATCATAAGCACGACAAAGAACATAGGAAGGATTATATTTTCCCGCAAAGTTGTTGTGATTGGGCATTGCCCTTTTGGCATTCCCAACCACTTCCTTTATAAGCTCACCCTCCTCCTTAAAGACATTGCCATCATCATCAAAGCATATGTCATTTGGGATGCGCTTCTTAGGAGGAGGAGTAGGCACGAGAAACTTCTTCTTCTTGTTCTTCTTCTTGTTTGACTTGGAGATGAAGCCAAGTTCGGTCTTGTCACCATGTTGCTTTTGAGCACTCAAGAGCTCATCAAGCCTTTTATCCCCGATGGGAGGATCTTTCTCATAAAGAGGGTTAGTGTGACATGAACTTGCAATAAAAGTGCTATAAGGGAACTTGGTTGCTTCTTTGGCAATTATAAGATTAAGTTTCTCATTTTACAACCTAAGTTCATTAGCAACAGATTGAGCAATATCACGATCATTTTTAAGTCTAGCAATGTCAAAATTATGAGATTCTTCAAGACCTAACTTGGATGCCTCAAGTTCCATCCTAAGGTCTTTCTCAACCTCAAGGGATTGAGTGAGAGTAGCAATTTCATTGGCATACTCACGAGCGTTCCATTCTAACTCAAAGATGTGTTTCCTCATTTTTATCATTAAGTTGGAGAGACTCGTTATATTGATCTAGGAGAATCTCAAAGCGAGCTTTGGTCTCCCCATGCAAAGTTGACATGAAGATGTCCATTTCACTAAGCTCATCCTTATCATCACTTGTGTCAACATAATCTATCAAAGATAAGCTTCTAGGTATGATGGGCGTGAGAGTAGGTGATACCTTTGTAGCGTGAGCCATTAGACATGTCGCTTTATTGTTGGTGCGCTTGGACTCGTTTGCGGAAGCAAAGAGGGATGATGAAGAGGTAGGTTTGGCAATGGCGGCCCTTCCTACTTCTTTATCATTGCTTGCATCATCACCGGAGGGGTATTCTTCTTGAGTCGTCAAAGCGTGAATTGGAACGGCTTTCTTCTTGTTGGAGTTCCTTGGAGGGTATGACTTGGCCTTCATCTCCTTGCGGAGAAGTCTTCCATTGTGATCCTCCACTCTTTCATAGGGACAATCCGCAACAAAGTGGTATTGGTTACCGCAATTGTAGCAAGTCCTCACTCTACTTTCGGCCATAGGCTTGGAGGGGCTAGATGAATTCCACTTCTTCATGAATTCCCTTTGAGCGAGAGTCATGTGCTCGACATGAGCATACTTCATGTTCTCGGGACTTCCACCCATTGCCACTTCCTCTTCTTCCAAACTTGCTTCTTCTTGATATAAGATTTTGGCCTTCAAAGCAAGGTTGGGAGCACGAACACCATGAGCACGAGCAAGAGCATCATCCGCATTTTTCTCGGAAATCTTCCTTGCAACAATCTCTTGCAAGATGTCATGTACGGTCATCTTCCGGAAGTTGGCATCTCCCTTGATTGAGTTCATGGTATCTTTCATGAAGGGCAAGAGAGCTTGGATGAACTTCCTCTTCATCCACTTCCCATCACATTGGGTAGATCCAAGATCAATTAGCTTCACTTGAAGTGCCAAGAGGCACCTATGGAGTTCTTTGGGGCTTTCACCATCAAGCATGGCAAAGTTGTCCGCTTCATTGTCTGCTTCATCATACTTGGATTCTTGAATGCTCTTGTTGCCGATGAAGAGGTTTGTGAGAGCATCCCAAGCGTCCTTGGTAGAGGTGATGGAGCAAACAAACTCCTTGTCCTTCTCGGGGAGTGACATGTGGATGAGGTGCAATGCGGAGGCATTGAGTTGCTTGTCGATGAGCTCCCATGGTTGCAAGTTGTTTAAGTCCTTGGAAGATGGATGAAATCCCTGCTCAATAATTCTCCAAAGCTCAATAGACACAATGTTTATGTGAGAGCGCATGTTATCTTGCCAATTGGCAAAGCTAGAAGCATCAAGTGGTGGCGGTGGACCGCATGAAGCAAGGTGTGGCATTTGGAGGTGTCTTCCAGATAGCTCACCGGAGGTGGAATCCCCGAGCTTTGTTCCCTAGGTGTGTTACCCTTATTGTTTGTGTCCTCGTTGCCCTCAACAATCTCAACCTTCTCCGGATCATCCTCGTTTAAGGGTGGCTTATCCGAGGGGTCAACCGGAGCCGGTGGAGTAGTATTAGACGTACCACTAGAGAGGGCTTCAATATGAGTTTTGTGACTTTGGATTTCTACCATCATGGCTCCCATTTGGTTCATGAGGGTGTTGAAATCCGCCTTAGTGATGGGATCCTTGTCGCCCATATTCTCTTAGGCGGTTAATACCAATCAAAGAGCCCTTGCTCTGATACCAATTGAAAGGATCTTTATGGGCGACTAGAGGGGGTGAATAGGCACTAAACCAATTTTTACTCTTTTTCAATTTTAGGGCTTGACACAAAGTAAATTCACTAGATGTGCAACTGGGTGAATTTCCTACAAGTGACAAGCAAGCAAGCAATATGTAAATAAGTAAGATACAAGTAAGGGAGCGAGAAAAGCGAAAGGTGGAGACCGAAGCCACAAGGACGTATTCCCATAGTTCCTTCCTTTTGAGGGGAGATACGTCTACGTTGGAGAGGTGTGGTGACACGGAGTCGACAAATGCCATGGAGGCTCACCTTGTTCTCCGGTGAGCAAGCCACAGAGGCTAGCTCGTTTCCACTAAGCGGTGGTATTGGGGGCACCGACCAAAACCCTTACACAGAGCTTGGGGCACGCATCCACAACTCAATTGGAGGCTCCCAAGGATGCCATAGAGGCTAGAAAACCACAAAGACAAGAATAATCATGAATTACAACACCTAGTGCTTCCAAGGAACCACTAGGCACAAGTTCCCCAAGCTAATGGAGAGGGAAATGAAATTCCTTCGGTGGAGATGTAGATCGGGACCTCCTCCTTCGATCCTCCAAAGATCAGGGACTTTGGGTGGTTGAAGGTGGAGATCTAGCAATGAGGTTGGCTCCAAAAAGCGTATTGTTCTTGATGAGGACGAGCAAGCTGGAGAACAAGAGTGGGAGGGGCATAAATACCCCTCCCTGAAATGTATCTATTGAAGCCGTCGGGGCCGGATTATCCAGGGCAAGTTAGGGCCGGATAATCCGATCGGCCGGATAATCCGGCCAGATCTAGAATAATCCGGCCGAAATATCTGGCCTGCTTCTGAGTGACGCGCGCCTCACCTTCTCTTGGTCCTTAGTCATTTTTGCGAGTGGCCGGATAATCCGACCATAAGTGGAAATATCCGGCCCCTCTTCTGAATGACGTGCCTTACGACTTCTTCTGGTCCTTAGCCCCCATTTTTTAGGGTGGCCGGATTATCCGGCCAGAAGTGGAAATATCCGGCCAAATAATCCGACCCCTCTACTGAATAACGCGCATCTTGATCCTTTTCAGTCCTTAGCCATTTTTGCAAATGGGGGCGGATTATCTGGCCAGATCTGGAAAGATCCAGCCTAATAATCCAGCCTGAAATATTTCTGCAACAAAGACACTCAAAGACAATGTTAAATTATCCTAGTGTTGTTAACTAACACACAAAACTAGGGAGGGCTAGAAAATGCCCTAACAAACCCCAATAAATTCAAATATTTTAAAGGTCTCTAAAATGTAAAAAAGTTCAAATCACGTGAGTCCAAATATGGTTAACCAAATCTTCATGGAGGGCGTTGTAGGTTGCCCGGTCTCGAATCTCATGATGTGCATGGAGAAACTCCTAGAAAGATGTCGATCTTTTGAAGCGACCAAATCACCCTAAAAATCCCACCCTTGATCATAGACATATCATCACGCTCCTCCTCAACGATCATGTTATGCATGATCACACAAGCATTCATGACCTCCCATATTTGCCGAACACTCCATTGCCTACCAGGGTGCCGAACAATGGCCCAATGATACTGCAAAACATCAAATTCTTGCTCTACATCTTTTCAGCAAGCCTCCTGTTCTTTCACAAACCTACTATATTACTCCTTCTAGGGATCTCAATGTGTCTTCACGAAGACAGGCCACTCCGGATAGATACCATCAGCTATGTAATATGCCTTGGTGTATTGATGGCACATAACCTCATAGACCACCGATGGGGCATTGCCTTCTGCAAGCCTAGCAAATACAAGAGATTGCTAGAGCGTAGGGATACGAAGCACTCCTCAAAGTCCGTATGTACCCAAACTAGATTGTCCCACACTATCACCGTGAACGCACTAGATGGTTCCAACAAACACCAACATTTCATAGAGACATTAACCAAAAAGATACACATGATGCACACACTAGTCACCTTTACACCATGATACGAGGTATCTCCGGAGAGTACAATAATAAAGCATAGGAGTAGCATAATATCTGAATAATAACATCTACCAATTCAACTAGATACAAAGCTCAAGATCACATAAAGATCACATCATGGGAGAGAGAGGTGAACCACATAGCTACCGGTAGATCCCTCAGCCCCGGGGGAGAACTACTCCCTCCTCATCATAGGAGACAGCAAGGTTGATGGAGATGGCAATGAGGTCGATGGAGACGTCGGATATGGCGATGGAGACCGATGGAGATGGCTCCGGGGGCACTTCCCCATCCCGGCAGGGTGCCAGAACAGAGACTTCTGTCCCCCGAAATTTGGCTTCGACAGCGGCGGCGCTGCGGAACTGTTCTGGAAATTTCGCCCCCTCCCCTAGGGTTTTAAGTCCCAAGGCTTTATATAGGCGAAGGGGCATCGTCAGGGGGCTTCCAGGGGCTCCTCCCACATAGGGGGCACGGCCAGGGGCTGGGCCACGCCGCCCTGGTGTGAGGCTGGCCCCTGGCCTCCCTTCGGCTCTCTTTTGGTCCGCGTCCTTCGTTCGGGTAAAATAGGAGTTCTGGAACTTGTTTCGTCCAATTCCGAGAATATTTCCTATGTAGCATTTCTGAAACACAAAAATAGCAGAAAACGGGGAACTGGCACTGTGGCATCTTGTCAATAGGTTAGTTCCGGAAATGGCATAAAAACGCCACGAAGTGTAACAAAACACAAGGCAAATGGTGCAAAAACAAGCATGGAGCATCAAAAATTATAGATACGTTTGAGACGTATCAGCATCCCCAAGCTTAACTCCTGCTCGTCCTCAAGTAGGTAAGTGATAACAAAAGAAATAATTTTTGAGGTGACATGCACCATCACAATCTTGATCATATAGGTAAAGCATTGAGTGCTGAGATCAAAGAACTTAAAACATGGGCATGAAAGACATAATCTTGATAATAGAAACTTAGCAACCATGTTATAACATGAAAATGAACACAAACAAAAGATCATGAAAATGAAACAATGAAAGTCAAACGTGTGTTCAAATCATAAGGAAAAACATACAAATGGTTTTCAGCTTGTCCTTCATGGAGAGCAAAACACAAATGCATAGGACACCTTCAAGTTTAAGAGGGCGACTAGAGACAAATAATTTGAGAACAAGTGAAACCAACAATATGAATCAATCAATGAAAACTTTGGGACAATGCACATTATACTAAGAATGACAACTATGCTCTCTTAATGGTGCATAAAGATAGAAGGTGGTGACTCAACATAAAAGTAAAAAGAAAGGCCCTTCGCGGAGGGAAGCAGTGATTGCAAGTTTTATAAACCTTCAAAAATTATGTGACTTACTGGCTTTGAGCTCTCATTGCCCCCATCATAAGCATCTTGAATGGTTAAAGTTAATGCGAGAACAATTATGATGCATATGCTTGAAAAATCATAAGTTGAAAACCTCATGTCCCGTGAATACGAGTACCCAAACCTCATGCTACTTTACTTAGAGTCCCAAGCAAGGCTCTTGTCATTGTAAGTATATATGTATCATCGAGAACCGCCAACGGGGTACCTCCATGCCCGATGACATGGAACAAGCCCACATCAAAATGACAGGACAAGCAGACAATGAACACCTCGACATCTCTTTTATTTACCATTTGTTTAGCTTTTTATTTTGAGATGCGTCGTCGAATGTCCACTATGGGTATGCTACAAATTTCCACCATGAATTTTGCATGGCTTAGATTGGCGGCCCATGCGTTTCCCTAACACATATACAAACTCCATGATCCCGCAAGATTCCCAATTCATTTCACACCGCGAGTATCCATAAACAAAAGATCACGATATCAACTCAAATAAGAAGTGCAATGTTGAAAGCTTGCCCCATGACGGCATGGTTGGGCTAGTCTCCAACTTACAACTTGCAAGCATAACAACTCAACATAAGAGACCACAATGTCAAATTTTTAAGAACGAGAAAAATAAAGTGTGCCTTCCGGTTTGTGAGAGCTTTACTGACCAATTTTTGCATAACACTGGTAAGAGTTTAATTTGAAGAGTAGATAAAAGCAAGTCAAATGTACTTTGGAATAGCAAATTGCTAATAGATATGTATGGTGGACACAATGGCAAACTTGGTTTTTAGGAGTTGGATGCACGAGTAGAGCTCATACTCAGTACAAAACAAAGGCTAGCAAAAGACTGGGAGCGACCAACTAAGAGAGCAATAACGGCCATAATCATGCAAAGCGACAAAGCAACATTAAAAGAAGCATAAGATGGCATCAAAAGTCAAAAACTAAATGATCATAGAGGATATTGGCGACTTTGTAAGATTCTAACATGTGTGAGCATGCGCCAAGTCAACCCAAATAAAGCATCAAGGAGAAAACCAAAATAATGCTTCCAAACGATAAAAACAATGCATGATTTTTTCAAAGGCTCATTAAGCAATATCAGTTATTTGAGACAAGTCATGCTACAGCAAAACCACTAAGCATACTATCAAAAAGACATCAAGCACTACATGCAAAAGCCTAGGCCGAAGTCTACACAAGCTCCTTCTCGTACCACTTTTTTGCATAAAGCTTTTTCTCTTTTCCAACACCATTAAAACCTTTTTAATCCAACTCTTTTGATGAGAACCAACATGGACCAGAGGCAAAAATACACCTTGATAAAAAGATATAAGAAGATCTGAACACAAATCAAGACAAAAATGAAAACCAAAAGCAGTAGCAGAAAAAGAAGAACACTCGGTTTTTGATAAGAGTGAAAACTAGAGTGTTCTTGGCAATGAAAAATGAGTTCATCTCCTCCAAAAGAAACATGATGTGATCTAACCATTTATTGCAGCAAGCAAATCAAAATAAAACTGAAAGCAAAAGTAAAGATGCTCCAAGAAAAATGCATAGTGCATGAAACAATAAAAATATAGTGTCTTGAAAGGTGACCTGATTTTTGCCGATGAAGAAGGGGGTGCCTCGGGGGCATCCCCAAGCTTTGACGCTTGTACCTCTTGGATATTTCCTGGGGGTCGCATGGGCATCCCCAAGCTTGAGCTTTTGTCCATTCTTCATCTCATCTCATCATTCTCCAATCCCTACACTTGCAAACTCCCTTCATACAAAACTAAACACAAATCTATTAGCAACATTAGTGTAAGCATAACATAGAATCAACCCTTTTTGCTTCAGATTTCAACCTAAAACCACCACATATAAAGTATATACTACTGTAGCAACTTCCCCAAAAGTTCCGTGATCAAAAGAACTCAAAAAGAAAGCGATAAAGCGGCAAACACAAATATTGGCAGAAATCTGTCAAAACAGAACAACTGACAAAGGTCGAATTTTTAGAGGGTTTTCTGTTGCTCAAATCAAAAAGTGTTCAACTAATGAAATTTTGGATATAACCTGGGGCATATGCACAAGAAATCGCAGGTCCAAAAGATATACAGAGAATTTTCACGAATTTTTACGGTGCAGCACCGAAAACTGTTTCAGGACAACAACATCCCCAAATCTTTCCTCACTCAAATTAGAGGCTTCTCTTGGCACAAAAACGAAATAAAAAGGATAAGGAGAGGTCATTACAGTAGTAATAACTTCCAAGACTCAAATAAAAGAAAAAGTACTGAAAAATAAATAATGGGTTATCTCCCAAGAGTGCTTTTCTTTAACGCCTTTGAGCTAGGCGCAGTAATTTGCAAAGATGCTCATGTGGGCGCCATATAAGAGCTTGAGGCAAAGGCGCCATATAGGAACTTAAAGAAATAGAGAGCATTAAAAAGCAAGTATGGAACACATTTAAATCTAAACCACTTCCTATGAAAAATAGTCTTGTAAATAGACAAGTCATAAAAGCGCAAAGCAAAAAGCATAGGAAGGCAAAACAAGTACAACTTCAAGAATTGCAACATAAAGAGGGAAAACTCAATATTGTTGAGATCCATCAAACCATGTTTCCCTCTCTCATAGTAACTTTCAGTAGCATCATGAATAGAACTAACAATATAACTATCACATAAAGCATCCCTATCATGAGCCACATGCATAAAAGAATTAATACTCCCCACATGAACAATCGTAGTAGGAGCAGATTCAACAGGATAATTATTCTCATCACCATAATCATCAAAAACAGGAGGCATATTGTAATCATAACTAATTTTCTCCTCAAAAGTAGGTGAATTGAAAACATTATACTCATCATTGTAACCATCATAAACTAGAGGTTTAGTATCATCACAAGCTAGAGAACAACTATGTCGCAAAGCATACTCATCAAACATATCATCATAAGAAGGAATAGGGATAGCACTAATGGTACAACAATTATTAACCTTAGAATTGGTACCAAAAAGATTTTCAATATCAAAAGTAGAGTGCTTTTCCCAATCATGATCACTAACATAGGTAACAGGCATGGGAACATCATCCCAATCAGAATTATCATAATCTATAGTAGGATCATAACGCTTAGGGGAAGATACCGTGTTCTCTCGCCTTTTACTCCTCTTCTTCTTCTTCTTCTTCTTATTCTTACTCTCTCCTTTAGGAGGGAGAGACTTGAAGGGCATCTTCTCCACATAATCTGGTTTGCTGACAGAAACAACAGAAGAAACTTTGGAGGATTCCTCCTCTCTATTAATAAGATAACAACATCTATCAGTCCTGTCATAGCTTGGCAAAATATCAAGTTTTATAAGATTTTGTATGTAAGTATTTACAAGGCAATCTTTAGCACAATAGAGACGACAACCACGAAGGGTGCTATTAATATCAACATCATTCATATCTATCAAAGCAATCTTTCTAGATATCTCGTCACACGCCAAGAACAAAGCGAGCTCATCTTGCTGATTGAGAGTAATCTTGTCATCACAATACAAACTTAAGGTACTAGAAGAGTAACTATTAGGGCTTGAGCATTGGAAATCAAAATGACCTATGTCATCGCAATGTTTACAAAGAAAAGGATAAAGCTTGCAAACCTTTTTACCGATCTCGCCTATATCCTTGTACCACATTCGGGTTTCTTCATTTGCATGGTGGACACAATAATCTTCCTTGTTGTAACTCTGTTCACAAGGTCTATGTACTCCACAAAAATTAACATGCTTATAAGAAATAGGACTTTTAGAAGTTTGAGCATGTTTATTGCAATCATCAATAACAATATCACTTTCTATGCAAGTGTCCTTAAAAGGTTCATGATACACATCCCCATTTCCTTTAGGAACATTCATATGGGAAGCAAAGGCTTTAAAACAATCAACCATATTTTGAGGATCAAGACCATATTTAGCACTAAGCTCTTGAAAATTAGCAGTTTCAGCGAAAGACTTAATGCAATCAAACTCGTAATTCATACCTGATCCTTTACCTTTGTCGCTATCCCAACCTTCAATATTGTTTTGAATTGTTTCAAGCAGATCCCACTTGGTGTCAACATCCTTGCTTGTGAAAGACCCATCAAAGCATGCATCTAGATAGTCCTTGTAATATCCTGAAAGCCTTGCATAAAAATTATTAATAACAATATTACGAGGAAGATCATGAATAGGACATTTGTGCATTAGTAACTTCAATCTTCCCCACGTTTGGGCAATGCTTTCTCCCTCATGCGGATGAAAATTATAAATGTAATTCCTATCTTTATAAACCTGACTAGAAGGATAGAATTTAGAATAAAGAGAGGTACAATTTCCTCCCAGTCAATAGATCGACCATCCTTCAGTGTTTTATAACATTCCTTAGCTCTGCCTTTCAGTGATAAAGAAAATAGCTTCTTCTTAACTTGGTTCATCGAAATACCTGCACACTGGAACAACTCGCATAATTCATGTATAAAGAGCAAATGATCACCAGGATGGACAGTTCCATCTCCTAAATAGCAGTTATTCTAAACACGATCAACAATCTTCATAGGTATTTTAAAAGGATGAGGAGCACAAGCATCATTAGAAACATCACATATGGGAGATAAAATATCATCAGAGCAAACTTTCTCCACTAAAGCTGGGGGACTAAAAATATCATGCTTAACAAAACCAGCTTTCCCAAGCTTAGACTTTTCTATAGCATTAGCAGTAACGGTATTCAAAGCATTCGTACTAATAACATTGCTATGCGAAATAAGCTCCAAAGGTTTTTCAATTTTATCTTCAAATCTAAACTCAGGAAAAAGACTAAAGAACTCTTTGTTTTCCATTAAGCCTAACTAGTGAAAATAAAAACAAGAAACAAAAAGATATAATTGCAGAATCTAAAGGAAATAACTCCGAGCACTCACATAGGAGGATGCGAGTACCTTTTACCTTACCTCCCCGGCAACGGCGCCAGAAAAGAGCTTGATGTCTACGCACGCGTCTGTTCTTGTAGACAGTGTTGGGCCTCCAAGTGCAGAGGTTTGTAGAGCAGCAGCAAGTTTCCCTTAAGTGTATCACCCAAGGTTTATCGAACTTAGGGAGGAGGAGGTCAAAGCTATCCCTCTCAAACAACCCTGCAATTACGATACAGAAAGTCTCTTGTGTCCCCAACACACCCAATACACTTGTCAGATGTATAGGTGCAATAGTTCGGTGAAGAGATAGTGAAATACAAGCGGTAGTGATGATTATAAGTAGTAAATGTAATCTGAAATAAATATCGCTGCGAGCAAACATGTAACAAAACAGGAAGTAAACGGTGTGCAATGCTTGGAAACAAGGCCTAGGGATCATACTTTCACTAGTGGACACACTCCCAACAAATATAACATAATTGAACCAATAGATGCTATCATCAATATGCAACTCAAAACAATTCTCCAATGGAAAACATACACTAATCATGCGTAGGGCTACGAAGCACTCCTCAAAGTCCGTATGTACCCAAACTAGATTGTCCCACACTATCACCGTGAACGCACTAGATGATTCCAACAAACACCAACATTTCATAGAGACATTAACCAAAAAGATACACATGATGCACACACTAGTCACCTTTACACCATGATACGAGGTATCTCCGGAGAGTACAATAATAAAGCATAGGAGTAGCATAATATCTGAATAATAACATCTACCAATTCAACTAGATACAAAGCTCACGATCACATAAAGATCACATCATGGGAGAGAGAGGTGAACCACATAGCTACCGGTAGAGCCCTCAGCCCCGAGGGAGAACTACTCCCTCCTCATCATAGGAGACAGCAAGGTTGATGGAGATGGCAGTGAGGTCGATGGAGACGGCGGAGACGGCGATGGAGACCGATGGAGATGGCTCCGGGGGCACTTCCCCGTCCCGGCAGGGTGCCGGAACAGAGACTTCTGTCCCCCAAAATTTGGCTTCGATGGCGGCGGTGCTGCGGAACTGTTCTGGAAATTTCGCCCCCTCCCCTAGGGTTTTTCGTCCCGAGGCTTTATATAGGCGAAGGGGCGTCGTCAGGGGCTCCTCCCACATAGGGGGCGCGGCCAGGGGCTGGGCCGCGCTGCCCTGGTGTGAGGCTGGCCCCTGGCCCCCCTCCGGCTCTCTTTCGGTCCGCGTCCTTCGTCCGGGAAAAATAGGAGTTCTGGAACTTGTTTCGTCCAATTCCGAGAATATTTCCTGTGTAGCATTTCTGAAACACAAAAATAGCAGAAAACAAGGAACTGGCACTATGGCATCTTGTCAATAGGTTAGTTCTGGAAATCGCATAAAAACGCCACGAAGTGTAACGAAACACAAGGCAAATGGTGCAAAAACAAGCATGGAGCATCAAAAATTATAGATACGTTTGAGACGTATCAGGGACCCCTTCCATTGAGGCATCTGTGCCTCGGCGTCTTCATGAAGGATGCTTGTCACAACAAGAATCAAGTCAGAAGCAATGTCTGAGTCCAAGTTTGGCCATTTATTCAATGAAATGCTTGTAGAAGAACTCGTTGTTGACGCTCACAATGGAGGCAATGTCCTCGCACGAGCTGATGTCCATCGTCATGGTCTTTTTATCAAATGGTCGAATAGGTTGCGTTCGGCCAGGAATGAGCACTCGCCTGAGCCACCCACCGTAGGTGGTCAAGTGGATGACCGATGATGGCCGCGCGACGGGCTCGCGATGCGGTGGAAGGATGACGTGGTTGGCGGTGGCAGGGAAACATGTGGGAACTGCTAGCAGCGTTGGTGGTGGCGCCAGGTGGAAGGGGCAGGTGGAGTGGGCAACAGCGAGTGGCATGCAAAATTGGGGGAGGGGTGGGAGATTGCCTCTTTCTGCCGTTGCCACCTGGGCTCGGGGCGGACACGGGGGACACGTGCTTGGACGTGTGTGTGTGGGGGGGGGGAGGGCTCCGCATATGGCCCAAATCTAAGGCCAGAATGGGTACACATAGACAGCTTTGGATACCGATGTCTGTTTGCGTTGCCTCGCTAGCCAGACTCCTCTTTCTATTCGGACACGTTCAGACGCGCACTATCCTTTTAGGTTGGCCCACGGAGATGCCCTAAATCGACCCAACGACGATGCACGAACTTGACTCTGTATCCATGCTATCCGGCCCATTTCCTCGATGATGAACTCTTTGGTTAAGGAGTGCGAAGGGCTAACTTGACCGCGCCCAGTATTCAAAGGAAATAGATGTCCATCCTAACAATGATTATCTCTTGGGCAATCTATTATCTATTATATACTAAAAGTAATATACAGATGTTAAATAGAGCTTCAACGTTAAGCGACATCACTAAAATTATTTTATAGGTTAAATCTAAAATTCATGGCTAGAATTTAACGAGAGATTAGTTTTAACATAACCATGTAATCCATTTGAAACGTTCAATATTAAGAGATTTTCCCATACAACATAAGATGTAAAAAAGTTGATCGATATTGCTTGTTCCAAAAAGTGATCACTAAAAATCGTGTGTTCCAACTCCTCCTCCCCCCAAGCACGGATCCTCTGACATGCGAACCCTGCCATGCCTCTGACTTTCTTTCACTAACATGTGGGCCCCCTGTTGGGTGGGACCCACATGTCAGCAACTCAAAGTTAGAGTTGGCCATGTCAGGGGATTGATACGTCCAAAACGTATCTACTTTCCCGAACACTTTTGCTGTTGTTTCTCCTCTAATTTGTGTGTTTTGAATGCAACTAACGCGGACTAACGCTATTTTCAGCAGAATTGCTCTGGTGTCTCATTTTTGTGCAGAAATCCAACTTTCAGTAAAAATTCAGGAAAATATTGCAAAAATCCTATTTCACCAGAAGACCCACGGAGCCAGAAGACGAGACAGAGAGGGGCTGGGAGGCTACCACACAACCAGGGGCGCGGCCTAGGCCTGGTCGCGCCCACCTGTTGGGTGACCGCCTCGGCCATCGCCTCGACCCCTCCTTCCGCCTACATATACCCTCTGACCTGAAAGGAGCGGGGGTTCGGCATTTTTTCCAGATAGAATTCCGCTGCGCCGCCACCATCAGAAACCGCGATTCAGAACCAGAAACTCCATTCTAGCACCCTGTCGGGATGGGGATTTGGAGGAGATCTTCATCACCATCATCACCGACGTCTCTCCATCAACCATCCATGACTCCCCCATCCATGTGTGAGTAATTCCCGCTGTAGGCGAAGGGGATGGTAGGGATTGGATGAGATTGTTCATGTAATTTGCTATGAGATTGTTAGGGCATAGTGCCTAGTATCTTTTATTAGTGCTTATGACATTGTTGCAACTTGTTGTGCTTAATGCTTGTCACTTTGGGCCCGAGTGCCATGATCTCAGATCTGAACTTGTTATTGTTTTATGATGATACTTGTTATTTATGGTCTTACCTACAAGTTGTATACACATATTGTTGTCCGGAACCCGAGGCCCCAAAGTGATAGAAATTGGGATAACCGGAGGGGATGGCTATGATGTGAGGATCACATGTGTTCACCGAGTGTTAATGCTTTGCTCCGGTACTTTATTAAAAGGAGTACCTTAATTACTAGTAGTTTCCCTTGAGGCCCTGCTGCAACAGGCTGGTAGGACAAAAGATGTTGTGCAAGTTTCTCATTGCGAGCACGTACGACTATATACGGAACACATGCCTATGATTGTTTAGTACTAGGATGCTTTATCATTATTTATCTGCAATGCCCATGTCTCACTGATTTCATGAATTATCTTATCCATGCAACGCCCGTACATCCATCCCTATGCCTACAGTCTTTAATCCTACTGTTTACTATTGCTACTATTACCGCTTTTATTTTACTACAGCTGTTACTGTTTCACTACTATCACCACTATAAAACTGTTGCTACTGATAAACCGCTGCGAGCAAGTCTATTTCCAGGTGCAGCTGAATTGACAACTCATCTGTTAAGGCTTATAAATATTCTTTGGCTCCCCTTGTGTCAAATCAATAAATTTGGGTTTTACTTCCCTCGAAGACTGTTGCGATCCCCTATACTTGTGGGTCATCAAGACTATTTTCTGGCGCCGTTGCCGGGGAGCATAGCTTTATTTGTAGGTTCACTTGGAATTCATATTGTCCGCTGCAATCCATTCATCATGCGTAAACCTCGTGATGGAAAAGTTCCTATATTGCCATCCACTACAAGAAGAGGTACGACTCTGAACACCTCTGTTGCTCTTGATTCGCCATCTGTTATGAGTAAGTTGCTTACACCACCACATGCACACGCTACTGCTACTTCTTCTGCTGAGTTTGAAAATGCCACTGATAATTTAGATGATGCTTCTACTGTGCTTGATGAGAGTGGTTCACTAGGTTCCTTTTTAGATGCTACAATTGCTAGAGCTAAGATGGGAAACACCACTGTTACACCTGTTAGTTCACCTGAGTCCAGGGAATGTCCTAGTGATGATTTTGATGATGCTTATATTGAGCTTGACGATGATTTTATTGCTGAAGCTTAGGCTACTCGTGATGCTAAAGCTGTTAAAGAACTTTTAGCGAGACGTGTTGTTAGATATAAATTATCTCCTGATCCTAAGTTTGCTGCTTCTCCCATAAATATTAGAGATAAGGTTTATGATTTCTCTTTAGATTTATCTTTCATATCTATTGTTGAGAAAGACCCTTTTTGTGGTACTGAAGGTGAAAGTGCTATGGCCCATATGAATGAGCTTTCTACTTTGAGTAATGTATTTTCTGATGATATTAAGCTGCGTATTTACTTTGTTGCTAAGATTTTCCCTTTTTCATTGAAAGGTGCAGCTAAGACTTGGTTTAATAATTTGTCTCCTGGATCTCTTAATAGTCCTATTGCTTTGGTTAATGCTTTCTTTCAAAAGTATTTTCCTGCTAGTGCTCAACATGCTGCTGTGCAGAAAATCTTTGACTTTGAACAGGGAAAAGGAGAGATATTGCCTGAATCTTGGGCAAGATTTTGCTCTTTAATTAGAGCATTGCCTAAGGAGCCCTTGCCTAAAAATGAACTCCTTGATGTATTTTATAATGGACTAACTGATGAATCTAAGACATATCTGGATAGTTGTGCTGGTTGTGTTTTCAGGGAAAGAACTCCGGCTGAAGCTGAAGAACTAATGGTTAAAATAAGCCGGTATCATGATGATTGGACTATGGCTGAGCAAACACCAACACCAGCGCCAACTTCAGAGCCAGCACCAAAGAAGAGAGGAATGATTGAATTAAATGATGAGATTATGAGGGAAGCCAAGAAATCTCTTAAGGAGAAAGGGATTAAATCTGAAGATGTGAAGAATTTACCTCCTATAGAAGAATTATGTAAGCCAATCCCTCACTCATCTACTATTGAGGTACACTCTCTCCAACGCTTTGATGATAGAGATATTCCTTACTCTAAACCGCCTGATCAATGCTTAGATGAATTAGATAATTTTATTGTCAAGCAAGATAATTTTAATAGAAGGGTGCAGAATCATTTGTTGGAAAATTCTAGAGCTATTAACAAGTTGCAGGATATTGTGGAGAGAACCTCCAATGATGTGAAGATACTTATCAAACATTTTCAAATGGTTCAGACTCAAATTGATCAGCTTACCAAGGTACAAAAAGACTTGCTAGTTAATGCTTCAAGAGAAAAACAAGCGTGTGAAATACGCACAAGAGGAGGTGCTACTACCCAAGACCCCTTATATCCTGAAGGACATCCTAAGAGGATCGAGCAAGATTCTCAATGCACTTCAAGAGATGATATTCCTTCCAAGAAGAAGAAGAAGCATAAAACAGTTGCACAATCTTCTGAAGCAGGTAAAGATCCTAATAGTGTTTCTATTTCTGATGCTAAAACTAAACCAGGTAATGCTTCCGATAAAGAAGAAGTTGAAGAGGAACCAAAAAAGCTTGCCAAGAATGCAAAGTACACTAAGGAAGACTTCATTGCCAATAAGCATGGTAATGAGAGAGAACCTTGGGTGCAGAAACCAATGCCTTTTCCTAGTAAGAAACATAAATCCAAGGAAGAAGAACACTACAACAGGTTTTGTGAATGGATGAGACCTTTATTTTTGCAAATTCCTTTGACTGATGCTATTAGAATGCCTCCTTATGCAAAGTATATGAAAGATATTGTTACTAACAAAAGGAAGATTCCTAATGAGGAAATTTCCACTTTACTTGCTAATTATTCTTTTGATGGTAAAGTTCCAGAGAAGCTTGAAGATCCAGGTATACCAACTATTCCATGCTCCATTAAAAATAACTATGTTAGAACTGCTTTATGTGATTTGGGAGCCCAAGTTAGTGTCATGCCTTTTTCTCTTTTATAAGAGGCTTGATCTAGAAAAATTGGTATCAACTGATATATCCTTGCAAATGGCTGATAAGTCTACTACTATTCCTATTAGTATATGTGAAAACGTTCCTGTTCAAGTTGCTAACACTTGTTTGATATTAACTGACTTTGTTGTGTTGGAAATGCCTGAAGATGATAATATGTCTATTATTCTTGGGAGACCTTTTCTAAACACTGCAGGTGCTGTTATTAATTGCAATCAAGGAAAAGTAACTTTTAATGTCAATGATAAAGAGTACACGGTCTATTTTCCCAAGAAGATTGATAGAAAGAACGCTCTAAATTCAATCAAGAATGTTGAGACCATTCGAGTTGGTCAAATTATTTGTTCAGAGCGAAAGCCCAAGGAAGAATATAAAATTGTTATGATTGGGACTATGCCTATCAAGGTCGAGGTAACATAAGCATATAGTAAAATACAAAGTTTTGCCTCATATAAAGTTAGTTTGGTAACAAGACTTGATCAACCTTGTTAACAAAGTGATTTTATATGAATGAAACTTCGTTTTCACCGCATTTACTCAACCTCACTCATTTTTACTTTCACCATTTTTGTTCCCTTTGTTAGTTACATGATTAGAATGTCTTAGAGCAGCTGTAAGGTTGAGTTGGATTTGCTTTCTATCGCTCCACCGTTGTTTGCCCGAGTTTTATTCTCTTATCATTTTTCTGAAAAATCCTTGAAAATAAAGTTTCTCGAAAATTTCCAAAAAAATCTTTTTAAATTTTTATGTCAAAAATGGGGTAGAGAGGCACGTGGGAGACCTCAGGGGGACCCACCATGCCACCTCACAACCAGGGGGCATGGCCCAAGCCTGGCCGCGCCCACCTATTGTGAGGGGCCCCCCCTGGCCTCTCACTTATCTCTTCATCCCCTGCTCTTTCTCTCTCCTGAAAAATCATGACACCCCAGCTCAAACTCGTGTTCTTGCTGCTCTCCATCTCGATTTTTTGATCTCCTTGCTCAGCCCATCATTGTTGCTAAGATTTGGAGCATTTGTTCTCCGGTATGTGACTCCTCCGATTGTCCAAGTAGAATTTTGTTTAGTGGAGTATTTCTTGAGTATTTTAGCTCTATAGGCTGCAGGTGAAATGAGTTTGCATGCTTGTTCTATTGCTTAGAAATGTTATTTTGATGCATGTTAGCCCTCTAGTAACTCCCTATAGTAGTTCCCTACATTTTTTTGTCTCAAAATCACTGTTTATGAGATTTGTTAAAAATTTCAGAAATGGAGGAGAATGCATACCAACTCTTTCAACATGAACTAGAAGTGCATGAAGTCATGAGAGTTCACCATGAATAGAGGGTCTTTCCCTCAATCTATCCATGCTCAGAGCTCATGAATGCTGCCAGAATCCTGCAGGACTTCCAAACTCTAGTCTCTAATGCAGGATTGGAACATTTTATTGATGGTGAACCGCCCCAATATGCTAAACTAACAATGTCTGTGGTGCAGGATTTCAGATTCAGTTGGTCCACATCTAAACCCATGGTTCATTATAAAATCTACAATAAATCTGTGGACTTGCCCTTTCATGTTTTCTGTGCAGCCATTAGAGTACCACAGTGGGGATCGTGCGAAAAGATGAAGGAACGGCCTAGGCCATTGATGGACCTATATTGGGAGATTTGTCAAGGAAGAAGCTTCACAGGAGAGGGTGGTAAAATTCAAAATATTCATTTTCCATCCATTCGATATTTTGCCTACTTTATTATCAAGTGTGTTCTTGCTAGGAAAGCTATAAGTAAGTTATCCTGCTGTGATCTAGCTTTTATTGCTGCTGCTTTGAGAGGTGATAGGACTTATAATTTGGGTGCTTTGATAGCTTTTCGGCATGACGCTAACCGTGAGAAAGGGGGGATCTATGGAGGTCTTGTTGCTTCACGCTTATTAGCTTTGCAAGGTGCAGTGCCTCATATTTTAGATCTGTAGTTCCCCGTAGAGAAACTTGATCTTAATTCCATGCTGCATCATAAGTTTGTTTCTCCTCATTCCTGTTTGAATAACTTGAAATTTGAGATAACCTTCTTCAAGAAATCTACCTTGAAGGTAGTGAAGACTGATCGGTCAGTCCATTTGCCTGCACCTCTTTTGTTTAACCTTGATCGCAGGGATGGATGGTCACTGATGCGTGGTTGATGACCAGCCCGTTGGGAACCCCAAGAGGAAGGTGTGATGAATATAGCAGCAATATTTTCCCTCAGTTAAGAAACCAAGGTTATGTCGATCAGGAGAAGAGCAGACAATGCGACTGAAGGTGATACGGACTGGCTTAGTAACACTCCAACAAGGGTGCCGTTTAACGATACTTGTTGACTCGTCTTCGGCCAGTAGCAACGCGGAACCTGCACACAACACAACCAAGTACTTTGTTCCCAACTTGCGATGAGGTTGTCAATCTCACCGGTTTGCTTGAAACAAAGGTTATGAGCGTATCGAGTGGAAAACAGTAGAAGTATGCGAGTAAAGTAAACAGTGTGAGTAAAGTAAACAGGTGATAGCAATATGATGGAAATAGGACCGGGATCCACAGTTCACTAGTGGTGTCTCCCCATAAGATAAATAACACATGCTGGGTAAACAAATTACAGTTGGGCAATTGATAGAATAAAGATAAACGTGATGTGTCAAGAAGATCACTATGAGATTTACTCTGGGCATTACAACAAAATACATAGACCGCCATCCAACTGCATCTATGACTAATAATCCACTTGTGGCGAATCAATCTGAGAACTCCACAAGTATTAAGTTGCGAACAACAGATAATTGCATTAAGCAAAGTGTGTAATGTAAACAAAGCATATGCCCTTGAGCATATGAATGTTGTTTTCTCCCTAGTAGCAATAGCACATCTACAACCTTAGAGGTTTCTGTCACTCCCCTAGGTTAAATAGAGGCATGAACCCACTACCGAGCATAAATACCCCCTCTTGGAGTCACTAGCAACTACTCGGCCAAGATAGCTACTAACAACGGAGAGCATGCAAGATCATAAACAACATAGAGATAACATAGGATATATTTCAGTATAGCAACTCAATCATAACACCAATATTCATCGGAACCCGCTACCGAGCATAAATACCCCCTCTTTGGATCTCTGGAAGCTTCCGGGAAAAATAACACTTTGGGAACTTGTTTCGTCCAATTCCGAGAATATTTCCTGTGTATCACTTCTGAAACACAAAAACAGCAGAAAACAGGGAACTGGCACTGTGGCGACTTGTTAATAGGTTAGTTCCAGAAAATGCATAAAAGTGCCACGAAGTGTAACTAAACAGTAGGCAAATGGTGTAAAAACAAGCATGGAGCATCAAAAATTATAGATTCGTTGGAGATGTATCAAGCATCCCCAAGCTTAACTCCTGCTCGTCCTCGAGTAGGTAAGTGATAACAAAAGAATAATTTTTGAGGTGACATGCACCTACACAATCTTGATCATATATGTAAGCATTTGTGAGCTGGGATCATAAGAACTTAAAACATGAGCATGAAAGATATAATCTTGACAATAGAAACTTAGCAACCATGTTATAAACATGCAAATGAATACAAACAAAAGATCATGAAAATGAAACAATGAAAGTCAAACGAGTGTTCAAATCATAAGGAAAAACATACAAATGGTTTTCAGCATGTCCTTCATAGAGAGCAAAACATAAATGCATAGGAGACCTTCAAGTTTAAGAGGGCGACTAGATACAAATAATTTGAGAACAAGTGAAACCAACAATATGAATCAATCAATGAAAACTTTGGGACAATGCACATTATACTAAGAATGACAACTTTGCTCTCTTAATGGTGCATAAAGAAAGAAGATGGTGACTCAACATAAAAGTAAAAGAAAGACCCTTCGCGGAGGGAAGCAGTGATTGCAAGTTTTATAACCTTCAAAAATTATGGTACTTACCGGCTTTGAGCTCTCATTGCCCCCATCATAATCATCTTGAATGGTTAGAGTTAATGCGAGAACAATTATGATGCATATGCTTGACAAATCATAAGTTGAAAACCTCGTGTCCCGTGAATACGAGTACCCAAACCTCATGCTACTCAACTTAGAGTCCCAAGCAAGGCTCTTGTCATTGTAAGTATATATGTATCATCGAGAACCACCAACGGGGTACCTCCGTGCCCGATGACATGGAACAAGCCCACATAAAAATGACAGGACAAGCAGACAATGAACACCTCGACATCTCTTTTATTTGCCATTTGTTTAGCTTTTTATTGTGAGATGCATCGTCGAATGTCCACCATGGGTATGCTGCAAATTTCCACCAAGAATTATGCACGGCTTAGATTGGCAGCCCATGCGTTTCCCTAACACATATACAAACTCCATGATCCCCACAAGATTCCCAACTCATTTCACACCGCGGGCATCCATAAACAAAAGATCACGATATCAACTCAAATAAGAAGTGCAATGTTGAAAGCTTGCCCCATGACAGCATGGCTAGGATAGAATCCAACCTACAACTTGCAAGCATAACAACTCAACATAAGAGACCACAATGTCAAAATTTTAAGAACAGGAAAAAGTAAAGTGTGCCTTCCGGTTCGTGAGAGCTTTACTGACCAATTTTCGCATAACACTGGTAAGAGTTTAATTTGAAGAGAAAATAAAAGCAAGTCAAATTTACTTGGAATAGCAAATTGCTAGTAGGTATGTATGGTGGACACTTTGGTAAACTTTGGCTTTTAGGAGTTGGATGCACGAGTAGAGCTCATACTCAGTACAAGGCGAGGGCTAGCAAAAGACTGGGAGCGACCAACTAAGAGAGCAATAATGGCCATAATCATGCAAAGCGACAAAGCGACATGAAAAGAAGCATAAGATGGCATCAAAAGTCAAAAACTAAATGATCATAGAGGCTATTGGCGACTTTGTATGAGTCTAACATGTGTGAGCATGCGCCAAGTCAACCCAAATAAAGCATCAAGGAGAAAACCAAAATAATCCTTCCATACAATAAAAACAACACATGATTTTTTTCAAAGGCTCATTAAGCAATCTCAGTTATTTGAGACAAGTCATGCTACAGAAAAACCACTAAGCATGCTATCAAAAATACATCAAGCATGACATGAAAAAGCCTAAGCCGCAGTCTACACAAGCTCCTTCTTGTACCACTATTTTGCATAAAGCTTTTTCTCTTTTCCAACACCATTTGAAATTTTTAAAGACACCTCTTTTGATGAAAACCAATAAAGATAAGAGGCAAAAATACACCTTGATGAAAATATATAACAAGGTCTGAATGCAAATCAAGGCAAAAACGAAAACCAAAAGCAGTAGCAAAAAAAGAAGAACACTCGGTGAAATTATAAGAATGAAAAACGGAGTGTTCTTGGCAAATGAAAACGAGTACATCTCCTCCAAAGGAAATTTGTTGGGGTCCAACCATTTATTGCAGCAAACAAAACAAACTAACTAAGAAAACTAAAACAACTGACGCTCCAAGAAAAACACATAGTGCATGAAGCAATAAAAATATAGTGTCTTGAAAGGTGACCTAATTTTTGCCGATGAAGAAGGGGTGCCTCGGGGGAATCCCCAAGCTTTGACGCTTGTACTTCTTGGATATATATTGGGGTGATGCATGGGCATCCCCAAGCTTGAGCTCTTGTCCATTCTTCAACTCATCTCATCATTCTCCAATCCCTACACTTGAAAACTTCCTTCATACAAAACTAAACACAAATCTATTAGCAACATTAGTGTAGGCATAACATATAATCAACCTCTTTTTGCTTCAGGTTTGAACCCAAAACCACCACATATAAAGTATATACTACTGTAGCAACTTCTCCAAAAGTTCCGTGATCAAAAGAACTCAAAAGAAAGCGATAAAGCGGCAAACACAAATATTGACAGAAATCTGTCAAAACAGAACAGCTGACAAAGGTCGAATTTTTGAGGGGTTTTCTGTTGCTCAAATAAAAAAGTGTTCAACTAATGAAAGTTTGGATATAACCTGGGGCATATGCACAAGAAATATAAGGTCCAAAAGATATACAGAGAATTTATACGAATTTTTACGGTGCAGCACCGAAAACAGTTTCAGGACAGCAACATCCCCAAATCTTTACCTCACTCGAATTAGAGGCTTCTCTTGGCACAACAATAAAATAAAAAGGATAAGGA
Source organism: Dactylis glomerata (assembly GCA_007115705.1). NCBI lineage: Eukaryota > Viridiplantae > Streptophyta > Magnoliopsida > Poales > Poaceae > Dactylis > Dactylis glomerata. Next base: position 2,023,464 of record QXEO01000087.1, read on the forward strand.
GCGGTCATTACAGTAGTAATGACTTACAAGACTCAAATAAAAGAAAAAGTACTGGAAATAAAACATTGGGTTATCTCCCAAGAGTGCTTTTCTTTAACGCCTTTGAGCTAGGCGCAGAAAATTGCGAATCAAGTAACATCAGAAGGGGCATTAAGATCAACTGCAGAAGTTTTTTCAATAAGGCATTGTATTTGATCCACATAAGTTTTAGAAGCCCCTTTGTGATCACGCTTTGGTTCACTCAAATCACTAAAAAGATTTTGGGGACAGATCCAGTCAAAATTATTTTCGAAAGCTTCACACAATCCCAAGAGCTTGCTAGGTATAGGTATTTCGGCTCCTTCATCGTTTGTACTAATAACCTTTATAGGTGAACCGAGTTTATTAAAACGTTTAAGAACTTTTCTAGCTTCAATAATGACATCTTTAAATTCTAAGCGCAAAGCTTCCAAAATAAAAACTTTCTTTTCAGGATCTTCAATTTCATGAAGCTTAAGGAACATGTATTGCGTAAAAGGATTAAGACTAGCAAACCTAGTTTCCAACATGTGAATCAAATAAGCAGAAGCAACTTCAATACTAGGAGCTAGCTCAACCAAGGATTTTTCCTCAACTTCCTCATGCATACTAATGTGATTAAAGAACTCCTCAATGTTACTTTTTCCAATAATAGAACCACTACCTACTGAGAGGTCCTCTAGAACGTACTTAGGGATCAACATGATAAACTAAAAGTAAAGAAATAACAACTACCAAGGATTCTATTTTTTTGGGTTTTTGATATAAAACAATGCAAGTAAAATAAATAAAGTAAAGCAAAACAATAACAAAGTAAATGATGTGCGTGCGAAAAACTCCCCTTGCAGAGGTCTTCCACTCTTCCTTGGCAACGGCGCCAGAAAAACTGCTTGATGCGTGGTTGATGACCAGCCCATTGGGAACCCCAAGAGGAAGGTGTGATGAATATAGCAGCAAGATTTTCCCTCAGTTAAGAAACCAAGGTTATGTCGATCAGGAGAAGAGCAGACAATGCGACTGAAGGTGATGTGGACTGGCTTAGTAACACTCCAACAAGGGCGCCGTTTAACGATACTTGTTGACTCGTCTTCGGCCAATAGCAACGCGGAACCTGCACACAACACAACCAAGTACTTTGTTCCCAACTTGCAATGAGGTTGTCAATCTCACCGGTTTGCTTGAAACAAAGGTTATGAGCGTATCGAGTAGAAAACAGTAGAAGTATGCGAGTAAAGTAAACAGTGCGAGTAAAGTTAACAGGTGATAGCAATATGATGGAAGTAGGACCGGGGTCCACAGTTCACTAGTGGTGTCTCTCCATAAGATAAATAACACATGCTGGGTAAACAAATTACAGTTGGGCAATTGATAGAATAAAGATAAACGTGATATGTCAAGAAGATCACTATGAGATTTACTCTGGGCATTACAACAAAATATATAGACCGCCATCCAACTGCATCTATGACTAATAATCCACTTGTGGCGAATCAATCCGAGAACTCCACAAGTATTAAGTTGCGAACAACAGATAATTGCATTAAGCAAAGTGTGTAATGTAAACAAAGCATATGCCCTTGAGCATATGAATGTTGTTTTCTCCCTAGTAGCAACAGCACATCTACAACCTTAGAGGTTTCTGTCACTCCCCCAGGTTAAATAGAGGCATGAACCCACTATCGAGCATAAATACCCCCTCTTGGAGTCACTAGCAACTACTCGGCCAAGATAGCTACTAACAACGGAGAGCATGCAAGATCATAAACAACATAGAGATAACATAGGATATATTTCAGTATAGCAACTCAATCATAACACCAATATTCATCGGATCCCAACAAACCAAACATGTAGAATTACATAACGGTGATCTCAATCATGTAGGGCAGCTCATGAGATCTAAACATGAAGCACATGGTGGAGAGGACAACCATCTAGCTACTGCTATGGACCCATAGTCCAAGGTAGACTACTCACTCATCGCTCTGGAGGCGAGAATGGCGATGAAGAAGACCTCCGGTGGTGATTCCCCTCTCCGGGAGGGTGCCGGGAAGAGCTTCTGGACCCTCCCGATCTTCGGGTCGACGGCGGCGGCGGATCGCGATGTGTTCTGGAAAATTGATCGGGTACTTAGGTTTTTTCCGTCGGGAGGTCTTTATAGGCGAAGGGGCATCGTCAGAAGTGGACCGAGGCGGTCTCACACGTAGGGGGCGCGGCCAGGGCCTAGTCCGCGCCGCCCTGGTGTGTGGCCACCTCGTGGCCCCACTCTGTCTCCTCTTCGGATCTCTGGAAGCTTCCGGGAAAAATAAGACTTCAGGAACTTGTTTCATCCAATTCCAAGAATATTTCTTGTGTATCACTTCTGAAACACAAAAACAGCAGAAAATAGGGAACTGGCAGTGTGGCGACTTGTTAATAGGTTAGTTCCGGAAAATGCATAAAAGTGCCACGAAGTGTAACGAAACAGTAGGCAAATGGTGTAAAAACAAGCATGGAGCATCAAAAATTATAGATACGTTGGAGATGTATCAGTCACTCACAGAGGGTGAGCTCGACGCATACATGGAGGAGCACCCGCAACCCATGCACAATGAAGAGGCAACCGAGGAGTCGGTCCAGCCTTCTAACATTGCGGGGTTTCCATACTAGCAGCCTTATTATGATTATACACCATCTGCTTCATCTTCGCAAGGGCCAGGCTATGACTATGCCAATGATGACCCACCGGCATGGGGCATGTATTGGAGACGAAGTTGATCTCCACTTAGGCCAAAAGCCTAAGCTTGGGGGGAGGTACGCCGACGGTTCACTCATCTACATAACATATTTTGGCGGTACTATGTATATCCATGTTTCGCTTTCTTTTCTTTATTGTTCTCGTTCTTATTTCTTCTTTCCAAAACGCAAAAAGACCAAAAATATTTCCTTTGTTTCTCTTTATTAGCCTTTTAGTTTCTAGCTTTGGTTTGCTTTACTTGCTATTTTCGGTTTGATATTTGAAAAATCCAAAAATATTTTGCTTTAGTTGCTATTTCCTTCTGTTCTTGTTTCAAAAATCGAAAACCCAAAAATATTTGTTGTTCCTCTTCGGTTTTGTAAAGTTTGTTGCAGAGTTTAGTTTCCTATGACTCCATTGGAGCTTGGTATTCACTTCATATTATTCAAGCCACACAAGTGAAAGGCAATAATGACGACATATGACAATCCGAGATGTGGTAAGAGGCTGATATGAACTCTATTTGTTTTCATTTTTGTACATATACTCATCTATGTGGACATGCTTAGTCGGTTCATGTAAGGTATATGTTATCTGATGGATGGTTTGTAGTTCTTGCTCTCATATGATTAGTTCCAATTTACTAATAGTTTGTAGCATGTCATGTAGACGCTTGCTTGCATTGTTTTATTCATAATATGGTATGTTATTGTGGTATCCACCTCTGAAAGTTTCATTTGAATCAACTTGGCACATGCTCAAGCATGCATATGACTGAACAAAAAGTCAATTAAGCCTCGATGATTTACTTTGCCTCAGAGTTCTTGTATCATTTTTATGCCTATGTTAATTTTGTTTTGTCGCAAGCATGATTATGACAGCTTTTGCTCTCTCGATTGTCGCTTCCCAGTCTTTTGCTAGCCATCACTTGTACTAAGAGGGAATACTTCTTGTGCATCCAACTCCTAAAAACCAAGTCTACCAAAGAGTCCACTATAAATTCCTATGCATGGTATTTGTAAGCCATTCCAAGTAAATTTTCATGTGCTACCTTTCAAAACTTTCAACTACTTCTCATTTTGTGCCACTGTTTTTAGCTCATGGGGACGTAGTGGTCGGAATTGCTATCTTCCATATTAAATTGAGTACCCCTCGACTAGGCAGCTTCATCTGCTCATCATTAATTTTGCAAGGGAGCTGGTCAGACCACTGTAATCTAATCTAAAAAAAGAAAGAAAAAAAGGCACTCCTCCATGGTATGTGAAAGTTGGTGGGCACCCGATGGAATCGGTTAGCCATGGTTTGAGAAAGGAAAAAAGGTGGGGAGGAGTGCCAAAGCTTTATAAAAGAGCACCAATGTGCCAAATTTTCAAAGAACTCGGAACCGCTCTCACTTGTTTATTATGGAAGATAGCAAGTCCCCATTGCCAGTCGTTGACATGAAACAACCACCTCTCAAAATAAATTTTTATCTCTGTTTTACAAATGAAAAGCTCTAGCACATGCTAAATCACTGCTTCCCTCTGCGAAGGGTCTTTCTTTTACTTTGATGCTGAGTCTTCATCTTCTAACTTTAAGCACCTTCTTGAGAGCATAGCTGTTATTCTTAGTGTAATGTGCTTGTCCCAGAACACGGTTAATTGTGGTATAACTTTGATGCTTGTATCTTTGATATTTTTACTTCTAGTCTTCCCTTGAACTTCAGAGGTGCCTCAGCATTTATGTTTTGCTCCACAAATAAAGGCAAGCGGGATACCACTCTTCTATATCATTTATGAACACTACAATCTTGTAGCTTCTTTTGTTCATGTTACTTGTTATTAGTGCATTGGCCCTCTTTCATAGCTTGCTTGACTATGAGGTAACGTTAGTTGCATATTTCTTATTATGAATTGCCTGAGTACTTGATCATATAGTGAGTATATATACATCATATGAAGCAAGTGTGTTCGTGAAAGTTTCTTTTATCGCTCTCAGTTGTTAACTGAATTGCTTGAGGACAAGCAAATAGCTAAGCTTGGGGGGAGTTGATACGTCCAAAATGTATCTACTTTCCCGAACACTTTTGCTGTTGTTTCTCCTCTAATTTGTGTGTTTTGAATGCAACTAACACGGACTAACGCTATTTTCAGCAGAATTGCTCTGGTGTCTCGTTTTTGTGCAGAAATCCAACTTTCAGTAAAAATTTGGGAAAATATTGCAAAAATCCTATTTCACCAGAAGACCCACGGAGCCAGAAGACGAGACGGAGAGGGGCTGGGAGGCCACCACACAACCAGGGGGCACGGCCCAGGCCTGGCCGTGCCCACCTGTTGTGTGACTGCCTCGGCCATTGCCTCGACCCCTCCTTCCGCTTACATATACCCTCTGACCTGAAAGGAGCGGGGGTTCGGAGTTTTTTCCAGATAGACTTCCGCTGCGCCGCCGCCATCAGAAACCGCGATTCAGAACCAGAAACTCCATTCTGGCACCCTGCCGGGACGGGGATTTGGAGGAGATCTTCATCACCATCATCACCGACGTCTCTCCATCAACCATCCATGACTCCCCCATCCATGTGTGAGTAATTCCCGCTGTAGGCGAAGGGGATGGTAGGGATTGGATGAGATTGTTCATGTAATTTGCTATGAGATTGTTAGGGCATAGTGCCTAGTATCTTTTATTAGTGCTTATGACATTGTTGCAACTTGTTGTGCTTAATGCTTGTCACTTTGGGCCCGAGTGCCATGATCTCAAATCTGAACTTGTTATTGTTTTATGATGATACTTGTTATTTATGGTCTTACCTACAAGTTGTATACACATATTGTTGTCCGAAACCCGAGGCCCCAAAGTGACAGAAATTGGGATAACCAGAGGGGATGGCTATGATGTGAGGATCACATGTGTTCACCGAGTGTTAATGCTTTGCTCCGGTACTTTATTAAAATGAGTACCTTAATTACCAGTAGTTTCCCTTGAGGCCCTGCTGCAACAGGCTGGTAGGACAAAAGATGTTGTGCAAGTTTCTCATTGCGAGCACGTACGACTATATACAGAACACATGCCTATGATTATTTAGTACTAGGATGCTTTATCATTATTTATCTGCAGTGCTCATGTCTCACTGATTTCATGAATTATCTTATCAAGAAGAGAGAGGCAGAACCTATTGACATGAGGGATGGCCGTTGTGGGGGTTTATAAGGGAGAGATGACCGTTGTGGGGTTTACACCATAAATTAAGGTGGAGATGACCGTTGTGGGGTTTACACAATAAATTAAGGAGGAGATGACCGTTGTGGGGGTTTATATGTCAACAAAAAAGTAATGCGTACTATCTTGACGGAAATGGAAATTCGTGATAGTTTATCATTTTACCGTGAAAAGTAATGCCTAAAAGAAATGGAAATTTGTGATAGTTTATCATTTTACCGTGAAAAGTAATGCCTACAAGAAATTCGTGATTCCCAAACTTGTTGAATCCGATGGCAAACTCGTTATTTAGCATACATAGAAGGGTAGTAGTTTGCCACCGACAGATAGAGAGAGGGTGGCCATGATGAGAGAGAAAGAGGGGTTATCCTGCCCGTTAGATCATAGGATCGACGGTAGGTGGGCACGATCCGTGTGACAACAGCTCGACCAATCAGGCCAAGTTTGGGCTTCTGTGAGAAGGGAGAGGGTAAAACTGAGTAGTATCAAGGATCCAAGGGCAAGTAAATAATAAAGAGGCTAAGGAATTCAAATAAGAGATTTAGAAAAAGAAAAACACATGTTTTGTATAATGAAACCCAGGTTGGCCTACCTCAAAGTATTAGCAATTCAAATATACATGAGTGTGAAAATTATGGCCTCATTCAGACAAACTATGTTTTGGGTATAGATGTTTTGAGAAGGGGTTTGAGTGGAAAGCCATGAACCTTTATAGCTACTAGTGATTTGAGAAGTGGCCATTTGTGGTAAAACTTGATTTATATATGATTGTTATGATTTCCTACGTGGCAGGTCGCGTAACAAGACTCCATGAGTAGGAGGCACTATGATTTTATTTTATTGAATTTTTTTGCGCATGAAATGACTCAATTAGATAGCTTAATCCCATTTGTTGACTCTCTGTTGACCAGCCACTTGAGGGTAAAACTGAGTATATTGCACTAGCCAGTATTAGTACTCGAGGGGAAAACTGAGTACAGATATTTTTCCAGTGTAAGACTCGAGGGTAGAACTGAGTACACGTAACGGTGCAGACGTGCAGTACCATGGACGCGTGTCGCGGTGCGCAGCGGTTAGGCGGTGCGCGTGTTGAGACCAAACGTCTAGTTTTTTTGAGAAACTGCCGAGACCAACCGTCACTTTGCCTGTACAGAGCCCCTCTCTCCCTCCCTCTGCACACAGTCTCATTCTCACTCACGCACGTAACCACACCTCTCACGTCCCATCAACTTCTCTAAATCGAAGGAAAAAACCCCAACCACTCTACGCGCGCTCCCCTGCCGGCGATGGAGAAGAAGAATGCGCCGGCGGCCGTCGACCCCGAGCCCGTCGCCTTCGAGCCCGTTGCCTCTGAGCCCATCGCTTCCGAGCCCATCGCATCCGAGCCCGTCGCCACCGAGCCCGTCGCATCCGAGGCCGTCGCCGCCGAGCCCGTCACCTCCGAGGGCGGCGCATCCAAGCGCGGCGCCTCCGTGAACTAGGCCTCTCTCATGGCTGACGGACCACTTCACAAGATCGGCGACTGCTTTCTGGCGAACGAGAAGTACGTGGACACCTACTCTGCTTGGAGGCAAGTTTGTAGAAATTGGCGCTCAGATTTACCTGAGCCCGACGTGCACCTACACGAATAGATCATGGTAGAACACGCCCTTCCACGCGCCGCTGAGTTCACCTTCCTTCAGCTCCGCACATCCCGCTACGTCACCATCGATCTAACGGAAGTTCATGCAAGGTTCAAATTCCTCCATATCTATAGAGTTAATCTATTTTTATTTTCAATCGTAAACATCTTAGTGCTGAATGTTATCTTCATCAATATATTTTAGATACTACTTCATCGGATTTTGCCGTGGCGTCATCGTGCTTGCCCAGAAGAACCACCCGCACAAGATACAGCTTCTAAACCCACTCACAAAGACATTGAACACTATGTTTGAGGCGCAGATGCCATCTATTATTCTGGAGTCAGTCGCTGTAATAAAGTCCCCAACTATGGTCTTTGTTTCCATAGATTACCTGGCGGAAATTGCTTGGGTCGATGAGAGCACTCCAACTAAGGGTACCGTGTGGACACTGAGAGCCGCTCTCTCCATGCCGTCAGTAACATTGGCAGTCGTGCCTTCTTCATCCATTATATCCGATGTATCTCCGTCGATACCAGAGTGCACCCTGACACTTCGACCTGGCTACATCTACTACGCGGATTTGGGTTATATCAGAGAGTACTTTGATGATATAAAGGCCTGGGATGAGTGGCCACTACGTGTGGATAGATTAGGAAACTACGGTCTGAGAAATGAACAAAGGCCATACCGTTTGGAGGATGTATTGGCTGCACACTGCAGACGGAAGGAGTTCAATGAATATTTCCTTCAGATCAGAGAATGGAGCGACGAAGAAATATATGCTGAATGAAGAACAGATTCATTCATCCTGGGGTATCCTAATCTTCATGTTGGCCATACATTGCATCTTGTATTATTTTCAGCTTAGTTTGTCGTGAACATTAACATCGTTATTGGATGCTTTTGGCTATTGTATGCAGTTTATGTATTATACTTAGTTTTATGGATTTATTATGCTGCTGTGAATTTATCCTATACTAGCTTCTAGATTTGCTACTAGATTTGTTACCATATTGGGCAAAAAACGAGGGCCAAAAGGCAACAATCATTGAAGAAAGACAGAAATATAAGCTTCTCTAGATTTGATACTAATTTGGTGAAAAGACAGAGAACTGTTACAGAGAGAGAGGGGAAAAAGGCGCTCTGAAAAATGCCAATTTGGGCCGAGAGAGACAGAACCGAGCTCTCACGTACAACCAAACGTGGTCTCGTCCTGTCCCACACGGTCCCTTTCTACCAGCCCCACGCGAGGCGGCCCCACACGACGTGGCCCCACACGTCAGCACGGAACGGTCAACTAAACGGGAATCCTCCCGTCCGAGCTCTTTCTGAGGGTTTCAAACAAGGGCTTGGGGAAAACTGAGGAAAAACTAAGGAGCTGGGGAAAACTGAGTACAACTAAGGACCTGGGCACGAAAATAGAAATCCCTATATAAATTGTCTGGAGCTGTCGTGAAGCCAGCGAGCATCAACCTTCGGAAGTCGGTTCTTTTTCCTACTGATTCAATAAACCTTGGTTTCATACTGAGGGAAGACTTGTTGTTGTGCTCATCATACCTTCCTCTTGGGGTTCCCAACTGGGCGGTCATCTACACGCCATCAAGCAATTTTTCTGGCGCCGTTGCCGGGGAGAAAGAGGATTTCTGCAAGGGGAGACTCTTGCTTCCAATCTTTTACTTTGTTATTGTTTTGCTTATTTTCTTTACTTTATTTTTGCTTGCATCTTTTTATCAAAAATACAAAAAAAATTAGTTCCTTTTATAGTTGGTATTTCGTTGATTTTACTTTTAGTTCATTATGTTGTTCTCTAAGTACGCTCTGGAGGACCTTTCAATAGGTAGTGGTTCTATAATTGGGAAAGATAACATCGAGGAGTTCTTTAATCATGTTAGTAAGCATAAAGATGTTGAGGATAGATCTTTAGCCGAACTTGCTCCTAGTTATGAAGTTGCAGCTGCTTATTTAGTTCACATGTTAGAGGCTAGGTTTGTTAACCTTAATCCTTTTATGCAGCAAATGTTTCTTAAGCTTCATGATATCGAAGACTCTGAAAAGAAAGATTTTATTTTGGAGACTTTGCGTAAAGAATTTAGAGATGTTATAGATGCTAGGAAAGTTTTTGAGCATTTTAATATGCTTGGCTCGCGTGTAGATGTTGTTGGTACAACCAAGGAAGAAATTAAAGTACCAATACCTTTCAAACTTGTAGGATTGCATGAAGCTTTGGAAAAGAATTTTGATTGGATTGTTCCTGAAAACCCTTTTGATGAAAGTAGTGAACCCAAAAGTGTTCATAAGGTATCTTCAAAAACTCATTTGGATACAATACAATTCCTTGTTGAAAAGACTTCAACAATTGATCTTAATGCTTTATTTGAAAATACTTGATTTCCACTTTCTGCGCCTAGCTCAAAGGCGTTAAAGAAAAGCACTCTTGGGAGATAACCCAATGTTTTCTTTTCAGTACTTTTTCTTTTTCTTGAGTCTTGGAAGTTATTACTACTGTAATGACCTCTCCTTATCATTTTTATTTCGTTTTTGTGCCAAAAAGAACCTCTAATTGGAGGAAGGTAAGATTTGGGGAAGTTGCTATCCTGAAACAGATTTCTGTGCTGCATCGTATTAATTCGTGAAAATTCTTAGGACGTCTTTTTGATCTTAGATTTCTTATGCACATGCCCCAGGTTATTTCCAAACTTTTATTAGTTTTGAACTTTTTGATTTGAGCAAGAGAAGACCCTCCAAAAAATCGATCTTTGTTAGCTGTTCTGTTTTGATAGATTTCTGCCACTATTTGTGTTTGCCTCTTGATCGCTTTATTTTTGAGTTCTTTTGATCACGGAGCTTTTGAGGAAGTTGCTACAGTATCTTATGCTTTAATGGGTGTTCTACTTGAGTTTGAAACTGAACCAAAAGAGTAGATTTACTATTATACTTACACTAACGTTGCTAATAGAATTGTGTGAAGTTTTATGTGAAGGAAGTTTTCAAGTGTAGGGAAAGGAGAATGATGAGATGAGATGAAGTATGGACAAAAGCTCAAGCTTGGGGATGCCCATGTCACCCCAATAAATATCCAAGAGGTACAAGCGTCAAAGCTTGGGGATGCCCCGAGGCACCCCTTCTTCATCGGCAAAAATCAGGTCATCTTTCAAGACACTATATTTTTATTGCTTCGTATTCTATGCGTTTTTCTTGGAGCATCTTTACTTTTGCTTTCAGTTTTCTTTTGTTTTGTTTGCTGCAATAAATGGTTGGACCCCAACAAATTTCTTTTGGAGAAGATGCACTCTGTTTTTCATTGCCAAGAACACTCTAGTTTTCACTCTTATCGTTCAACGAGTGTTCTCTTTTTCTAGTCCTGCGTTTAGCTTTCATTTTTCTCCTTGATTTTTGTTCAGATCTTGTTATTTCTTTGTATCAAGGTGTATTTAGACCTCTGGTCTATGTTGGTTTTCATCTTTAAAAGTTGATTCAAAAAGGTTGAATGGTGTTGGAAAAGAGAAAATGTTTTATGCCTATAGTGGTACAAATGGGAGCTTGTTTAGACTGTGGTTTAGACTTTTGCATGCCATGCTTGATATTATTTTGATAGTATGCTTAGTAGTTTTTGCTGTAGCATGACTTGTCTCAAATGACTGAGATTGCTTAATGTGCCTTTGAAAGAATCATGCGTTGTTTTTATTATATGGGAGCATATTATTGTGGTTTTCTCCTTTGGTGCTTTATTTGGGTTGACTTGGCACATGCTTACACCACGTTTGACTTTAACAAGTCGCCATAAGCCTCTATGATTATTTGGTTTTTGACTTGTGATACCACTTTATGCTTTGGTTCATAATATTTTGTCGCTATGCATGATTATGGCCGTTATTGCTCTCTTAGTTGGTCGCTCCCAGTCTTTTGCTAGCCTTCATCTATACTGAGTATGAGCTCTACTCGTGCATCCAACTCCCAAAAACCAAGTTTTCCAAAGTGTCCACCATATCTACCTATTAGCAATTTGCTATTCCAAGTACATTCGTCTTGCTTTTATCTATCCTTCAAATTAAACTTTTTGTGTTATGTGAAAATTAGTCAGTAAAGCTCTCACGAACCTGACAACACATTTACTTTCTTGCTTTTAATAAATTTGACCATTGTGGCTCTCTTATGTTGATGTTATGCTTGCAAGTTGTAAGTTGGAAGTTAGTTCAGCCATGTCGTCATGGGGCACGCTTTCAACATTGCACTTACTCTCATTTAGTTGATATCATGATCTTTTGTTTATGGATACCTGCGATGTGAAATAAGTTGGGAACTTGTGAGCTCATGGAGTTTGTATATGTGTTAGAGAAATGCCTGGACCGCTAATCTAAGCCATGCATCATTCATGGTAGAAATTTACAGCATGCCCATAGTGGACATTTGACGACGCATCTCAAAATAAAAAGCTATACCCATGGTAAATAAAAGAGATGTCGAGGTGTCCATTATCTGTTTGTCTTGTCATTTTGACGTGGGCTTGTTTCCATGTCATCGGGCAAGAGGTACCCCATTGGCATTCTCAATGATACATGTATGCATACAATGACAATAACTTACTTGGTACCTAAGTCGAGTAGCATGAGGTTTGGGTATTCGTACTTCACGGGACATGAGACTTTCAACTTATGATTTCTTAAGCATATGCTTCATAATTGTACTCGCATTAACCTTAACCACTCAAGATACCTATGATGGGGGCAATGAGAGCTCAAAGCTAGTAAGTATCATAATTTTTTGAGGTTTATAAAACTTGCAATCACTACTTTCCTCCGCGAAGGGCCTTTCTTTTACTTTTATGTTGAGTCTTCACCTTCTATCTTTATGCACCGTCTAAGAGAGCATAGTTGACATTCTGAGTTTAATGTGCATAGTCCCAAAATTTATTATTGATTGATTCATGATTATGGTTTTTCTTGTTCTTAAATTATTTGTATCTAGTCACCCTCTTAAACTTGAAGGTGTCCTACGCATTTATGTTTTGCTACTCCATGAAGGACAAGCTGAAAACCACTTTGCTATGTTTTTATATATGCTCGAAATACACACTTGACTTTCAATGCATTATTACTCATGATCTTTTGTTTGTGTTACTTTTCATGTTATAACATGGTTGCTAAGTTTTATTGTCAAGATTATGTCTTTTATGCCCATGTTTAGAGTACTTTGATCTCAGCACTCATTGCTTTACATCGTTGATCAAGATTGTGTTGGTGCATGTCACCTCAAAAATTATTGTTTTGTTATCACTTACCTACTTTAGGACGAGCAGGAGTTAAGCTTGGGGATGCTTGATACGTCTCAAACATATCTACAATTTTTTTGCTCCATGCTTGTTTATACACCATTTGCTTTGTGTTTTGTTACACTTCATGGCGTTTTTATGCATTTTCCGGAACTAACCTATTAACAAGATGCCACAGTGCCAGTTTCCTGTTTTTTGCTGTTTTTGTGTTTCAAAAAAGCTACACAGGAAATATTCTCAGAATTGGATGAAACAAAAGCCGAAGTTCCTATTTTTCCCAACACGAGACGGAGTCCAAAGTAGAGACGGAGGGGAGCCAGGGGCCAGCCACACCATGGGGTGGCGCGGCCTAGCCCCTGGCCGCGCCACCGGGTGGTGGGGCCACCTGGCCCTCCTCCTGATGCCACCCTTCCGCCTATATATTCTCCTCAGCGAGAAAACCTAAGACCCCGATCAATTTTCCACAAAACATACTGCAAGCCGCCGCCATCGTCGATGCAAGATTGGGAGGGTCTAGAAGCTCTTCCTGGCACCCTACCGGAGAGGGGAATCACCACCGGAGGCCTTCTTCATCACCATGCCTGCCTCCGGAGTGATGTTTGAGTAGTCTACCTTGGACTACGGGTCCATAGCAGTAGCTAGATGGTTGTCTTCTCCTCCATGTGTTTCATGTTTAGATCTTGTGAGCTGCCTATCATGATCAAGATCATCGTTGTGTAATTCTACATGTTGTGTTTGTTGGGATCCGATGAATATTGAGTACTTTGTCAAGTTGATTTATTGATTTATCATCTCTATGTTTTTTATGATCTTGCATGCTCTCCGTTGCTAGTAGATATCTTGGCCGAGTAGATGCTAGTGACTCCAAGAGGGAGTATTTTTGCTCGATAGTGGGTTCATGCCTCTAGTAATCTGGGGGAGTGAAAGAAACCTCTAAGGTTGTAGATGTGCTATTGCTACTAGGGAGAAAACAACAATCTTGTGTTCAAGGACATTTGTATTATTTACATTACACACTTTGCTTAAGGCGATAATTTGTTGCTTGCAACTTAATACCCAATGGTTGCTCGGTTGACATCCGGCGGGTGGATTATTAGTCATAGATGCAGTTGGATTACGGTCTATGTATTATATTGTAATACCCAAGTGAATCTCATAGTGATCCTCATGACATTTATATGCTTTCTTTATTCTATCAATTGCCCAACTATAATTTGTTTACACAGCATGTTATTTATCTTATGGAGAGACACCTCTAGTGAACTGTGGACCCCGGTCCATTCTTTTACATTGATATTACCATTTATTATTTACTCGCATTATTTACATTCTCGCAAACTACTATCTTTTACCGCACGATACTTTAATCCTTTGTTTACAGCAAACCGGTGAGATTGACAACCTCACTGTAAGTTGGGGCAAAGTACTTTGGTTATGTTGTGTGCAGGTTCCACGTTGCTGTTGGTGCAAAGCTATGCCCCAGATAAGGCGCCATATATAAATTGTCTGGAGCTGTCGCGAAGCCTGCGAGCATCAACCTTCGGAAGTTGGTTCTTTCTCCTACTGGTTCGATAAACCTTGGTTTCATACTGAGGGAAGACTTGCTGCTGTGCCCATCATACCTTCCTCTTGGGGTTCCCAACTGGGCGGTCATCTACACGCCATCAGTGATGCAGTCGAAGTGTTCTTCTTCCTCTTTCTCATCTTTGGTGTCTGCTTTCCCCTGCCCGGCGTCAGCTTCTCCCCCATCTCGATCCCCCCGAGCATGCTCCGACGCTCCCGTCCTCCCCAAATCGTGCGTCATGATGCTCCACCTCCTGCAGATGAGGAGCTAGACCTCCGCATGTGGCTAGTTGAAAAGTAATCGAACCCCTATTTAATCAAATCTAGAACAACAGATCACTATCTACCATGCCGCTACTCTACCCGAGCGACCCAGGATTGATCCCTAGGTCATACCTTTTTTTGGGGATTTTCAGAACATGGGGAAGGGAGAGAGATAACTAGATAAGGTTGTTAGAAGGAAAGAAACACAATTTTAGGGGGTATTTGCAAAAAAACAATCTCACCAAACTAACGGCCGCAGTCACGTAGTGGCCAAAACGCTCGTGTGTGTCAACTTTGTGATCATGAATTCATGATTTGTAAGCTCATAACCAAATTGTACATCCGCGGCAACTTCATAGACCAAATTGGCGTTTTTCTCTCTTTTTTTCTTTTGCATGGATGGAACACGTAACTTGGCACTAGACCGTATTAGGTAATAGAACACATATACTAGATAGTACATATTATTCTTATGTATACATGATTAGTTGTACAAAAAATAAAACATCACTGCATAACTAATTAGGTATTGAAACAAAATTATGAAATATATTATATACTACTATTCTACTATTATTTTCTGTACTATTATGAAATATATCATATACTATTATTCCAATATGATTATAATAATAACATGAGTAAGCAGAAATCATAAATGTATTTCTAAAATACACTCAAACGAACTAAAGGTGATGCCCTCACAATGCGAGGGCCACTGTGCTAGTTTGGATCAAAAGAAATGTGTGGGTTTACACGAACAAACTCACAAGACCTTTGGACATCATTGCTAAGCAAACATCAAGAAAGGAGCGAGGAATTGGGCTATCGTCGGGCGAAGCATTTGAGTGTGATGTTACCATGAGAGTAGCTCCTCAGTTTTGCCTTGTTCATTCTCTTGAAAGACTTAAATTTGTAAACTATTTCCCTTCTTAATGAGATTAGGCAAAACTGACTCCGTTGTTTTAAATGGAATATGTAAGTGAACTTTGTCTTGGTAGTGCGTAGCGTAGGAGGATCACTACCTTAAGATTATGCAAGTGAACTTTGTCGGTAGGGCTGCCTTTAGGAGGATCACTACCTTACAACGGGTCATCCATTTTTGTGCAGCCCACCTGCTGATTAGTACCAAATCAGAGGGCACTATCACTATCACGCAACAATATTCATAGACTTGTGTCATAATCATTGCCCTTTCAATTGATCGCAGTCAAACTTTATTTACAAAGGCATGACCATAATCTACTGATCAACCCAACACACGCAAGAGAATCACTGTTGGGTGGTTTTTTTTCGTATCAATGGTATATGGTATGTACGAGGTCTAGGAACCTCTCTGGAGCATTCGCTGTTGCTCCCGTGTACTGCAGCGAGCGGATCAGGCGCTGTACCCAAGAGCCAGTGGGCTCCACTTCGCCGAGCTGTAACCGCCGCAAGCGCCGATGCTTGCTTCCTTCATCTTGGCCAAGGAGACGCCATTGTTGCAGATGTTTGCAAACGCCCTCATGTGCTTCATGCCGTACTGAGTGAGTGATCCGCAGTGGGTTTCGAAAACGCGCACCTGACAGTGGGCATCACGCATCAGTACAGAGTTAGTTCCAAACAGAAAGAAACTCTATGGGATTTAAACATGAAAAACTTCTGCACTTACCATCCTCTTCAGACAATCCCAGTCGTCGACTACTGGTTGGCCAGAGCTTCTAGTAGCCTGAAGCATTGAAGGCCCCTTCTCAAATCCAAAGACAAGCTTCCCGATGAAATCGACACTAGTGTCGAGATGCTTCCTGTGTGCCACGGTTTCTTTGATCTCCTTGAGAACCCTCAGCTTCCCTTCCGATCCAGCATCTGAATGCTCATACTGAAAGCAAGAGGATACATTAGAAGACAAATTTGGCAAAACAGAACACAGGGCAGAGAAAAAAAGATGGATGAAAAAACATAACACAGAAAGAAAGATGCATTGTTTCGAGCTGTAGGGCATGGCTCTACATGCAGTAACCACAGAAGCGAAGGTCCAAGGTGATGGATGGGTTGTACCCGATAACAGAGGATATCAATTCAGGGAATAACTGGGTTAACAGAGACTGAAGAACACAACTGGAATTTTACCCTCATCCACATGGAAAGAATATCCGCATCCCTTTGATTGATTGCACCCTCCAGGGCGGGCAACGGCACCATGTTCGTGTTGTTGGCATTTGCAGGATCAAAACCTTGATAATGGAAAAGCTTCTCGTCCTTGAATGTCTTGTCACCATACTCCATGACATGAGAGCTTGATGTTCTGTTTTTAACCTGCCCAAGAAAGTAGTGAACTGATGCTACCAACCAGAATGAAGAAAGTGTACTCGAGACTTACCACCTCGTACTGATCCTTGATTGTTTCCTTCTTTAGATTGTGAGTTTCACTGCCAAGTAGGACCGAATTGAATGGATTAAAACAGCAAGCGTCATGGCTATAGAACAGAAGAACATCGATTGATACTTCCCAAGCCTAGCTATCCATATTTGCACATCTTTATTAATTACTATCATCTGCGACTGCACTAATATGTGTTCGTCAGGTTGCTAATGACCGTACTAATTAGTAGTACGCACTCATGTTGTGCCTTCTAGGTGCAGACTGCAGAGCATAATATATTTGAGACGATGCTTACCTGTTTTCCATCCAAGACACACTGTAGGCGTCACCTAAACAGGTATTGTATTCGGGGGGAGGTGGTGGTTCCATCCCAGGGCAGTATATTCCCCAACTACTTTCGACTGCGTTTGCTGCTGTTGTAACATAAATATTAAGATCATGAGGCATTATACCCTCAAACATGCTGCCACTTTCACACGCTTCAACATATATGACCTGCCAAGAATTGGAATTTTAAATACAGATCAGGCTCTAATTAAGAGTGTTGTTTCATATTTGAAAGATATACTATTTTCCCAGGGAAAAGGAGATGGAAAAAAATATTGTACCATTTTTGAATAGCTCTTGGAAGCATGCTTTTCTCGTAACACCTTCATGAGGTCGTCAGCATAAAGCCATGGCGTGTTGGGCATACCTACAAACTTGCTAAGGTTAGCAAAGTTACACAAGTAAATCAGCTAAATTAAAACATTTGTGTGGGAGTATGCACCAAGAAAACCAGGCCCCCCATGATCCGCGTAATAGATGAAGATGTGATCCTTCGGTTTGCTGTCTATCACCTTCCTACTCCCTCCACTAACCGCTGTTTTGTTGCCCAGGAGAACTGCAAAGAAGTTTTTAGTAGTGACCTGGTCACCAGTGTAGTCCTGCAATGCACGTTGAGATTGATCAGTCTAGTAGGAGCATTCTTTCGTCAAATAAAACAACACTAAAGCTACCAATCATGCTCCGATTAAAGCTACCAATCATTCTCCGATTAAAAGGTAGTACAGTCTATGTTATGGTGTGTAATTTGAATCACTATTGTTTAAAACTAGGATTAAACGGAATACAGCCAGACGATACCTTGGGAACACCCGCGTAAACATCTTTGCCTTTAGGATGGTTGATGATGACTCCAGGTCTTGGGTTCTCAGGGCTATTGGCGATGTCGTCGTACATAAAGACCACGATGTTCTCCTCCTTTAGTCCTCCCCTCTTCAGAATCTGGTAGGCGTGGCACACATCGGCCTGTCGTGCATCAAGAACACCACAGCACGTTGAGCAAGCACCCATAGAATTGTTTTGTTATCGGATATCAGATTTTCATATACAGAGCAGCATTGAGTCATTATGAAACCATAATCTACAAAACAAGTATCCCAAATGGCCCTCACCCGAACTAAATTTCTTTTCCAGTTAACTGTCTCGCACTACACTATGAACTTAGACAGAGCTCCCCCCGTGGAAATTCAAAAAACGTAGACAGAGCAGATCTCCTGATCTGAAGCTAGGGAGAAGAACATATTAACAAAGCCATTTTCTAGCAGATTGGAATTTCCCACAGTTCGGAAGTAACGAGATTCAAGCAATCAAAAGCCGCCGACGGAGTCTCACCTGGTGACGGTAGTTGTCGTAGCCGTTGGAGCCCGCAACGAGCACGGCCCACCTCGTGACCCCAGCTTCCTCCTCCGCCGACGGGGCAGGGGCGGGAGCAGCTTCGTCATGCTCGTTCTGCGTCGGCAGCCGAATCAGCGGCTTCGCATTCCCCTCCGTGGCCGCGGCCGCGGCCACCGCCAGGAGCGAGAGGAGTCCACAGACCCACCAGCGAGCCATCGCCACCGTCAAGAACAAGTGCGTGTGCTAGCTAGCTAGAGAGATCGAGGGAGGAAGCAGAGCGCGAAGTGTGATGGTGCCGCTGGGATCGGGGGCGCATTTTATAGCCGCAGCGGCGTGCTCCAGCGGAGACACGTGGACGCCGTCGAGGAGGAGCGCAGGCGCAGCGCCTCCGTAATCGGATTTGCGTGGCGTGGCTGAAACGCCAATCTTTGGCTTGGGAATGCGCGCGCACCTAAACTTGCTAAAACCCGCCGCGGTTACTACCGGATTTCGGCCTTGGCCAGGCGCAACGTCGCACTCGGCCCCGGCGGTGGCGGTTGGCGTATGAATTAGCCGACGACATGGCTCCGTAGCTTGCGCAGCCTCCCAATCCCAGTGCCAGCTCTATCGCGACGGAAGAGGAAACGGGAGGAGGCTGACGCTACTGGCTCGGAGAAAAAGGAGTTAAGCTCCAAAACTCATAATCAGAACTAGAGCATGCTAACCTTCCCACGCTATTATCTCCTCTCTCTCTCTCTCAGGCTCTCGAGCAGACCGACATTTTTATGCAGAACATAATTAGCCGACATTAGCCGCTGAGGTGGTGAAAGCCAGCAAGAAGAACATGATCTGGTCAGTAGTCACGCCGACGGCGACGCATGATGTGAACCGTTTTTTCTAGGGAAAACATAAAATGTGCGACGACTTTCGAGGACCAGCATACGCTCTTGTGTGCTGCCGCTGAATATGTGAAAGTTGCGCCTAATTCAGTTCATCCTCACCAGGAACCAAAAAGATATATATGTTCATCTCTACATCAAGATTTGTGATACTTAGAGCATCTCTAAGCGATCCCTTATAACCGGTTAGAGGAGGAAAAGAACATTTTACTCCTCTAAAGCACACCTAGCCGAAACCTTATACGGTTTAGGGTAGTATAAAAATTATACTCGCCGGCCACTCGGTTCCCTAAATATACTTGGCCTCGGCCATGGCGAGTAAAGGTTTGGCTCTCCCACCCGCGCACACCGCTATGCAAAACAGAGCAGCGGCGAGTTCGTTTTGTTGCAAAACGGAGCCGACAGTGGACATTGATGTCTAGGTCGGCCGCGGCAGAGCTAGATGGCACTAGAATCGAGGGATGCCGTCAAAATTACTAATCGATGAACATCAATCGCGGTGAGCTTGGTGTGGGACTGATGACCGAGGTTGGAGTCCTATCTTCATCATGTGAACCCCGCCGCCCTTTTTGCAACCCGTCAGCCCACATGCAACTTTGGCACTAGCTCTACGCCGCCGGCCGATGTGCTCATCTCCTCTGCCTCCAAGTGTTCGATCGTTCGCCTAGGTTAGTTTTAACTTTAGTATTTTATTTTGTTTTGGTTTTGTCAATCAAATTCAACACAGGCCATTACATAATGTAGATGAAGACTTTAATGGAGTTTATCCTCGATGACTCTTCATCGTTATTGTTGGAGGAAGACAATGAGACTTCGAGATGGTCATGACTTGAACGACATAATTCGCTGATCAAGACTAGGATCACAGTTTGGACATTTGTACATCAACCGAGATAGAGCAAAGGGCCATGCCAAGCTTATATGAGATTATTTCAACCCCAATGCACCTATCCGGAGAAGTTTGGCGGTGATTTTAGACGCACAAGATTCACAAATGTCATGGAGAAGCATAATGTTTGTTTTAAGTTGAGGAGTACATCCGAGGAGATCAGTGCAAGCCCATTGATGAAGAGTACCGCGGTTGTTCGAGTGGTTGCCTATCGGTGTTTAACTGATTTTGTTGATGACCATGTCTGCATTGGGGAGGATACAATCTTGGAGGCCGTTCAAAGATACACATCGGACGTGATTGAGATCTTTGGGCGGGAGTACTTGAGGGCACCCTATGATGAAGACACCGAGAGATTCATGGGTGAGAATGCAGAATGAGGATGACCTGGGATGTTTGGCTCACTAGATTGCATGCACTATAGATGGAAGAACTGTCATGTTGGATGGAAAGGACATTACAGGGGGTCACTGCAAAGATCCAATAATCATTCTCTTGGCTGTTGTATCGAATGATCTATGGATTTGTCATTTAGTCGTTGGATTGCCTAGCTCTCACAGTGACCAGAATGTGCTATCAAGATCACCACAATTTGCGAGGCTTGTTTACCTATGTATTAATTGTGCATTTCCACGTCATTATTCTCATGACAAGTTCATGTATCAAAACTAACTATTTTCTAAAAATTATCCCCCTCTTCATGGCAGATTTTATGTCATGGTTAATTTAAGGGGCCATTAATTATCGTTTTCTCTCCTCTTGTTGGGTAGTAAAGTATCATGTCAGATATGAAAGAAGGCATTCCCTTTTAAACCTTTTTTCAAAATGGAGGTTATACCCCCTAGCCTCTACATCAAAATAATTTACATAGCTTTTATATTGAAATTAATCAACAGAGCCTTACAATGAAAATATAAAGATCTAACCGAAGCCATCTCACTAACGATGTTGCAAAACCTACAAGATTGATAAAGGGGGTGGACATGTCGGGGCCCATGCCTAAACCTCACACCTACACACATCATGAAATAACCAAAGGCCTCACCAAAATGCCCAAGGGCGAGTTGGGAGCACAAAATGATCTAGCAAACCATGAACACACACCATTGCACATGATCAAAAATTTGTTGCCACCATCTTCCTCTAACCCATCTTTAGTAAGAATCAAGTCATTGACCTTGTCAGGCCTCCCGTCAGTGCCACCACGATGCTAGAGGACTCCACCACCCTACGCGCATCCATCATCCCGCGTCCATCATCAAGACCCTGCTGCACCATGCCGCCAAGACTCGTTGTCGTAGATGGTAGATGCCACACCGCCTTGGTCCCCATGCAAGTAGCATGTGGAGTCATGGAGATAGCTTCCCAGCCACCAAAGCCGTTCACATGCCCCTCCAGTCGATGTATGTCTCCAAAGATGATGCCCCCACGGGGGTGACGATGTGTGCGTTGCCATCATCCAATTTGAGAAGCCCCCTCGACGTCTCCAATGAGGACTATGACTCCCATAGACGCCGTTGTCAATGGTGGCCTCCTTGGATCTGAGGTTTCCCCCGGAATCAATGGAGCCTGAGACACCCCCACCATCGCCTCCAATGAGGACTACGACACCCATGGGTGCCGGCGTCGATGCTAGCATCCTCACATGCTTCACCAAATAGACCATCATATTCTCCTCACCGTGAACTGCCACACCCCACGGGTCAAGCAATCCGCCACTGGGAAGCCGCCATGAGGTAGCACCACCACTTACCACATCATCTTATGAACCAATACCTATTCCTACCATGATCATCATGGTATTCATTAAACTTAAATCAATGAAACATATATCTCATAAAGTAATTCGACACAAGTCTTATCTTCAAATCCCGACCTACCTCTTATTCTCAAATATCCAAATCAATTCTTCTTCTGAACAAGAAGAGAGAATCCATATCCACTTAGTGTTATTTTCATCCTATGGATAGAACCCTAGGACATAGTTAGAAACTCATAATAAGGAGAGGTTAACCTAATACCAAGTGGATTAGTGGAGTAACAACTTTAGGTGAGATGTAAACCACAAGGAGATTAGAACCATCCTTAGAGAGTAAACCCAATACCTAGACCTATGGAGTTATGAAGTGGAAGTAGATCCTATGTGAATATCACAAAGGGGAGATTATATTTTTAATCTCTGAAGGTAGATACAATTAGGATTTGCTGCCTAGAGACAAGGAGTAGATTTAGGACAGGATTTACCACAAGGTGGAATATGGTTTATAAGAAGTGTTGTATCCTAGCCCTAGAAGTCAATATCTAGGGGAAGTCATTAATTGTATTGAATAGATCTCAAGGAAGAGTATTTGTGATAATCTTGATCATAAAACCTTGAGAAGGACTATGAAGGAAGTATAATTGAGCACTCTAAGGGAGTTAAGTTGGGTAACCGTACCTCTGGATAATGTGTTCACGAGGATCATTAAAAGATATGAATGTTACCTAGTATGTGAAGAGCTTTAGTGTAACGCCCCGCCTTTTACTAAAGGCAGAACTCCTGTGTATCTGTGCCATTCCCTGGATCAGTAGATAGCACCACAGTATAAAATAAGTAATCATTGCAATAGCATCAATATTATAACATAAATCTAGTTACATAGGTATTCAACCTTACGAGTACACAGCATAAAGCATAGATTGCAGTGAGCTTCCATCTTCATCAAGTGCCACAGGCAGACGTGTTGGAATGTAAGCTCGAGATCCTACTCCTGGTTCCTTACTCGAAATAAAACCTGCACATTTGAATATGCAGCCCCAGAGGGGTCAGTACAATGATGTACTGACAAATGACACATATTTGGTGGCATTTTGTGAAAGACTATACTACATGACATTTGGCTGGTGGATCTCATAGGCTGATTTGCATAAAGCCAATTTTATCCTAAAATCCTTTTTAATACTTTCTTTCAAAATTTTATTTTTCAAGGGTCAAGACATCCCCCATACATTACATACTGGCCGGTATGTAGTTCTGGGCGAAACTCAACAAAGTTTGGAACCTCAGGCACCACCACCCCTCGGAGTGTATGGTCCTTAGTTCCTGCCTAAGGGTTTCTAGACAAATTTTAATAATTCAGAAACGGTGATGAGATTCTTCCGTACATTCCATGTCTAGAGACTCAATTGTCCATAACCGAGGACACGGCTAATCGATTAGTTTAAACACCTTGCAAGGGTTGTGCACTTTCACCTTATGATTCATTTTATGCCCATACATAAAATGAAACGAGACCTTTTAGAAGGAGAGGGCAACTAACTTGGCAAGCTCCGTTCCCAACCTATAATTCAACTACCACCACTTCTTGCCTACAAGTTGCACTCCCACATCTAATCAGTCAAGACAGAGCCCATAATGTCATAAGGCTGCACTGGAAGCACATCTAAGCATGGAAGACATGTTAACCTCTTTGTTCCTGGGTGGCAAACCACAAGTGAACGCCTAGGCAGCAACTACACAATGCGTAGCCCCAGGTCATGCCCAGGAAGCAACTACACAATGTGCAGCCCCAGGTCGCCACTCAACATCGCCTCCATCATCAAACCAATCCACCCAGGTGTTTCATTTTAGTTGAAGTTCTTAATTTGTTCACAAAACACTTTTATCAAGTGATCAAGGCATGGCATCAATATTTTTCAAAGTATTTAGCATCCTAATAGGTGGGGTTTTGAGGGATTGCTACACACTACTAGGATCTAAGCATTTGATAAAACAGTTGATCAAATCACCTATCATGCATACTACAAGAGGTGAATACACTAATGCATAAGTAAAATGGGTAAAGGGACATGTGTGTCACTTGCCTTTTTGAAGATCGCGATGTTTCACTTCTCTCAACTAAGCACGTAGCTCTTCGCAAAGACTATAACACAAGAAATAGCATACCATAAACATACCATACAAACACAATCAAAAAACAAACAATTGAAAAGGGTTTGTTTAACAATTTAGATTTATTGATATGTTATGACAAGAAAGATATGGCAAAGGATCATGATTTGTGAGATATGAATCGGAGAGCTTAGTTGGGAAAGATTAATATGATTTGAGAGAGAATTGGACTAGGCATAATATAATTGATGAAGTTTTTATGCTTTATCAAAACATATAAGAGTTTTAGGAAATGCTCATGTGAAATAAATTACACAAGAGTCAATTTTGTGCAACTACAATACTATTGAGTAAATGTGACAACAATTACTCTTAAATAGCATATATTGCACTTAGGAACTAGGCTAGGTTTTAAGAATGCTTGAATTACTCAATTAGCACATTTGCAAGTTGAATAGTTCAATACATAGAGACAAGATTAAGTAGGCATTGGATTGGGGATGAATGAGTGATATTTGAGGACATGGCTCAAATGGTTCATTGATCAACATGGTGTATAACACATACTATGGTACGGGTTATAACAACTCCACATTAATATGATCTAGGTTTGGGATGAATTCATATTCTACTCAAGTAGCACAATTGCAATTTGAATATTTATGAATTGGACAAAGTATAATGAGTGAGATCTTTATGCTTTATCAAATCATATTGAATCTTGGATTATCTCATGTGGGTAAATCTCATAAGAGACAAAATAGTGCAATAGCAATACTATTGAATAAGTGTGACAACAATTATTCTTAAATAGTACATATTACACTTAAGCTTAGGCTAGGACTCTTATAACATTGAAGTACTCAATTAACTCAAATGCAAATTGAATAGTTCAATGCAAGGCTAAGATTGAGTAGACATGAGTAAATGGCTATAGGTAATGGATATGTATAGATGATGTTTGAAACATGGCTTAAGGTTCCTAATGAGTAAATGGGATTGGGTTAAGTACTATGATGTTGATTTGATCAATACCATAGTAGCAAAGGTAGAAACTAAGATCGAAGTATCACACTTTACTCAATTGACACATTTGTAATTTGAAATAAGTGGGTACTATACAGGATAGGTCTAAGTGAATATGATCTTGATCAAGATGTTATTTTAGATAACATTGATGACTAGGTATGATTATAAGATTTGCTATGGTAGGAGGAAACATTGATTGAAATAGAAATAGAATTAATCTATATAGGAATACTCAAATTCTCATATTAGAATTTGAATAATTGTGGAGTGGTTCAAGAAATTATGGGAGTGATGCTACTGGATAGCTTGCAGTAATACAAAGTCACTGCAATTGGAATTACTCTAAAATAAGTTATAGAATTTGGATTATCACCAAAATGGTGATTTGGACAAATTTGGATGCACAAAGTGTGTGCACGTATCAAATTTAGAATTTATTGATCCTATGATGTTCTACAAGGTCAGAGGATTCCAAAGACTACAAATTTGTAATTTTTGGATGGACAGAACAAAACATATGAATTAATCAAGCTAACAGAAGGTTTGATTCTAATTCGAAAATAGTTTCAAATTGAACCCATAAAATATAATATATTATGGTTCTACTGGATTCTACGATTCCTAAGGATTCCAACGGTATATTATTTGTGATTTTTGGACTTAGGGATCAAAAGATATGAATTATACAAGATTTGAACTAAATCTGGTTTCAAACTTCTATTTGAATCGAGTTTATATGGTGAGCCGACACGTGGCAGCTTCTGATTGGAGGATACCGGTTCGGGTGGATCGTGAATTTCAGCCGTAGGATCTTATGAAGCTTGGATGGTTCAGATCATTCTGTACCCCTTCATTAAGTGAGTCTTTCGGGGATGTTGGATCAAGATCTGAGGGTCCAGGAGGAGAGGGGAGAGAGAGCTCACCGAGGTGACGCCGGCGGCGAGGTCGGCGGCTCTGGAGTCAACGCCGTGGTGGTTCTAGCGGTTTCAGAGACCAGCGGACGTGATGATGGCGTTCAGAAAGAGATGGTGAAGACGATGGTGTGCAGGACTTGGATTCTTGCTTCCTGTATCAGTGAAGAGGTGTGACCGGAGTCAGTAGGTGCGGAGGTGCTATCCTGGGCACGGTTAACAGCGATGCCAGGAGAGGTTTCTGGGCTCCAATGTTCTTACCAGGGGACGCAGAAGGCAGAGGTGGTCGCGGTGGCGAAGTACAGGAGCTCGAGGAGGTCAGGTGCTCGGGTAATTGCTCGCCGGAGATGCGTTCACGGATGGTGATGCCCAGGTGAGGTGCTCCTCGTCGACCTGGGACGCGCAGAGATGAAACAACATGTCTAACAGATGCGCAAGACAAGGGGAAGAATAATGGTACTAGAGAGAGAGATGGGGAAGGCTTGATCTCACCGGAATCGTCGCCGGAGCACGGCGGTAGCTGCGAGATGCAGATCTCAAATTCGAGCAGCGTGGTCACCGGGCGAGGTAGAAAATAGAAGGGGGAAATAGAGGGGGTGGAGGCCTTCTTATAGGTGCGGGCTAGCGTCGAAACGGCAGGGGATTAAAGGGGAATTAAGGAGGAGTAACGGCGGGAGGAAACAGTCACCAGCGTAGTCTCCGGCCCGAGGTTGAAGATGACAGGTGGGTCCCACCTGTCAGTGAAAGGAAGAGGGGTAGAGCGGGGCTGGGCTGTACCGGTTCGGTGTGCCCCGGGTGGGCCGTGGGTCGCAACCGGGATTGGGCCGAAAGGGTCCCCCGAGGTCCATTTCTATTTTTTTTTTGTTCTGCCGATTTATCTTTTCTGTTTTCTTATTTCTTTCATATGTTTTGCATATTGAATCCAAACAAGGTCAAACCACTTTCTAAGTTTTTGTAAAATTCAACACTACATTTTAAAACAGTAATGGGACAATTTCCATGAACAAAAATCATTTTCAGAAAGATCCTTTTAAATTGGCCAACATGCTTTATTGCATAAAGCAATATGTTGGAATAGGGTTTGAAAATAATTCTTTTAAAATAAGAGGATAACACTTTATAAAATATTATTTACAAATCGTTTTCAAATCAACTTTTGCAATGCAAACCCTTGAGACAATAGAATCATTTTAGGAGGTATCCTTTGCAAGTAGCTTGCATAGGTTTGAATAAAAAGAAAGGAAAATAGTATTTTGATACATGATCTTTCTCAAAGAAGTTCTTCAAGAAAAAATAATAGAAAGTTTAAAAATAGTTTTCTGATAAAGCTTTCAAATAGACTCAAAAAGTTTTAAATCCCTGTGAATTTTCAATCAACACAAGCAAAATAAAAACAAAAAATTTCTCCCAAAATTTGATAAAATCTTGGGATGTTACATTTAGTGTCAAGCTCATGAGATCAACACATGGATTATTAGGAGTGAAGTTGATAGAGTATTAGTAGAAAAGGAAAGAGGTGATCCAACCATCGAACAATGGAGAAGAATGTTGATAGAGCATGTGTGGAGACAAAGGTATTGGTATTGGCTTGAAGTTCTAAACTGATACCATTACATGGGGTTCATATCCACTCTAAAAGGAAGCGGTATAGTGAAAAATTTCAAGGTTTTAAATTAGTTTTTTACGAAAAGATGCTAATAAGGCAACACATATATGTGCAGGCCTCTTAGGCTAGCCTATAAATGCTTCCTTGAGCAGCTTCGATGTATGCCCTGGATTTCTAGATGGGGTTCATCCAGAACTTTGTTTCTACTGTGAAATAATGAAACCGCTAAAAGTTGAAATTCTATAAAAGTTACTAGATTTAGATGTGCGCCTTGGTGCACGATCCCGTTGAATTTAAACAAATTTAGCATTAACAAAGCACCAAAAAATAAATATATCCAAATGGAAGTCTCAAATTTGATACAGTAGTAGATTTCAAAGCACACGAATTTACAAAAGGGAAAAGAAACGTCTATACATAACTAAAGAGGCTGGGGAACATATCCCAGCAAGCATGTCATATACATGAAATGAAATGTTTCACCAAGATCACTTCTCTCTGTCCAACGGGCATGTCA
Organism: Dactylis glomerata; assembly: GCA_007115705.1. NCBI lineage: Eukaryota > Viridiplantae > Streptophyta > Magnoliopsida > Poales > Poaceae > Dactylis > Dactylis glomerata. The sequence goes on from QXEO01000087.1 coordinate 2,051,836, forward strand.
ACTATATGTTGTGAACAGTATATACAGATTATCCCTAGAAACGCCATGACAGAGTAAAAAAACTGCTTTCAACAATAAGAGGTGCCAATGGTTTTGCTAACTTAGAGTTTCCAAATAAGCACCATGGCACGGTCAAAGAATCTAACTAACAAGGGTATAGCTAATAGAGCCCGTTAGTTGAGTACCCCTGAGGCCCGTTAAGCTAGGCCCAATTGTAATGATAGTCGAGATACGAGTTCTTACCGTATGTCGATATTGTAATCTGTATCGGACCCTACCCGATCCTCGAGACCTGGCCACCTATATATAGGGGCCAGGAGGGGACGGTGTAGGCCAGATTGAAAGCAAGCCAGATTCAACACCCAAGTTTACTTTCGATATACACTTATTTCGACTAACCTTACCTTCGAGTTCATCCGATGCCCTATCTCCCCGATCCTAAGTCCTTCATCTAGGACATTTGTCGAGTTAACCCTCGTCAATTGGCGCCGACCGTGGGGACCTTGGGCGTTGGAATCATGAATTCGACGGCTTTTTCGCTTTTAGCCAACAGCAATACAGAAGTCAACGAAAATCAAGAGATGGAGTTGACAATCGGAAGTTTAAGCATCTTCATCGGGCCATCGGGTTCATCTCGCCTTTCAGATCCGACGAAACAAGATCTGTCGGCAAGTGAGCCCGAAAGAGTAGAAATGATGGAATATTCTGAAGGCTCTTCCAGCGAGGTAAACTCGCCGGTCAGCTTAGAAGAAGTGCAAAAAGGAAAAATCGCAGAAGACAATGAAGCAATGGAAAATTTCAACGCAGGGGTCCAACTCGAAGATCTCATGATCTGCCTCGACGATATCTCAGACAAGTCAACAGATACATGGAAGACAGGGTTAGAGCTTTCTGAATATGGGGACTCGATCTTCTCAAGCTTTAATAGTAACATCGGCAAACAATGCCAGGTGCTTGCCATCGTAGGAGACAATTCAGAAGAATTCGGCGAAAACAACAATCCAGTGCTAAACCCAGCAAATATCGATAGAGGAGCAAATCATCTAGCAGAAGGGCAAACAGCAGAATCCCTCACAGCCAGGGAAAAAATTCGACTATCAGTCGACGAATGGAGAATAATAAGAGAAGCCGTAGAACACGGCACGCCAATACCATCAAATTCCAGCAAAGACATGCTTTTGGGGTATCATTATGCCCTAAGGCAGCAGGCAAAACAATTAGCAAAGGAGAAAATAGAGATACAACAAAGAAAAGAATCAGCCATTGCAGCTAGCAATGCCGCTCGCAGAGCACGAAGCGACGCATCACACACTAACGCAAGGAGAAATCGTCGACATGGTTCAAGGTACAAAAACCTCGAGTACTCAGAAAGGCAAAGCATCTCCAAAAACCTCGACTCGTCCTTCCTATCGGTCGACGAGCAAGGGAACATCGTACCAAAAACCCCTGAAGCAGCACTAGTAGCAGCACAAGCATATCTACTTACAACTCGACCAAGCCCAGGGGATCCTAGGGAACATATGCATAGAGCAGCATTAAACGACTCAACATGGTCGGCCACAAGCTATTAGCAAAAGGAGAGGAAGTATATCACCACAAGGAAGCGCACAAGCCAAGGTTACCTCACCGTCACAATAGTCCTCAGCACAGAAGTAGTAATCAACGATCTCGATCGCCGTCACCAAGACAACATGGAGGAACCCAAAGATCTCGATCTCCAAATGGAAAGCGCGACTATGAAGACAATGAAAAGGAGATGGGAGCATCGTGCTTTACCCGCAGGGTTCGCACTACACCAGTACCCAAGGGGTTCAAATTACCTCATGATCAACAAAAGTACGACGGATCATAGGAACCACAATCATGGCTCTCAGACTATCTGCAGGCAGTACAAATATTGGGAGGAACCAAAGAAACAGCAATGCAAAGTTTGCAACTACACCTCACCGGCGCAGCAAGGTCATGGTTGAGCAAACTAGAGAAAGAAACCATTGGGAGTTGGGAAGACCTCACAAAGCAATTCACAAGCAACTTCAGGTCGACATACAAGCGGCCAGCATCAATAGAAAAAGTCAAAGCATGTGTGCAACAACGCGACGAAACATTACGGGCATATATCCAAAGATGGAGTCTTATCAAAAACTCAGCAGTCGAAGTTTCAGACGAAAGAGCAATAGACGCGTTCATCATTGGATTAAGGCGAAGAGACCTAGTCGAAGAGATGGGAAGAATTAAGCCAAAAAAGTATCAGACCTCATGGACGTAGCAAATAGATTCGCAGACGGAGAAGACGCATGCAACAACAAGCGTACGTGATCTCCAGAAGATGATAGGAGAAACAGATACGGAAGTCAAAGGAGACGGTCCCGCAATTACGACAATTATGGCTCCCATAGCCAAGTAGCCGCAGGGTACATGGACAACAGCTATCAAGAAAGTGATCGCAGAAGCTCGGGATATTGAAGCTACGGAAAAGAGGACTATAAAAAGTTTCCCACAAGAGAATCCAGAGAGTACAACCCGTCACCAGAAGACATGCTCAACGGACCTTGTCATATACACTCAGCGTTCGTCGATGGAAAGCGAGTATCCAGGCATGCAATGAAAGATTGCACAACATTCTTGAAGCTACAAAAGGCAGCATTAAACAAACAAACCGAAGCAAAGCGACAAGGATACGAAGGAAGCAACAAACCTCCCACAAATCAGCAAGGGAACAATGGAGCACCTCAAGGACAAGACCAGCCAAACCAGGGACACGATGACGACGAAGGGTACGTTCCATCTAAGGGACACATCACAGCAATGATACAACCTGTGCCTAAGTCGAACAAAGAGGAAAAGAGTATTACTCGACAAGTCAATCTAGCAGTCACTTCACCTCCAGCCACAACAGAATATCTACACTGGTCAGAACAACCCATCGAGTTCAACAGGGAAGATCACCCTATAACAGTACCTCGGCCGGGAAACGCGCCTTTGGTACTCAAAGCTCAAATCGGCGCATACGATGTCGACAGAATATTCATGGATGCAGGAAGTGGAATCAATCTGATATATGCGAAAACACTCAAAGCAATGCATATATCACTAGAGTTCCTAAAGCCAACAGATTGTTCCTTCCATGGGATCGTACCAGGAAGTGATAATTATCCACTAGGTCGAATAGCACTCAATGTTTGCTTTGGCAACCAGCAAAACTACAGAAGAGAAAAGCTAGACTTCGAAGTCATGGACTGGCCATCTCAGTATCATGCGATCCTCGGACGACCCGCGTTTTCGCAATTCATGGCAGTGCCTCACTATACATATCTGGTACTCAAAATGCCAGGACCAAGAGGAATAATTACAGTAAAAGGAAGTTTTGAAGTCTCAGATCTCTGCGACAGGGAGTTCCACAAGATGGCGCAAAACTTTGGCATGACAGCCAACTATGCAGAGAAGGCGAAAAGCACGACTACAGAAGGCGTCAAGCTACTCGAAGAACGCGTTGCGGAGCCCGAGATGAAGAAACCACGAGTAGGAGCATCAGGAGAAGACAAAGATACAGGAGAAGAAGAGAATGCCATGACGGCATAAACATCAAGAACAACAAAGTAGAGTAGAAGAATAAGGCTATAAAAGCCACGAGTTATACCAGGGGCAATGCCCTCTAGATCCAGAACACAGGTCATAGGCCGGATCTCTTGGGTCACCCCATGTCTCTTACATTACAAGTATAATAAAGACAAAACGTTCCTCATATTCGAGTTTATGAGTCTTTCAAAGGGAAAATGCGGCAAACGCTCTGAGAATAAATTTCAGACATAAAGTCGGGAAATCATAAACTCTCGCGTTCCATATATACATAAGTATTACAGCAGCGGGTTATCAGAATCATCTACGCCTAAGGGATCTAAATAGTGGTACTCGCGGAAAAACGCAGCATCTGCTTCCAGCAGCCTAGCTACAAGCCTCCGAGCAGGCTGCAAAGTATTCTCCATGTGTACTCGCAGACTAGCTCCACCAGGAGCCAAACTTAGGGACATAGTGCTATAATTGAGTCTTGGGTACCACTTGCGTATCCACCCAAGAGCAAAATTAGCACCTGCCACTAAGTTCAGCTCTATCAATCTATGAATACACTGGCTGGATCTGAAAGTATCAAGAAGAAGTGGGAAAGTTGCAGGCAGAGGATTGCGAGGAAGCATAACAGAGTGCATAGTCACGAGAGCTCTCCTGCAACCATCAAATGACTCGCCAATGTGTTGGGCGCGATCCTGAAGCAGTACAATAGCTTTCCGACATCGAGGATCGGACCACAAAGTTTCAACACCCGTGGACATTTTGTCCAGAGCTGCATTTTGTTCGGTGACCCGATGATCCTCAGCAGCGAAATCCAAGCAAGTGCCTATGACGGGAAGGGATATCATAAAAACAGCAGTGAAGCAAAAGGGAAAAAGATAAGTCGAAAGAAAACTTACATCGCAACATCTCGCAGGCTGACTCGATAATGCCAAGGACAAAAGAACTGCATTCCTCATGATGCAAAATCTTCGCAGTCAAGCTTGACACCTTATCATCAAGAATAGACATCTGCTTTGTCAAACCACAAGCTTTGCTAGCTTTGCTCACAGCCATTTGTGCTTGACGTTTGGCCAAAGTCAGGCGAGCCTCAAGATCAGAAATCCTTGAAGAATACTATGCGCATTGACTGCATCGACTAGGAGGCGACGAAATCGTCGAGCCGAACGTGCGGGCAGAGGAAGGAGCAGGCCCGCAAGGCAAAGGATCATTGATGTGCATCGACTGGAAGTCAAAAGAAAAGAAAGGATAAACATTTCAGAGAGACAGCACAAGACTTCATAAGAAGGAAATATATTTACATAAGTGCAAAACCCTTTGACTAAGATTCTCGGGTTGCACGCGACTAAAAGTTTTTACATTCAAAAGGAGAAATTAAAAGCTACAAACAAGCCGAGTCTATGCCACCTCAGCATTTTGCTCCATGGCAGAAGAAGGCATGACAAATTCCTCGCCAACAGTCGACGGAGGCGCAGGATCTTCCATCGTTGGAGGTGGCACAGTAGATGCCGCGGAGGCTGCCGAAGGAGAAATAATTGCCGCCAGTGCAGGCGCCAACTTCTTCGCCTTCTCAAAGAAAGCCTTCATCTCATCGCGGGTGCGGCCATGGGGAGAGCTCACCTTCTCCCAGTCGAAGTCCGCACCGTGTGCAAAAGAAAGTGTGATAGCACCCTCAGCACCACGCTTCAGAGAAAGCCCCTTAAGCTGGAGGGTGGGGTCTTCGGTTGTATCGAAGGCCTTGGCAAGCTTCTCCAAGTTGTCCTTCAGAACCTCCGCCTTCTTCTTCAGCCACAACCCGACGAAAATCCGAGACAGAACACGGCTAACCAACTCAAAAGTCTCCTGGATAGATATCCAATTTGCCTTGAGTAGGTTAACCGCGGTCAGCAGAGGATCATCGCCCGGTTGCAAAGACGACGAAGATACCCCGGTAAATCCTGCACAACAAAAGAGGACAAAGGAAAAAAGGAAAGAAAAGTATCAGCAAGTATAACAATGCAACAGGAGTCGAAGTAAAAGACAAGGCAAAGTGTTTACCTTCAGCAGTAGCAGACATCGTGCGAAGACGCTCTGTCACGGCTTGCTCTCGCTGAGTACGCTCCTTGTTGGCGTCGGCCAAAGCTTTTTCAGCTTTCTTCGCCTTACCAAGTGCTGATTTCTGCGACTTCTCAGCGTTTGCTTTGGCAGCGGCCGCAACATCGTAGGCCTTCTGCGAGGCACTAAGCTCGGCCTCTAGCGACACAGTTCGGGCATTGGCTGTTGCTAGAGCAGCTACAGCAGAAGAAGAAAGGAAGTCAAATAAATAGCAAAAGATAAGCGTGGAGGAAAAGTCATGACTGGATGTAGAACATACCTTCGGAAGCTTTCGCAACCTTTAGGTACTCAGCACATTCAGTGCCTAAGGCGACGAATCTCTTCAACAATGCCTGGGAGAAAGGGCGTGTAAGAGAATAAGTGTATACAAGAAAAATAAGTGAAAGAGAGTTACTCACATCATCGGGGAAAACTGTAGATGCATGAGCTTCAAGAGAAACGTTGGTTTCTTTTGCCTTCTTCGAGCGTTTGAGGCTTCGGGCTTGAGGAATCTTCTTGACAGAAGCCCTGGTAACCCTCGGCGCAATGTCTGGCTTAGCAGGCTCATCAGCGGTCACAGGCGAAATCGAAGGAGCAGCTGTACCATCTTTTGGCGGCTCCTCGTCATCTCTACAAGAAGAAAACAAGTTATGTATAACACGACAGAAACAGGGCAAGAGCGGTGCAATTGAAGAACTCGAATAAAGCACTTACGATGCCAGGAGGTCGAAGTATTCCATATCTCCTGCAAGAACAGAGGCCTTATCAGCCGCTGCAGAACTCGAAGAAGCAAATTCGTCGACACGCTTCCTCTTCTTGTCGACACCAGTATCTTCAGCGAGCACAGGAGGAGGCAATGTCGACGAACTAGTGTCTTCTTCTGATTCTTCGGCATCATCTCTGTCCTGATTTTCTTCAGCCTCGGGGGCTTCAGATACAGAAGAGGCCAGATCAGCCGGAAGAGGTCCTTCCTCTGGAAGAGGAGGGCGCGAAACAAGGAATTGGTGCCCCTGCACATAAACAAGTCAGCAGAGTACAAAGGCAAAGAAAAACACAAATCGAAGTAAACAAAATTCGACAACAAGTGAACACAAAGATACGTACCTCGGGTAGAGGGTGCATGGAGTCGAAGTAATCAGCGGTCAAATCAGCAACCGCATGATCCTTGGTGAGCTTGGTGAGTTTCCTAACTCGCTTGTCCACATCTTGTTTCTCTATCAGATCTTCAGAGACGCAAGTAGGATCTTCCAAGCTAGAGTAATTCCAAAGCTTGGTAAGGCGGTGCTGCAGGGGTTGAACTCGATGTTGCACAAAGAATGCCATAAGTTGAATACCCGACAAAGCGCCTCCTTTGCCTCCTTTCAAAGCTTGAATGCGAGATAGAAGAGGAAGAACTTGTTCTATTTCCGCATCTGAGGGAAGCGCATCCCACGACGCCAATTTCTTCACTTCCTTGGAGGCATCTAAAGGGGCTAGACCATATTGGTCTTCAGGAGAGGCTTTGCGATCTTGGATATAGAACCATTTGGTTCTCCACCCCTGGACAGATGCGGCAAAGGAAAATTCGAGGTACTGCGCTTTAGGGCGCACAGAGACAACGGCTCTGCCCAATTCAGGCTTTCTGGCCAGAGCAACGTTGGGGCGAAGCCGAAAGATTGACCTCCAGAGAAGAAAGTGGGGCTCAATGCCCAAGAATGACTCGCAGAGAGTCACGAAACAAGCAATGTGAAGGATAGAGTTAGGTGTGAGCTGGTGAAGCTGCACACCGTAAACAAAGAGAAGCCCACGAAGAAACTCGTGGGCAGTAAGAGAAAGGCCGCGGAGGAGGAAGGCAAGAAACATTACCCGATAGCCGCTTGGGGGCTGCGGGATCCGCTCAGTACTGGGGAACTTGATTGAATCAGAGCTGGAGATGATGCCGTCCGTCCTGGCCTTCTCCAACTCCCTCTGCGTGATGGCAGAGCGTACCTAGCTGGTCGTAGAAGATGTCTTGACCATGCTGTTCTTGGTGGCTAGATGCTTCACGCGCATCTATCACGCCGCGCTTGGGGGCTATGCACGAACGGAGAGACGAGAAGAGATCGGCAATGGAGGCGGCGGAGAGAAAGAGCTGGTAAACAGTAAAATCCCCCACTACCCCCCTTATATACCTTCTAAGAGAAGGATCGTGGGCTGAGACATGGCGCAAAGAGCGGAAACGGCAGCCCACTAACGGTCAAAAATTGCGAAAATTACAGTGCTGCCCATAAAACGGTTCGCACTGATACAGAGTGACGTATTCATTGACGTCATAAAGAAGATGATATAAGAAAGGTCAAAAACAAGAAGGATGGCGCCGACAAGTGCAAAATCTATAGACAAGACTATACACGAAGGACTTTCGATTATAGCCTTGGGGGCGACTACTTTCAAGAATGTTGAATGCAACTTCTAACTGGAGTGGTGGACGCGTATTCGACGACAGGTTATCATTAAAATATTTCAAGTTGAAGTATGATGGACTACATTATATTTGAGCCTATACTCGAAAAAGTATTTTTCGACTATAGCCTCGGGGGCTACTCCCATCGGGAGCACTGAGCGCGCACCAGACGATATTTCTTGGCAAGCATTGGAACATGTGAAGTGGAGGAGTGTTACTCCCATCGGGAGCGAGTTTTATGGTTGTTTAAACCCGAATATTTTCAATCAAAATTTGACTGCGACATGAGATTCTCGAGTTGCGTTATCGCAATGAAACTCGAATGCCGTGACTTGTCACGAAGGTAAGACCCCGGGATCCGTCCTATGTGGCCTAGTATACGCACATGGATGCGCTCTGCTGGTATGTATCCATGTCTACGACATGAAGAAAATCCTGGTGGATGCACTGGGTACCCTGAGAATCACTGGGATTCATTCTTTGTAAGTCCTAAATGCGGCAAAAGAGTGGGTTTGACCGGTATCCCGAATTCAAGTCCAAGGGGATTGAATTTGAAGTAGGTGACAAGTATCTGTTCCGGCAGTTAACTGACCTCTTGATCCGTCAGAGTTGTCAGGCTTGTTCATCAAAACCCCTTGTGAAAAATTATCATGAAAATAAGTCGAAAGACCAAGTCGAAGATTTGAAGATATGAAGAAGTCGAAGAATTGACCAAGTCAAAGATTTAAAGATTAGAGATTCAACCTGAATCTGCAATTCTGGTAGAATCTCAGGGGCTACTGACAAGGGTATAGCTAATAGAGCCCATTAGTTGAGTACCCCTGAGGCCCGTTAAGCTAGGCCCAATTGTAATGATAGTCGAGATACGAGTTCTTACCGTATGTCGATATTGTAATCTGTATCGGACCCTACCCGATCCTCGAGACCTGGCCACCTATATATAGGGGCCAGGAGGGGACGGTGTAGGCCAGATTGAAAGCAAGCCAGGTTCAACACCCAAGTTTACTTTCGATATACACTTATTTCGACTAACCTTACCTTCGAGTTCATCCGACGCCCTATCTCACCGATCCTAAGTCCTTCATCTAGGACATTTGTGGAGTTAACCCTCGTCACTAACAGAGCGACTTCCACCAGTATGGAGCACCACAGTGGCATGCTATCTTGAAAACATTGTCATCTGCACCAATAAACACTGCCCATGAAATTGTTGTAGTCATTTGCCTGCAATAAGTATAGTCAAGTAAGTAATATATAAGAAGGTGATACAATAGGTTGTGTTTGGCCTATTGTCTTTCATTATTCTAATAATTCCCCTGAACAGCAGGTTGCAAAATCAATTCATATTCCAGCAATTAGACAATTGACTTTATAAATAATAGTGACATTAAGACAAATCAACTCCTCAAATACACTGGAAGCACCTACCTTATTTGCAGCTCGTTGATATACTAGCGGCACGGCGCACTGATACTCAATGCCCTATTTCCTGCGATCACAACCATGCAAGTTTTTTGAACCACTAAAAACAACATAATAGAACATCTGTCGTAATGAATAAACCCAAAGGCTCCAATATGGCCCAGGCAAAAGGCTGATTGTAAAAAATTAACAACCAATGTTTTATAGCTTGAAACACATCTGTCTTACTAAACAAACCAGTACACCATATAGTGGATTGTTTATTGATAAATAATCTAAATGCTAAAACTTCAATTTATTAGCCTACAAAACTGGACACACATGTGCCAGGTACACCATCAATTCTAATATGATATTACCAACTCGCCAAATAAGAGAAGATTACAGATCTAGAGATGCAGAAATAACTTCTAGATGGAACAGTTGGCAGCAACCTGCAAGAGTTTCAGTCATTTAATTTTAGGATCAAACAAATGCTACAGCAAAGCTGCTGCAAATTCTAGTTAACCAAATGTACTCGACAACAAACCAAAATAAAACAATTGTGTGTAACATGCCACCAGCCTGCTAACTCAATCAACTACCACCCATATTATCACATCATCAAAACCTACATGAGACGAAAAATGTTACCTCTTTAAAATCATAGGTTACAACCTAAGCACCAAAATGCTTAAAAGTTGCATATTCACTAACTATTTGACGTGCGGGATTTAATTTGAGTGAAAAATATTAATTAGCAAGCAGTAATAATAGGTAATATAAGTTTTCAATAGAAAGCGTCAAGAAATGGGGAAAACTTACAACTATATTTTGTGCGCATGTTCGAAGGACTTTCTGAAATAGCAAAGCTGAATAGGAGATTTTTAAAATTACCTCGCCCATGCTCCCGAGCAAGTTCCCAACTCCTTAATATCATCATTTCTTGTGCAAGCACATACAGCCAAATGGAAGCTCCTTAATATCATCATTTCAAAAACATGGAATGGCAAAGCGGTTAATTGATTTACTTCGACTACAGACATGGTGCCTATTTTTTTAAAGAAAACAGAAGCTCATCTATCGTAATTTCTGAACCTAAATCCAAACTGGTAGCATAATAAAAAGGTTGGAGAACCTAATCCATAGCAGCTAACCAAATGGGAGGCAGATGTCTGGCTAGCGGCAGCAGCAACAGGCAACAGAATGAACTTGAAGGACACTCTCCTGCGAGCCAAAAGCTACAAAAGGCATAAATATATTCAGCAAAATAAATAATTGCAGGTAACAAACAATGACACTAGAGCAGGAGCAATGGTTTTAGAGAACATACATTATAAAATCATTTTGTACCTGAAGCAAAATAAGTAATAGGTCTATTATATCCATGGAGACATAAAGAGAACATACATTGTGAAATCAAGAATATAACCCTCTCCATAATTGACAAGGGTATAGATAATCGAGCCCGTTACTTGAGTACCCTTGAGGCCCATTAAGATAGGCCCAAGTGTAATCATAGTCGAAATATGAGTTCATGTCATATACCGACATTGTAATATGTATCGGACACCTCCCGTTCCTTGAGACCTGGCCATCTATATATAGGGGCCAGGAGAGGACGGTGAGGGACAGATTGAAAGGAAGCCAAGTCAACCACCATGTTTACTTTTGATGCACACCTTGTTTGACTGATTTTAACTTCGAGTTTATCCGACGCCCTATTTCCCCGATCCTAAGTCCTTCATCTAGGACATTTGTCGAGTTAACCCTCGTCAATTGGCGCCGACCGTGGGAACTCTGGGCGTTAGAATCATGAATTCGACGGCTTTTTCACTTTTAGCCAACAGCAGTTCGGAATTCAACGAAAACCAGATATCCTTTGGAACCGTTGATTTTCAGCCTCACCCGTCAAACTTCACTCCAATATTCGAGAGCATGGATCAAGATATGGACCTGACGATCGGAAGCTTAAACTTTCGCGTTGGATCTTTAGGTTCAATTCGCCTTTCAGATCCGGCGAAACCGGATCCGTCGGCAAGCGAAGCCAAGACAATTGCAATGTCCGAATCATCAGTGGGCTCTTCCAGCGAGGCAAACTCGCTGGTCAGCTTTGCAACAACAGAAATTGCAGGAGGAAAAATCGCAGAAGTCGACAAAACCATGGAAAATCTCGACTTAGGGGATTAACTCGAAGACCTCATGATCCGCCATGATGATACTTCAGACAAATCAACAGATACCTGAAGACAGCATTAGAGCTTCATGAGCATGACGAATCAATCTTCTCAAGCTTCAATAGCAAATTTGACAACCGGTACCAGGTACTCGCAATTGTAGGAGACAACTCAGAAGAACTCGACGAAAACAACAATCCAGTACTCAACCCAGCAAACGTAAACAGAGAAGCAAATCATTTAGCAGAAGGAGAAACTACAGATTCTCTTGCAAGCAGGGAAAAAGTTCGACTATCAGCCGAAGAGTGGAGAATAATCAAAACCCAACAGATGCAAGCAAAAATATGCTTTTAGGGTATCATTATGCCTTAAGACAGCAATCAAAGCAAGTAGCAAAAGAGAGAATTGAAATACAAAAAAGAAAAGATTCAGCCATTGCAGCCAGCGCAGCCTTTCATAAAGCACGCAGTGACGCATCATACACGAATAGCAGAAGGCATCATCGACATGGATCAAGATTTGAAAACCTCAAGTACTCAGAAAGGCAAAGCCTCTCCAAAAACCTCGGCTCGTCCTTCCTATCGGTCGATGGGCAAGGCAACATCATACCAAAGATGCCAGAAGCAGCGCTTGTGGCAGCACTGTAACATCCCAAGATTTAATCAAATTTTGGGGGAAAATTTTTGTTTTTCTTTTCCTTGTGTTGATTGAAAATTCACAAAGATTTTAAACTTTTGAGTCTATTTGAAAACTTTATTAGAAAACTATTTTAAACTTTCTATTATTTTCTTGAAGAACTTCTTTGAGAAAGATCGAGTATCCAAATACGATTTTCCATCCTTTATTCAAACCTATGCAAGCTTGCTTGCAAAGGAGTGAATCACAAAAGTGTTTTATTTAGTAAAGAGTGTATTTTAAAAACTAAGTTTGAAAGGTAATTTCAAACATTATTTTATAAAGTATTATCTCTTGTTTCCAAGGATTTATTTTCAAACCCTATTTAGCTTTATGCAAGCAAACCCCTTTTGTTAAGTTTATAAAACCTTTGTGAAAATCTTGTTTTATTTTGGGAAAACATGTTTCTTACTATCTTATAGTGTTAATTTGAATTTTAGAAAAATTTACAAACTGGTTTGAATCAATTTGGACCAATTTTGAAAGAGATATGAAATAAACAAGAAACAGAAAAAGAAAAAGAAGAAAAGAGGAAAAAAATAGAAAGTGGCCCCGGGAAACCATTCCGGCCCAGGTCTGAAGGAGGCCCGCGGCCCACTTACCTGCTCCCCGAAACGGTACATGCAGCTCCTCTCTCCCCTCGCCGACATGTGGGACCCGCCCGTCAGAACCGTCTTCCTCCTTCCCGCAATCTTCTCTCCCTCTCCCTGGAAACGGAAAACATCGCCGGAATTACTCCGCGCTTTTACCTCGCGAGTTAAATGCCATCAAGACCTCCCTTATAAATACCCCGCACTCCTCCTCCTCCCTCTTTTTTTTCCCTCGCTCAGATCGCCCCAGTACATCGAATTTGCTCGCCGGAGAACTCCCAGTGCCGCCGTCAATCCGAGCAGTTGCGGTCGACTCTGTGAGCAAGAGGCCCTGGTTCCTAGTTAGTTCGCTTCCCCTCTTCTTTGCACATCCTCTCAGACTATTTCCTCTCCTTCTCTCTCAGCATTTGGACGGACTGAATTCGACCGGAGTCGCCGACGCTCGGAAATCCCTCCGTCCACTAGTCGCCGTCGCGGGAGGCAACGCCCAGACCCGTCGATCAAGCGAGCAACCTCACCGAGCCCGTCTGCACCTCGTCGGTGTCTCCATCACCTCCGGGAACATCGGAAACGTCACCTTCGTCTGTTCTCGAGCCGCGACCTCGCCGGAGATCCACCGCCGGAACCCTAGCCGGTGAGGAACCATCTCCGTCCCTTCTCTGACCGTTGGATCCAAATCCTAGCGTCTGGATTAGAACACTTAACGAATCGGTATCAGTAAATCTAGGCCGTCCAGATCTCATTTGATCCGACAGCCTCAATTCACGATCCGAACGAACCGGTACTGGCGAACCACAAGCCGCCACGTGTCTGCTACCGGTTAAAACAAAAACTCGAATTAGAATTTGAAATCAGATTTGATCCAAATCTTGCAAAAATCATATCTTTCGATTCATAAGTCCAAAAATCACAAATAATATACCGTTGGAATCCTTGGAACATCTAGAATCCAGTAGTACAATAATATCTTATATTTTATGGCTTCAATTTGAAACTATTTTCAAATTGGAACCAAACCTTCTGTTAGCTTGTCAAATTCATATCTTTAGTTCTGTTAATCCAAATATTACAAATTTGTAGTCTCTGGAATCCTCTCAACTTGTAGAACATCATAGGATCAAGAAAATCCAAAGTTGATACGTGCACACACTTTGTGCATCCAAATCTATCCAAATCACTAATTTGACCATATCTTGAGTTCTAAAATTTATTTTAGAATGAATCCAATTGCAGTAGCTTTGTTTTGCTGCAAGCTATCCAGTAGCATCACTCCCATATTTTATTGAACCACTTCACAATTATTCAAATTCTAATATGGGGATTTGAGTAATTTCTAATATAGGAATAAATCTATTTCTGTTCCGCATTGTTTCCTTCTACCATGGCAAATCTTATATTCATACCTAGTCCTCAATGTTATCTAAACAACATCTTGATCTAGATCATATTCACTTAGACCTATCTTGTAAAGTACCCACTTATTCAAATTACAAATGTGTCATTTGAGTAAAGTGTGATACTTTCAATCTTAGTTTCTACCTTTGCTACTATGGTATTGATCAAATCAACATCATAGTACTTAACCCAATCCCATTTACTCATTAGGAACCTTAAGCCATGTTTTCAAACATCATCTATACATATCCATTACCTATAGCCATTTACTCATGTCTACTCAATCTTAGCCTTGCATTGAACTATTCAATTCGCATTTGAGTTAATTGAGTACTTCAATGTTATAAGAACCCTAGCCTAAGCTTAAGTGTAATATATACTATTTAAGAATAATTGTTGTCACACTTATTCAATAGTATTGCTATTGCACTATTTTGTCTCTTATGTGATTTACCCACATGAGATATTCCAAGATTCAATATGCTTTAATAAAGCATAAAGACCTCACTCATTATATTCTGTCTAATTCATATAGGTACTCAAATTGCAATTGTGCTACTTGAGTAGAATATGAATTCATCTCAAACCTAGATTTTGTTAATGTGGAGTTGTTATAGCCCATACCATAGTATGTGTTATACACCATATTGATCAATGAACCATTGAGCCCTGCTCTCAATTATCAATCATTCATACCCAATCCAATGCCTACTTAGTTTTGTTCACATGTATTGAACTATTCAACTTGCAAATGTGCTAATTGAGTAGTTCAAGCATTCTTAAAACCTAGCCTAGTTCCTAAGTGCAATAGATACTATTGGAGAGTAATTGTTGTCACATTTACTCAATAGTATTGTAGTTGCACAATTTGACTCATGTGTAATTTATTTCACATGAGCTATTCCTAAAACTCTTATATGCTTTGATAAAGCATAAAGACCTTATCAATTATATTTTGCCTAGCCCCATTTTCTCTCAAATCATATTGATCTTTCCTAACTAAGCTCTCCGATTCATATCTCACAAATCATGATCCCTTACCATATCCTTCTTGTCATAACATCTCAATAAATCTAAATTGTTAAACAAACACTTTTCAATTGTTTGATTTGTTTGATTGTGTTTGTATGGTATGTTTATGTATTGCTATTTCTTGTGTTATAGTCTTTGCGAAGAGCTACGTGCTTAGTTGAGAGAAGCGAAACGTCGTGATCTTCAAAAAGGCAAGTGACACACATGTCCCTTACCCATTTTACTTATGCATTAGTATATTCACCTCTTGTAGTATGCATGATAGGTGATTTATTCAACTGTTTTATCAAATGCTTAGATCCTAGTAGTGTGTAGCTATCCCTCAAACCCCACCTGTTAGGATGCTAAATACTTTGAAAAATATTGATGCTATGCTTTGATCACTTGGTAAAAGTGTTTTGTGAACAAATTAAGAACTTCAACTAAAATAAAACACCTGGGTGGATTGGTTTGATAAGAGGCGGCGAAGTAGGTGGGTTCTGGGATGCATGCCTCGTCGAGAGGATGTGGGTTCAGAATGCCGCTCGGGATGGCCACCCAGGAACAAAGAGATGGCTATGTCTTCCATGCTTAGTGTACTTCCAGTGCAGCCTTATGACATTATGGGCTCTGTCTTGACTGATTAGATGTGGGAGTGCAACTTGTGTGCAAGAAGACGGTGGTAGATGAATTATAGGTTGGGAGCGGATCTTGCCAGTTAGTTGCCCTATCCTCTAAAAGGTCTCGTTTCATTTTATGTATGGGCATAAAATGAATCGTAAGGTGAAAGTGCACAACCCTTGCAAGGTGTTTAAACTAATCGATTAGCCGTGTCCTCGGTTATGGACAATTGAGTCTCTAGACATGGAATGTACGGAAGAATCTCATCACCGATTCTGAATTATTAAAATTTGTCTAGAAACCCCTAGGTAGGAACTAAGGACCACACACTCCGAGGGGTGGTGGTGCCTGAGGTTCCAAACTTTGTTGAGTTTCGCCCAGAAACTACATACCGGCCAGTATGTAGTGTATGGGGGTTGTCTTGACCCTTGAAAAATAAAATTTGTTGAAAGAAAGTATTAAAATGGATTATAGGATAAAATTGGCTTTATGCAAATCAGCCTATGAGATCCACCAGCCAAATGTCATGTAGCTAGTTTTCTTTCCACAAAAATGCCACCAAATATGTGTCATTTGCCAGTACATCATTGTACTGACCCCTCTGGGCTGCATATTCAAACGTGCTGGTTTTATTTCGAGTAAGGAACCAGGAGTAGGATCTCGAGCTTACATTCCAACACGTGTGCCTGTGGCACTTGATGAAGATGGAAGCTCACTGCAATCTATGCTTTATGTTGTGTACTCGTAAGGTTGAATACCTTTATAAATGGATTTACGTTGTAATATTGATGCTATTGCAATGATTTCTCATTTTGTACTGTGGTGCTATCTACTGATCCAGGGAATGGCACAGATACACAGGAGTTCTGCCTTTAGCAAAAGGCAGGGCGCTACAGAATGGTATCAGAGCATAGTATTGCCTGTAGGATCGAGACCCTAGGTTTGGAATAGAGTAGGAAGCCCTAGGATTCTCTTCTCACCTACACAAGAAAATCAATTCAGTTTTCTAAATGAAATCAATCTATTTATTTATTTTGTTTGAAATTTTCTTGTAAGACTTACCCCATTCATTGTTTTACACTACTCTTCTTTCTAATTTAGATGACCAGCCTCATTGAATCACTGAAGAAAGGACCAGTGATGATCATGACCCTGAAGAGTGAGACTGAGTTTCCCAAAGCATTGAAGAACCTCATGTTAAGTATGGGAATGCAAGGAGAAGCTGTTTACAAAGGATTTCCCGTGATTGATGAAGGTCAAGAATATTGGTGGGTGAAACTCCACCTGTATAAGGACAAGGAAGATGATCACAAGAAGATGGGACTTTGGATGTTCACCAACTCCGAGATGTATCCATCATTCCTTGACTCAGCAAGATGTGCAGCTTGGTCGGCAATAAAGGAGCTTGGAGAAAGACTCAAATGGAGACTTCACAATACGCAGCAGGACCTCAAAGAAGAAAAGGAAGATACTACTGTATTGAAGGAAACCATAAGTCAACTTCAAGGTGACATGGAAAAGCTAGTATCTGAACTTAGTGTTCAAGGAGACCTCATCGCCACCAAGGATGAACAGATTGCCAATCTATAGAAGCAGCTGGACCCGAACAATGGATCTGCTTAGAAGAGTACCAAGAAGCCTTAGTTGGACCTCCATTTAGGAAATTTTAATAAGCAACAACGTGTAATAAACGTTATGGTCATACCGACTTGTGGATGATCATACCTTCCCGTTTGTTTGAAAACTAGTTTGCTTGATGTGATGAATTGTTTTGATCTGTTTTGTTTTGGGTAAGATTTTCTTCTTTAGATCCCTTCTATCTAATTCTCGTCTATGCTAAGACCTACACTTGTCTTAAAACCCAAACAAAAGTTTTCTCAACGACAGAACAACTACAATGACCCCCATTTGGAGATAAGGATACAGAGTACATCAACAAGAGGAAGTGTTTCAAGTACAAGAGACTGGAACATTACGCAAGAGGTTGCACAAAGGAAGACACCCCAAGGTGTAGCTAATGTGGAAGTAATACTATTCAACCACCTCATGCAAGAAAGGTGGAAAGGACAAACAGAGCAATGGAAAGAGCAAACAGAGCAATGGAAAGAGCAAATAGAGCAATGGAAAGGATTTTAATTCCTCTTAAATGGCGAACCAAAGGATCTACAACTTAAAGATTATTGCCATGAGCTTTGTCGAAAACCTCTAGCTAGGAACGATAGATTTTGTTTTCAAAATTTCAAAATAGGATTTGGGAACTTGGTCCCAATATCAACAAAACTTTTGTTTAAAAGCTAGTGAGGTTGACCAAGAGTTAGAATGCGAGATGCACCAAACCAAATACAAGGAAATGATTGGGTGCGACATGGATTTGCGCCCCATGATGACTACTCATATTGTTCGCTCTTGTATGAGGAATGGTAAATCTAGAGAGACATACCTACATGAGAGACGACATCGTAAAACCATAGCCTTAGGAGGATAATATGTTACACCCTTATAGTGAGCCAGTGGCCAAAATGTAGGAATACGGTGAGGATGTTTTGGTTTTGAACGACTACACGAATCAGAAACGTTTTGCTAAGTGGGCTTTGAATACGAAGACTGTTCAGTGTCGGCTGCTGCCTGTACGATTCACTTTCCCGGCCCTTCGCTTCGACTCCCCACGTGGCCTGTTAGGCTACCTCCCTGAGCCTATAAAAGAGAAGTCACTCCTCTTTAGAGAGTCACAACAGAGACAACCACCACTACCTATGAGATCGCCCCCTGATTCCAAAGCTTTACGCCGCCGAAGTCTACCCCATCCCGACCTGCAACGTTATGAGACAACTCTTCAAATCCCTCAAACTACTTTCCTGCCCATGAGAGCTTTGTTAGATCCCTTATTCTTGTGAAGGAGTTCATCTTCGAGATATGATCAAGTTGTTCAGCGCCTTTCAACAACTATGGAGATGGTTGCTAAAGGAATTCTTAAGGACCATCTGGTACCTGTGGCAAGTAGCACGACTTGCTCCAGTAACTTGAATGGGTTCAACAATGCTGGTTATAAGGCGACCTTCCGTCCCTTAAAAGTGCAAGTACCTCTTACAGAGTCTACCTTGTTTACCCCTATGAAATGCATGAGAAGACTGCAGAGAGATGCCATCCTAATTCATTGGGATGTGTGGTCTCATCATGTTCGTGGGGCAAGCATGCAGTACTTGGCACTGAGTCATCTTTTGAGATTCTGTAATGAAAATCAGCTAAAAGCAACAAGGAGTATGGTGATAGCCTGTATGCTGTCTTGGCCTTGGTGAGGACAGACCAGGAAAAGGCTAGATACACATTCTTGGAAGATGTACAACAACCAGAAAGGTTACTAGAACGGAATGGTATCGTGGAAAAAAAATTGAAGATCAGAATGGTATAAGGAAGCAACCATAAGATGAAGAACCTCTAAGGATGATGATAAGAAAGTTGAGATGATGAGAGGATACCCTCTCAACTTGGTCTTCTGAATGACCCAAAGAGGAGACAACTCAGCTTGGTCCTCTGATTGAACCAAAGAGTGACTCCTCAGTGTCCAAAGTAGTTCAACAACTACCCCGTTGGATAGAAAGCTCTACAATAGAGTAAGGTTACCTCAAGCAGCCCTATAAGGAAGGTTGGTGCCCGGATTTGTGAATAGACACCCACCTATTGTAAATGAAGATGTGGACTACCTTGTTGATGACAACGCAATGGATGATATCTGCTTATCACCAGAATTGGATGGAACCCTTGATATGCCCACTTTTGGAGCATAGTATTGAACATCAAAACTTCTGAGAAGAGCGATTCAGGGGAAATGACACA
Source organism: Dactylis glomerata (assembly GCA_007115705.1). Taxonomy (NCBI): domain Eukaryota; kingdom Viridiplantae; phylum Streptophyta; class Magnoliopsida; order Poales; family Poaceae; genus Dactylis; species Dactylis glomerata. The sequence goes on from QXEO01000087.1 coordinate 2,071,599, forward strand.
ACAAGTGAATGCAAGCTGGGAACAAAATGCAAGTGCCTAAGGAAACATCAAGATACCACCAAGAGGATTTTTCTTTTAAGGGTGGTAGCCACCCAGATAACCTAATACCTACTTTCTTTCTAGCCTCTCCAATCTCGAGGACGAGATTTCTTTTAAGGGTGGTAGTCTGTAACATCCCAAGATTTTATCAAATTTTGGGGAAAATTTTTTGTTTTTATTTTGCTTGTGTTGATTGAAAATTCACAAAGATTTAAAACTTTTGAGTCTATTTGAAAACTTTATTAGAAAACTATTTTAAACTTTCTATTATTTTCTTGAAGAACTTCTTTGAGAAAGATCGAGTATCCAAATATGATTTTCCATCCTTTATTCAAACCTATGCAAGCTTGCTTGCAAAGGAGTGAATCACAAAAGTGTTTTATTTAGTAAAGAGTGTATTTTAAAAACTAAGTTTGAAAGGTAATTTCAAACATTATTTTATAAAGTATTATCTCTTGTTTCCAAGGATTTATTTTCAAACCCTATTTAGCTTTATGCAAGCAAACCCCTTTTGTTAAGTTTATAAAACCTTTGTGAAAATCTTGTTTTATTTTGGGAAAACATGTTTCTTACTGTCTTATAGTGTTAATTTGAATTTTAGAAAAATTTACAAACTGGTTTGAATCAATTTGGACCAATTTTGAAAGAGATATGAAATAAACAAGAAACAGAAAAAGAAAAAGAAGAAAAGAGGAAAAAAAATAGAAAGTGGCCCCGGGAAACCATTCCGGCCCAGGTCTGAAGGAGGCCCATGGCCCACTTACCTGCTCCCCGAAACGGTACACGCAGCTCCTCTCTCCCCTTGCCGACATGTGGGACCCGCCCGTCAGAACCGTCTTCCTCCTTCCCGCAATCTTCTCTCCCTCTCCCTGGAAACGGAAAACGTCGCCGGAATTACTCCGCGCTTTTACCTCGCGAGTTAAATGCCATCAAGACCTCCCTTATAAATACCCCGCACTCCTCCTCCTCCCTCTTTTTTTCCCTCGCTCAGATCGCCCCAGTACATCGAATTTGCTCGCCGGAGAACTCCCAGTGCCGCCGTCAATCCGAGCAGTTGCGGTCGACTCTGTGAGCAAGAGGCCCTGGTTCCTAGTTAGTTCGCTTCCCCTCTTCTTTGCACATCCTCTCAGACTATTTCCTCTCCTTCTCTCTCAGCATTTGGACGGACTGAATTCGACCGGAGTCGCCGACGCTCGGAAATCCCTCCGTCCACTAGTCGCCGTCGCGGGAGGCAACGCCCAGACCCGTCGATCAAGCGAGCAACCTCACCGAGCCCGTCTGCACCTCGTCGGCGTCTCCATCACCTCCGGGAACATCGGAAACGTCGCCTTAGTCTGTTCTCGAGCCGCAACCTCGCCGGAGATCCACCGCCGGAACCCTAGCCGGTGAGGAACCATCTCTGTCCCTTCTCTGACCGTTGGATCCAGATCCTAGCGTCTGGATTAGAACACTTAACGAATCGGTATCAGTAAATCTAGGCCGTCCAGATCTCATTTGATCCGACAGCCTCAATTCACGATCCGAATGAACCGGTACCGGCGAACCACAAGCCGCCACGTGTCTGCTACCGGTTAAAACAAAAACTCGAATTAGAATTTGAAATCAGATTTGATCCAAATCTTGCAAAAATCATATCTTTCGATTCATAAGTCCAAAAATCACAAATAATATACCGTTGGAATCCTTGGAACATCTAGAATCCAGTAGTACAATAATATCTTATATTTTATGGCTTCAATTTGAAACTATTTTCAAATTGGAACCAAACCTTCTGTTAGCTTGTCAAATTCATATCTTTAGTTCTGTTAATCCAAATATTACAAATTTGTAGTCTCCGGAATCCTCTCAACTTGTAGAACATCATAGGATCAAGAAAATCCAAAGTTGATACGTGCACACACTTTGTGCATCCAAATCTATCCAAATCACTAATTTGACCATATCTTGAGTTCTAAAATTTATTTTAGAATGAATCCAATTGCAGTAGCTTTGTTTTGCTGCAAGCTATCCAGTAGCATCACTCCCATATTTTATTGAACCACTTCACAATTATTCAAATTCTAATATGGGGATTTGAGTAATTTCTAATATAGGAATAAATCTATTTCTGTTCAGTATTGTTTCCTTCTACCATGGAAAATCTTATATTCATACCTAGTCCTCAATGTTATCTAAACAACATATTGATCTAGATCATATTCACTTAGACCTATCTTGTATAGTACCCACTTATTCAAATTACAAATGTGTCATTTGAGTAAAGTGTGATACTTTTAATCTTAGTTTCTACCTTTGCTACTATGGTATTGATCAAATCAACATCATAGTACTTAACCCAATCCCATTTACTCATTAGGAACCTTAAGCCATGTTTTCAAACATCATCTATACATATCCATTACCTATAGCCATTTACTCATGTCTACTCAATCTTAGCCTTGCATTGAACTATTCAATTCGCATTTGAGTTAATTGAGTACTTCAATGTTATAAGAACCCTAGCCTAAGCTTAAGTGTAATATATACTATTTAAGAATAATTGTTGTCACACTTATTCAATAGTATTGCTATTGCACTATTTTGTCTCTTATGTGATTTACCCACATGAGATATTCCAAGATTCAATATGCTTTAATAAAGCATAAAGACCTCACTCATTATATTCTGTCTAATTCATATAGGTACTCAAATTGCAATTGTGCTACTTGAGTAGAATATGAATTCATCTCAAACCTAGATTTTGTTAATGTGGAGTTGTTATAGCCCATACCATAGTATGTGTTATACACCATATTGATCAATGAACCATTGAGCCCTGCTCTCAATTATCAATCATTCATACCCAATCCAATGCCTACTTAGTTTTGTTCACATGTATTGAACTATTCAACTTGCAAATGTGCTAATTGAGTAGTTCAAGCATTCTTAAAACCTAGCCTAGTTCCTAAGTGCAATAGATACTATTGGAGAGTAATTGTTGTCACATTTACTCAATAGTGTTGTAGTTGCACAATTTGACTCATGTGTAATTTATTTCACATGAGCTATTCCTAAAACTCTTATATGCTTTGATAAAGCATAAAGACCTTATCAATTATATTTTGCCTAGCCCCATTTTCTCTCAAATCATATTGATCTTTCCTAACTAAGCTCTCCGATTCATATCTCACAAATCATGATCCCTTACCATATCCTTCTTGTCATAACATCTCAATAAATCTAAATTGTTAAACAAACACTTTTCAATTGTTTGATTTGTTTGATTGTGTTTGTATGGTATGTTTATGTCATGCTATTTCTTGTGTTATAGTCTTTGCGAAGAGCTACGTGCTTAGTTGAGAGAAGCGAAACGTCGTGATCTTCAAAAAGGCAAGTGACACACATGTCCCTTACCCATTTTACTTATGCATTAGTATATTCACCTCTTGTAGTATGCATGATAGGTGATTTATTCAACTGTTTTATCAAATGCTTAGATCCTAGTAGTGTGTAGCTATCCCTCAAACCCCACCTGTTAGGATGCTAAATACTTTGAAAAATATTGATGCTATGCTTTGATCACTTGGTAAAAGTGTTTTGTGAACAAATTAAGAACTTCAAGTAAAATAAAACACCTGGGTGGATTGGTTTGATAAGAGGCGGCAAAGTAGGTGGGTTCTGGGACGCATGCCTCGTCGAGAGGATGTGGGTTCAGAATGCCGCTCGGGATGGCCACCCAGGAACAAAGAGATGGCTATGTCTTCCATGCTTAGTGTACTTCCAGTGCAGCCTTATGACATTATGGGCTCTGTCTTGACTGATTAGATGTGGGAGTGCAACTTGTGTGCAAGAAGACGGTGGTAGATGAATTATAGGTTGGGAGCGGATCTTGCCAGTTAGTTGCCCTCTCCTCTAAAAGGTCTCATTTCATTTTATGTATGGGCATAAAATGAATCGTAAGGTGAAAGTGCACAACCCTTGCAAGGTGTTTAAACTAATCGATTAGCCGTGTCCTCGGTTATGGACAATTGAGTCTCTAGACATGGAATGTACGGAAGAATCTCATCACCGATTCTGAATTATTAAAATTTGTCTAGAAACCCCTAGGTAGGAACTAAGGACCACACACTCCGAGGGGTGGTGGTGCCTGAGGTTCCAAACTTTGTTGAGTTTCACCCAGAAACTACATACCGGCCAGTATGTAGTGTATGGGGGTTGTCTTGACCCTTGAAAAATAAAATTTGTTGAAAGAAAGTATTAAAATGGATTATAGGATAAAATTGGCTTTATGCAAATCAGCCTATGAGATCCACCAGCCAAATGTCATGTAGCTAGTTTTCTTTCCACAAAAATGCCACCAAATATGTGTCATTTGCCAGTACATCATTGTACTGACCCCTCTGGGGCTGCATATTCAAACGTGCAGGTTTTATTTCGAGTAAGGAACCAGGAGTAGGATCTCGAGCTTACATTCCAACACGTCTGCCTGTGGCACTTGATGAAGATGGAAGCTCACTGCAATCTATGCTTTATGTTGTGTACTCGAGGTTGAATACCTTTATAAATGGATTTACATTGTAATATTGATGCTATTGCAATGATTTCTCATTTTGTACTGTGGTGCTATCTACTGATCCAGGGAATGGCACAGATACACAGGAGTTCTGCCTTTAGCAAAAGGCAGGGCGCTACAAGCACAAACATATCTGTACACAACACGGCCAAGTCCAGGAGACCCAAGGGAACATATGCACCGGGCAGCACTGCAAGGTTTAAGGATGGTAGGCAACAAATTGACAGCAAAAGAAGAGGAGGTGCATCGCAATAAAGGAACGCATAAACCAAGGTCACCACGCCGTCACAATAGTCCTCGGCACAGGAGTAGTAGTCGACGATCTAGAACACCATCGCCAAGGCGACATAAAAGCCCGAAGCATGGAGGAACCCGAAGGTCCAGGACTCCCACCAAAGCATATGACTACAAAGACGACGAAAAAGAGATGGGGGCATCATGCTTTACTCACAGAGTTCGCACCACGCCAGTACCCAAGTGACGAGGGTTAACTCAACAAATGTCCTAGATGAAGGACTTAGGATCGGGGAGATAGGGCGTCGGATGAACTCGAAGGTAAGGTTAGTCGAAATAAGTATATATCGAAAGTAAACATGGGTGTTGAACCTGGCTTGCTTTCAATCTGGCCTACACCGTCCCCTCCTGGCCCCTATATATAGGTGGCCAGGTCTCAAGGATCGGGTAGGGTCCGATACAGATTACAATATCGACATACGGTAAGAACTCGTATCTCGACTATCATTACAATTGGGCCTAGCTTAACGGGCCTCAGGGGTACTCAACTAACGGGCTCTATTAGCTATACCCTTGTCAGTAGCCCCTGAGATTCTACCAGAATTGCAGATTCAGGTTGAATCTCTAATCTTTAAATCTTTGACTTGGTCAATTCTTCGACTTCTTCATATCTTCAAATCTTCGACTTGGTCTTTCGACTTATTTTCATGATAATTTTTCGCAAGGGGTTTTGATGAACAAGCCTGACAACTCTGACGGATCAAGAGGTCAGTTAACTGCCGGAACAGATACTTGTCACCTACTTCAAATTCAATCCCCTTGGACTTGAATTCGGGATACCAGTCAAACCCACTCTTTTGCCGCATTTAGGACTTACAAAGAATGAATCCCAGTGATTCTCAGGGTACCTAGTGCGTCCACCAGGATTTTATTCGCGTCATAGACACGGATACATACCAGCAGAGCGCATCCATGTGCGTATACTAGGCCACACAGGACGGATCCCGGGGTCTTACCTTCGTGACAAGTCACGGCATTCAAGTTTCGTTGCAATAACGCAACTCGAGAATCTCATGTCGCAGTCAAATTTTGACTGAAAATATTCGGGTTTAAACAACCATAAAACTCGCTCCCGATGGGAGTAACACTCCTCCACTTCACATGTTCCAATGCTTGCCAAGAAATATCGTCGGGTGCGCGCTCAGCGCTCCCGATGGGAGTAGCCCCCGAGGCTATAGTCGAAAAATACTTTTTTGAGTATAGGCTCAAATATAATGTAGTCCATCATACTTCAACTCGAAATATTTTAATGATAACCTGTCATCGAATACGCGTCCACCACTCCAGTTAGAAGTTGCATTCAACATTCTTGAAAGTAGTAGCCCCCAAGGCTATAATCGAAAGTCCTTCGTGTATAGTCTTGTCTATAGATTTTACTGTTTACCAGCTCTTTCTCTCCGCCGCCTCCATTGCCAATCTCTTCTCGTCTCTCCGTTCGTGCATAGCCCCCAAGCGCGGCGTGATAGATGCGCGTGAAGCACCTAGCCACCAAGAACACCATGGTCAAGACATCTTCTGCGACCAGCTGGGTATGCTCTGCCATCACACAGAGGGAGTTGGAGAAGGCCAAGATGGACGGCCTCATCTCCAGCTCCGATTCAATCAAGTTCCCCAGTACTGAGCAGATCCCGCAGCCCCCAAGCGGCTATCGGGTAATGTTTCTTGCCTTCCTCCTCCGTGGCCTTTCTCTTCCTGCCCACGAGTTGCTTCGTGGGCTTCTCTTTGTTTACGGTGTGCAGCTTCACCAGCTCACACCTAACTCTATCCTTCACATTTCTTGTTTCGTGACTCTCTGCGAGTCATTCTTGGGCATTGAGCCCCACTTTCTTCTCTGGAGGTCAATCTTTCGGCTTCGCCCCAACGTTGCTCTGGCCAGAAAGCCTGAATTGGGCAGAGCCGTTGTCTCTGTGCGCCCTCAAGTGTAGTACCTCGAATTTTCCTTTGCCGCGTCTGTCCAGGGGTGGAGAACCAAATGGTTCTATATCCAAGATCGCAAAGCCTCTCCTGAAGACCAATATGGTCTAGCCCCTTTCGATGCCTCCAAGGAAGTGAAGAAATTGGCGTCGTGGGATGCGCTTCCCTCAGATGCGGAAATAGAACAAGTTCTTCCTCTTCTATCTCACATTCAAGCTTTGAAAGGAGGCAAAGGAGGCGCTTTGTCAGGTATTCAACTCATGGCGTTCTTTGTGCAACGTCGAGTTCAACCCCTGCAGCACCGCCTTACCAAGCTTTGGAATTACTCTGGCTTGGAAGATCCTACTCGCGTCTCTGAAGATCTGATAGAGAAACAAGATGTGGACAAGCGAGTTAGGAACCTCACCAAGCTCACCAAGGATCATGCGGTTGCTGATTTGACCGCTGATTACTTCGACTCCGTGCACGCTCTACCCGAGGTACGTATCTTTGTGTTCACTTGTTGTCGAATTTTGTTTACTTCGATTTGTGTTTTTCTTTGCCTTTGTACTCTGCTGACTTGTTTATGTGCAGGGGCACCAATTCCTTGTTTCGCGCCCTCCTCTTCCAGAGGAAGGGCCTCTTCCGGCTGATCTGGCCTCTTCTGTATCTGAAGCCCCCGAGGCTGAAGAAAATCAGGATGGAGATGATGCCGAAGAATCAGAAGAAGACACTAGTTCATCGACATTGCCTCCTCCTGTGCTCGCTGAAGATACTGGTGTCGACAAGAAGAGGAAGCGTGTCGACGAATTTGCTTCTTCGAGTTCTGCAGCGGCTGATAAGGCCTTTGTTCTTGCAGGAGATATGGAATACTTCGACCTCCTGGCATCGTAAGTGCTTTATTTGAGTTCTTCAATTGCACCGCTCTTGCCTTGTTTCTGTCGTGTTATACATAACTTGTTTTCTTCTTGTAGAGATGATGAGGAGCCGCCAAAAGATGGTACAGCTGCTCCTTCAATTTCGCCTGCGACCGCTGATGAGCCTGCTGAGCCAGACATTGCGCCGAGGGTTACCAGGGCTTCTGTCAAGAAGATTCCTCAAGCCCGAAGCCTCAAACGCTCGAAGAAGGCAAAAGAAACTGACGTTTCTCTTGAAGCTCATGCATCTACGATTTCCCCCGATGATGTGAGTAACTCTCTTTCACTTATTTTTCTTGTATACACTTATGCTCTTACACGCCCTTTCTCCCAGGCATTGTTGAAGAGATTCGTCGCCTTAGGCACTGAATGTGCTGAGTACCTAAAGGTTGTGAAAGCTTCCAAAGGTATGTTCTATATCCAGTCATGACTTTTCCTCCACGCTTATCTTTTGCTGTTTATTTGACTTCCTTTCTTCTTCTGCTGTAGCTGCTCTAGCAACAGCCAATGCCCGAATTGCGTCACTAGAGGCCAAGCTTAGTGCCTCGCAGAAGGCATACGATGTTGCGGCCGCTGCCAAAGCAAATGCTGAGAAGTCACAGAAATCAGCGCTTGGTAAGGCGAAGAAAGCAGAAAAAGCTTTGGCCGACGCCAACAAGGAGCGTACTCAGCGAGAGCAAGCCGTGACAGAGCGTCTTCGCACGATGTCTGCTACTGCTGAAGGTAAACACTTCGCCTTGTCTTTTACTTCGACTCATGTTGCGTTGTTATACTTGCTGATACTTTTCTTTCCTTTTTTCCTTTGTCCTCTTTTGTTGTGCAGGATTTATCGGGGTATCTTTGTCGTCTTTGCAACCGGGCGATGATCCTCTGCTGACCGCGGTTAACCTACTCGAGGCAAACTGGATATCTATCCAGGAGACTTTGAGTTGGTTAGCCGTGTTCTGTCTCAGCTTTTTGTCGGGTTGTGTCCGAAGAAGAAGGCGGAGGTTCTGAAGGACAACTTGGAGAAGCTTGCCAAGGCCTTCGATACAACTGAAGACCCCACCCTCTAGCTTAAGGGGCTTTCTCTGAAGCGTGGTGCTGAGGGTGCTATCGCACTTTCTTTTGCACACGGTGCGGACTTCGACTTGGAGAAGGTGAACTCTCCCCATGGCCACACCCGCGATGAGATGAAGGCTTTCTTTGAGAAGGCGAAGAAGTTGGCGCCTGCACTGGCGGCAATTATTTCTCCTTTGGCAGCCTCCGCGGCATCTACTGCGCCACCTCCAGCGGCGGAAGATCCTGCACCTCCGTCGACTGTTGGCGAGGAATTTGTCATGCCTTCTTCTGCCATGGAGCAAAATGCTGAGGTGGCATAGACTCGGCTTCTTTGTAGCTTTTAATTTCTCCTTTTGAATGTAAAAACTTTTAGTCGCATGCAACCCGAGAATCTTAGTCAAAGGGTTTTGCACTTATGTAAATATATTTCCTTCTTATGAAGTCTTGTGCTGTCTCTCTGAAATGTTTATCCTTTCTTTTCTTTTGACTTCCAGTCAATGCACATCAATGATCCTTTGCCTTGCGGGCCTGCTCCTTCCTCTGCCCGCACGTTCGGCTCGACGATTTCGTCGCCTCCTAGTCGATGCAGTCAATGCGCAGAGTATTCTTCAAGGATTTCTGATCTTGAGGCTCACCTGACTTTGGCCAAACGTCAAGCACAGATGGCTGTGAGCAAAGCTAGCAAATCTTGTGGTTTGACAAAGCAGATGTCTATTCTTGATGATAAGGTGTCAAGCTTGACTGCGAAGATTTTGCATTATGAGGAATGCAGTTCTTTTGTCCTTGGCATTATCGAGTCAGCCTGTGAGATGTTGCGATGTAAGTTTTCTTTCGACTTATCTTTTTCCCTTTTGCTTCACTGCTATTTTTATGATATCCCTTCCCGTCATAGGCACTTGCTTGGATTTCACTGCTGAGGATCGTCGGGTCACCGAACGTAATGCAGCTCTAGAAAAAATGTCCGCGGGTGTTGAAACTTTGTGGTCCGATCCTCGATGTCGGAAAGCTATTGTACTGCTTCAGGATCACGCCCAACACATTGGCGAGTCAGTTGATGGTTGCAGGAGAGCTCTCGTGACTATGCACTCTATTATGCTTCCTCGCAATCCACTACCTGCAACTTTCCCACTTCTTGATACTTTCAGATCCAGCAGCATATTCATAGATTGGTAGAGCTGAACTTAATGGCAGGTGCCAATTTTGCTCTCGGGTGGATACGCAAGTGGTACCCAAGACTCAATTATAGCACTATGTCCCTAAGTTTGGCTCCTGGTGGAGCTAGTCTGTGAGTACACATGGAGAATACTTTGCAACCTGCTCGGAGGCTTGTAGCTAGGCTGCTGGAAGCAGATGCTGCGTTTTTCCGCGAGTACCACTATTTAGATCCCTTAGGCGTAGATGATTCTGATAACCCGCTGCTGTAATACTTATGTATATGTGGAACGCGAGAGTTTATGATTTCCCGACTTTATGTCTGAAATTTATTCTCAGAGCGTTTTTGTATGATTCGTGCGTTTGCCGCATTTTCCCTTTGAAAGACTCGTAAACTCGAATATGAGGAACGTTTTGTCTTTATTATACTTGTAATGTAAGATACATGGGGTGACCCAAGAGATCTGGTCTATGACCTGTGTTCTGGATCTAGAGGGCATTGCCCTTGGTATAACTCGTGGCTTTTTGATGACCCACAAGTATAGGGGGTGTATCGTAGTACTTTCGATAAATAAAAATGTCGAACCCAACGAGGAGCAGAAGGTGTTGATGAGCGGTTTTGATCAAGGAATCACTGTAAATACTAGCAAACAGGTTTTCAAGGGTATTTGGTAATACGAGTAAATAAAGTGCGAGTAAATAAAAGACAGTAGTAACAATTGCAGCAAGTGGCCCAATCCTTTCTTCAGCAAAGGACAAGCCGGTTGTGTACTTATAATAACCAAACGTTCTCGAGGACACACGGGAGTTTCTGTCAAGAGCTTTCACTTCATAGAGCCGATAGTATTTATTAGTTTGATAGGTGTTATGGGGGTGAACCTGTGCTAGCGCACTACCCTTACTAGGATAAATACACACTTGTGATTATACCCCTTGCAAGCATCCTCAAATACAAGAAAGTAATTAAGATAAATCTAACCATAGCCTTAAACTCTAAGATCCTACGCTCCCTGGTGCAATGGTTTCCCAACGGAGGTTTAGGTTTCTGTCACTCCAGCAACCCCACAATCGGTAGCCAAATACACAATGCATCTCACTAGGCCCATAAATGGTGAAGTATCATGTAGTCGACGTTCACATGAAACCACTAGTGAAATAGCACCACAACAATATCAAACCATTAAATATTTCTCAACAATAATTCACTACTAACATCTTGACTTCTCCCATGTCCTCAAGAACTAAACGAACTACTCACAAGACATCATATGGATCATGATCAGAGGTGAAATAATGGTAAATAACAATCTGAACATAAACCTTAATTCAACGGTTCCACTCAATAGCATCAACTACAAGAGTAATCAACACCGGGAAAGTTTCCCCTATGAATATAACAAGATCCAACTCAAGATGTTACAGCGGGATGGCATGGTGATAGTGGAGATGAAGGTGCTGGTGATGGAGATGATGATGATGATGATCCCGATGAAGTCCGGTGCGATGGTGATGACGATGGCGACGATCTCCCCTCTCCGGGAAGGAATTTCCCCGGCAGATTTCTGCCTGCCGGAGAGCTTTTCTCTCTCTGGTGTTTTCCGCCCCGCAGAGGCGGCGGTGTCTAACTCTGAGCCCCCCCCCCCTTGACTTAGGTTTTCGGGGACGATGAAGTACACGGAGGGGCGAGACCAGAAGTGGGCCAGGGCTCCCTCACACAGGGCTGGCGCGGCCAGGGGGCTGGCCACGCCACCCTGGCGTGTGGGGCCCCCTGGCTCCTCTCGACTCCCCCTTCTGGCTTCCTGAGTCTTCTGGGAAAATATAATTTCTGAGTATTTTTCTGGAATTTTCCCGATCTTCAAAATATGGTTTCTTGATGGTCCTTTTTCCAGCAGAATCCTGACTCCGGCAGCAACTCCTCCGATGATCATCAAACATGTGAAAGCAAAGGAAATAACATAAGTATCATATCTAAATATGAAATATATCAATGAATAACTGTAAATTATGATACAAAATAGTGATGCAAATTGGACGTATCAACCCCCCCAAGCTTAGACCTCGCTTGTCCCCAAGCGAAAACTAAACTCGGTAAACATGACCACAGGTTTATGGAGTGAAGTGTCGATAATCAAAATACGGACAAGAAGCATCACATTCACCAAAGCACAAACTATAATAGACAGCAACTTCCCTTTATAAGATATAGACTTGCAATGGGTAAAAGGGAATCACATGTAAAGATGCACAAGGTAAACTATAATTGGCAATGGCAAACCTTAGTTCTTGGTCAAAGAACTATGAACAAGTTATTCTTTCTTTTAAATGGAGCCTTTTAAAACAGAGCTAATATAGCAAAGGCTATATGCTCAACAAGGTAAACTTTTGCATTCATAGAAAGCTTTCAAAGATATATTCCTTTAGATAAAAGCATTATACAAAACAAGGAAGATAATAAACATGATTAAACGGATCAACATATGGATGAGTGAAACATAACAACTCAAATGCTTGCTTTAGATAGAGGAAAATAGGTTGACTCAACATAAAAGTAAAAGATAGGCCCTTCGCAGAGGGAAGCAGGGATTAAACATGTGCTAGAGCTTTTCATTTGTAAAACAGAGGTAAAAAGTTATTTTGAGAGGTGGTTGCTTTTGTCAACGACTAGCAACAGAGTTCCTGATATCTTCCATACTAAACAAGTGAGAGCGGTTCCAAGATGTTTGATTAATTGGCACTTTGGTGCTCTTTTATAGCTTTGCACTCCTCCCCGCCTTTTTCCTTTCTCAAACCATGGCTAACCGATTCCATCGGGTGCCGACCAACTTTCACATTCCATTGGAGGAGTGCCTTTTTTCTTTCTTTTCTATTTGAGATTATAATGGTCTGACCAGCTCCCTTGCAAAATTAATGATGAGGAGATGAAGCTGCCTAGTCGAGGGGTACTTAATTTAGTATGGAAGATAACAAACCCATCCACTACGTCCTCATGAGCTAAAAACAGTGGCACAAAATGAGAAGTGTTTGAAGGTTTTTGAAAGGTAGCACATGAAAATTTACTTGGAATGGCTTGAAATACCATGCATAGGAATTTATAGTGGATTCTTTGGAAGTGACTTGGCTTTTGGGAATTGGATGCACGAGAAGTATTTCCTCTCAGTACAGGTTTTTGGCTAGCAAGGCTAGGTTGCAAGCATAAGAGTTGCATGAAACAAACAAACATACATATAATAAGAACAATCATGCAAACTCCCTTGAAGGTACAACGATTTTAACTTTAAGAATAACAATGCTTATAAGCCAAACATAAGGGAAAACTGAAGTGATGTAACTGCAAGCACTTCTTTATTCTTTTCTACTCAAACCTCAAGGTAAAGTTGCTACTGACCAAGCTAGGTTTGCCAAAACCAACTAAATCTACTCATGCTCCCAATGTGATACCAATACCAATCAACAAGACTAGTCATATAAGAGAGATTGCAAACTAACATAAAGTGTGCGAAAAGTAAATGATAAACTTCTCATTAATATTTTATTACTGCAACTCACACCAAGGGATACATAGATAACTAACTAAGGAGGATACTTCCAAGCTGCAAACTATTCTATAAGATAACTTCTTCATTCATGATATGACTCTACTTTGAAAAGTAAATGAGCAAAAGGTAATAATGTGATACCGCGGCACTCCCCCAAGCTTGGAACAAGCCAAGGGGATGCCTATACCGATGACGAACTACTCCTTTGGCGGTGGCGGTGGATAATCTTTAATAAGCTTCTCAATCAAATCCTTTAGCTCATCAATCTTATACTCAAGGTTGCGAATCATCTCAGAATTGTGCTCAACACGATTCATGAACCTGTCGGCAAGAGAATCCCAGCTTTTGGAACTTTTTCCCCATCCTTCTTCACTCTTGGAGCTTTCTATCCCTGCATTGTTAGAACGATCTAAATCCCAGCTAGAGGGTAATCGTGATTTGGGCACCTTTTGGAACTGACGTTCATGAATTAGAGTATGAAAAGGATTTTGGCTTGGCGGAGATGTCCGTGGAGCTAAGGTGTGACGCGGCACACCCCCTCCGGTCCTTATGCGAGCACTCTTCTTGAACTTGTCATGATCTGTCACCACCCCTATGCTGGCAATCACGGTGTTCGATCTTGGACTTTGATCTTCCTCCTCGTCTTCACTTTCAACCTCTTCTTTCAGCCGGAAATCTTTGGTGTCATCTTCCGGAGGTGTCTTCTCCTTGTCACCGCTTGAAGAGTCCATGACTCCCCCAAGCTTAAGATCAACTCCTGACAGAAACAGCTCGAAACAAAACATGACGACAAAACGATATACAGACCTCGGGGACTCCGGGGGGTTAAATAGGCAAAAATTATACATCGAAACGAAGTCACAGGAGGAAACCGGGACGGAAACGAGTTCCGGGGTGTTCTCACACATAGGTGGCGCGGCCAGGGGTGGGCCCGCGCCACCTGTGTGTGAGACACACACGGACTCTTTTTCCTCCCCGTTTTCGTCTCGTGATTTTTCATATTTAGTAAAAACAGCAAAAATATTAAAGGAAGAACTTTTCGCAAAACTTTTCGGACTAGAACTGTTACCTATTCGAAAGCGAACTCTGCAGGTACCTGCAATTTGTCTTGGATGAATTCTTCCGGAGAAACTGTTTCAATAATATCAACATCTTCATTATAAGAATCTCCAGAAATATAATGCTTGAGTCTTTGCCCATTCACCACTTGTGTAGAATCATCTTTCAATGAAGCGATCTTAATAGCACCTGAGCGGTACACTTCCACAATAACATATGGTCCTTCCCATTTAGAGAGTAATTTTCCTGCAAAAAATCTGAGACGAGACCTATATAAAAGAACTTTCTCACCAACATGAAACTCTCTCTTAAGAATTCTCTTATCATGCCATTGCTTGACTTTCTCTTTAAAAAGTCTGGCATTCTCATACGCTTCGTTTCTCCACTCATCTAGAGAACTCAAATCTAACAACCTTTTCTTACCGGCTAGTTTAAAATCTCTGTTAAGCTCTCTCACTGCCCAAAAAGCTTTGTGTTCTAATTCTAAGGGCAAGTGACACGCTTTCCCATAAACCATCTTATAAGGAGACATACCCATGGGATTCTTATAAGCAGTTCTATAGGCCCATAAAGCGTCATTTAACTTACTAGCCCAGTTTTTCCTAGATCTATTGACCGTCTTCTGCAAGATAGACTTGATCTCCCTATTTGAAAGCTCTACCTGCCCACTAGTTTGGGGATGATAAGCAGAAGCAATTCTATGATTGACATCATATTTAGCTAGAGTTTTTCTAAAACCACCATGAATAAAATGAGAACCTCCGTCAGTCATAAGATATCTAGGCACTCCGAACCTAGGAAAAATAACATCCTTAAGCATTTTTAACGAAGTCTCACCATCGGCACTCTTTGTAGGTATGGCTTCTACCCATTTAGTAACATAATCAACAGCAACAAGTATATGGGTATAGCCTTTTGAAGGAGGAAAAGGACCCATAAAGTCAAATCCCCAACAATCAAACGGTTCAATAACAAGAGTGTAATTCATAGGCATCTCATTGCGTCTAGAAATATTACCAACTCTTTGACATTCATCGCAAGATAAAACATACCTTCTGGCATCTTTAAAGAGGGTTGGCCAATAAAAACCTGACTGTAGAACCTTCTGCGCGGTTCTGTCTCCAGCATGATGCCCTCCATAGGCACTACTATGGCATTTTCTTAATATCTCTTGTTGCTCATATTCTGGTACGCATCTTCTCATAATACCATCAACTCCTTCTTTATATAAATGTGGGTCATCCCAAAAATAATGCCTCAAATCATAAAAGAATTTCCTTCTTTGCTGAGCTGTAAAGGTCGGAGGCAAATACTTGGAAACAATAAAGTTAGCATAATCAGCATACCAAGGAAGGTCTCGCGAAGTTACATTAATTGCAGCCAACTGTTCATTTGGAAAATTATCATTAACAGGAATAGGATCAAAAGAAATGTTTTCCAATCTAGACAAGTTGTCAGCCACAGGGTTTTCAGCACCTTTCCTATCTATGATATGCAAATCAAACTCTTGTAAAAGCAACACCCATCTAATAAGCCTAGGCTTAGCATCCTTCTTAGTCATAAGATATCTAATAGCAGCGTGATCAGTATGAATAGTAACTTTAGAATCAACAATGTAAGATCTAAACTTATCACATGCAAAAACAACAGCAAGAAACTCTTTCTCAGTAGTAGCATAATTCTTTTGAGCAGCATCAAGAGTCTTACTAGCATAATGAATAACATTCATCTTATTATCAACACGCTGTCCAAGAACAGCACCAACAGCAAAATCACTAGCATCACACATAATTTCAAAAGGTAAATTCCAATCAGGTGGTTGAACAATAGGAGCAGTAGTTAAAGCCTTCTTAAGAGTTTCAAAAGCTTCCTTACAATCATCATCAAGGACAAATGGTACATCCTTTTGAAGAAGATTGGTAAGAGGCTTTGAAATCTTAGAGAAATCTTTAATAAACCTCCTATAGAAACCAGCATGACCAAGAATACTACGAATACCTTTAACATCTCTTGGACAAGGCATTTTCTCAATTGCCTCCACTTTTGCTCTGTCAACTTCAATACCTCTTTCAGAAATTTTATGTCCAAGGACAATTCCTTCATTCACCATAAAGTGGCATTTCTCCCAATTAAGAACAAGGTTAGTTTCTTCACACCTCTGCAAAACTTTATCAAGGTTGTGCAAACAATTATCAAAAGAAGTTCCATAGACGGAGAAATCATCCATGAAGACCTCCACAATTTCTTCACAAAAGCCATGAAAAATAGCAGACATGCATCTTTGAAAAGTAGCAGGAGCATTGCATAAACCAAACGGCATACGTCTATAAGCATAAGTTCCATAAGGACAAGTAAAAGTGGTTTTCTCTTGATCATCCTTCTTAACAGCAATTTGAGAAAAACCAGAATAACCATCAAGGAAACAAAAATGAGTCTTCTTAGACAACCTTTCTAGCATTTGATGTATAAATGGTAAAGGGTAATGATCTTTCTTAGTAACTTTGTTTACCTTCCTATAATCAATGCACATTCTATAACCAACTACTACCCTTTGAGGAATAAGCTCGTTATTCTCATTAGGCACAACAGTCATACCTCCTTTCTTAGGAACACAATGAACAGGACTAGCCCATCTACTATCAGCAATAGGATAAATGATACCAGCATCAAGGAGTTTTAATACCTCATTTCTTACCACATCCTTCATTTTGGGAATTAGGCGGCGTTGATGCTCCACGACTGGCTTCGCGTCATTCTCCATATTAATGGCATGCTGACATAAAGTGGGAGAAATCCCTTTTAAATCATCCAGAGTATATCCCATAGCTCATCGGTGTTTCCTCAATATCTCCAATAATCTTTCTTCTTCCTTCCCTGAAAGTTTAGAACTAATAATAACAGGATATATTTTCTTATCATCAATATAAGCATATTCAAGATTATCAGGCAAAGGCTTTAATTCAAACACAGGATCTTCTTTAGGCGGTAAAGTGGTACCAAGATCCTCCACAGGTAGATTATGTTTGAGTAACGGTGGTTGACGAAGAAGAATGTCGTCAATCTCTTCTCTTTCCTTGCTAAAAACATCACTTTCATGATCTTCCATGAATTGCTGCAAGGCATTATTAGGAGCAAGAGCAATAGAAGCAAGCTGTTCAACTCGAAAATTTTCATTAGGCGTGTCCTTTTCATAAGAAGTCTTAGCAAACTTGGAAAAATTAAACTCATAAGACTCTCCATTAAACTTAGTAAAAAAATTCTCCTTCTTACAATCTATCACGGCGCCACAGGTGTTCAAAAATGGTCTACCAAAAATAATAGGACAAGTTTTACTAGCCTCCTTACCAAGTACTAGAAAATCAGTGGGGTATTTAGTCTTACCACAAAGAACTTCCACATCTTGAACAATACCAAGAGGCCACACAGTCTCTCTATTAGCAAGCTGAACAACCACATCAATATCTTCAAGTTCACAAGCGCCAATCTCGTGCATGATTTCTTTGTAAAGCTCTAAGGGAATAGCACTTGCACTAGCACCAATATCACATAAACCATAATAGCAATGATCTCCAATCCTGACAGAAATAACAGGAACACTTGCTTTCCTATGCTTTTTAGGATGTGAGAGAATGTTAGAAGCATCTTCACAAAAAAGAATATATTCATCCCCTACATCTTTAGTAACAAGATCCTTCAATATAGCTACAGGAGACTTAATGGTAATTTGCTCATCAGGTTCTGCAGCTTTCTTAGTACTTTTATTAGACACACTTACCAAAGTAGAATACTTCTTTACCTTAGCAGGGAAAGGTGTCTTCTCAAAATAAGGTTCAGGCACAATGCTATCAACAGTACAAACTTCAGTAGCTGCAGCAGGAATATGACTAATAGAATCTTTATAAGGCGCATGATATTTGTTCCAATCTTTCTTTGGAACATCAATATAAGAGGCAAAGGCCTTAAGACAATTAGCAAGTATTTGAGAATCAAGACCATAAGCAGCGCTAACACCATGAAAGTCATCGGTCTCCATAAAAGATTTAATGCATTCATAATCATAGTTTATACCTGACTTCCTACCTTTGTCGTTTTCCCATCCTTCAGCATTTTCTTGTATACGGTCAAGAAGTTTCCACTTAGCATCTTCTTTCATATGAGTAAATGATCCAAAGCAAGAAGCATCCAAATAATCCTTATCAGGAAGAGTAAGCCGCGCATAAAAATTATCAATAACAATATTATTGGGGAGCTCATGAATGGGGTATTTGAGCATTAGTAACTTCAATCTCCCCCACGCTTGGGCAATACTCTCTCCATCATGAGGCCAAAAATTATATATTCGGTTACGATCTTTATGAATTTCACTTGGAGGATAAAACTTGGAATAAAAGAGAGGCACAATATCCTCCCATGCCATAGATGGACCATCTTGGAGTAGTCGATACCACTCTTCAGCTCTGCCTTTCAATGATAATGAGAATAATTTCTTCTTAACCTGGCTTGGTGAAATACCTGCACATCTGAACAACTCGCATAATTCATGTATAAATAATAAGTGATCACCCGGATGGACAGTTCCATCTCCTGAATAGCAGTTATCCATAATTCGCCCAACAATTTTCATAGGTATTTTAAAAGGATCAATTTCAGCAGGCGGTGGCAGTGGTGGTTCCTCCGCATGTGCAGCAGTAGTAGTAGTAGATGTGTTTCCAAATAGGAAACCAAATGGAGAGTTCTCCATAGCAGAGTAAAACAAAAATAAAAGACAAAATAAAAAAAACAATACTCACAGCGACGGTTACCTTTACCAATTCCACTCTTCAATAGCGCTACACTCCCCGGCAACGGCGCCAGAAAATAGTCTTGATGACCCACAAGTATAGGGGTGTATCGTAGTACTTTCGATAAATAAGAGTGTCGAACCCAACGAGGAGCAGAAGGTGTTGATGAGCGGTTTTGATCAAGGAATCACTGTAAATACTAGCAAACAGGTTTTCAGGGGTATTTGGTAATACGAGTAAATAAAGTGCGAGTAAATAAAAGACAGTAGTAACAATTGCAGCAAGTGGCCCAATCCTTTCTTCAGCAAAGTACAAGCCGGTTGTGTACTTATAATAACCAAACGTTCTCGAGGACACACGGGAGTTTCTGTCAAGAGCTTTCGCTTCATAGAGCCGATAGTATTTATTAGTTTGATAGGTGTTATGGGGGTGAACCTGTGCTAGCGCACTACCCTTACTAGGATAAATACACACTTGTGATTATACCCCTTGCAAGCATCCGCAAATACAAGAAAGTAATTAAGATAAATCTAACCACAGCCTTAAACTCTAAGATCCTACGCTCCCTAGTGCAATGGTTTCCCAACGGAGGTTTAGGTTTCTGTCACTCCAGCAACCCCACAATCGGTAGCCAAATACACAATGCATCTCACTAGGCCCATAAATGGTGAAGTATCATGTAGTCGACGTTCACATGACACCACTAGTGAAATAGCACCACAACAATATCAAACCATTAAATATTTCTCAACAATAATTCACTACTAACATCTTGACTTCTCCCATGTCCTCAAGAACTAAACGAACTACTCACAAGACATCATATGGATCATGATCAGAGGTGAAATAATGGTAAATAACAATCTGAACATAAACCTTAATTCAATGGTTCCACTCAATAGCTTCAACTACAAGAGTAATCAACACCGGGAAAGTTTCCCCTATGAATATAACAAGATCCAACTCAAGATGTTACAGCGGGATGGCGTGGTGATGGTGGAGATGAAGGTGCTGGTGATGGAGATGATGATGATGATGATCCCGATGAAGTCCGGTGCGATGGTGATGACGATGGCGACGATCTCCCCTCTCCGGGAAGAAATTTCCCTGGCAGATTTCTGCCTGCCGGAGAGCTTTTCTCTCTCTGGTGTTTTCCGCCCCGCAGAGGCGGCGGTGTCTAACTCTGAGCCCCCCCCCCTTGACTTAGGTTTTCGGGGACGATGAAGTACACGGAGGGGCGAGACCAGAAGTGGGCCAGGGCTCCCTCACACAGGGCTGCGCCACCCTGGCGTGTGGGCCCCCCTGGCTCCTCTCGACTCCCCCTTCTGGCTTCCTGAGTCTTCTGGGAAAATATAATTTCTAAGTATTTTTCTGGAATTTTCCCGATCTTCAAAATATGGTTTATTGATGGTCCTTTTTCCAGCAGAATCCTGACTCCGGCAGCAACTCCTCCGATGATCATCAAACATGTGAAAGCAAAGGAAATAACATAAGTATCATATCTAAATATGAAATATATCAATGAATAACAGTAAATTATGATACAAAATATTGATGCAAATTGGACGTATCACTTTTACAGCCTTATTCTTCTACTCTACTTTGTTGTTCTTGATGTTTATGCCATCATGGCATTCTCTTCTTCTCCTGTATCTTTGTCTTCTCCTGATGCTCTGACTCGTGGTTTTTTCATCTCGGGCTCCGCAACGCGTCCTTCGAGTAGCTTGACGCCTTCTGTAGTCATATTTTTCGCCTTCTCTGCATAGTTGGCTGTCATGCCAAAGTTTTGCGCCATCTTGTGGAACTCCCTGTCGCAGAGATCTGAGACTTCAAAACTTCCTTTTACTGTAATTATTCCTCTTGGTCCTGGCATTTTGAGTACCAGATATGTATAGTGAGGCACTGCCATGAATCGTGAAAACGCGGGTCATCCGAGGATCGCATGATACTGAGATGGCCAGTCCATGACTTTGAAGTCTAGCTTTTCTCTTCTGTAGTTTTGTCGGTTGCTGAAGCAAACGTTGAGTGCTATTCAACCTAGTGGATAATTAGCACTTCCTGGTACGATCCCATGGAAGGAACAATCTGTTGGCTTCAGGAACTCTAGTGATATATGCATTGCTTTGAGTGTTTTCGCATATATCAGATTGATTCCACT
Organism: Dactylis glomerata; assembly: GCA_007115705.1. Taxonomy (NCBI): domain Eukaryota; kingdom Viridiplantae; phylum Streptophyta; class Magnoliopsida; order Poales; family Poaceae; genus Dactylis; species Dactylis glomerata. Next base: position 2,093,021 of record QXEO01000087.1, read on the forward strand.
TCCTGCATCCATGAATATTCTGTCGACATCGTATGTGCCGATTTGAGCTTTGAGTACCAAAGGCGCGTTTCCCGGCCGAGGTACTATTATAGGGTGATCTTCCCTGTTGAACTCGATGGGTTGTTCAGACCAGTGTAGATATTCTGTTGTGGCTGGAGGTGAAGTGACTGCTAGATTGACTTGTCGAGTAATACTCTTTTCCTCTTTGTTCGACTTAGGCACAGGTTGTATCATTGCTGTGATGTGTCCCTTAGATGGAATGTACCCTTCGTCATCATCGTGTCCCTGGTTTGGCTGGTCTTGTCCTTGAGGTGCTCCACTATTCCCTTGCTGATTTGTGGGAGGTTTGTTGCTTCCTTCGTATCCTTGTCGCTTTGCTTCGGTTTGTTTGTTTAATGCTGCCTCTTGTATCTTCAAGAATGTTGTGCAATCTTTCATTGCATGCCTGGATACTCGCTTTCCATCGACGAACGCTGAGTGTATATGACAAGGTCCATTGAGCATGTCTTCTGGCGACGGGTTGTACTCTCTGGATTCTCTCGTGGGAAACTTTTTATAGTCCTCTTTTCCGTAGCTTCGATATCCCGAGCTTCTGCGATCACTTCCTTGATAGCTGTTGTCCTTGTACCCTGCGGCTACTTGGCTATGGGAGCCGTAATTGTCGTAATTGCGGGACCGTCTCCTTTGACTTCTGTATCTGTATCTCCTATCATCTTCTGGAGATCGCGTACGCTTGTTGTTGCATGCGTCTTCTCCGTCTGTGAATCTATTTGCTACGTCCATGAGGTCTGATACTGTTTTTGGCTTAATTTTTCCCATCTCTTCGACTAGGTCTCTTCGCCTTAATCCAATGATGAACGCGTCTATTGCTCTTTCGTCTGAAACTTCGACTGCTGAGTTTTTGATAAGACTCCATCTTTGGATGTATGCCCGTAATGTTTCATCGCGTTGTTGCACACATGCTTTGACTTCTTCTATTGATGTTGGCCGCTTGTATGTCGACCTTAAGTTGCTATTGAATTGCTTTGTGAGGTCTTCCCAGCTCCCAATGGTTTCTTTCTCTAGTTTGCTCAACCATGACCTTGCTGCGCCGGTGAGGTGCAGTTGCAAACTTTGCATTGCTGTTTCTTTGGTTCCTCCCAATATTTGTACTGCCTGCAGATAGTCTGAGAGCCATGATTGTGGTTCCTGTGATCCGTCGTACTTTTGTTGATCATGAGGTAATTTGAACCCCTTGGGTACTGGTGTAGTGCGAACCCTGCGGGTAAAGCACGATGCTCCCATCTCCTTTTCATCATCTTCATAGTCGCGCTTTCCATTTGGAGATTGAGATCTTCGGGTTCCGCCATGTTGTCTTGGTGACGGCGATCGAGATCGTTGATTAATACTTCTGTGCCGAGGACTGTTGTGACGGCGAGGTGACCTTGGCTTGTGCGCTTCCTTGTGGTGATATACTTCCTCTCCTTTTGCTGATAGCTTGTGGCCGACCATGTTGAGTCCGTTTAATGCTGCTCTATGCATATGTTCCCTAGGATCCCCTGGGCTTGGTCGAGTTGTAAGCAGATATGCTTGTGCTGCTACTAGTGCTACTTCAGGGGTTTTTGGTATGGTGTTCCCTTGCTCGTCGACCGATAGGAAGGACGAGTCGAGGTTTTTGGAGATGCTTTGCCTTTCTGAGTACTCGAGGTTTTCTTACCTTGAACCATATCGACGATTTCTCCTTGCGTTAGTGTGTGATGCGTCGCTTCGTGCTCTACGAGCGGCATTGCTAGCTGCAATGGCTGATTCTTTTCTTTGTTGTATCCCTATTTTCTCCTTTGCTAATTGTTTTGCCTGCTGCCTTAGGGCATAATGATACCCCAAAAGCATGTCTTTGCTGGAATTTGATGGTATTGGTGTGCCATGTTCTACGGCTTCTCTTATTATTCTCCATTCGTCGACTGATAGTCGAATTTTTTCCCTGGCTGTGAGGGATTCTGCTGTTTGCCCTTCTGCTAGATGATTTGCTCCTCTGTCGATATTTGCTGGGTTTAGCACTGGATTGTTGTTTTCATCGAATTCTTCTGAATTGTCTCCTACGATGGCAAGCACCTAGCATTGTTTGCCAATGTTACTATTAAAGCTTGAGAAGATCGAGTCCCCATCTTCAGAAAGCTCTAACCCTGTCTTCCATGTATCTGTTGACTTGTCTGAGATATCGTCGAGGCAGATCATGAGATCTTCGAGTTGGACCCCTACGTTGAAATTTTCCATTGCTTCGTTGTCTTCTGTGATTTTTCCTTTTTGCACTTCTTCTAAGCTGACCGGCGAGTTTACCTCGCTGGAAGAGCCTTCAGAATATTCCATCATTGCTACTGTTTCGGGCTCACTTGCCGACGGATCGTCGGATCTGAAAGGCGAGATGAACCTGATGGCCCGATGAAGATGCTTAAACTTCCGATTGTCAACTCCATCTCTTGATTTTCGTCGACTTCTATATTGCTGTTGGCTAAAAGCAAAAAAGCCGTCGAATTCATGATTCCAACGCCCAAGGTCCCCACGGTCGGCGCCAATTGACGAGGGTTAACTCGACAAATGTCCTAGATGAAGGACTTAGGATCGAGGAGATAGGGCGTCGGATGAACTCGAAGGTAAGGTTAGTCGAAATAAGTGTATATCAAAAGTAAACTTGGGTGTTGAACCTGGCTTGCTTTCAATCTGGCCTACACCGTCCCCTCCTGGCCCCTATATATAGGTGGCCAGGTCTCGAGGATCGGGTAGGGTCCGATACAGATTACAATATCGACATACGGTAAGAACTCGTATCTCGACTATCATTACAATTGGGCCTAGCTTAACGGGCCTCAGGGGTACTCAACTAACGGGCTCTATTAGCTATACCCTTATCACCAAGGGTTTCAAACTACCCCATGACCAGTAAAAGTAGGACGGATCTCAGGAGCCACAGTCATGGCTCTCGGATTACTTACAGGCAGTAAAAATATTGGGAGGAACAAAGGAAACAGCAATGCAAAGCTTGCAATTACACCTCACCGGCGCAGCAAGGTCATGGTTGAGCAAATTAGAAAGAGGAACAATTGGAAGCTGGGAGGAACTCACAAAGCAATTCACAAGTAACTTCAAGTCGACATACAAACGGCCAGCGTCGATAGAAGAAGTCAAAGCCTGCGTACAGCAATGCAATGAGACACTAAGGTCACATATCCAAAGATGGAGCATTATTAGGAATTCCGCAGTCGAAGTTTCAGACAAAAGAGCAATAGACACCTTCACGCTCGGGTTGCGACGAGGAGACCTAGTCGAAGAGATGGGTAGAATTAAGCCGAAGACAATATCTGATCTAATGGATATAGCAAACAGATTTGCAGATGACGAAGACGCGTGCAATAACAAACGAACACGATCACCAGAAGACGACAGAGGAAACAGATACGGTGGACAAAGGAGAAGATCCCGCAATTATGACAACTATGGCTCCCACAGCCAAGTAGCCGCGGGATACAAAGACAATAATTATCAAGGAGATGAACGCAGAAACTCAGGATACCGCAGCTATGGAAGAGAAGACTATGGGAGCAGCAAAAGGTTTCAGTCAAGAGAACCTTGAGAATACAAACCATCACCAGATGACATGCTAAACGGACCATGCCATATACACTCCGCGTTCGTCGATGGAAAAAGAGTGTCCAAACACGCAATAAAAGATTGCAAAACATTCTTGAAACTCCAGGAGGCAGCAATAAGCAAACAAGCCGAAGCAAAGAGACAGGGATACGAAGGGAACACAAACAACGCACCTACAACAGCTCAACAGGCAAACAATGGAGCCTCTCCAGGTCAAAATCAGCCAAATCAAGGACACGACAATGATGGAGGGTATGTCCCGTCCAAAGGGCACATCACAGCAATGATACAACCAGTGCCAAAGTCGAACAAAGAGGAAAAGAACATAACTCGCCAAGTTAACCTAGCAGTAACATCACCTCCAGCAACCACAGAATATCTACACTGGTCAGAACAACCCATAGAATTCAGCAGGGATGATCACCCCATAACAGTACCTCGGCCGGGAAATGCGCCTCTGGTATTCAAAGCTCAGATTGGGACATACGACGTCGATAGAGTATTCATGGATGCAGGAAGCAGAATAAATCTTATATACGCAAAAACACTCCGGGCAATGCACATATCATTAGAGTTTTTGAAGCCAACAGACTGTTCCTTCCACGGGATCATCCCAGGGAGTACTAACTATCCATTGGGTCGAATAGCACTCAACGTTTGCTTCGGAAATCGCCAAAACTACAGAAGAGAAAAGCTCGACTTCGAAGTCATGGACTGGCCATCACAATATCACGCGATCCTCGGGCGACCCGCGTTTTCGCGATTCATGGCAGTACCTCACTATACGTACCTGGTACTAAAGATGCCAGGAACCAATGGAATTATCACAGTAAAGGGAAGCTTCGAACTCTCAGATCTATGCGACAAGGAATTCCACAAAATAGCCCAAATTTTTGGCATGATAGCCAACTATGGAGCACCCAAGGTGACAAGGGTATAGATAATAGAGCCCAGTTACTTGAGTACCCCTAAGGCCCATTAAGATAGGCACAAGTGTAATCATAGTCAAAATACGAGTTCATGTCGTATACCAGCGTTGTAATATGTATCGGACCCCTCCCGTTCCTTGAGACCTGGCCACCTATATATAGGGGCCAGGAGAGGACGGTCAGGGACAGATTGAAAGCAAGCTAAGTTGATTATCAAGTTTACTTTCGTTACACACCTTGTTTGACTGATTTTACCTTTGAGTTCATCCGACACCTTATTCCCCCGATCCTAAGTCCTTCATCTAGGACATTTGTCGAGTTAACCTTCGTCAATTAGCACCGACCGTGGGGACCAGGGGTGTTGGAATCATGAAATCGACGGCTTTTTTGCTTTTAGCCAACAGCAGTTCAGAAGTCGACGAAAACCAGAAGATGGAGTTGACGATCGGAAGTCTGAGCTTTTACGTCGGACCTTTGGGTTCGACTCGCCTTTCAGATCCAACAAAATTGGATCCGTCGGCAAGCAAAATCAAGACAATCACAATGTCTGGATCATCGGTGGGCTCCTCCAGTGAGGTAAACTCGCCGGTCAGCTTTGCAACAGCAGAAAATACAAAAAGGAAAATCGAAGAATTCGACGAAGCTCAGGAAGAACTCAACATAGGAGGAATAGTGGACAAATCATACGATAGTCAAAGGGACTTCGCCACCCAAAGCGGTGGTGTCTTCAGAAACATACATCAATTATGTGTCATCATCACCGAAGCAGCAGAAGAGAAGGATCATGCAGATAACGCAGAAATCGACATGCAAGTCGACAAATCAAGGGAGAAGGAGAAAATTCGCGTCTCCACCGGGGAGTGGAGAATCATCATGTCAGCCATCAATCACGGCACAGAAGTACTCGCCAATTCAAGAAGAGAAGTTCTGATGGGGTATCAGTATGCACTACCTCAACACAAAAAGAAGTTGAGGGAGGAAAAAGACGAGTTCAGGAGAAGTCAAGAAAACAATAGTGTGTCAATTGGAGCATATTGGGACAAATACAGTGACGCATCAGAGTCCAGCGAAGAAAGGAACAGAGACCCGAAACACGGCAGGAGGACAACAGCATGGGCAAAGGAAGAAAGCCGTGTAAGAAGCATAAGTGCACATCCATCAGATGACGAGGAGGATTTTGTGCAAGAAACACCAGAGGCAGCATTAGTAGCAGCACAGGCGTATCTACTAACTACGCAACCAGAACCTGGAGATCCGCGGGAGCACATGCATCAAGCCGCAATAAGAAGCCTCGGGTTGGTAGAAGACAGGCTAAGGAAACATCCTCCAGAGAAAAAGGCGACATATCACAAGGATAAGGGAAAGGAAAACTTTAAGCACCAACCCTCACAAAGCCAGACAAGCGAATCATCAGGCGACGAAAAGCGTAAGGCACGAAGGGAGGATGCAAGGAATATCATAATGCAAGCAAGAGTAAACAACGCGTGCTACGCGTGGAAAAAAGAAAATTATGAAGATGACAAAAAAGAGATGGGCGTGCTATGCTTTACCCGAAGGGTTCGCAGAATGCGAGTACCCAAAGGATTCAAACTACCACACGATCAGCAAAAGTATGATGGGTCACAAGAACCCACATTATGGTTATCAGACTACCTACAAGCAGTGCAAATACTCGGAGAAACGAGAGCAACGGTGATGCAAAGCCTGCAGTTACACCTCACCGGCGCAGCGCGGTCTTGGTTAAGTACTTTACCCAACGATTCCATTGGGAGTTGGGGAGGACTGGAGAGTCAATTCACAAGAAATTTTCGTTCGACATACAAACGCCCAGCATCACTAGAAGAAATCAAGTCATGCGTACAAAGGAAGGATGAAACTCTGCGCTCCTACATACAGCGATGGAGTATAATCAAAAACTCTGTGGAAGACGTCTCCGACGAGCGGGCAGTAGATGATTTTTTGGCCAGCCTTCGCCATTCGGACCTCGTGGAAGAGTTAGGGAGAACAAAGCCTATGACAGTATCGGAATTAATGGAAGTAGCAAATAGATTTGCCGACAGAGAAGATGCATATAACAACAAAAGGGCACATTCACTAGAAGTCGATAGAGCAAGCAGGCAAAGGCGAAGGTCTCGCAATGAGGATAGCCACACAAGGCAAAATCAGATAGCCGCAGGATATGAAAGAAAGGATGAGGAAGGCTACGAAAGCAGGGAGTTTCAAGGCAGAAGCAATCGTGGAGAAGAAAAGCTAAAGTACTCTGGCCCGTCGGCAGAAGACATGCTCCATAGCCCTTGTCGCATTCACTATGCGTACTTAGATGGGAAGAGAGTTTCTAATCACCAGATGAAGGATTGTAGAACATTCTTAAGGTTGCAAAGTGCTCTGGATCCGAACCAAGGAACTCGTCAGGGAGGAAAGAGTACAAGTCAAGGATATCAAATGCAATGTCTCGCAAAGCATCTGGAATCAAAAGTATATATATCTGCAATGATCCAGCCGGTGCCAAAATCCAAGAAAGAACAGAAGAGTAGATCTAGACAAGTAAATCTAGCAATATCATCACCACCAGCAACTACAGAGTACTTGAGATGGTCTGACCAACCAGTTAGGTTCAGCAGAGCAGACCACCCAAGGAAAGTGCCCAGGCCAGGGCACGCGCCAATGGTGTTGAAGGCACAAATAGGGGGATACGATATTGGACGAGTATTCATGGACGCAGGAAGCGGCATAAACCTAATATACTCAAGAACCCTGAAAGCAATGAGCATCTCATTGGAAAGCCTGAAGCCAACAGATTGCCCTTTCCATGGAATAGTACCAGGAAGCGCAAACTACCCCCTCGGAAAAATAGAATTCGATGTTTGCTTTAGCGATAGAAGCAACTACCGCAGAGAAAAGTTAGAGTTCGAAGTCATGGACTGGCCTTCACAGAATCACGCAATCCTGGGGCACCCAGCATTTGCAAAATTCATGGCAGTCCCTCATTACGCATATCTGACACTCAAAATTCCAAGACCTAAAGGGACCATTACGGTACAAGGCAGTTTCGAAGTATCCAACACTTGTGACAAAGAATTCAATAGGATGGCACAAACTTTCGGTATGACAGCTGAATATGCAAGACCGAAAGGCGAAACTGATCATAATGTGCTACCCGATGTCGGACGATCCCTGCCAGATCAGGCTTTCAACGCAACCCAAGACTCGAAGAAAATCTAGGCCCACCCTACGGACCCGAACAAAACCACCTCCATAGCAGTAAACTTGGATCCTGCATAGGAAAGCGTGCTCCTCGAGTTCCTCTGTGAGAGCTGGGAAATCTTTGCCTGGTGTCCTTCAGACATGCCAGGGGTTCCCAGGGAACTCGTCGAGCATGCACTAAATGTGGATCCAAAAACAAAGCCAGTCAAGCAACCTCTGTGACGGTTCGATGAACCCAAAAGAAAAGCAATAGCATCTGAGCTACACAGACTAAAAAACGCAGGATTCATCAGAGAAATCAAAGCATCAACTTGGGTGTCCAATCCAGTTATCGTTCCCAAGAAAAATACAGACGTACAAAGAGTATGTGTCGACTACACATCTCTCACCAAGCATTGTCCCAAGGATCCCTTTCTGCTACCTCACATTGATCAGATCATAGACTAAACGGCGGGGTGCACAAGGCTTTCCTTCCTGGACGCATATTCTGGTTACAACCAGATCAAGCTGAAGAACGAAGACGAAGAAAAAACAGCTTTTATTACACCATACGGCATGTTCTGTTATCAAGTCATGCCTTTTGGCCTAAAAAATGCGGGAGCAACTTACCAACGGATGATGCAAAATTGCCTCGGAAGTCAAATAGGACGCAACATCCAAGTCTACATCGACGACGTGGTAATCACCACAAGAAAAGAGGAGTCTTTAATCAGTGATTTGACATAAACCTTCGACAACCTAAACAGGTACAAGCTCAAGCTTAACCCGACAAAATGTTCTTTTGGCATGTCAGCAGGGCAACTTCTGGGATTCTTGGTGTCAGCAAGAGGCATAGAAGCAAACCCAGAGAAAATCCAAGCAATACTAACAATGGGGAAACTAGCAAAATTGCACGATGTACAGAAATTCGCAGGACGCATCGCGGCATTAAGTCGATTTGTCGCGCGATTAGGAGAAAAAGCTCTTCCTTTCTACGCACTCATGAAAAAATCAGATGACAAGTTCGAGTGGATAGAAGAAGCAGATACAGCTTTTGCACAAACTAAAAAAAGTGCTCTCCACACCACCAGTGTTGGTCGCACCAAAGGAAAAAGAGCCGCTACTACTGTATATCGCAGCCACATATCATGTGGTAAGCATAGTATTAGTAGTCGAGAGAAGCGAAAAAGGAAAAGCGCACGGAGTCCAGAGGCCGGTATATTTCCTCAGCGAAGTATTATCTCCAACAAAGTAAAGATACCCGCATTATCAAAAGCTTGCATACAGCGTATTCACAACAGCAAGAAAGCTACAGCAATATTTTGCGTTGCATCCAATCATAGTGGTTAATGAAACCCCACTATCCAATATATTGAACAACCCTGCAGCAACTGGACGTGTCTCTTTATGGGGAATCGAATTATCACCCCTAGACATCACGTACGAGAAACGAAAAGCTATCAAATCTCAAGTACTACCGGATTTCACAGCAGAATGGCTAGAACTACAAAACACAGGACCACTAGATTTATCGAGCGTATGGACAATGTACTTCGATGGATCAAAAAGAGTCCAAGGCATAGGAGCAGGAGTAGTTTTGATATCACCGCAAGGTCACAAATTGAAGTATATGTTAAGGATGAGTTTTCTGCAAGCTTCCAATAATGAAGCCGAATACGAGGCTCTGCTCCACGGAATGAAAATGGCCAAAGCATGTGGAGCAACCCGACTGAAAATATTTGGGGACTCGAATCTCGTCGTCCAACAAGTGATGAATCGGTGCGACGCCATCAGTGACAACATGATGGCATACAGAAACTTATACTACTATCTAGAGGGAACATTCGATGGATGCGAAGTTTCGCACATTAGCAGGGCCAGCAACGAGGAAGCCGACAATTTAGCAAATATCGGGTCCCAATGCCTGCCTATACCGCCAGGAGTCTTTTGGAAAGAAATCATAGAGAGATCAATAAAACATAACAAAATTTTGGGGGATGGCAAGCCTAGAGCAGGAAGCACAGCAGAACCAGAGGAAGTTATGATGGTCGAAGAAACCTGGATGCAGCCATACTTGGCATACATGATAAACAAAGCACTATCCGAAGATACAGTTGAAGCAAGAAGGATAATACGACGATCCAAGGCTTTCATCATATTACAAGGAAAGCTTTACAAGAAAAGTATAACTGGCGTTTTGCAGCGATGCGTCACAACTCAAGAAGGACAAGACATATTAAAAGATATCCACACAGGAGTATGCGGGGATCACGCTAGCAGCAGAGCTATTGCAGCTAAAGCTTTTCGTGCAGGATTCTACTAGTTAATAGCCATTGAAGATGCAAAAGATATAGTCAGAAGGTGTGAGGCCTGTCAACGATTTGCATCTCGACCACATGCACCAGCAGCAGAACTACAGCCGATACCATTATCCTGGCCCTTTGCATAATGGGGTCTCGACATGGTAGGGAAACTACACAAATCCTGGCCAAGAGGTCATGTCTACATGCTGGTGGCAGTAGACAAATTTACTAAATGGGTAGAGGCAGCCCCGGTAACAACCCAAGATTCTACAGCAGCAATCAACTTTATCAAGTCTATAGTATTTTGCTTCAGAGTACCACACAACATCATCACAGACAATGGGACAAACTTCACATCGAAAGAATTCAAAAGCTACTGCGAGAGTATGGGAATCAAACTAAAATTTGCGTCTGTAGCGCATCCAAAAACAAATGGACAAGTTGAGAAAGCCAACGGCTTAATATGCAGTGGAATAAAAAAGAGGTTATTAGCGCCCCTGGAAAAAGCCAAACACGCCTGGGTAGATGAACTACCCTCTGTGCTTTGGAGTCTTAGAACCACGCTGCCGAGGGTTAACTCGACAAATGTCCTAGATGAAGGACTTAGGATCGGGGAGATAGGGCGTCGGATGAACTCAAAGGTAAAATCAGTCAAACAAAGGGGCTATCGAAAGTAAACGTGGGTGTAAACCTGGCTTGCTTTCAATCTGTCCCTCACCGTCCCCTCCTGGCCCCTATATATAGGTGGCCAGGTCTCAGGGATCGGGAGGGATCTGACATAGATTACAATATCGACATACGGCATGAACTCATATTTCGACTAGTATTACAATTGGGCCTAGCTTTACGGGCCTCAAGGGTAGCTAACTAACGGGCTCTATTATCTATACCCTTGTCAGTAGCCCCCGAGATTCTACCAGAATTAAGATTCGGGTTGAATCTCAGATCTTCAAATCTTCGACTTGATCAGCTTCTTTGACTTCTTCTTCAAATCTTCGACTTGGTCTTTCGACTTAACTTATTATAATAATGTCTTGCAAGGGGTTTCGATGAACAAGCCTGACAACTCTGATGGATCAAGAGGCCAGTTAACTGCCAGAACAGATACTTGTCACCTACTTCAAATTCAATCCCCTTGGACTTGAATTCGGGAAACCGGTCAAACCCGTTCTTTTGCCGCATTTAGGCCTTACAAAGAATGAATCCCAGTGGTTCTTAGGGTACCCAGTGTGTCCACCAGGATTTTCTTCGCGTCGTGGACACGGATAAATTCCAGCAGAGTGCATCCATGTGCGTATACCGGGCCACACAGGACGGATCCCGTGGTCTTACCTTCATGGTATATTTCAACCACGGCATTCAAGTTTTGTCGCGATGACGCAACTTGAGAATTATATTTCACAGCTTTGTTTGACTGATTCAATATATGTAATTTTTCAAATTATCCTTTTTAACTTTCATGAATATCTCCCGATGGGAGTAATCAATGTTTATTTTGTCGGCAATGTACCCGAAGTTCCTTGCTGACGAGATGCAACCAATTATGTCTAAGCCTCATGTCCATCAACTTTGTTCTTTATCATCAGCTTTGACTCACCTCCTTTCCTTTATCGACTTCTTTCTATCGGGTGCGCGACAGTGCTCCCGATGGGAGTAGCCCCCGAGGCTATAGCCGAAATTTTCAGGTATACGCTCAAGAAAATAGATAGACCTGTTCCATACATTTCTTCTCGCGACATTTGTCGACTTTATTTGCCTTTTCAGTTGTTCTCTCCTTGAGTCAAGGACGAGGTGAACTTGTGCTTTTTTATAGATATTTTCTTATCCCCTGCTCTCTTTTTTGTATGCATCTTTTTCCTTGATACGTTGATTCTTCTGTACTACCTGCACTTTAAATACCCAGAAGTGTATTTTGGGCCTTGCCTCCCCAGAGGCACATTAGTGCGTGCTTATAAATAAAGCAGGTTTGGCCAGGGTAAAAACCCTAACTCCTTCATTAGTTCCTTTCTCCGCCGCATCGTCTTCTTCTTGCTTATCCCATCTAGGGTTTTTCACTCCCAACGCTTGTCTCCATGGCCGATGCAAGCGGATCGCGCTTAAACATCGGCGCCCTGGTGGAGAAACGGGGTCGCGGCCACCCCCGCGGTAGCAAGAACAAGGCTACCACCACAGCTGCGGTAGCATCATCATCTGCTCCGGTGAAGCGACGCCCCGGCCGTCCGGCCGGGAGTAAAAATAAGATCAAGGTGCCATCCACTGCACCGGGTCCAATTGCTCCTTTTGCGAATGCTGCTCTTCCCAGAATCTATTCCTTTTTCTGCATTGTCGGTGCGCAGTGCCATGAGATTCAGCGCTTACCACTGAAATTCACCAAGTTTATGGATGGGCGAGAACTGCGAGAAGCGGTTCTTCGTGAACACTCTGGGGAGGAACTCCCTATGAAGTGGAGGTTTGGTACGATGGCGCCGGTGAGCAGTATTTCAAGGGCGGGTGGTCGTAATTTCTGGAAGATCACGACCTCCATCAAGGCTTTTTCATGAGTTTTGACTTCCACGTTGGCACGTCGAAGTTCGACGTGAGAATCTATGATGGCACCCAGTGCCAGAAGGAGTATAAAGTCGAAGTACATTTTCACTAGTTTTCTCTTTATGTAATCTCTTTCCCTAGTTGTTTTTCCTCGTACTATCTATAATAAGTAATTGTATCTGGATTATGTGTTTATCTTATTAATAGACCATGGGAACAAATTGTGGTTCCAAGGTGTGCGCATTAATATTTTATTGGGTTCCTTTGAACCGTTCATGTCGCTGCTGAAATATCGGGTTGCAATCAACCTTGTAGTATGCCTCAGACAATCACAAATCTCGATAACTCGCTAATATTATTTCGTACGACTCGAAGGTTTGAGCCCCCGAGTGGAAAGTAAAATATTTACACAGATTGTCGATTTGACCCAAGGAACCCGACCTATGGCCTCATGTTCTGGGTTCGGAGGGTCATAACTCGAAAAACTATGTGTCGCCTTATATTTCCTATGCATAGAACCATCGTAGTTGCTCTGCATTCCACGGGTTACTCTTGTTTTTCCCCATTTTCTTGTCTTGTAGTCGATAAGCTCCTCCTGGTATTACTTCTGTCATGATGTAAGGTCCCACCCATGGGGACTCGAGTTTTCCATGGCTATCTTGCTTGAGCCGTACAATAGATCTCCCACCATGAAAGATCATGGACAAACTTGACTACTGTGGTAGTTTCATAGATTTTGCTGATATTGAGTAGCTCTAGCTAGTGCTACGTCTCTTGCTTCATCGAGTGCATCGACATCATCCTGAAGTGCTTCTGTGGAAGTTGTCTCGTTATATGCTGCGATTCTTGGAGCTTCATGGGTGATCTCAACTGGAAGAACGGCTTCTGCGCCATGGACCAGGAAGAAAGGCGTCTCTTGAGTAGCTGCATTGGGTGTAGTTCGGAGACTCTAGAGTACGGAGGGCAGCTCATCTACCCAGGCGTACTTGGCTTTTTTGAGGGGTGCTAACAGCCTTTTCTTTATCCCATTGCATATCAAGCCATTGGCTTTCTCGACTTGCCCGTTTGTTTTTGGATGTGCCACAGATGCGAATTTCAATTTTATTCCCAAACTTTCACAGTAATTTTTGAACTCCTTTGATGTGAAGTTTGTCCCATTGTCTGTGATGATGCTGTGTGGTACTCCAAAGCGAAAAACTATTGACTTGATGAAATTGATTGCCGCTGTGGAGTCTTGGGTTGTCACGGGGGCTGCCTCTACCCACTTAGTGAATTTGTCGACTGCTACTAGCATATAAACATGCCCTCCTGGCCAAGATTTGTGCAGTTTTCCCACCATGTCAAGACCCCATTGTGCGAAGGGCCAAGATAATGGTATTGGTTGCAACTCCGCTGCTGGTGCATGTGGTCTAGATACAAAATGTTGACAAGCTTCGCACTTCCTTACTATATCCTTCGCGTCTTCAAAGGTTGTGAGCCAATAAAATCCTGCACGAAAGGCTTTGGCTGCAATGGCCCTGCTGCTGGCGTGATGTCCACATACTCCTGCGTGGATATCCTTTAAGATTTCTTGTCCTTCTTGAGGAGTAATGCACCATTGCAGAACGTCTGTTATACTTCTCTTGTATAGCTTCCCTTGTAACACGACGAAAGCCTTGGATCGTCGTATTATCCTTTTCGCTTGCACCATATCTTCGGGTAGTATTTTGTTTACCATGTACGCCAAGTATGGTTGCATCCAAGTTTCCTCGATCATCATGACTTCTTCGGGTTCAACTGTCCCGCGATTATCAGCCCCCGAGTCGTTTGTTTGGTTCTGGACTTGTTCTCCTGCAGTCGAAACTTTGCTGCTTTTTATTGATCTTTCTATGATTTCTTCCCAAAAGACTCCTTGTGGTATGGGTAAGCACTGGGACCCGATATTTGCTAAAGTGTCGGCTTCCTCGTTGCTAGCTCTACTGATATGCGAAACTTCGCATCCGTCGAATGTTCCCTCTAGATAATAATATAAGTTTCTGTATGCTATCATATTGTCGCTGATGGCGTCGCACTTATTCATCACTTGTTGGACGACGAGATTTGAATCTCCAAATATTTTCAGTTGAGTTGCTCCACAGGCTTTGGCCATTTTCATCCCATGGAGCAGCGCCTCGTATTCGGCTTCATTGTTGGAAGCTTGAGGAAAACTCATCCTCAGCACATATTTCAACTTGTCGCCTTGTGATGATATCAGGACTACCCCTGCTTGCGCCTTGGACTCTTTTTGATCCATCAAAGTACATTGTCCACACACTCGATAAATCTGGTGGCCCTGTGTTTTGTAACTCCAGCCACTCTGTTGTGAAATCTAGTAAAATTTGGGACTTGATCGCCTTTCGTTTTTCATACATGATGTCCAGGGGCGATAGCTCGATTCCCCATAAAGAGACACGTCCTGTTGCTGAAGGATTGTTCAATATATTGGATAGCGGTGCTTCATTGATCACTATGATTGGGTGGACCACAAAATATTGCCATAGTTTTCGTGCTATTGTGAATACGCTGTATGCGAGTTTCTGATAGTGCGGGTACCTTTGTTTCATCGGAGATAGTACCTCGCTGACAAAATATACTGGTCGTTGGACTCCATGAGCTTTTCTGTCTTCGCTTCTTTTGACTACTAATACTGTGCTCACCACTTGATGTGTGGCTGCAATATATAGTAGTAGTGGCTCCTTTTTTTTGGTGCGACCAACACCGGTTGTGTGGAAAGCACTTTTTTTAGTTGTGCGAAGGCTGTGTCCGCTTCTTCTATCCACTCAAATTTGTCGTCTGATTTTTTCATCAACGCATAGAAAAGGAGCGCTTTTTCTCCTAGTCTTGCAACGAATCGACTTAGTGCCGCGACGCGTCCTGCGAGCTTCTGTACATCGTGCAGCTTTGTGGGCTTACCCATTGTTAATATCGCTTGGATCTTCTCTGGGTTTGCCTCTATTCCTCTTGCGGATACCAGGAATCCCAAGAGTTGTCCTGTAGATACCCCAAAAGAACATTTTGTCGGGTTAAGCTTGAGCTTGTATCTGTTTAAGTTGTCGAAGGTCTCTGCTAAATCACTGATTAGTGACTCTTCTCTTCTTGTGGTAATGACCATGTCATCGATGTAGACTTGAATGTTTCGTCCTATTTGACTTCCGAGGCAATTTTGCATCATCCTTTGGTAGGTTGCTCCTGCGTTTTTTAGGCCAAAAGGCATGACTTGGTAGCAGAACACGCCATTAGGTGTTATAAAAGCTGTTTTTTCCTCATCCTCTTTCTTCAGCTTGATCTGGTTGTAACCAGAGTATGCATCCAGGAAGGAAAGCCTTGCGCACCCTGTTATCGAGTCAATTATCTGATCGATGCGAGGTAGAGGGAAGGGATCCTTTGGACAGTGCTTGTTGAGAGACGTATAGTCGACACACACTCTTTGCACATCGGTGTTTTTCTTGGGTACTATGACTGGATTAGATACCCAAGTCGATGTTTTGATTTCTCAGATGAACCCTGCATTTTTTAGTCTGTGTAGCTCGGATGCTATTGCTTTCCTTTTGGGTTCATTGAATCTTCTCAATGGTTGTTTGACTGGCTTTGCTTTGGGGTCGACATTTAGTGCGTGCTCGACGAGTTCCCTAGGAACCCCTGGCATATCTGAAGGACATCAGGCGAAGATTTCCTAGCGCTCATGGAGGAACTCGACGAGCGCGCTTTCCTATGCAGGATCCAGGTTTACTGCTATAGAGGTAGTCTTGTTCGGGTCCGTGGGGTGGACCTAGATTTTCTTCGAGTCTTGAGTTGCGTCGAAAGCCTGGTCTGGCAGGGATCGCCCGATGTCGGGTAGTACGTTGTGGTCGGTTTCACCTTTCAGCCTTGCGTATTCTGCTATCATACCGAAGGTTTGCGCCAACCTGTTGAATTCCTTGTCACAAGTGTTGGATACTTCGAAGCTACCTTGAACTATGATTGTTCCTCTGGGCCCTGGAATTTTTAGCGTAAGATACGCGTAGTGGGGTACTGCCATGAACTTTGCAAATGCTGGACGCCCCATGATTGCATGATATTGTGAAGGCCAATCCATGACTTCGAACTCCAGTTTCTCTTTGCGATAATTGCTGCTATCACCGAAGCAAACGTCGAGCTCTATTTTCCCGAGAGGGTAATTTGCGCTCCCCGGTACTATCCCGTGGAAAGAATAATCTGTTGGCTTTAGACTATCCAATGAGATGCACATTGCCCTCAAAGTTCTTGCGTATATTAAGTTTATGCCGCTTCCTGCATCCATGAATACTCTCCCGATGTCGTATCCCCCTATTTGCGCCTTTAGTACCATTGGAGCGTGCCCTGGCCTGGGAACTTTCCTCGGGTGGTCCACTCTGCTAAATCTGATTAGTTGATCGGACCACTGCAAGTACTCTGTAGTAGCTGGCGGTGATGATATTGCCAAGTTGACCTATCTAGATATGCTCTTCCTTTCTTTCTTTGACTTTGGTATTGGTTGAATCATTGCTGATATATATACCTTTGACTCCAGTTGTTTTGCGAGTTGCTGCATTTGGTATCCTTGACTCGTGCTTTATCCTCCTTGTCATGTTCCTTGACTTGAGTCCATGGCATGTTGTAACCTTAGGAAGGTTCTGCAATCTTTCATCTGGTGGTTGGAAACTCTTTTCCCGTCCAGGTACGCATAATGGATGCGACAAGGACCATATAGCATATCTTCTGCTGAGGGACCCGAGTACCTTGGTTTCTCTTTTCCCATGTTATCTCTTGCTTGAAACTCTTTGCTTTCGTGGCCTTCCTCATTCCTTCCGTCGTATCCCGAGGCTATCTGATTTCGCCTTCCGTGGTTGTCGCCGTTGCGGTATCACCGCCTTTGCCTGCTTGTTTTATCGACTTCCGGTGAACGTCCCCTTTTGTTGTTGTACGCATCTTCTCCATCGGCAAATCTGTTGGCTATTTCCATTAGTTCTGAAACTGTTCTTGGATTTATTCTTCCTATCTCTTCAACGAGGTCTAAACGACAAAGTCTGGCTGAAAAGGCGTCTATTGCTCTTTCGTCGGAGACGTCATCTGCAGAATTTTTAATGACACTCTAGCGTTGTATATAAGAGCGCAGAGTTTCGTCTCTCCTCTGCACGGACGACTTAACTTCTTCCAATGACGCTGGTCGTTTGTATGTTGAGCAGAAATTTCTGGCGAATTGACTCTCTAGTTCCCCCAACTTCCGATGGAATCGTTGGGTAGAGTATTTAACCAGGACCGCGCTGCGCCGGTGAGGTATAGCTGCAAACTTTGCATTGCCGTTGCTCTCGTTCCCCCGAGTTTGTATTGCTTGTAGGTAGTCTGACAACCATAGAGTTGGTTCTTGCGACCCATCGTATTTTTCTTGATCATGTGGCAATTTGAATCCTTTGGGTACTCGCGTTTTGCGAACCCTGCGGGTAAAGCATAACGCGCCCATCTCTTTCTCGTTGTCCTCATAGTTTTCTTCCCTCCACGCATAACGCGAGTTGTTTAGTCTTGCTTGTGCTATTATATTCCTTGCATCCTCCTTCCTCTTTTGGCATTTTTCGTCTTCTGAGGACTAGCTAGTTTCATTCCGTGAAGATTTGCGCTTGACCTCTTCCGTTTGCTTTTCCCTACGGTGAGTCGAATTTTTCTCTGGAAGATTTCCCCTTAGCTTGTCTTCCACCAACCCGAGGCTTCGTATCGCAGCTTGATGCATGTGTTTCCGCGGGTCTCCAGGCTTTGGTTGCATAGTTAGTAGGTACGTCTGTGCTGCCACCAATGCTGCTTCTGGTGTTTCTTGCACGAATTCTTCTTCCTCCTCTGGTTTATTCGCACTTGGGCTTTTTATATAGCTTTCTTCTACTGTCTATGCTGTTGTCCTTCTACTGTGCTTCGGGTCTCTATGCCTCTCCATGCTGGACTCTGATGAATCGCTATATTCACCCCAATATCCTCCACTTGATGTGCTGTTGTAATCTGGGCTTCTCATAATCATCTCTCTTTCCTGCCTTAACTTCTTTCTGCGTTGGTGTAGCGCGTATTGATATCCCATTAGAACTTCTCTTCTTGAATCTGCGGGTACATCAGTCCCATGATTGATAGCTGGCATGATCATCCTCCACTCTCCGGCGGAAACATGGACTTTCTCCTTCTCTTTCTTGCCATTGCTCCTTAATTTGTCGACTTGCATGTCGATCTCTTCGTTGCCTGCGTGATTATTTTATTCTTCTACTGCTTCAGTGATGATGATGCATAACTGGTGCACGCTTCTGGAGACGCCGCTGCTTCCATTGGCGAAATCCCTTGACTTGTCGCATGGCTTGTCCATTGCTGCTTCCACGATGAATTTTCGCCCAGTTTCGTCGGGTTCCTCGAATTTTTCCTGCAGATTTTCTGTTGCTGCTAGGCTAACTGGCGAGTTTGCCTCGCTAGAAGAGCCTACGGATGGTCCAGATTTGGCAATTATTTCGGTTTTACTTGTCAACGGACCCGATTTCACCGGATCCGAAAGACAAGTTGAACCCGAATATCCAACATAGAAGCTTAGACTTCCGAATGTCAACTCCATCTTTTTGTTTTCGTCGACTTCTGGACTGCTATTGGCTAAAAGCGAAAAAGCCGTCGAATTCATGATTCCAACACCCAGAGTCCCCACGGTCGGCGCCAATTGACGAGGGTTAACTCGACAAATGTCCTAGATGAAGGACTTAGGATCGGGGAGATAGGGCGTCAGATGAACTCGAAGGTAAAATCAGTCAAACAAGGGGGCTATCGAAAGTAAACGTGGGTGTAAACCTGGCTTGCTTTCAATCTATCCCTCACCGTCCCCTCCTGGACCCTATATATAGGTTGCCAGGTCTCAGGGATCGGGAGGGATCCGACACAGATTACAATATCGATATACGACATGAACTCGTATTTCGACTAGTATTACAATTGGGCCTAGCTTTACGGGCCTTAGGAGTAGCTAACTAACGGGCTCTATTATCTATACCCTTGTCACACGCCTAATGCGCCTACCCAAGAAACTCCCTTTTTCCTGGTCCATGGCGCAGAGGCCGTGCTTCCAGTCGAAATCACTCATGGAGCCCCAAGAATTGCGGCTTACGACGAAACAACTTCTACATAAGCACTTCAAGATGATGTTGACGCACTCGACGAAGCAAGAGATGTAGCACTAGCCAGAGCTATGCAATACCAGCAAAGCCTACGAAACTACCACAGTAGTCGAGTTCGCCCACGTTCTTTCATGGTAGGAGATTTGGTCTTATGACTCAAGCAAGACGGTCATGGCAAATTAGAGTCCCCATAGTTGGGACCTTACATCATGACAGAAGTAATTCCAGGAGGAGCCTATCGACAACAAGACAAGAAGACAGGAAAATATGAGAGCAACCCGTGGAATGCAGAACAACTTCGATGGTTCTATGCATAAAAGGAGTATAGCGACAGGAAACTTTGAGTTATGACCCTGTGAACCCCGAACATGAGGCCACAGGTCGGGTTCTTTGGGCCAACTCGACAATATGTATAATATGTCCCTATTTTCCACTCGGGGGCTCCGACCCTCGAGTCGTATGAAAGAAAATAAGAATCATCGAGATCCCATACTCATGAATATTCGAGAATTTTTACAAGGTTGTTTACAACCCGATATTCGACAAAGATCAAGCACAGTTCAAGGCAACGCGCTGGTAAATTAAAACATACCTCGGAACATTGTTAGTTCCTCTAGTCTATTAATAAACAAACACGATGGCATAAAATAAAGTTCATTACGAGTACTTATTACATGAAGCACGCCAAGAGAGAACTAAAACAAAAGATTACATCAAAGAAGCATCTACTGAAAGTGCACTTTAGCCTCGTACTCCTTCTGGCACTAAGTACAGTCGTAGATCTTCACATGAAACTTTGATGTACCGCAGTGGTAGTCGAAGAGCATGAAAAACCCTTGGTGGAGGTCATGGTCTTTCGCAAATCGGGACCATCCACCCCTGAAATACATCTCGCCGCATCCATCATACCACACCTCCACTTCATAGGGAGTTCCTCCCTCAGATTGTTCGTGAAGAATTGCTTCACGAAGCTCACGCCCATCCATGAACTTGGTGAATTTCAGCGGCACACGCTGAATCTCTCGCCATTGAGCGCCGGCAATGCAGAAGAAGGAGTAAATCTTAGGAGGAGGAGGAGAAGCATTATGCGGAGCAGCGTTAGGACTTGGAGCAGCAGCAGATACCTTGGGTTTGTTTTTACTCCCCACAGGGCGGCCAGGGCGCCGTTTAAAAGATACGGACGACGAGGCCACCGTAGAGGGGTCTTTCAATTTGTTCTTGCTGCCACGAGGGCGGCCGCAATCTTGCTTCTCCATCTGCACACCGGCATCCAGGTTGGCACCACCAGCATCCGCCATTGAGAAAATGTGCTTGGTGGGAAAACCCTAGATGAGATGTGGGAGAAGAAGACGATGCGGCGGAGGAAGTTGGTAATGAAGGGATTAGGGTTTTTCCCTAGCCGGCGTACTTTATTTATAAGCAACCTTTCATGGGCCTCAGCAAGTTACATGTCCAAATAAATCTACGGGCTTTTACATTTTGCCCCGAGCAGGAAATAAGGCAGCGACAGCATATAAAGGACAGGGAAAATACACATGCAAAGTTATAAGGATAAAGAGCAATGTGGACGAATAGCATTGGAGTGTATAAAAGAGAACAACGCACCTCCTCATGGACTCGAGGGCTACTATCACCAGAAGATCTGGAAGAGCATCTAAACAAAATTGTGCCAAGAGTATTATAGGAGAAAAGCTAAGGCGACAATATGTATATTTTGAGCCTATACCCGAAAAATTTCGACTGTAGCCTCGGGGGCTACTCCCATCGGGAGCACTGGTCGTGCACCCGATGATAATGGGTAAACTTGAAGAAAAATCAAAGGCGTAATCGACTACCTTTCGTCGACAATAATCTTCAACTTCATTGTCGACAAAATAAAAATTGATTACTCCCATCGGGAGTTATTCATGAGTTATTTGAAGAATAACTCGAATATTCTGTACATTTCGACAGTCAAACAAGGCTTGCAATAAGAAGTCAACAGATTCTTAGGCTAAGTCATCACGACAAAACTTGATGTTGTGGTCATAGAAATCACGAAGGTAAGACCCCAGGATCCGTCCTGTGTGGCCTGGTATACGCACCTGGATGCACTCTGCTAGTAACTATCCGTGTCTACGACGCGAAGAAAATCCTGGTGGACGCACTGGGTACCCTGAGAACCACTAGAACTCGTTCTAGATGTGGCAAAAGAATGGGTTTGACCAGTTTTCTAGATTCAAGTCCAAGGGGATTGAGTTTGAAGTAGGTGACAAGTATCTGCTCCGGCAGTTAACTGGCCTCTTGATCCGTCAGAGGTGTCAGGCTTGTTCACCAAAAACCCCTTGTGAGATAATATAATGGAAGTTGATTATTTTTACAGGAAGAAGAAGAAGTCGAAAGATTGATCAAGTCGAAGATATGAAGATTTGAGATTCAACCCGAATCTACAATTCTGGTAGAATCTCAGGGGCTACTGACAAGGGTATAGATAATAGAGCCCGTTACTTGAGTACCCCTGAGGCCCGTTAAGATAGGCCCAAGTGTAATCATAGTCGAAATACGAGTTCATGTCGTATACCGGCGTTGTAATATGTATTGGACCCCTCCCATTCCTTGAGACCTGGCCACCTATATATAGGGGCCAGGAGAGGATGGTCAGGGATAGATCGAAAGCAAGCTAAGTTTGCCATCACGTTTACTTTCGATACACACCTTGTTTGACTGATTTTACCTTTGAGTTCATCCGACACCCTATTCCCCTGATCCTAAGTCCTTCATCTAGGATATTTGTTGAGTTAAACCTCGTCACAAGGATAAAGTAACAAGCGCGACTATAGGGATCGAAAAACAACTCGAAGGACATCCAGCGGAGCCAGAAGCGAAGAAACTGCGGGTATAGACATCGGACCCAGAGGAAGCAATAGGAGAAGAGGAAAAGACCTCGGCAACATAGACAATAAGTATACAAGAGTAGAGTAGAAAAATAAGGCTACTAAAGCCACGAGTTATCCTAGGGCAATGCCCTCTAGATCCAAAACACAGGTCACTGGCCGGATCTCTTGGGACACCCCATGTATCTTACATTAAAATCATAAATAAAAGACAAAGTTCCTCCTATTCGAGTTTACAAAGTCTTACAAATTTCAAATGAAATTGCGGCAAACGCACTAAGCGTAAAGCGCCTTGAGAACAATTTTTTTGGCAAACAGCCCCAAAAAATGAAAACTCTCGCATTTTGCATACAAAAACATATATACAATGGAGCGCTACAATAGTGGTTGATCTGAATCATCTACTACAAGGGGATTCAAGTAATGGTGCTCGCAGAAAAATCCAGCATCCTCTCGAAGAAATCTAGCTATGATCCTCCTTGTTGGTTGAAGCGTGGCATCCATATGGACTCGCAGCTTCACGCCCCCTGGGGAAAACTTAGAGACATGGAACTATATTTCAGCCTTGGATGCCACTTGCGTATCCACCCAAGAGCAAAATTAGCACCAGCCACTAAGTTGAGCTCTATCAAACGATGAATTCATTGACTAGATCTAAAAGCATCGAGTAGCTGCTTAAAATTCTCCAGCGGAGGATTGCGGGGAAGCATAACAGAGTACATGGTCATCAATGATCTTCGACAACCACCGATAGCTTCCCGAATGTGTTGAGCATGATCCTGTAGGAGAACAATAGCGCTGCGGCGCCGCGGGTCAGCCCACAAAGAATTTGTATCCTTTGATACCCTTTCCAAAGCCACAATTCGCTCGGCAACTCAATGGTCTTCATCAGCAGGATGTAAGCAAGTACCTGGAAGATGCAGATTCATCAAAATACAAAGACAAGAGAAGCAACAAGAAATTCGAAGGAGGTCTACAAAAAACTTACACTTCAGCTGTTCACAAGCTGACTCGATAAACTCAACAAGAAAGGAGTCACACTCCTTCAGGTGCAAAACTTGGGCCGCCAAACCCGACACTTTATCCTCAAGTACAGAGATCTGCCTCATCAAGCCGTAAGACTTGCCGGCCTAGTCCAAAGTAGTTTTCGCTTGACGCTTCATCAAGGATAAACGACCCTCGAGGTCTAAAATCCTCAACAAATACTCAGTGCATCGGCAAGGAGAACAAGGAGGGGAAGGAGCCCCAAAGTCGAATACATCGGCGGGTAGCGAGTCGCGGCCACGATTCGGTGATCCATTAGCGTACATAGTCTGGAAGTCAAAAGAATAAAGGGATTTCTATTTTCGTGCCCTCAGGTCGTTAGTTATACTCAGTTTTCCCCAGCTCCTTAGTTTTTCCTCAGTTTTCCCCAAGCCGTTGTCTGAAACCCTCAAGGAGCTCGGACGTGAGGATTCCCGTTAAGTTGACCGTTTCCGTGCTGACGTGTGGGGCCGCGTCGCGTGGGGCTGGTAGAAAGGGACCGCGTGGGACAGGACGAGACCGCGTTTGGTTGTACGTAAGTTGACCGTTTCCGTGCTGACGTGTGGGGCCGCGTCGTGTGGGGCCGCGTCGCGTGGGGCTGGTAGAAAGGGACCGCGTGGGACAGGACGAGACCGCGTTTGGTTGTACGTGAGAGCTCGGTTCTGTCTCTCTCGGGCCAAATTGGCATTGACTTTTCAGAGCGCCTTTTTCCCCTCTCTCTCTGTAAACAGTTCTCTCTCTTTTCACCAAATTAGTATCAAATCTAGAGAAGCTTCTATTTCTGTCTTTCTTCAATGATTGCTGCCTTTTGGCCCTCGTTTTTTGCCCAATATGGTAACAAATCTAGAAGCTAATCTAGAAGCTAGTATAGTATAATACATAAAATGCATACAGCAGCTAAAAGAAGCCAATAACGATGTTAATATTCACGACAAACTAAGCTGAAAATAATATAAGACGCAATGTATGCCCAACATGAAGGTTCTTCATTCTTCATCATATATTTCGGAGTCGCTATATTCCATGAGACGAAAAAAATATTGACTGAACTCCTTCTGTCTGCAGTGTGCAGCCAATAGATCCTCCAAAAGGTATGGTCTTTGTTCTATTTTCATACCGTCGGAATCTAATCTATCCACAAGTCGTGGCCACTCATCCCAGGCCTTTCTATCATCAAAGTACTGTCTGATATAACCGCCCTCGTAGTATATGCAGCCAGGTCGAACTATCGGGTGCACTCTGGTGTCGACGGAGATACACCGTTTATAACTGACGAAGAAGGCACGACTGCCAATGTTGACGGCATGGAGAGAGCGGCTCTCAGTGTCCACACGGTACACCAATGGTTGACCTTCCTCCAAATGCCTGTTGCCAGGGCTGCCGCCGAACAACACAAGCAGCAGATCACCATCAGACTCCACAAGGTAGAACTTGTCAGTTCCAAGTTCTGGAAATGAAAATAGTGTCTCCATGTTGATAGTGCTCGCGCGCTTCTCCAACTGGACATTGTTGGTGCACACTAATGTTCCGACATCAAAATTGTTCACAGCTATTGCATACAATTCACCATTGAACGGGGTAAGGCAACTGAGAGAATCTTCCTCGATCGAAAATCTTCCTTCTCCCCAATCTTCTACATCTATATCCTTAGTAGGAGAGCTCTCATCGACCCAAGCAATTTCATTGGGGTAACCTGTGCAAATGAAGACCATAGTCGGGGACTTCATTACAGCGACTGACTCCACAATCATAGATGGCATCTGCGCCTCAAACGTAGCGTTCAATGTCTTTGTGAGTGGGTTCAGAAGCCGTATCTTGTGCGGCTGGTTCCTCTGGGCAAGCACGATGACGCCACGGTAAAAGCCGACGAAGTAGTATCTAAAAGGGAGTTGATGAAGATAACATTCAGCACTAAGATGTTTACGATTGAAAATAAAAATAGATTAACTCTATAGATATGGAGGAATTTGAACCTTGCATCAAAGCAGCGTAGGTGTCCACGTACTCCTCGTTCGCCAGTAAGCAGTCGCCGATCTTGTGAAGTGGTCCGTCACCCTTAAGAGAGGCCCAGTTCACGGAGGCGCCGCGCTTGGATGCGCCGCCCTCGGATGCGACGGGCTCGGAGGCGATGGGCTCGGAGACGACGGGCTCGGGGGCGACGGCCGCCGGCGCATTCTTCTTCTCCATCGCCGGCAGGGGAGCGCGCGTAGGGCGGCTGGGGTTTTTTTTCAAAGGTGATGGGACGTGAGAGGCGTGGTTGCGTGCGTGAGTTATGATGAGACTGTGTGCAGAGGGAGGGAGAGGGGCTCTGTACTGGCAAAGTGACGGTTCGTCTCAGCAGTTGACGTTTTGGTCTCAACACGCGCACCGCGCGGCTAACCGCTGCTCACCGCGACACGCGTCCGTGGGACTACACGTCAGCACCGTTACGTGTACTCAGTTCTACCCTCGAATCTTACACTGGAAAAATATCTGTACTCAGTTTTCCCCTCGAGTACTAATACTGCCTAGTGCAATATACTCAGTTTTACCCTCAAGTGGCTGGTCAACAGAGAGTCAACAGATGGGATTAAGCCATCTAATTGAGTCATTTCATGCGCAAAAAAAATCAAAAAAATAAAATCATAGTGCCTCCAACTCATGCGCAAAATAAAATCATAACAAACATATATAAATCAAGTTTTCACACAAATGGCCACTTCTGAAATCACTAGTAGCTATGAAGGTTCATGGCTTTCCACTCAAACCCCTTCTCAAAACATCTATACCCAAAACATAGTTTGTCTGAATGAGGCCATAATTTTTACACTCATGTATATTTGAATTGCTAATACTTTGAGGTAGGCCAACATGGGTTTCATTGTACAAAACATGTGTTTTTCTTTTTCTAAATCTCTTATTTGAATTCCTTGGCCTGTTTACTATTTACTTGCCCTTGTATCCTTGATACTACTCAGTTTTACCCTCTCCCTTCTCACAGAAGCCCAAACTTGGCCTGATTGGTCGAGCTGTTGTCACACGGATCGTGCCCACCTACCATCGATCCTATGATCCAACGGGCAGGATCGTGCCACCCTCTCTCTATCTGTCGGTGGCAAACTACTACCCCTCTATGTATGCTAAATGACGAGTTTGCCACCGGATTCAACAAGTTGGGTAATCACGAATTTCCATTTCTTGTAGGCTTTACTTTTCACGGTAAAATGATGAACTATCACGAATTTCCATTTCTTTTAGGCATTACTTTTCACGGTAAAATGATAAACTATCACGAATTTCCATTTCTTGTAGGCATTACTTTTCACGTTGAAATGATAAACTATCACGAATTTCCATTGCTTATAGGCTTTACTTTTCACGGTAAAATGATGAACTATCACGAATTTCCATTTCTTTTACGCATTACTTTTCACGGTAAAATGATAAACTATCACGAATTTCCATTTCTTGTAGGCATTACTTTTCACGCTGAAATGATAAACTATCACGAATTTCCATTTCTTGTAGGCTTTACTTTTCACGGTAAAATGATGAACTTTCACGAATTTCCATTTCTTTTAGGCATTACTTTTTTTGTTGAGATATAAACCACCCCCACAACGGTCATCTCCTCCTTAATTTATTGTGTAAACCCCACAACGGTCATCTCTACCTTAATTTATGGTGTAAACCCCACAACGGTCATCTCTCCCTTATAAACCCCCACAACGGCCATCCCTCATGTCAATAGGTTCTGCCTCTCTCTTCTTCATTTTTGCCTCTCTCTTCTTCGTTCACATACACTTGATCCATTGCCATGGCTTCCACATCTCGGACGCCGACCGGAAGGGGAAGGGGAAGGGGAAGGGGCGGCCGGGGTGGTGGATCATCATCATTGCCACCACCACCGTCAACACTGCCATTGATCATAGAGGAGTTCTTTATCACCATCTATGAAGATCCTTTGGCCAAGAAGGTACGTACGCGTTCCCACATATATGACGCATGTGATTAATTATGTGCATGTTCTAAAAAACCTTTAATTTCTTTGCAGGCACTCCCACAAAAGTTTGCGGACTATCTTGACGGCCAGGAGCCCGCAAAGGTGTATCTGCGAGCAGCTGATTGCGGTCCTCGTCTCTGGACCGTGGAGGTCCTATTTGACGGACAAGGCCGGATGTACCTCGACAAGGGCTGGGAGAATTTCGCCATCGCGCACGGTGTGGATTTCGGCTGCTTCCTACACTTCAAATATGAAGGCGATTATGTGCTCACAGTGAAGGTGTTCGACGGAACAACGTGCAGGAAGTACTACTACACGGACGACGAAGATACTGACGATGAAAGCGACAACGACGTGAAGCCATGCATCTAAGGGGATTATGACCAAGAATATATATGTAGCTTCATATGCATCGATTTATAGATCTAGCTATTTTCTATATATTATGCATGTAAAAATAATAGGGAATCGCAATTTCCACTATGATGAGAGCACCACAGCCTCCAAACGATGCCGATGCCGATATCGGCATGGTCAGAACGGGTATGCATGCTCGCCGCCACTGCTAGGTCACCGTCGGGATGCACCCTCAATCCCGTCCCCTCATTCGATAACTGACACACCAGAGATACCGCTGAGGCCAATGACGAACGTACATGCTGATGCCAATGCCGAACATGCACGCCGCTGTGGGCACGGCCACGCCGCCCCGCTATGCTGGACGCCACAGACCACCGCGAGGTCTTTCCCTTCGCCACCACACTCCCCTAGCACCTATCTATACACACCAGAAAGGAGAGACACTAGTTTTCTCTACATTGCTCGCGTTCGTGTCCGACACCGTCAGTCAAAGTGTTGAGGTCGTCGTCGATGTCCTCGACCATTTCTTCTCTTCTTTGCATGGTTAAACGCGTCCAGATCATATCTATCTAATACGTCTGGTCTCGCCTCATGCAGTTCTTTGTGGACGTTGATCTCATTTCGGCACCCCGCAGGCCACCTCCTCCGTGCCATCGCTGTAGAGCTCCGTTTAAAAATCTAATCCTACCCGTGTATTGCCCCTTGTATCAGCGTCATGGCCCCACTTGTCATTCGATATATCGAAGCCCCACTCGTCCGCGTTTTGGTCAGGGATACGGCGATGCTTACGGTCAAACAACGATGGATGCTCTGACGTGTCTTTGCGGGCTCTACGTGGCCCCACTAGTCAGCAGTTAACGGTCAAAGGTGTTCAACCGTCGGGCAACCGGCCGTTCCAGCACTGGTGACGGTTTCAGACAACGGCTTGGGGAAAACTGAGGAAAAACTAACGAGCTGGGGAAAATTGAGTACAACTAACGAACCAGGGGCACGAAAATAGAAATCCCAAGAATAAAAGGAGAAGCAAATCAAAAACACATCAAAGTGGCCAGAAGAGCTACTACATATAAATATTTACAGGGTTCCCCGCCAAATCGTCAGGCGAAGGACGAAAGTTCTACTACATCAATTCAAAAGGGAAAAACTACAAGAAAAAGCTTAATTCTACGCCACCTCAGCAGCAGGTTCCGTGGTGGAAGAAGGCGCATAAGGTTCAGCAGCAGCAGAATCATTGGGAGGAGGCCTCAAGGAGCCAGTTGCGGAAGTAGAGGAAGTCGCCGAGGGAGTAATAAGCGACACAATGTTAGGCGCATATTTCTTCGCGTACTTGAAGAACCCCAGCATCTCCAAAACAGGGCGGGCAGGGGAAGACCCAATCTTAGCCCAGTCCACCTCTTCGCCATACTACTGGGGAAGAGCGATTGCCCCCTCTACACCACGCTGCACCGAGGTACGCTTCAAGGCGAGCACATGATCTTCAATAGTATCAAAAGTCTCAGTGAGTTTCTTGAGATTGTCGCCTGGCATCTCCCCCCTTTTCTTCGGCCAGAACCCGACAAATATGCGAACAAGCACGTGTCGAGTTAGTCAAAAAACATCAAGCGCAAGTTTCCAGTTGGATTCCAGCAGGTCCACCGAAGCCATCAACGGATCTTCAGCATTTAGCTGTGGCAGCCTCCAGAACTCTCCAATTTTCTCAGCTGCACCACAGAGAAACGAGCGAAAGAAGTAAATAGCTACCCACAAAGGCAAGCTCGAGTAAACAAACCATAAGGAAAATACTTACCGCCACCAGCAACTGAAATGTTATCGAGTCGTTCAGCGACGGACCGCTCCCACTGGAGCTACCTCTGCTCAACATCATTAAGCGCCTTCTCAGCCTTTTTTGCTTTAGCTTCTGCTGCTTTGACGGCCTTTTCAGCAGAAACTTTGGCAGTAGTAGCGCTCTCCCAAGCTTGTTGAGAGGCTCTCAATTCAGCTTCTAGAGCCGATATACGAGCGTGAGCCAAGGTCAAGGCAACTACAATAGAATGAAAAAGAGGAAGAAGATGCTCAATAGCTAGAGGAAAGCGGAAGAAGCAAATACAAGAGAGAAAGAACTCGCAAATCATTGCAAGCATACCTTGGGAGGCATCAGCAGTCTCCTGGATTTTGACACATTCATCACCAAGAGAAAGGAACTTCTGCATCAATATCTGCAGAAGGAAGCAGTATGAAAAAGAGGTCAAAAAATAGAAAGAGTTGAAATTATGAAATGAAACACACATTGTCAGACGAAGTCGTGGGCCGATGAGCTTCAAGAGAAGTTGTCATTGTCGCCACTCTCTCCGGGCGCTTGGAAGCAGGAATAGGAGTAGCAGTAATCTTCTTTGGAAAAAGTGGTGGCGACTTAGCCACAACGGCCTCCTCCTGAGGATGCCCCTTGGGGGTAGTCGAAGAATCAAAAGGACAAGTTGCCGCAACATTTTTCTTTGGAACATCATCATCACTAAGGAAAAATATTGTGTATTAACATGAAGGAAAATAGAAGTCAAGAACAAAAAAAATGCAAGGAAATGGTGAAACTTACAAGTCTAGGGCATCAAACATCTCAAAGCCGGAAGTATAGACAGCAGCAAGCTCTCCTGATGCATCCTTCGAGTTAGAGGTGCATGAGGAAACAAGATCGTCAGGACATTTCCTTTTCTTCAAACCTTTATCCTCAGAGATGGCAGGAGGAGGCGACGTAGTAGAGCCACTACCTTCTTGAGAATCTACGACATCATCTCCTCCCCGGTACTCATCAGCCTCGGGGGCTTCAGAGTTACTAGGAGCAGGATCAGCCTCGAGTTGTCCCCCCTCGGGGAGAGGAGGGTGAGAAACCAAGAATTGGTGATCCTAAGAAAGAAAGAAAGAAAAGGATCAGACGTGACATACAAGTCAACAGATAACAAAGAGAACAAAAAATAGAAATTTTTGAGTAATCAAACCACATACCTTTGGCAAGGGGTGGCCAAAGTCGAAGAAGTTCGCTGTTAGAGTTGGGATTTCTTTCTCCTTGGTGAGAGTAGTCAAAGACCTCACTAACTTGTCGACATCTTTCTTCTTTGGGTCCTGCTTGGATACTCGAGAAGGGTCGTCCGAGCCAGTGTACGACCACAGTCTAGAGATCCACGCTTGGAGAGGCTGGATGCGCCTCTGCAGGAAGAATGCCATAAGTTGCGTCCCCGTCAGTCCGCCTCCAGTGGCACTCTTCAAAGCTTGAATACGAGCCAGCAGTGGCTGAATGTTGTTAACTTCAGCCTCTGTTGGGGGAGAATCCCAGGACGTGAGCTTCGTCAGTTTTGCTTTAGCATCAAAAGGGGCAATGCCAAATTGATCAGAAGAAGCAGCCTTTTTGTCCTGAATATAAAACCACTTCTTCCACCAACCTTGGACGGAAACCGCCATATTGAACTCAAGATAGTGCGACTCTGCGCGTACAGAAACTACGGCTCCACCTAGCTCAGGGTTTTTGCCTAAGGAAACGCTGGGGCGGAGGCGGAAAAGAAACTTCCAAAGGATCCAGTGAGGGTCGATCCCAAGGAAGGATTCGCAGAGAGTAATGAAACAAGCAATGTGCAAAATCGAATTAGGCGTGAGCTGGTGAAGCTGCACGCCATACACAAAAAGCAACCCACAAAGGAATTCATGGGCAGGGAGAGAAAGACCGCGAGGAGAAAAGCAAGAAACATCACCCGATGGCCACTCGGGGGCTTGGGGATGCGCTCGGTACCAGGAAAAATGATCGAAACATCAGTAGCAATTACTCCCTCCTTCTTGGCCTTAACCAGATCGGATTCTTTGAATTCAGATGGAATCCACTTGGTGGCCATGGTACTATTTTTGTTCTCTGGCTTCCTTTCTCTATGTGCAACTTTCTTCTTGGGCATTCAGAGAAGGTGTGCTTGGGGGCTGCGAGAAAGCTTAGGAGCGCAAGGGAGATGCAACAATGGTGGCGGCGGAAGAACAAAGAACTGGTAAATAGTAAAAACCCCACTCTCCCCCTTATAAATCTTCCTGATGAAGGAACGTGGGCTGAGGCATGGCGCAAGAAGCGGAAATGGTAGCCCACTAACGGGTAGGAAAAACGGTAAAATTACTGCGCTGCCCACGAGCAACGGTCAGCGCCGAGTCAAATCACAAACAGAGTGATTCTATGTATGACGTCACAATCGATAAGTGGCTGAAAAATAAGACATCAGGTACCCGACAAATTTTTTATACAAGATACAAGACATCAGTGAAGAAAACTCGTCTTTGAGTCTATACCTGAAAATATTCGATTATAGCCTCGGGGGCTACTACCATCGGGAGCGCTGGCCATGCACCCGACGATATTATTAAAAACAAGCAGCTACGCGAAGGATGAAAGAAGGAAAATTTACTTGAGCCTATACTCGAAACATTTTTTCGACTATAGCCTCGGGGGCTACTCCCATCAGGAGCGCTGGTCGCGCACCCGACGAAATTCTTAATTCCAAGAAAAGTAAAGAAGGCAAAAGAAGATATGTGTAGTGAAATTACTACCATCGGGAGGGAATTCATATTAGTCAAGGTTGGACAACCTAAAGATTTTCAGAACTGAAACAGTCAAACAAGGCTAAAAAGACTGCAAGATATGATTCTCAAGTTGCATCATAGCGACAAAACTTTGTCCTGTGTGGCCTGGTATACGCACCTAGATGCGCTCTGCTAGTAACTATCCGTGTCTACGATGCGAAGAAAATCTTGGTGGACGCACTGGGTACCCTGAGAACCACTAGAACTCGTTCTTTGTAAGTCCTAAATGCGGCAAAAGAATGGGTTTGACCAGTTTCCCAGATTCAAGTCCAGGGGGATTGAGTTTGAAGTAGGTGACAAGTATCTGCTCTGGCAGTTAACTGGCCTTTTGATCCATTAGAGTTGTTAGGCTTGTTCATCAAAACCCCTTGCGAGATAATATATTGATAGTTGATTATTTATTACAGGAAGAAGAAGAAGTCGAAAGATTGATCAAGTTGAAGATATGAAAGATTTGAGATTCAACCTGAATCTATAATTCTGGTAGAATCTCGGGGGCTACTGACAAGGGTATAGATAATAGAGCCCGTTACTTGAGTACCCCTGAGGCCCATTAAGATAGGCCTAAGTGTAATCATAGTCGAAATACGAGTTCATGTCGTATACCGATGTTGTAATATGTATCGGACCCCTCCCGTTCCTTGAGACCTGGCCACCTATATATAGGGGCCAGGAGAGGACGGTGAGGGATAGATTGAAAGGAAGCCAAGTCAACCACCACGTTTACTTTCGATACACACCTTGTTTGACTGATTTTACCTTCAAGTTCATCTGACGCCCTATTTCCCCGATCCTAAGTCCTTCATCTAGGACATTTGTCGAGTTAACCCTTGTCAATAACTTTATCACACCATAATATTTCAGTGTAGACACACTTCACAATCACCAGAACACACTTCAATTATAGAACCTACCTCTCATGGCAATCATCCATAAAATGGGTCAGAGGCTCACCATAACCGCATTAAATCTTGAAGAATCCATCCAATACTCCTCTCCTCACTGCCAAAGATCACCACCATTTGCAACTTCCTGTCAACAGTAATATTAGCTAGGACCTTCATCAAGCATCTGATGAAAGTACAAAAGAGTAAAGAAGTGCACCGAAGCTGAGTGGATCAATGGAAAATATGAGCTCATGTGGACAGTGTTTCATGGATTACCTTTCTGAGAACTAATACGTCTCCAACGTATCCATAATTTTTGATGCTCCATGCTTGTTTTTACACCATTTGATTATTGTTTCGTTACACTTCGTGGCATTTTTATGCATTTTCCGGAACTAACCTATTAACGAGATGCCACAGTGCCAGTTCCCTGTTTTCTGCTGTTTTTGTGTTTCAGAAAAGTTACACAGGAAATATTCTCGAAATTGGACGAAACAAAAGCCTGACATCCAGAAATTTACCAGAGCTTCCAAAGAACCGAAGAGGAGACGGAGAGGG
The DNA here is from genome assembly GCA_007115705.1 of Dactylis glomerata. Classification (NCBI taxonomy): domain Eukaryota; kingdom Viridiplantae; phylum Streptophyta; class Magnoliopsida; order Poales; family Poaceae; genus Dactylis; species Dactylis glomerata. Next base: position 2,126,992 of record QXEO01000087.1, read on the forward strand.
GCCACAGGGTGCCCACACCACAGGGCGGCGTGGCCTAGGGCTGGCCCGCGCCCCCTGGTGGTGAGGCCACCCTGGCCCACTTCTGATGCCGCCCCTTCGCCTATAAAGACCCCCCGATGGGAAAAACCTAAAGACCCGATCACTTTTTCAGAATACATCGCGATCTTCCACCACCGTCGACCCGAGATCGGGAGAGTCGAGAAGCTCTTCCCGGCACCATGCCGGAGAGGGGAATCACCACCGGAGGTCTTCTTCATCGCCATGCTTGCCTCCGGCGTGATGAGTGAGTTGTCTACCTTGGACTATGGGTCCATAGCAGTAGCTAGTTGGTTGTCTTCTCCACCATGTGATTCATGTTTAGGTCTCGTGAGCTACTTTATGATGTCTACGCACTTCTATTCTTGTAGACACTTGTTAGGCCTCCAAGTGCAGAGGTTTGTAGAACAGCAGCAAGTTTCCCTTAAGTGGATCACCCAAGGTTTATCGAACTCAGGGAGGTTAGAGGTCAAAGCTATCCCTCTCAAGCAACCCTGCAATTATGATACAGAAAGTCTCTTGTGTCCCCAACACACCCAATACACTTGTCAGATGTATAGGTGCACTAGTTTAGCGAAGAGATAGTGAAATACAAGTAGTAGTGATGATTATGAGTAGTAAATGCAATCTGGAATAAAAATCGCTGCGAGCAAACATGTAACAAAACAGGAAATAAACGGTGTGCAATGCTTGGAAACAAGGCCTAGGGATCATACTTTCACTAGTGGACACACTCCCAACAATATAACATAATTGAACAAATAAACAACTTCTCTCCACTATGGTACTCTGAATTACTCTCCTATTGAATAATACTAATCATTGTGTAGTGGCTACAGAAGCACCCCTTAAAGTTCATCAAGTACTTGACAAACACCACTCATAGAGATATCCAAATCAAAGCACAACTCAAGATAGATATTATTGCAACTTAGACCAAGTACTAACACGGTGCACACACTGTCAACATTACACCATGAAAGGAGGAATAGATCACTTCAATACTATCATAGTAATAATTACTCTCATAATCCACAAGAGATCACAATCATAGCCTAAACCAAGTACCACCATGATGCACGCACTATCACCGTTACACCATGGCAGGAGGAATAGATTACTTTAATAACATCACTAGAGTACACATAATATCTGAATAATAACATCTACTTGTTCAACATGATACAAAGCTCACGATCACATAAAGATCACATCATGGGAGAGAGAGGTGAACCACATAGCTACCGGTAGAGCCCTCAGCCCCGGGGATGAACTACTCCCTCCTCATCATAGGAGACAGCAAGGTTGATGGAGATGGCGGTGAGGTCGATGGAGACGGCGGAGACGGCGATGGAGACCGATGGAGATGGCTCCGAGGGCACTTCCCCGTCCCGGCAGGGTGCCGGAACAGAGACTTCTGTCCCCCGAAATTCGTCGATGGTGGCAGCGGAGCTGCGGAACTGCTTCTGGAAAATTGCCGAATCCTTTAGGGTTTTCTGTCCCGAGGCTTTATATAGGCGAAGGGGCGTCGTCAGAGGAGGAGCCAGGCGCCCTCACACGGGGCCCGCGCGGCCAGGGGCTTGGCCGTGCCACCCCTGCATGTGGGGCCCTAGTGGCCCCCCTCCAACTCTTCTTCGGATCTCTGGAAGCTTCCGGGTAAAATAAGACTTCAGGAACTTGTTTTGTCCAATTCCGAGAATATTTCCTGTGTATCACTTCTGAAACACAAAAACAGCAGAAAACAAGAAACTGGCACTGTGGCAACTCGTTAATAGGTTAGTTCTGGAAAATGCATAAAAGTGCCACGAAGTGTAACGAAACAATAGGCAAATGGTGTAAAAACAAGCATGGAGCATCAAAAATTATAGATACGTTTGCAACGTATCAACATCCCCAAGCTTAACTCCTGCTCGTCCTCGAGTAGGTAAGTGATAACAAAAGAAATAATTTTTGAGGTGACATGCACCTACACAATCTTGATCATGTATGTAAGCGTTGTGCGCTGGGATCAAAAAAACTTAAAACATGGGCATGAAAGACATAATCTTGATAGAAGAAACTTAGCAACCATGTTATAACATGAAAATGAACACAAACAAAAGATCATGAAAATGAAACAATGAAAGTCAAACGTGTGTTCAAATCATAAGGAAAAACATACAAATGGTTTTCAGCTTGTCCTTCATAGAGAGCAAAACATAAATGCATAGGACACCTTCAAGTTTAAGAGGGCGACTAGATACAAATATTTAAGAACAAGTGAAACCAACAATATGAATCAATCAATGAACTTTGGGACAATGCATATTACACTAAGAATGACAACTATGCTCTCTTAATGGTGCATAAAGATAGAAGGTGGTGACTCAACATAAAAGTAAAAGAAAGGCCCTTCGCAGAGGGAAGCAGCGATTAAACATGTGCTAGAGCTTTTCATTTGTAAAACAGAGAGATAAACCTTGAGTTTTGAGAGGTGGTTGTTTTTGTCAACGACTGGCAATGGGGTTCTTACTATCTTCCATACAAAAATGAAGCAAGTTTTTTAGAGAGAGAGATTGGCACTTTTTGTGCTCTTTTAATAAAACTTGGCACTCCTCCCCACCTTTTTTCTTTCTCAAACCATGGCTAACCGATTCCATCGGGTGCCCACCAACATTCACTTTCCATGGAGGAGTGCCTTTTTTCTTTTTCTTTTTTTTTTCTTTTCTTTTTGGAATAAGCAATATGGAAGATAGCAAATCCGACCACTACGTCCCCATGAGCTAAAAACAGTGGCACAAAACGAGAAGTAGTTGAAAGGTTTTTTGAAAGGTAGCACATGAAAATTTACTTGGAATGGCTTACAAATACCATGCATAGGAATTTATAGTGGACACAATGGCAAACTTTGGCTTTTAGGAGTTGGATGCACGAGTAGAGCTCATACTCAGTACAAGGCGAGGGCTAGCAAAAGACTGGGAGCGACCAACTAAGAGAGCAATAATGGCCATAATCATGCAAAGCGACAAAGCGACATTAAAAGAAGCATAAGATGGCATCAAAAGTCAAAAACTAAATGATCATGAAGGCTATTGGCGACTTTGTAAGAGTCTAACATGTGTGAGCATGCGCAAAGTCAACCCAAATAAAGCATCAAGGAGAAAACCAAAATAATGCTTCCATACCATAAAAACAACACATGATTTTTTCAAAGGCTCATTAAGCAATCTCAGTTATTTGAGACAAGTCATGCTACAGCAAAACCACTAAGTATACTATCAAAAAGACATCAAGCATGACATGAAAAAGCCTAAGCCGCAGTCTACACAAGATCCTTCTTGTACCACTTTTTTGCATAAAGCTTTTTCTCTTTTCCAACACCATTCAAACCTTTTTGAGGAAACTCTTTTGAGGAAAACCAACATATACCAGAGGTCAAAATATACCTTGATGCAAAGGTAAAGCAAGATCTGAACAAAAATCAAGGCGGAAATGAAAACCAAAAATAGTAGCAGAAAAAGAAGAACACTCGGTTTTTGATAAGAGTGAAAACTAGAGCGTTCTTGGCAAATGAAAAGCAAGGCAACTTCTCCAAAAGAAACATGATGTGATCTAACCATTTATTGCAGCAAACAAAACAAAAGAAAACTGAAAATAAAAACAACTGACGCTCCAAGAAAAACGCATAGTGCATGAAGCAATAAAAATATAGTGTCTTGAAAGGTGACCTGATTTTTGCCGATGAAGAAGGGGTGCCTCGGAGGCATCCCCAAGCTTTGACGCTTGTACTTCTTGGATATTTCTTGGGGTGATTCATGGGCATCCCCAATCTTGAGCTTTTGCCCATTCTTCATCTCATCTCATCATTCTCCAATCCCTACACTTGAAAACTTCCTTCATACAAAACTAAACACAAATCTATTAGCAACATTAGTGTAAGCATAGCATTGAATCAACCTCTTTTTGCTTCAGGTTTCAACCCAAAACCACCACATATAAAGTATATACTACTATAGCAACTTCCCCAAAAGTTCCGTGATCAAAAGAACTCAAAAGAAAGCGATAAAGTGGCAAACACAAATATTGGCAGAAATCTGTCAAAACAGAACAACTGATAAAGGTCGAATTTTTTAGGTGTTTTCTGTTGCTCAAATCAAAAAGTATTCAACTAACGAAAGTTTGGATATAACCTGGGGCATATGCACAAGAAATCGCAGGTCCAAAAGATATACAGAGAATTTATACGAATTTTTGCGGTGCAGCACCGAAAACAGTTTCAGGACAGCAACATCCCCAAATCTTACCTCACTCAAATTAGAGGCTTCTCTTGGCACAACAACGAAATAAAAAGGATAAGGAGCAGTTATTACAGTAGTAATAACTTCCAAGACTCAAATAAAAGAAAAAGTACTGAAAATAAAATAATGGGTTATCTCCCAAGAGTGCTTTTCTTTAACGCCTTTGAGCTAGGCGCAGTAATTTGCAAAGATGCTCATGTAGGCGCCATATAAGAGCTTGAGGCAAAGGCGCCATATAGGAACTTAAAGCAATATAGAGCATCAAAAAGTAAATATGAAAGACATTTATATCTGAACCACTTCCTATGCATAGGAATCTTGTAAGAAAATAAATCAACGAGGCACATAGTAGCAAGCATGGATAGATAAAACAAGTGCCACTTCAAGATTTGCAACATAAAGAGGGGAAACTTAATATTGTTGAGATCCATCAAACCATGTTTCCCTCTCTCATAATAACTTTCAGTAGCATCATGAATAAAACTAACAATATAACTATCACATAAAACATCCCTATCATGAGCCACATGCATAAAAGAATTAATACTCACCACAGGAACAATAGTAGTAGGAGCAGATTCAATAGAATAATTATTCTCATCACCATAATCATCATAAATAGGAGGCATATTGTAATCATAACTAATTTTATCCTCAATAGTAGGTGAACTGAAAATATTATACTCATCATCATAGCCATCATAAACTAGAGGTTTAGTATCATCACAAGCTAGAGAGCAACTATTTCGCAAAGCATATTCTTCAAACATATCATCATAAGAAGGAACATCACATATGAGAGATAAAATATTATCAGAACAAACTTTCTCCACAAAAGCTGGGGAACGAAAAATATCATGCTTAACAAAACCAGCTTCCCCAAGCTTAGACTTTTCTATAGCATTAGCAACAACGGTATTCAAAGCATTCATACTAACAACACTATTAGCATGCGAATTAAGCTCCAAAGGTTTTTCAATTTTCTCTTCAAACACTTCATATCTAAACTCAGGAAAAAGACTACAGAACTCTTTATTTTCCATTAAGCCTAACTAGTGAAAATAAAAACAAGAAACAAAAAGATATAATTGCAGAATCTAAAGGAAATAACTCCGAGTACTCACACAGGAGGATGCGGGTACCTTTTACCTTACCTCCCCGGCAATGGCGCTAGAAAAGAGCTTGATGTCTACGCACTTCTATTCTTGTAGACACTTGTTGGGCCTCCAAGTGCAGAGGTTTGTAGAACAGCAGCAAGTTTCCCTTAAGTGGATCACCCAAGGTTTATCGAACTCAGGGAGGTTAGAGGTCAAAGCTATCCCTCTCAAGCAACCCTGCAATTACGATACAGAAAGTCTCTTGTGTCCCCAACACACCCAATACACTTGTCAGATGTATAGGTGCACTAGTTCGGCGAAGAGATAGTGAAATACAAGTAGTAGTGATGATTATGAGTAGTAAATGCAATCTGGAATAAAAATCGCTGCAAGCAAACATGTAACAAAACAGGAAATAAACGGTGTGCAATGCTTGGAAACAAGGCCTAGGGATCATACTTTCACTAGTGGACACACTCCCAACAATATAACATAATTGAACAAATAAACATCTGCTCTCCACTATGGTACTCTGAATTACTCTCCTATTGAATAACACTAATCATTGTGTAGTGGCTACAGAAGCACCCCTTAAAGTTCATCAAGTACTTGACAAACACCACTCATAGAGATATCCAAATCAAAGCACAACTCAAGATAGATATTATTGCAACTTAGACCAAGTACTAACACGGTGCACACACTGTCAACATTACACCATGAAAGGAGGAATAGATCACTTCAATACTATCATAGTAATAATTACTCTCATAATCCACGAGAGATCACAATCATAGCCTAAACCAAGTACCACCATGATGCACGCACTGTCACCGTTACACCATGGCAGGAGGAATAGATTACTTTAATAACATCACTAGAGTACACATAATATCTGGATAATAACATCTACTTGTTCAACATGATACAAAGCTCACGATCACATAAAGATCACATCATGGGAGAGAGAGGTGAACCACATAGCTACCGGTAGAGCCCTCAGCCCCGGGGATGAACTACTCCCTCCTCATCATAGGAGACAGCAAGGTTGATGGAGATGGCGGTGAGGTCGATGGAGACGGCGGAGACGGCGATGGAGACCGATGGAGATGGCTCCGGGGGCACTTCCCCGTCCCGGCAGGGTGCCGGAACAGAGACTTCTGTCCCCCAAAATTTGTCGACGGTGGCGGCGGAGCTGCGGAACTGCTTCTGGAAAATTGCCGAATCCTTTAGGGTTTTCTGTCCCGAGGCTTTATATAGGCGAAGGGGCGTCGTCAGAGGAGGAGCCAGGCGCCCTCACGCGGGGCCCGCGCGGCCAGGGGCCTGGCCGCGCCACCCCTGCGTGTGGGGCCCTGGTGGCCCCCCCTCCGACTCTTCTTCGGATCTCTGGAAGCTTCCGGGTAAAATAAGACTTCAGGAACTTGTTTCGTCCAATTCCGAGAATATTTCCTGTGTATCACTTCTGAAACACAAAAACTGCAGAAAATAGGAAACTGGCACTGTGGCAACTTGTTAATAGGTTAGTTCTGGAAAATGCATAAAAGTGCCACGAAGTGTAACGAAACAATAGGCAAATGGTGTAAAAACAAGCATGGAGCATCAAAAATTATAGATACGTTTGCAACGTATCACTTTACATGATCGAGACTACCGTTATGTAATTCTACATGTTGTGTTTGTTGGGATCCGATGAATATTGGTGTTATGATTGAGTTGATGTGCTGAATATTATCTTATGTTATCTCTATGTTGCTTATGATCTTGCATGCTCTCCGTTGTTAGTAGCTATCTTGGCCGAGTAGTTGCTAGCGACTCCAAGAGGGGGTATTTATGCTCGATAGTGGGTTCATGCCTCTATTTAATCTGGGGGAGTGACAGAAACCTCTAAGGTTGTAGATGTGCTGTTGCTACTAGGGGGAAAACAACATTCATATGCTCAAGGGTATATGCTTTGTTTACATTACACACTTTGCTTAATGCAATTATCTGTTGTTCGCAACTTAATACTTGTGGAGTTCTCAGATTGATTCGCCACAAGTGGATTATTAGTCATAGATGCAGTTGGATGGCGGTCTATGTATCTTGTTGTAATGCCCAGAGTAAATCTCATAGTGATCCTCTCGACATATGCACGTTGTCTTTATTCTATCAATTGCCCAACTGTAATTTGTTTACCCAGCATGTGTTATTTTATCTTATGGAGAGACACCACTAGTGAACTGTGGACCCCGGTCCTATTTCCATTATATTGCTATCACCTGTTTACTTTACTCGCACTGTTTACTTTACTCGTATATTACTATTACTTTCCACTCGATACGCTCATACCCTTTGTTTCAAGCAAACCGGTGAGATTGACAACCTCATCGTAAGTTGGGAACAAAGTATTTGGTTATGTTGTGTGCAGGTTCCACGTTGCCACTCGCAAAGCAAAGCTTGGACGAGGTGCCCTATAAATTGTTCAGAGCTATCGCGAAGCTAGCGGGCATCACCTTCAGTCGTTTGGCTTTTTCCTACTAGATTGATAACCTTGGTTTCATAACTGAGGGAAAAACTTGCTGCTATATTCATCAAACCTTCTCTTGGGGTTTTCCAACTGGCCGGTTATTTTACTTCATCAACAAACGCAATCAAGCTTTCTGGCATCATCATCACCGCGCCACCATCAAGTTTTTCTGGCGCTGTTGCCGGGGAAAAAGAAGACTTCTGCAAGGGGAGTTTCGCACGCACATCCTTTACTTTGTTTTAAGTTTTGCTTTACTTTATTTTTACTTGCATCGTTTTATCAAAAACACAAAAAAATTAGTTTCATTTGTAGCTGTTTATTATGTCTAGTTCAGTTGCTACTACTATGTCGCCCGAGGATATGATTTTCACTTTCAAACAAAAGGATGAGGAAAGTTTTAAAGAAGCTTGGTCTAGAATTTATGATTGGCATGGAAAAACTGAACCAAAAATGACTTTGAGTTTGCTTCCTAGTTGCTTTTACTTTGGACTTGCTCTTCGTTATAGATATGCTTTGGATGCTACTGCAGAAGGAGATTTCCTTCATTGTGATGGAGATCAAGCCTTCAATATTATAAAAAAGTTGATTACAATTTATAGCATGCCAACTTATTTTGATTCCTCTCTTGTGAGCATTTTTAATAGACTTAATACTCTTGAGACTCGCACTGCTAGTTTGAATACTTGCTACAATATTTTGCGCCAGCATTTTGATTATGTGCCAGCAAATGCTGAACCTTCGAGTTGGTACCCTACGGTAAAAATCACCATTAATGGTGAAACTTTTCATGCTTGTTGTGATATTATGTCTAAATTTTGTCTTATGCCAAAGGATGTTTATGAATCTTTGAGTCTTTGGAAACTTTCTGATGGGGGAGAAGAAATTTCTCTTACTAATAATGCCACTATATTTCCCATTGGAGTAGCTGAAGAAATTTATACAAAAGTCCTAGGAAGAATGGTATCTAATGATTATCTTGTTATTGAATGTGTAGGGAAAGGACAAATTACACTTGGAAGATCTCTACTGAAGCTCCTGGGCGCTGTTATTGATGTGGGAAAAGGCAATATAAGATTCATCTCTCCACCTTGCAATAGTCACGTCTTTCCTAGAGTTAAGAGCAAAGGTAAGAAAGAAAGACGTAAGGCACCCGCTGACCCTAGCACTTCATCGCTTGATATTACTTGATTCGCACTTTCTGCGCTGATACGTCTCTAACGTATCTATAATTTTTGATGCTCCATGCTTGTTTTTACACCATTTGCCTATTGTTTCGTTACACTTCGTGGCACTTTTATGCATTTTCCGGAACTAACCTATTAACGAGTTGCCACAGTGACAGTTCCCTGTTTTCTGCTGTTTTTGTGTTTCAGAAGTGATACACAGGAAATATTCTCGGAATTGGATGAAACAAGTTCCTGAAGTCTTATTTTACCCGGAAGCTTCCAGAGATCTGAAGGAGAGTAGGAGGGGGGCCACCAGGGCCCCACACGCAGGGGTGGCGCGGCCAGGCCCCTGGCCGCGCGAGCCCCGCATGAGGGCGCCTGGCTCCTCCTCTGACATCGCCCCTTCGCCTATATAAAGCCTCGGGACGGAAAACCCTAGGGGATTCGGCAATTTTCCAGAAACAGTTCCGCAGCTCCGCCGCCGCCGTCGACGAATTTCGGGGGATAGAAGTCTCTGTTCCGGCACCCTGCCGGGACGGGGAAGTGCCCTCGGAGCCATCTCCATCGGTCTCCATTGCCGTCTCCGCCGTCTCCATCGACCTCACCGCCATCTCCATCAACCTTGCTGTCTCCTATGATGAGGAGGGAGTAGTTCATCCCCGGGGCTGAGGGCTCTACCGGTAGCTATGTGGTTCACCTCTCTCTCCCATGATGTGATCTTTATGTGATCGTGAGCTTTGTATCATGTTGAACAAGTAGATGTTATTATTCAGATATTATGTGTACTCTAGTGGTATTATTAAAGTAATCTATTCCTCCTGCCATGGTGTAACGGTGACAGTGCGTGCATCATGGTGGTACTTGGTTTAGGCTATGATTATGATCTCTTGTGGATTATGAGAGTAATTATTACTATGATAGTATTGAAGTGATCTATTCCTCCTTTCATGGTGTAATGTTGACAGTGTGTGCACCGTGTTAGTACTTGGTCTAAGTTGCAATAATATCTATCTCGAGTTGTGCTTTGATTTGGATATCTCTATGAGTGGTGTTTGTCAAGTACTTGATGAACTTTAAGGGGTGCTTCTGTAGCCACTACGCAATGATTAGTGTTATTCAATAGGAGAGTAATTCAGAGTACCATAGTGGAGAGAAGTTATTTATTTGTTCATTCATGTTATATTGTTGGGAGTGTGTCCACTAGTGAAAGTATGATCCCTAGGCCTTGTGTAACATCCCAGATTTTCATTATTGAATTTCTGTTGTGCATCATGTCATCATGCAAAACTTTTCAATTTTTTTTTTTTTTGCTTTGTTTTGATTTCAACCAAAGACCCCAATATTCTTTTCGGATTCCTCTTATAGCCAATAGGCTAAGTCCTCACAAAAATACTTTTGATTTTGGTTTTCAACAGAAAAATAGATTCATAAATGCTTTACGGAGCTACAGGAATTTTTACAAATTTTTCCATATTTTATTTGGCTACTTTAGAGGCCTAAAACTAAAACAGGAAAAAAGAAAACAGAAAAAGAAAAGGGAATAGCAAAAAAAAAGGTTTCAGCCGCCGGACCGAACCGGCCGAATCCGGCCCAGCCGGCCAGCCGCCCGCGCCCGCACCGCCCCGTGCGGTGGATAGTAGGCGCCGCCGGACCAAGCAAGCCAGCAGCCCAGCCCGCCCTGTTTTCCCTTTTCTTTTCTTTATTCCCTGATGACGGCTGGGACCCACATGTCATCACTGAGTTTGGTCCGTTCGTTCCAGGAGATCTGTACGCCTACGCGCCTCTCAGTACCGATCGGATCTAACCAAAAATGCTCGATTTTGTTGCCCCTTTTCCACGAAACTTCACATATAAATAGTCCTAGACCTCCTCTATCTTTCCCCCACGAAACCCTAGCTTTTTGAGCCGCCAGGCTGCTCCAATCTCTCGCCGGAGCGCCGTCATTGGAGCTCGGTAAGAGCTCAAATTCGTCGCCCCCGAGCCCTCTTTTTGCCCCTAACCTTTTCCTCATGCTATATTGGGAAGGAGGAGAAGGTCCCGAGGAGATCTTCGTGACCGCCGCGAGGAGCTGAACGTCGTCTTCTACTTCGCCGAGACGGGAGATCGCCGGAGCACCGCCGCCGTCGACGTCCGAGCTCCACCACCGTCGCCGGCCGACTTCCTCCGGTGAGCCTCCCAGATCAGATCTCAGTCGTCCATCTTGTTTTAGATCTAACGGCCACTAGGGCTGATCCGGGTGAAGGGGTACGGGTGAATCACGTGTCGCCACGTCGCTGGGAATATTCTCGGAATATTCCAACGGGGTTTGATTTTCGTTTTAAAACACAGATTTGATGTGAATCTTAGAAAATTCATAACTTGAGATCTACACGTCTAAATTGAGCAAAATTTGCGCCTTTGGATTGATAAAATTGTGTAGATTCTAGCTACAGTATCAAAAACAAGTATAGTAATGGTTTTAAATAGTGATTTGCTGCAAGCTTTAATCTTGTGTTTTTATTATTAAAAATAGTTATAAAATTCTTTTTATAGTAAATCCTTTTGTTTTAGGACCCTATGACATCCCTTAGTACTGTAGTATGGCCAAATAATTTTTGGGAACTTTTTATACCACTTTTATAGTTTTAGTTTGTATCTTTGCTCTAATTGTGTGTTGTTGATGTTATAAGCTTTATAATAACTCTAAAATTTTGCTCATGGCATCATGCATATAGTAACAACCAGAGAACATGCTAAGTGTCCTTGAAGTGTTTAAAACTCATTTGCATGCATGTTTTCTTTGCATGATTGTTTGTGATGGTTATGTGCTTATAATGCTATATTTCATGTATAGACTGTGTTGAGTGCAACGAGTGTTTTTGCGACGAGTGCACGAACTCCTCTCCTTACCAAGGCAAGTTGCTTTACCATGTTAAGCCTGATCCTTAACATTAAATTGATACATGTTTGTGTAGAGAGAATGCTATGCTTTGTGAAGTTATAATATGATTGCGAGTAGACATTGTGTGCAGAGATGTAGGATTTAACATGCACCCATTCTGGGGTAGCATTGTGTAAAATGTTTGGAATAAAAAGGTTTTCAATGCAATGTTGTGAAGCGGGAATAGATATCTACAACAGCTGCATCCAGTGAGTGGCCCTACAAGCTTGCGCGCATCAGGAGCAATCAAAGGACTTCCTCGTTACCCTTCAAAAAAAAGGACTTCCTTGTCGTGTTTAGTTTTGAGCAAAACCTCATGATCGTGTGTAATATCGATGCATGAGAGAAAAACCCATGTTCGTGAGTAACATCGTTCATGGGTAGGGTTTTGTCACATGGTGTGTAATATCCATGTGATAGGTGGGATTTCGGTCACATGGTGTGTAATATCCATGTGTTAGATTGGGACTTTGGTCATATGGTGTGTAATATCCATATGGTAGGATTGGGCACGTGGTGTGTAATATCCATGTGTTAGATTTTTTTTATTGGACACTTGGTGTGTAATATCCTTGTGCTCCCCAAGACCTTCTAAAAACATTTGACTTGACGTCTTCTAAAAAAACTCGCATCCTTTCTTTTACCATAACTTAGCATGAATTTAGTAGCTTGCCAATACAATTCAAGTGTATTGACCCTCTGTGGCTGCAACGTATCATGTTGCAGGTGGCTACTATGAAGATTGAAGATTGCTGCGCTTCGGTCACGAGTCTTCGTCCAACACGTCTTCCTGTGGAGCTATGAAGAAAAGAAGACTTGTAGTTTATTTTACTTAGTCGTTTTCTAGAGTTGTAATAAGTTTGTGGCTTTATGCCCTATTGAGTTGTAAAAGACTATGTTATTTGTGGATCAAGCGTTGTAATAAAGACCTTTGTATTCTTGATATTTCATCTTGTAACTGCGTGTGCTAGCAGTCGATCCGGGACTAGCACAAATAAAGCACAGGTACGCTACAGATGGTATCAGAGCAAAGTGTTGCCCTTAGGTTCGTGACCCTAGGATTGGACGAAAACACTTAGGAAAATTTAGGAGTCGTCTTGTTTCTCTTTGTTGCTAACACTTAGAAATAATTTGTTTTCTAAGCTAGAAAAATCTCTTTAAGTCTTTCAGCTCCTTTTTCTAAGTCCCCTTCTCCTTTAACTTACTAACTTAATGTTCCAACGTAAATATGTCAACCCTTCGCATCACCAAGCCCGGCAACTTCAAGAACTACAGCTTCGGAGAGCGCCTCATCGACATTGTCACTGCCCTGTCCCTGCCTACCCCGTTCATCAGAGGGAGCGAGATGACCAAGTTTCACAAGAAGGGCGTCTAGGTCATCCACATCACACAGCCAGGACGCGAGACAGAGCCGAAGACTGAAAATATCAAGTTCAAGACCTTCCACACCAACAAGAAGATAGGCGCCCGACTCCTCATGCAAGAACTGATAGTACGCCTCTGTGGACGACACTTTTCCGAGCTTCAGAACCACTACTCCCACCTCTACGGCCGACGTAACGAGAAGGGCATGGCCATCATGCTACCTGACGACGAGCAAGACCCCATGCGCATTCACCTCGCCGAGTTAGAGTACCTCGTTAGTGATGCCGAGGTTGAGAGGTACAACGAGATGTTTAACAATGATGAGTTACGTGCCCAGCTTGCCGAGAGGGACAAGCAACACCTGGAGCAGGATCAGAGGATCAAGGAGATGGAGGCAAAGTTCGAGACTCAAGAGAAGCAGTGGGAGAGCCAAGAGAAGATGATCCAAGCCAGGAACAAAGAAGTTAGAGAGCTGAAGCAAAAGTTAGAGTGCAACGACTACGAGCTTGAAGCGGACCACGACTTGATCGAGAAGCTGTGCGCCGACAAGAGGGAGCTTCAAGAGAAGGTCGACACCCTAAAATGAAGAATTGCAAGACTACAAGAGACTACTCAAGGAAAATGGCTTCGATGTTGAGGAGGAGGAAGTCATCATGGAAGAGTAGCGTAGATAGACTATCCCACTTTACCTATGAGTTTGCGATTATGCCCGTGACCGCTTGTGGTATGGCATTAGACATTGTTTTCCCTTAGACTTAAACGTTTGCGTACCTTCAAACTATTTGTGGGTTGCTTATTGCAAGTTTGGTTTAAAAGTTCTCCTATGCTTGTGTGTGTTTATGTATGTGTGTTCTTTTAAGGATTGTTTTTATGCATATGGGTAGGAAACTTTATTCCTTTAGACTCTATCTCTAAGTCTAACCTCACCTATTTCGAACCCAACAGATGCCTCCTCGTCGCGCTCCTGAGGAACAGATGCAGCAGATGATGGAAGCCCAGGCTCAACTCATGCAAGTCATGACTCAGTTTTTGGCCAACGCCAACAACAATAACAACAACAACAACAACAACAACCCTCCACCACCGCCACCCCCTCAAGTCGACATGCTTGCAAGGTTCTTAAGGCTTCGCCCTGCCAAGTTTTCACGTGCTGCTGAACCACTGGAGGCCATGGATTGGCTCCGTTCAGTTAACAAAGACTTGGTTACTACTGGTTGCACTGATGCTGAAAAGGTCAGGTTTGCAGCTCATCTACTGGAAGGACCAGCAGCAAGTTGGTGGGACACTTACCAGATCACTCATCCTATTGAAGGAGTGACATGGAACTCGTTCCAGGAAGGATTTCGGGCTGCACACATTTCCTCTGGTGTGATGGGCCTGAAGAAGAAGGAGTTCCGTGATCTTAGACAGAAGTACCGCAGCATGTCTGAGTACATTGATGAGTTTACCAATCTGTCACGCTATGCACCGGACGACATTGACACTGATGCAAAGAGGAAGGAGAAGTTCCTAGAAGGCCTCAACGATGAATTGTCAATCCCTCTGTCTGTTGCCTACACTCCTACCTTTCAGTCTCTGCTTGATCAAGCTATAACTCTAGAGAGCAAGATGAAGCAGTCTGAAAACAGGAAGAGGAAGCATAACCATGGGACTTCATACTATGGACAATATCAGAATCCACATAAATCTTATGAAGGAAATGGAGGTTCTAAAAATTGGCACGGAGGGAGTGACCACCATAAGAATGGTGGAAATGGGCATCATCACCGAAAGCGAAATGACCACCACCATAGTGGTCATCGGCACCAAGATCACCATGGCTTCAACAATAATGGTCATGGAGACAACAACAGTGAGAAGCCCAAGAAGGACCTTGATCAAGTCATGCTTCAAGTGCCAGAACACTGGACACTATGCCTATGATTGCCCCTAGAAGAAGCCCCGAGACACCAAGTGATCGTTCTAGTTACAATTGGTATTAAAAAAAATCTTTTAAGGGTGGTAGCACCCAATTGTATCCTGAACCTTTCTTTCTAGCCTCTCCGAATCTCGAGGACGAGATTCTTTTAAGGGTGGTAGTCTGTAACATCCCAGATTTTCATTATTGAATTTCTGTTGTGCATCATGTCATCATGCAAAACTTTTCAATTTTTTTTTGCTTTGTTTTGATTTCAACCAAAGACCCCAATATTCTTTTCGAATTCCTCTTATAGCCAATAGGCTAAGTCCTCACAAAAATACTTTTGATTTTGGTTTTCAACAGAAAAATAGATTCATAAATGCGTTATGGAGCTACAGGAATTTTTACAAATTTTTCCATATTTTATTTGGCTACTTTAGAGGCCTAAAACTAAAACAGGAAAAAAGAAAACAGAAAAAGAAAAGGGAATAGCAAAAAAAAAAAAGGTTTCAGCCGCCGGACCGAACCGGCCGAATCCGGCCCAGCCGGCCAGCCGCCCGCGCCCGCACCGCCCCGTGCGGTGGATAGTAGGCGCCGCCGGCCCAAGCAAGCCAGCAGCCCAGCCCGCCCTGTTTTTCCTTTTCTTTTCTTTATTCCTGATGACGGCTGGGACCCACATGTCATCACTGAGTTCGGTCCCTTCGTTCCAGGAGATCTGTACGCCTATGCGCCTCTCAGTACCGATCGGATCTAACCAAAAACGCCCGATTTTGTTGCCCCTTTTCCACTAAACTTCACCTATAAATAGTCCTAGACCTCCTCTATCTTTCCCCCACGAAACCCTAGCTTTTTGAGCCGCCAGGCTGCTCCAATCTCTCGCCGGAGCGCCATCATTGGAGCTCGGTAAGAGCTCGAATTCGTCGCCCCCGAGTCCTCTTTTTGCCCCTAGCCTTTTCCTCATGCTATAATGACCTTGCTCACCCGTTTTTCCCTTCTATAGATCACCGGTTCGCCGGTAATTGCTCGTCGGAGTTCCACCGGAGTTGGAGAGCTCCATCCGCACGTCACCATCGAACGGGGAAGGAGGAGAAGGTCCCGAGGAGATCTTCATGACCGCCGCGAGGATCTGAACGTCGTCTTCTACTTCGCCGAGACGGGAGATCGCCGGAGCACCGCCGCCGTCG
Source organism: Dactylis glomerata (assembly GCA_007115705.1). Classification (NCBI taxonomy): domain Eukaryota; kingdom Viridiplantae; phylum Streptophyta; class Magnoliopsida; order Poales; family Poaceae; genus Dactylis; species Dactylis glomerata. The sequence continues at coordinate 2,143,443 of QXEO01000087.1, forward strand.
ACGTCCGAGCTCCACCACCGTCGCCGGCCGACTTCCTCCGGTGAGCCTCCCAGATCAGATCTCAGTCGTCCATCTTGTTTTAGATCTAACGGCCACTAGGGCTGATCCGGGTGAAGGGGTATGGGCGAATCACGTGTCGCCACGTCGCTGGGAATATTCTCGGAATATTCCAACGGGGTTTGATTTTCGTTTTAAAACACAGATTTGATGTGAATCTTAGAAAATTCATAACTTGAGATCTACACGTCTAAATTGAGCAAACTTTGCGCCTTTGGATTGATAAAATTGTGTAGATTCTAGCTACAGTATCAAAAACAAGTATATTAATGGTTTTAAATAGTGATTTGCTGCAAGCTTTAATCTTGTGTTTTGATTATTAAAAATAGTTATAAAATTCTTTTTACAGTAAATCCTTTTGTTTTAGGACCCTATGACATCCCTCAGTACTGTAGCATGGCCAAATAATTTTTGGGAACTTTTTATACCACTTTTATAGTTTTAGTTTGTATCTTTGCTCTAATTGTGTGTTGTTGATGTTATAAGCTTTATAATAACTCTAAAATTTTGCTCATGGCATCATGCATATAGTAACAACCAGAGAACATGCTAAGTGTCCTTGAAGTGTTTAAAACTCATTTGCATGCATGTTTTCTTTGCATGATTGTTTGTGATGGTTATGTGCTTATAATGCTATATTTCATGTATAGACTGTGTTGAGTGCAACGAGTGCTTTTGCGACGAGTGCACGAACTCCTCTCCTTACCAAGGCAAGTTGCTTTACCATGTTAAGCCTGATCCTTAACATTAAATTGATACATGTTTGTGTAGAGAGAATGATATGCTTTGTGAAGTTATAATATGATTGCGAGTAGACATTGTGTGCAGAGATGTAGGATTTAACATGCACCCATTCTGGGGTAGCATTGTGTAAAATGTTTGGAATAAAAAGGTTTTCAATGCAATGTTGTGAAGCGGGAATAGATATCTACAACAGCTGCATCCAGTGAGTGGCCCTACAAGCTTGCGCGCATCGGGAGCAATCAAAGGACTTCCTCGTTACCCTTCAAAAAAAAGGACTTCCTTGTCGTGTTTAGTTTTGAGCAAAACCTCATGATCGTGTGTAATATCGATGCATGAGAGAAAAACCCATGTTCGTGAGTAACATCGTTCATGGGTAGGGTTTTGTCACATGGTGTGTAATATCCATGTGATAGGTGGGATTTTGGTCACATGGTGTGTAATATCCATGTGTTAGATTGGGACTTTGGTCATATGGTGTGTAATATCCATATGGTAGGATTGGGCACGTGGTGTGTAATATCCATGTGTTAGATTTTTTTTATTGGACACTTGGTGTGTAATATCCTTGTGCTCCCCAAGACCTTCTAAAAACAATTGACTTGACGTCTTCTAAAAAAACTCGCATCCTTTCTTTTACCATAACTTAGCATGAATTTAGTAGCTTGCCAATACAATTCAAGTGTATTGACCCTCTGTGGCTGCAACGTATCATGTTGCAGGTGGCTACTATGAAGATTGAAGATTGCTGCGCTTCGGTCACGAGTCTTCGTCCAACACGTCTGCCTGTGGAGCTATGAAGAAAAGAAGACTTGTAGTTTATTTTACTTAGTCGTTTTCTAGAGTTGTAATAAGTTTGTGGCTTTATGCCCTATTGAGTTGTAAAAGACTATGTTATTTGTGGATCAAGCGTTGTAATAAAGACCTTTGTATTCTTGATATTTCATCTTGTAACTGCGTGTGCTAGCAGTCGATCCGGGACTAGCACAAATAAAGCACAGGTACGCTACACCTTGTTTCCAAGCATTGCACACCGTTTACTTGCTATTTTGTTACATGTTTGCTCGCAGCGATTTTTATTCTAGATTGTATTTACTACTTATAATCATCTATACCACTTGTATTTCACTATCTCTTCGCCGAACTAGTGCACCTATACATTTGACAAGTGTATTGGGTGTGTTGGGGACACAAGAGACTTTCTGTATCGTAATTGCAGGGTTGCTTGAGAGGGATAGCTTTGACCTCTTCCTCCCTGAGTTCGATAAACCTTGGGTGATCCACTTAAGGGAAACTTGTTGCTGTTCTACAAACCTCTGCACTTGGAGGCCCAACAAGTGTCTACAAGAATAGAAGTGCGTAGACATCAAGCTCTTTTCTGGCGCCGTTGCCGGGGAGGTAAGGTAAAAGGTACTCGCATCCTCCTGTGTGAGTACTCGGAGTTATTTCCTTTAGATTCTGCAATTACATCTTTTTGTTTCTTGTTTTTATTTTCACTAGTTAGGCTTAATGGAAAACAATGAGTTCTTTAGTCTTTTTCCTGAGTTTAGATATGAAGTGTTTGAAGAGAAAATTGAAAATCCTTTGGAGCTTATTTCGCATAGCAATGTTATTAGTACGAATGCTTTGAATACCATTAATGCTAATGCTATAGAAAAGTCTAAGCTTGGGGAAGCTGGTTTTGTTAAGTATGATATTTTTAGTCCCCCAGCTTTAGTGGAGAAGGTTTGTTCTGATAATATTTTATCTCCCATATGTGATGTTTCTAATGATGCTTGTGCTCCTCATCCTTTTAAAATACCTATGAAAATTGTTGATCATGTTAAGAATAACTGCTATTTAGGAGATGGAACTGTCCATCCTGGTGATCATTTGCTTTTTATACATGAATTATGCGAGTTATTCCAGTGTGCAGGTATTTCAATGAACCAAGTTAAGAAGAAGCTATTCTCTTTGTCACTGAAAGGCAGAGCTGAGAAATGGTATCGGCTGCTTGAAGATGGTCCATCTATTGCATGGGAGGAAATTGTGTCTCTCTTTTATTCCAAGTTTTATCCTCCAAGTGAAATTCATAAAGATTGTAATCGGATATATAACTTTTGGCCTCATGAGGGAGAAAGCATTGCCCAAGCGTGGGGAAGATTGAAGTTACTAATGCATAAATGTCCTATTCATGATCTTCCCCGTAATATTATTATTAATAATTTTTATGCAAGGCTTTCAGGACATTACAAGGACTATCTAGATGCATGCTTTGATGGGTCTTTCACAAGCAAGGATGTCGACACCAAGTGGGGTCTGCTTGAAACAATTCAAAACAATATTGAAGGTTGGGATAGCGACAAAGGTAAAGGATCAGGTATGAATTACGAGTTTGATTGCATTAAGTCTTTCGCTGAAACTGCTAATTTTCAAGAGCTTAGTGCTAAGTATGGTCTTGATCCTCAAATTATGGTTGATTGCTTTAAAGCCTTTGCTTCCCATATAAATGTTCCTAAAGGAAATGGGGACGTGTATCATGAACCTTTTAAGGATACTTGCATAGAAAGTGATATTGTTATTGATGATTGCAATAAACATGCTCAAACTTCTAAAAGTACTATTTCTTATAAGCATGTTAATTTTTGTGGAATACATAGACCTTGTGAACAGAGTTACAACAAGGAAGATTATTGCATCACCCACGCAAATGAAGAAACCAGCATGTGGCTCAAGGATCTAGATGTGCTTGGTGAATGGGTTTGTGAGCTTTATCCTTTTCTTTGTGAATTTTGCGGTGAAAAGGGGCACTTTAATTTTCAATGCCCAATTAATCGAACGAGTACCGCAGATTTGTATTGTGATGATAAGATTACTTTCAATCAGTATGATGAGCTTACTTTGTTTTTGAATTGTGAAGAGATATCTAGAAAGATTGCTTTGGTAGACATGAATGATGTTGATCTTAATAGCACCCTTCGTGGTTGTCATCTCTATTGTGCTAAAGATTGCCTCGCAAATACTTACTTACAAGATCTTATTAAACATGATGTTTTGCCAAGCTATGATAGGGCTAATAGATGTTTCGATCTTATTAATAGAGATGAGGAATCCTCCAAAGTTTCTTCCGTTGTTTCTGTCAGCAAGCCAGATTATGTGGAGAAGATGCCTTTCCCTCCTAAAGAATATGTGGAGAAGATGCCCTTCAAGTCTCTCCCTCCTAAAGGAGAGAGTAAGAAGAGTAAGAAGAAGAAGAAGAAGAAGAAGAAGAAGAGGAGTAAGAGGCGAGAGGACACGGTATCTTCCCCTAAGCGTTATGATCCTGCTATAGATTATGATAATTCTGATTGGGATGATGTTCCTATGCCTGTTACCTATGTTAGTGATCATGATTGGGAAAAGCACTCTACTTTTGATATTGAAAATCTTTTTGGTACCAATTCTAAGGTTAATAATTGTTGTACCATTAGTGCTATCCATGTTCCTTCTTATGATGATATGTTTGATGAGTATGCTTTGCGACATAGTAGTTCTCTAGCTTGTGATGATGGGTATAATATTTTCAGTTCACCTACTTTTGAGGAGAAAATTAGTTATGATTACAATATGCCTCCTGTTTTTGATGATTATGGTGATGAGAATAATTATTCTGTTGAATCTGCTCCTACTACTATTGTTCATGTAGGGAGTATTAATCCTTTTATGCATGTGGCTCATGATAGGGATGCTTTATGTGATAGTTATATTGTTAGTTATATTCATGATGCTGCTGAAAGTTACTATGAGAGAGGGAAACATGGTTTGATGGATCTCAACAATATTGAGTTTCCCCTCTTTATGTTGCAATTCTTGAAGTTGTACTTGTTTTGCCTTCCTATGCTTTTTGCTTTGCGCTTTTATGACTTGTCTCTTTACAAGACTATTTTTCATAGGAAATGGTTTAGATTTAAATGTGTTCCATACTTGCTTTTTGATGCTCTCTATTGCTTTAAGTTTCTATATGGCGCATTTGCCTCAAGCTCTTATATGGCGCCCACATGAGCATCTTTGCAAATTACCGCGCCTAGCTCAAAGGCGTTAAAGAAAAGCACTCTTGGGAAATAACCCATTGTTTTATTTTCAGTACTTTTTCTTTTATTTGAGTCTTGGAAGTCATTACTACTGTAATGACCGCTCCTTATCTTGTTTATTTCGTTTTTGTGCCAAGAGAAGCCTCTAATTCAAGTGAGGTAAAGATTTGGGGATGTTGCTGTCCTGAAACTGTTTTCGGTGCTGCACCGTAAAAATTCGTATAAATTCTCTGTATATCATTTGGACCTGCAATTTCTTTTGCATATGCCCCAGGTTATATCCAAACTTTTGTTAGTTGAACACTTTTTTATTTGAGCAACAGAAAACCCCTCAAAAATTCGACCTTTGTCAGCTGTTCTGTTTTGACAGATTTCTGCCAATATTTGTGTTTGCCGCTTTATCGCTTTCTTTTTGAGTTCTTTTGACCATGGAACTTTTGGGGAAGTTGCTACAGTAGTTTATACTTTATATATGGTGGTTTTGTGTTGAAACCTGAAGCAAAAAGGGTTGATTCAATGTTATGCTTACACTAATATTGCTAATAGATTTGTGTTTAGTTTTGTATGAAGGAAGTTTTCAAGTGTAGGGATTGGAGAATGATAAGATGAGTTGAAGAATGGACAAAAGCTCAAGATTGGGGATGCCCATGCATCACCCCAAGAAATATCCAAGAAGTACAAGCGTCAAAGCTTGGGGATGCCCCCGAGGCACCCCTTCTTCATCGGCAAAAATCAGGTCACCTTTCAAGACACTATATTTTTATTGCTTCATGCACTATGTGTTTTTCTTGGAGCGTCAGTTGTTTTTGTTTTCAGTTTTGTTTTGTTTACTACAATAAATGGTTAGATCACATCATGTTGTTTTGGAGGGAGATGAACTCCGTTTTTCATTTGCCAAGAACACTCTGTTTTTCACTCTTATTGTTTCAACGAGTGTTCTCTTTTTCTGCTACTGCTTTTGGTTTTCGTTTTCGCCTTGATTTGCATTCAGATCTTCTTATATTTATTTATTAAGGTGTATTTTTGCCTCTGGACCATGTTGGTTTTCCTCAAAAGAGTTGGATTAAAAAAGTTTGAATGGTGTTGGAAAAGAGAAAAAGTTTCATGCAAAAAAGTGGTACAAAAAGGAGCTTGTGTAGACTGCGGCCTAGGCTTTTGCATGTCGTGCTTGATGTCTTTTTAATAGTATGCTTAGTGGTTTTGCTGTAGCATGACTTGTCTCAAATAACTGAGATTGCTTAATGAGCCTTTGAAAAAATCATGCATTGTTTTTATCGTTTGGAAGCATTATTTTGGTTTTCTCCTTGATGCTTTATTTGGGTTGACTTGGCACATGCTTACACCATGTTGACTACAAAATAAGTCGCCTATAGCCTCTATGATCATTTAGTTTTTGACTTTTGATGCCATCTTATGCCTCTTTTAATGTCGCTTTGTCGCTTTGCATGATTATGGCCATTATTGCTCTCTTAGTTGGTCGCTTCCAGTCTTTTGCTAGCCCTCGCCTTGTACTGAGTATGGGCTCTACTCGTGCATCCAACTCCTAAAAGCCAAATTTTTCCAAAGTGTCCACCATACATACCTACTAGCAATTTGCTATTCCAAGTAAATTTGACTTGCTTTTATTTTCTCTTCAAATTAAACTCTTACCAGTGTTATGCGAAATTCGGTTAGTAAAGCTCTCACGAACCGGAAGGCACACTTTACTTTTTCCTGTTCTTAAAAATTTGACATTGTGGTCTCTTATGTTGAGTTGTTATGCTTGCAAGTTGTAAATTGGATTCTAGCCCATCCATGCTGTCATGGGGCAAGCTTTCAACATTGCACTTCTTATTGAGTTGATATCGTGATCTTTTGTCTATGGATGCCTGCGGTGTGAAATGAATTGGGAATCTTGTGGGGATCATGGAGTTTGTATATGTGTTAGGGAAACGCCGGGCCGCCAATCTAAGCCATGCATAATTCATGGTGGAAATTTGCAGCATACCCATGGTGAACATTCGACGACGCATCTCACAATAAAAAGCTAAACAAAAGGCAAATAAAAGAGATGTTGAGGTGTTCATTGTCTGCTTGTCCTGTCATTTTGGTGTGGGCTTGTTCCATGTCATCGGGCACGGAGGTACCCCAATGGCGGTTCTCAATGATATGCATATACTTACAATGATAAGAGCCTTGCTTGGGACTCTAAGTAAAGTAGCATGAGGTTTGGGTACTCGTATTCACGGGGCACGAGGTCTTCAACTTATGATTTGTCAAGCATATGCATCATAATTGTTCTCGCATTAACTTTAACCATTCAAGATGCTTATGATGGGGACAATGAGAGCTGAAAGCCGGTAAGTACCATAATTTTTGAAGGTTATAAAACTTGCAATCACTGCTTCCCTCTGCGAAGGGCCTTTCTTTGACTTTTATGTTGAGTCACCACCTTCTTTCTTTATGCACCATTAAGAGAGCATAGTTGTCATTCTTAGTGTGATATGCATTGTCCCAAAGTTCATTGATTGATTCATATTGTTGGTTTCACTTGTTCTTAAATTACTTGTATTTAGTCGCCCTCTTAAACTTGAAGGTATCCTATGCATTTATGTTTAGCTCTCTTTGAAGGACAAGCTGAAAACCATTTGTATGTTTTTCCTTATGATTTGAACACACGTTTGACTTTCATTGTTTCATTTTCATGATCTTTTGTTTGTGTTCATTTTCATGTTATAACATGGTTGCTAAGTTTTTATTGTCAAAGATTATATCTTCATGCCCATGTTTTAAGTTCTTTTGATTCCAGCTCACAAATGCTTACATATATGATCAAGATTGTGTAGGTGCATGTCACCTCAAAAATTATTCTTTTGTTATCACTTACCTACTCGAGGACGA